>CM052883.1:157580033-157595281 GCA_028534135.1 Potos flavus
CCCGCTGGGTTTGGGGTGACTGTGTCCACCTCTGGCCAGGGGAGCTCGGGTGTCTTCCTCGAGGCAGCAGGGGCTGTAGCGAGCAAAGAGGAAGGAAGGAGGCCAGCCCGTGGGAGCAGGGGTGGAAAAAGTGAGGAAAGAGAGAGAGAAGCCAGCCCTCAGAGCTGGGGACAGCTGAGTCCTTCCCACTGGGGCTCCTCTCCCAGCTCCATTTTGCTTGTGTGGCTGATTTCCTGCCGAGGCAGTGTCCCCTTACCTCATCCTCTCCCCCTCCCTGCAGGAAGGCGGCTGTCCCCATCCGCTTTACCAACTAGGGCTGCCCTCTGGGGGAATGGGTCTGGGACTGGCAGGGCTGAGCTGGGGTCACCTTTCACCTCTCCTCCTGGCCCCCCTCCCTCTCCCCCCTACCCAGTACCCTTGCATAGTCGGGAGGCAGCCACGGATGAAACTATATTTACTTTGCATCGTTGGAGCTCGGCGGGGGATCCCCCTTGGGGAACACTGGGGTCTAGCACAAAACTGAGGGGGTCACACAGGCTCTCCTGATACTCACTCCTGCTGAGCATTCCTCCCTCGCCCAGCTTATCCCCACCGCCACTCCCTCCCAGTTCCGCAGACAGGCAGTAGCTGGAGCTCCCAGATGTGTGGACCCCTCAGCTCTCTCTGCCCCCCTCACCCCACCCCCCAGTGGCTGGGACCAGATTGGGAGTTTTCTTTTCTTTTCTTTTTTTTAAGATTTTATTTATTTATTTAACAGAGAGAGAGAGAGAGATCACAAGTAGGCAGAGAGGCAGGCAGAGGGAGAGGGGGAAGCAGGCTCAGAGAGCCTGATGCAGGGCTCCATCCCAGGACCCTGAGATCATGACCTGAGCTGAAGGCAGAGGCTTTTTTTTGGGAGTTTTCTAAAGAGACTTCCCGGGGAGCAGGAAGGCAAATCCTCGTAACACCAAGGAGCCACAGGCGGGCCACGGGCGCATTCACCAGCAGGAGACCAGCTTTGCTGGAAGAGCCTTTTTCTCCGGCCGGTCTGCCCCTAGCTCCTCTCCTGGGCACATCAACGATAAAAGCTAACCCTTAGGAGCACCGGTCATATGTTAGACACACGCTAAGCCTCTCACATGACTCAATTCTCACGGCAAGACTAGGAGCTTCCTGTTACGGTTTCCCTCCATTTACAGATAAAACATGGTCCAAGGTCATTCAGGTGCTGTCCCTTGTCCCTGCAGAGGCTCTCACTACTTGGCTGACCTGAAGGAGTATGTATGCGGGCTAAGGCTGTGTCCCCAGACCCCAGGTGGGACGAGGGGTCGGGGAGGCTGACACGCTTCCAAGGTGTGCCCTGAATTTGCCTTGACTTTAGATCTTTGGAGACGACACATTTTGACTGAATGTAGCATTCAATCCCAGGAGTCTCAGCTCAGGTCACTAGCTCCTGTCGCTTGCCCTGTGGTGCCTCAGAGGGAGTGGGTATTCCAGAATCTTAATCAGCCTAGTGCTTCCATATTTGTTTTGATTTTACTTACCCCATGCTTATAGAACACTTAACGCAGTGCCAGGCCCCGCTCCGAGCGGTTCACGAACATATGACGGAGCTCCCAAGCATCCTCCAAGGTCAACGAAAGGAAAAGATAGTTCTACACCCTGGGAAAGTGATACTCACCCCAGAGAAAATTCTCGAAGGCACGATATGGAGTTCTCCTTCCCACATCCACTGGGAAGAGACACCCTTTCCCTCTGCTCCCTGCTGGCAGCACCAGTCCTCACAGGCACCCTCCCTCCCTCCGCGGCCAGCGAGCTGGGGGTTCCCGCAGACCCACGGCTGTCTTTGTCCTCCCCCCAGATTTCCCCCCAGTCTTCCACATCAAACTCAAGGACCAGGTGCTGCTGGAGGGAGAGGCAGCCACCCTGCTCTGCCTGCCGGCAGCCTGCCCTACCCCCCACATCTCCTGGATGAAAGGTGAGAACACTTCTCCCCCGGAGAGGGGGTAGGCAAGTGGCCCCAAGGCCAGGGGATGCTCAAGGGAGGTGGCGACTGTGGGGGTGGGGGGGCGGAGACCGCGTGTGTTGTCTCATTCAGCAGCCACCTGTGTCCCTCCCGGCCCTAGACAAGCAGTCCCTGCAGTCCGAGCCATCGGTGATCATCGTGTCCTGCAAAGATGGACGGCAGCTGCTGAGCATCCCCCGGGCGGGCAAGCGACACGCGGGGCTCTACGAGTGCTCGGCCACCAACGTCCTGGGCAGCATCACCAGCTCCTGCACTGTGGCTGTGGCCCGTGAGCCTGGGCCGGGGACTCTGGGGGGCAGGGATGGCATGTGGTGGGGTAGGGCTTGAAGGGCCCTAAGCCGGGTATAGGGGCTCACTGGGGCTCCGCTCCTCTTGCCAGGCATCCCAGGAAAGTTAGCTCCTCCTGAGGTGCCCCAGACCTACCAGGACACGGCGTTGGTGCTCTGGAAGCCGGGAGACAGCCGGGCACCTTGCACGTACACGCTGGAGCGGCGGGTGGATGGTGAGGGACAGGGCAGGCCGGGGGGAGGAGGGGGCGGAAGGCGCACAGGCCCAGGGGACGAGCGCCCTCCCTGGGCTCCGCACAGATCGCCCTGGGAGCTTGGGCCTCCCCTTCTGTGGCCTCAGCCCCTCCCCCATGCTGTCCACAGGGGAGTCTGTCTGGCACCCTGTGAGCTCAGGGATCCCCGACTGCTACTACAACGTGACCCACCTGCCAGTCGGTGTGACCGTGAGATTCCGTGTGGCCTGCGCCAACCGTGCCGGGCAAGGGCCTTTCAGCAACCCTTCTGAGAAGGTCATCGTCAGGGGCACGCAAGGTCAGTGGGACAAGGTAGGGGGCTGGCCAGAGAACAGAGGGGCCCCTGAGCACCCCGGTTTCAGCCCCGGGGCATCAGGGTGATGGTTTTCTTTGTCTTCACTTAGATTCCTCAGTTCTGCCATCTGCTGCTCACCAAGACGCCCCTGTTACCTCAGGGCCGGCCAGGGCCCCGCCTCCTCACTCTCCTACCTCACTGGCCCCAGCCCTGCCCCCCAGCCCAGCTCCCGCTCCCGCTCCCCCAGCCCCTCAGCCAGCCGCTCTCAGCCCCTCATCTCCCCCAGCGCCCCCCAGCCAGGCCTTGTCCTCACTCAAGGCTGTGGGTCCACCACCCCAGACCCCCCCACGAAAGCACAGGGGCCTGCAGCCCACCCAGCCGGCAGAGCCCACCCCACCCAGTGCCCAGGCCACCCCCGGTGAGCCCCAGTCTTCCGTCCCTGACACTGGGACCCTGACCCCAGCCTCTACCCCTCAAGGGGCGAAGCCAGCATCTTCCTCTACTCCCCTGTATGTCGTGACCTCCTTCGTGTCTGCACCCCCAGCCCCCGAGCCCCCAGCCCCCGAGCCCCCTCCTGAGCCCACCAAGGTGACTGTACGAAGCCTCAGCCCGGGCAAGGAGGTGGCCAGCTCCCCTGTGGGGGGTCCCCGCAGCTCTCCTGGGCCGGAGGGCACCACTCTTCGGCAGGGGCCCCCTCAGAAACCCTACACGTTCCTGGAGGAGAAGGCCAGGCAAGTGGGTCCGGGAAGGGAAGGAGGACGGAGAGAGGAGTGAGTGGGATGCAGAGAGACCACCAGACTGCTCTGGACAGGGCTGGGGAGGGGCTGAGATCTGGGTGCCTGGCAGTACCGGGTTCAAATCTCCTCGGCCGGCATCGCGCTGAGCTCTTTAACCATATGACATCGATTACTCGTCACAACTCTGCGAGACAGAGAGATGGCACTATCATCGTCACTCATTTCACAGACGGGAAAACTGAGGTCGGAAAGGTTATGGGATTTGCCCGAGGTGCAGAGCCAGTGAGGGGCAGAGCTGAGCCGCCGGCTCGGGTTCCTAGGATCGGACTTCAGAGGCTGTTCTCAGAACAACTGCATACTTGCTCCCTGGGGCCCCTGCTCCCCCCGGCTCCCCTCAGCTCCTTTCCTCTGAGCGTGTGGTGTCCCCCCCAACACACAGGGGCCGCTTCGGTGTGGTGCGAGCGTGCCGGGAGAACGCCACTGGGCGGACGTTCGTGGCTAAGATCGTGCCCTACGCGGCCGAGGGCAAGCGGCGCGTCCTGCAGGAGTACGAAGTGCTGCGGAGCCTGCACCACGAGCGGCTCATGGCCCTGCACGAGGCCTACATCACCCCGCGCTACCTCGTGCTCATCGCTGAGAGCTGCGGGAACCGCGAGCTCCTCTGCGGGCTCAGCGACCGGTACCTGGGGGACCTGGGTGCTTGGGGTGGGGGCGGGGGAGCTGAGCTGGGACGTCACCGGCTTCACACACCCCCCCCCCCCCAGGTTCCGGTACTCAGAGGACGACGTGGCCACCTACGTGGTGCAGCTGCTGCAAGGCCTGGACTACCTCCACGGCCGCCGCGTGCTGCACCTAGACATCAAGCCCGACAACCTGCTGCTGGCTCCCGACAACGCCCTCAAGATCGTGGACTTCGGCAGCGCCCAGCCCTACAACCCCCAGGCCCTGCGGCCCCTCGGCCACCGCACAGGCACACTGGAGTTCATGGGTAAGGGTGCCGGGCTGGCCCGGGGTCGGGGGCCGGGGGGTCGGGGGGCTGGGGCTCCCACCGGAGGGGCAGCCGCCGGGCTCACTCCACTCCGCTCGCTCACATGCCCTTTAGTGAGTACTTGCTGTATGCAGGCAGGGAACTCAGTCCTTTCCATGCTTTTTTCTTTTTTTTTTAATCTTCATGGTAGCCCTAGAGATTGGCATAACGTTACCCCCATCTTGCAGACAAAATAGAGGTGCAATGAGGTTCTGTATTTGTCTGATATCAGGTATGAATTCTAGAGCCAGGATTTGCTCAAACCGGACAGAGAATCCATTGTTAATATACATACGTAAGGGAAACCGGTACCGTTTAGCTAGCTGCTAAATACTTGATGTTCATCGGTTGTCCCTCGGAGTTATTCTACAAGCCCCACTTCACAGATGAGGAAGTGGGAGAGCCAGACGGGCTTAGCACTTGCCAGCATCCCACAGCTAGAAGGGACAGGCCTGGGATTAGAGCCAGCCAGGCTGCTTTCCACCGCGCCTCACCCTGCTGTTGGCCATGTTCTCTGTGAATGGGCGCCCTCCCTCAGAGCCGATCGGGGGGACCTGGTGACCCTGGTTCCCCGTGCTTCTGTAGTTCTGGGGACCCCACCATTCCGTACCTGGGCTGATTCCTTAGGTGGCCCCCATCTCCCCTGGGGGCCACCCCCACTCCCAGCCTGCCTGCTGGATCTGTGGTCTTGTGACCGGGGCCTCGTCCTGCTCCTCAGGCCCGCAGGGGCTTCCCTTGTCTCTCCTGCTCCCCCGCCATCAGAAAGCTGTTTCAGCCTGGCCTCTGTTTCCCCGTCAGCTCCCGAGATGGTGAAGGGAGAACCCATCGGCTCTGCCACGGACATCTGGGGAGCGGGGGTGCTCACCTACATCATGTGAGTGCACCCGCGCTGTACGCGCCGCCTCTTCCCCTCCTCCCTCCCGGCCCCCCCATGCATGTGTGCGGGTCTCGCCCAGAGCACTGAGCCCCTCTGAGCCCCCACACTAACGTCCCTCTGGGCGGTGATCGGACCTTCAGTCTGCACATGTCAACTGATCTGTGTCCACTGCAGGCTCAGTGGACGCTCCCCGTTCTATGAGCCCGACCCCCAGGAAACAGAGGCTCGGATTGTGGGGGGCCGCTTTGATGCCTTCCAGCTGTACCCTAACACATCCCAAAGCGCCACACTCTTCTTGCGAAAGGTCCTCTCAGTACACCCCTGGTGAGTATGCCCTGTACTCGCCAAGCCCATGGCACTACCTGCCCCCCCAGACTCCCCTGGCCAAAGAGCCCCCCAGTTCCTCCCGGGCCACCACTAATACCCTGCTCCTCCTCCTCCCCCCACCACCACTAAATGGTTGTTTCATGTGCCACTGATGCTTCTGAGCCCTGTGAGGTGGGCAGAATTGCCTTCCCCGTGCCAGAGATGGGGAAACTGAGTCCCAGAGTTGGCCAAGATCCCTCGCCCAGGGACGTGGCTCCAGGCCCCGGAGCTGGGTCTGTGGGAGGCCGGAGCCTCGCGGGCTCACCGGCCCTGGCGGGGCCTGGCAGGAGCCGGCCCTCCCCGCAGGACTGCTTGGCCCACCCGTGGCTGCAGGACGCCTACCTGATGAAGCTGCGCCGCCAGACGCTCACCTTCACCACCAACCGGCTCAAGGAGTTCCTGGGCGAGCAGCGGCGCCGCCGGGCCGAGGCTGCCACCCGCCACAAGGTGCTGCTCCGCTCCTACCCAGGCAGCCCCTAGCGGCTCGGACCACAGCCCGGCCTCGGGCTTCCACTTGGGCTTCCGCTGAGGCCGCGGGACATTCCAGGGCCCATGCCGAGCCGCGCGGGGGCCCGGGGCTTCGGACACCACCAGCAGCAACATCCAGCCGGGCTGTTACCTCACGGACCCGCAGGGACACAGGCCCCAGGCTTTGCCGATGCCACCCAGGCCAGAGCCGGAGGGGGAGACCCGTGGGCCGGCCTGGGTGGGGGTGGGGGCGCGGGAGCAGAGAAGCAGGAAAAGGGGCAGGAAGGGAACGGGGAAGAGATCGGGAAAAGAAGCCAAGGGATAGGGAGAGGAGACCTGAGGAAGGTTCTGGGGGAGAACCAACTGAGAAAGGGGTGACTAGCTGGGAGAGGAGGGAAAGGAAGGAGCCCAGGGTGTTGGGGCCATGGGCTGGGAGTGAACGTTGGTGAAGCAGCGACAGGACATGGAGACAGGGCTAGGGAGCAGGAGCCAGCATGTGAAGGAGGGCAGCAAGGTGGGGGAAGGAGAGAGGAGAGGACTCAGGTGGGGTGGGGTGGGGTGGGCTAGCTGCCAGCATCCCCCGAAGGAGAACCTGGGGGGCTGGGGGCTGGAGGCGGTGATTGCTGGAGCCAGCGTCCTCCTGTCCTCCTCCCAGCCCAGTGGGGGCAGCTCTGAGCACTCTGTGCTGGCCCCAGGATGTCCCCACCCCCTCTCTGTGGCCTTCGACCTTCTTCCCGTTCGTATTTATTTATTTATTGACTTTTATGAAATTTCCCTTCCACCCAATTCCTATTGCCCGTGTTGTCCTGACCATCCCCCCACCCCAGCCATCCAGCTGTCTGTGCAGCTGTCTGTCTGTCTGTCACAAGGAAAATAAAAACGGCAAGCCGCAGGACCTATGTGTGGTCTATGGGGAGGGATGGCTGGGGGCACGAGGTGCTGGGGGTGCTGGGACAGGGGCATTTCGTCTCCTCTTGGCTAGGGAGAGCTGAGCTATAACACTCACACCTTCAGACCACAGCTCATGACCCTGACCCTCCTGGGCACCACCTCTCCCTTATCCTTAGAGGGAGGAGGGACTTCTGCTGCTCCTGAAGTTTCTGGAGTCCCAGCAGGACTCCACCACTGCCATCTAACCAGACTCCGGTGCCCCCCCCCCCTTCTCGCATATTCTGTCATTGCAACTTGGAGGATGCTGGGCTCTGGTATGCACCAGCCCACACCCCAAGGCTGGCTCGGCCTCTGTCACTCGGCCCAGGAGACAGGCCAGCACGGGTCCTGGCCCCTGGAGCAGAAGGGGTTCGTCATGATGATTGGCAAGATGGTGATGATGGCGTGAAGGGCCACAGAAGAAACCAGGACAGCCTCTCAACTCCATGCTTCCGTGTTAGGACACGTGGGCCACCAGCTGCACGACGCTCTCTCTGGTTGGCGTGTCTGCTGAGATGGGGCCACAGACGAGCATCTTCCTAGAGCCACAGGACACAGCAACCTGGACGTTCTTGTTCCCATGGCATGCTAGGAGTCCGATGGGTGCTAAGTCTCCTTGCCTCCAGCTGCTCCCTGCAGAACCACAGCATGGTCGCAGGGTCCTACAACTGAGTTGCCCTGCCCAGAGGTGGGGGGGGGGAAGCAATTCTCCTTGTACCCAGGGGGAGGCTGTTTCCCACCTCAACCCGCCTTGGAAACTCTGTTCTTGGTCAAGCGAAAGGAATAAAGTCCAGCATGAGCCGAGAGGGCTAGCGCTGGTGTGTTGCCGATTGAGCTTGAGGGCCCCTTGGCTGTGGCCCAAACAACCTTTTGCCCAGCCTCGCCCAGCCCAGCCTCTTTGGCTTCTCAGGACCCTGGGGAAGAGGCAAGCCCCATCATCATAAGATAACAGGATGTTCTAGTCAGCTGGAAGGGACTAGAGAGACGTCTTGCCCACCTGTCATTTTAGCGATGAAGATATACAGTTTGCCTGTGAGAATCTTTAATCCCCTACTCACCGCAAGTGTTTTCATATAAAAATGAGGTGCCTGAACTCATATCTTGATAAATGGTAAAATTCCTCTCCTGTCCCCATTCTGATCTTGAGCTCCCTTCCCCTCTCCATTGAAAATGGCATGTGGGGATGCCTGGGTGGCTCAGTCGGTTAAGCGGCTGCCTTTGGCTCGGGTAGTGATCTCAGGGTCCTGGGATCCAGTCCCACATCGGGCTCCTTGCTCGGCGGGGAGCCTGCTTCTCCCTCTGCCTGCTCTGCCTGCCTCTCTGCCTACTTGTGCTCTCTCTCTCTCTCTGACAAATAAAATCTTAAAAAAAAAAAAGGGTTAAAAAAAAAAAAGAAAATGGCATGTGGACTGCTTGTTCCAAACCCAGAGAAGCAAAGGTAATTTATGTCAGCAGAGCTGTGTCAAAATTCCTCGGATCAAAAGGTGACAGTGCTCCCCACCTGGCCGGGCAGTTACAAGGCATGGAAGCAATGCTCTGTCTAGTGCCCTGGGTTGGGTAGTCTGGACTCCAGGCAAGTCCCAGAGGGGTGAACTGAACCCCTTCTCCCAGGCAGTCTGATGCCCCTATGCACGCTTTTGAAGGCTTGGGCAGATCTAGAACTGGGGAGTCAGTATTAATGCCAATCTCCAGGGACAGTCAGACCCAGCCCAGTCAGACCGTATCATGTCACACGGAGGGAAGTGAGCGGAACTGGGGTGGTGGTGAGGAGGATGCTGTTCTCAAAAATCTTTACCATCCCCTCTAGGTTGATCTCAGTTCACCGCCTGGGGGCACCGTGCGGAAATGACAAGCCTAGACTCCCAGGGCCAGGGGAGTAAGTGCTTCCGGATTGGTCCTGACAGCCACACTGCCCTCTCATAATTGGCTGGACGGACAGTGAAGTCCCTCCCCCGCCCGTGCTACTCTGGCTTCGTTCGGGGACACCCCCACAAACTCTTGCACCCTTTAACCGACAGTGTCCTGGGAATGGCATGTTGTCCAATTGCCTGGGGACTGACCGGAGTGTGAAGCTGCCCCAGTGGGGAGCTGAATCTCTTGCCGGCCTGGGCCCTTGTCTGATACTACCAGGAGTGGGAGGGTTACCCCGTGCCCTGGGAGGGGATGGGCCCGCATCCAGCTACCCAGCTGTCCCGGTGCTGACATGAAGTGCACCCCAGAGCTGCTCGGGTTTCCCCCCCGGGTCTGCCTCAGCGTCTGAGCCAGCATCCCAAACATCCTCGGGCTAAATAAGGAGCCCGCTTAGGTCAGGGGGTGGGGCTGGGGTCCCTCGGGGGGCTTGGTGCAACCAGGCCAAACAAGGCAAGGAGGGGAGCGATGTATAAAACCAGGGCCCTGGGCTGAGCACCTGCTCGTGCCCCTACTGTGCCTTCCGGAAGGGCTCTGCCCCACCTGCTACCCAGCTAGTGGACCCAAGTCCCAAAGTCGACCCGCCCACGGTGAGTCCCTATTCTCAGACCAGCCCCAGACAATCCCATCCCCAGAATGTTCTGAACTGACAGGGGAAAGGCTTAAAGTCAAAGTCTCTGTGTCAGCCTAGACGCCGCGTTTGTTTTGCACTCCCCAGATGTCCAAGGCAGCTCCCGCCAAAAAACCAGCGGCTGTGGCCCCGCCTCCGGGATGTACCCTGGATATCAACGACCCCCAGGTCCAGAGGGCGGCCATTCGCATCCAGGCCTCTTACCGGGGTCATAGGTGAGGGGGAGCCGGGAGCCCTCAGGAGGAGGGGAGCCGGAGCTGCAGAAAGCGCTCTGCTGCGTGGGGGTGGGTAGGAGCTGAGCAGTGTTACTGACCGCTGGGGTCACTGGACTTGGGGGGGAGCGGTTGGCGAGGTGTGGAAAGGTGGCCGACAAGAGCAAATCATTTCATCAGGGTAACAGTTCAAGAGCAGGCCCCCCTCCCTACCCACCCGAACATTTAAAGTTCTAGTGGGCCGAGGGGGCGGGCAGGGGATTCGGTGCGGGCGGTCCAGATCCGCGTCGTGGGAGCTCTGGGCCCTGACCCGACTCTCGGATAGGTCCCGGAAGGAGCTTCGCGAGAAGGGCCCGCCACGCGTGCTGGAGCCGCTGAAGGACGTGGTGCTGATCGAGGGCAGCGCGGCCAAGCTGACTTGCCGCATCTCGGCTTTTCCGGACCCATTCATCCGCTGGAGCAAAGACGGCAAGGAGCTGCGCGACGGGCCCAAGTATCGCTACGTCTTCGAGGACCCTGACGTGGTCGCCCTGGTGGTGCGCGACGGCGAGCTGGCAGACCTGGGCCAGTACAGCATCAACGTAACCAACCCCTTCGGCCAGTGCTCTGACTCGGCGCGCATCCTCGTGGAAGGTACGCGCGCCTCCGGTGCGGCGCCACCTCGAAGAGCAGCACCGCCTCCCCGCGCCGCAGCCGGGTGCCGCCAGCGCGCGCTCACCGCTGGGCCTGGCCGAGTCCCGATGGGGTTGGGGGCACAGCCTGGGGCGCAGCGGCGCGCGGGCTGGCTAGCCCTTCCTGACTCAGGATCCCGTCCCCCTCCCGCCCCCGACTGAGAAGTCCGCTATGGGCTCCAATCACTCCACTCCAGCGCCCCAAGGTCACAGCGAGCCAGAGGCAGAGCCAGGGTTAGGGCCCAGGTCTTCTGGCTCCGCCCCAGGGCAACGTTCACTGCTCGGAAGTGTCTCCATCCTGGGTACTGAGATGTGTAAACGCTCCGGGCTTTCACTCAGCGTATTTCTTTTGAGCCTCCATCCCACCGTGGGAAGGAGCAGGGGCAGCTACTAGCAGGGTTTAACAGCTGACGAAATGAAGCCCCAGAGAGGCTACACTTGCCCAACGTCACACTACGAGCTTAAAACCATCTCATATTTAGGGCCGGGTATTATCTGGGGAAGTGATGCCCCTGCCGCGCATCACCCCTAAGAACCCTCACGGGGTCGCATGTCCTTTCCCTTCTTCTAGTTCCTGCGAAGATTCAAAAGGGACCGGATAACACCAAGGCACGCAAAGGCACCACGGTGACGCTGACCGCGGAGATCATGGGCGAGCCTGCGCCTGACGTCGGCTGGACCAAGGACGGGGAGGACATCGAGGAGGATGACAGGCGAGGGCGGGGACCTGCCGCTGGGGCGGAACGGGGCCCAGAACCCTGGCGGGAGTGGGCCGGGGGCGGGGACGGCGAGGCGAGGACCAGAGCTGGCTAAGCAGCCTGGCCCCGGGCGCCCGTAACCTGACCGCGGCCCGCCCTCCCCGCTCCCCCTCTCCCTGCCAGGGTGTTCTTCGAGATCGGCAGTACCACCACGACGCTGACCATTCGCCGGGCCACGCCCGAGGACAGCGGCAAGTACGAGGTGTACGTGGAGAACAGCCTGGGCATGGACCAGAGCTTTGCTCGCGTGGACGTGGCCTGAAAGGAACGCTCGGGATCTTTCGCCCTGACTCCAAGCCCCGGGGTGCGTGGGGCGGACGACCGTCCACCATCTTGCTTAATAAAACTGCTCTCTCTGACCCGCCGCGTTGTTCTGGTCTTCGGGGACGCCGTTTCGTCTCCCCTGCACTCGCACCCACGCTTACTCCAGACCCACACACCAAGGTCACAGAATGTTGGGGTGAGAATGTTTGGAGAGTGCACGGTTCAGTGCTTTACGTTACAGACAGTAAATCTGAGATAAGCTTTCTCTCACCGTCGGGAGCTCCTTCACTTCCCCACGGGACGGCGAGAGGAGCTCATGACTCCGCCTTCTCTTTTTCTGCCTTTCTCAGGCCCCGCCCACTCACCGCGGTCGGAGCCCTGGCCACGCCCATCTCACGGCTGGCCACACCTCCTCTCGTCTCTAGGCGCGCGTCTCCCTTTGACCCTGTTCCTACTTTGGTCGCTACTTCTCGGCCCCATTCCCAGACAGTTCAAAGTCCTAATCTTAGCTTCCCTCCTCTGCCCCTTAGGCCCCACCCTTCTTCTCCTTAGCCCCGCCTCCCAGATCCATTGGCCACGCCCCCTCGTTCTCCCATAAGTCCCACCTCCCTCCTCTCTTGTAGTTAGAAACCCGCGGGGGGGATAGAGGGGAGGGCTACGGGAAACGACAGGATCTTAAGAACTACTATTCCCGGCATGCTCCGCGAAGGAGTTCTCGCGAGTTGCGAGAAGACACGTGCGCGGAAGGAGCAAGCAGTAGCGGGCGACAAAGCTGGAATAAAGGGAGCTAGTGGTAAAGGTTGCTGATGGAGGGGTGGCGAAAGGGGTAGAGGGCAGGGACGGCCCCCACACCGAGGGCTGCTCGGAGGTCCGCTCGGAGGGCTGGCCCTTCGGAGGTCCGCTCTTGTGTTAGTCCCACAACCCCTGACTATGCGAGGCTAGGGTTTATTAGAGAGAATCAGTTGTGGCGTTCAGAGGGTCAGCAATCAGTGCTCTGAATCCAGAGTTTCAGACTTGTCGCCAGGATTGGGACCCAGGGGGAGGTAGATTCCGTGTTTGAGATACCAAGGGAATCTGTCTTTTGATTCAGGGTTCATCACTCAGGGGTTAGTTTTAGGATTCAAATTCAGCATATAGAGGGTTTTTGCTTGGACTTGGGATTCACCAGATGCGTTACTTTATTACTTGGGATTCATTCATAGGATTGCGGTTAAATATCTGGGGCTCATTCAGGATTTGAGATTCAGTATTCAGGGTTCACTGTTGGGATTCAGGGCTTAACATCTATAGCATAAGAATGTAACAATTGGGAATCAGTGGGTTTGGGGTTTGGGGTTTTGAGGTTTGGGGTGTAAGGTCTGTTGCTGAGTTTCTGAGTTTGCTGAATGTGTTTATGGCCAGAGGGAAGTCTGTTGGATCAAATTGTAGGTTGTGAATTTCAGGATTTAGGAGAAATCACTGTGGAGTTTTAAGGCTGGTTGGAATCTGGGTTGGAGTTTGAGATGTATGGGATTTGTGAGGTGTGTCCAAGAAGGGACTCTATTGAATTTTGGATTTACATCCTGTGAGAGGGCTAAGTGTTGCTCTTTGGGGTTTGGGGTTTGCTTGGAATGTGAGTGGGGTTCTTGGGCTGGGCTGTGAGATCTGAGCCCAATTTCTCTGTTGGGATTTGATGTTTAGGTAGCAGTTGCCATCATGCTCAAAGCTGTGATCCTGATTGGAGGCCCTCAAAAGGGTGAGGAGTCCAGGGAAAGGGGTAGGGAGGTTGGGCTGGCATGACTGGGGGGTGGAGGCAGAGGGAGGCAGGAAGCTGAAATGTGGTTCTCTCTCCTCTCTCAGGGACCCGCTTCAGGCCTTTGTCTTTTGAGGTGCCCAAACCCCTGTTTCCAGTGGCAGGGGTCCCTATGATCCAGCATCATATTGAGGCCTGTGCCCAGGTAACCCCAGAAGTCCCCCTCCCACCTCGCTTCCTGCTCATCTCCATGCTGTCTGTATTCCCTCTCTCCAGCCATGTCCTTTTCACACCAGGCATAACTCCAGGGACTACCATTTATAAATGACAGTGTGAATGGTGTCCCTTGGAGTTGTGCAGTGCAGCTGCCCTGCTGTCTTCGCTAATCTGGTTTCTCATCTGGCCTCTTCTTGTTCAGATTTCACTCCTATTTTTAAAGCAAGGAATGCAAGATCAGGCAGGAATCTTAGAGGCCGTTTAAAGCTATAGCCGAAGGAACCTGAATGATAGCAAAGCACGGAACTCAAACCCTTGCTCACTGTGGAGCTAAATTCTTTATTGCTTTTGGCATCAGGACAGGCCGGGTTTTATCTGAATCCAGTCTCTGCCGGCTCTAAAGACTTGAGTAAATTCCTCACCCTTTCTGAGCCTTAGTTTTCTTACTGGTCAAATGGGGTGATTAAGCCTACTTTGGGGGGGGCGGCAGGACTTAAGAGATGATGTTGGTAAAGTGCCTAGTGCAATGTAGGCACTTGATAAATGGTACCCTTATCTCATGCTGATCTCAAGCTCAGACTGACAGATAATAAATATGGGGGGAAATGAATGGATGATCTTTTCATGGAGCTTGGTAGGCAGGATCTTTCCTAGGGTGATCCTCAGATGCGGGGCTGGGGTGGGGGGGAACAATAGGATCATAAAAGATTGAAAGATCAGGGACAGACTTCCTCTAGGTTCCTTTTTGTCTGGAGGAGAACACAGACCAGAGCGGTAAAGTGAGTGCACAGGGGCCCCACAGCTGAGACCAGAGCTATGGCCTCTGGACTCCTGGGCCAGTACCAGGGGTTCCCCCAACATTCCATCCTGTCAGATATGTTCTTTTTCCTCCCAGCCTCTTCCCTTGTTCTCAGGTCCCTGGGATGCAGGAGATTCTGCTCATTGGCTTCTACCAGCCTGACGAGGCCCTTACCCGATTTCTAGAGGCTGCCCAGCAGGAGTTTAACCTCCCCATCAGGTGTCTGCGTGCACGTGCCATATGGTGGGTTTGGGGTGGGGGAGCAGTGCCCGAGGCCTCGGAGTTCTTGTGAGTGGGCTGAGTGAGCATTGGGCAGACTTCGCCCAAGAAGGGGTCTTATTTGGGTATCTCTGAATCCCTGAGTATATTGGCCTCAGGCAGGTGTATTTCTGGGAGCAGGAGGGGTCAGGTGCCCAGGCTCATGCTATCTGCCTCCTCTCATCTCACCGAGCTGGCTCTCTGGGGTCCCCGGGGACAGGTACCTGCAGGAATTTGTGCCCCTGGGCACAGGAGGTGGTCTCTACCATTTCCGGGACCAGATCCTGGCCGGGGCCCCCGAGGCCTTCTTTGTGCTCAACGCTGATGTCTGCTCTGACTTCCCCTTGACTGCTATGTTGGATTCCTACAGACACCAACCTCACCCTTTCTTGCTCCTCGGCACCACGGTGAGGGGGCCAGGAGGGCTGGAGGGGGTAAAAGGGGTGATCCAGAGAAGTTCCAGAATGCAGAGTGTCGAGGAGGCAGGGGCAGCCCAGAGAGCTGGAGGGGGAACGGGCATCAACAGGGGAATGTGCCAGAAATCCCAGCAAGTAGCGGAGGCGGCGGCGGCGGC
>CM052883.1:157595781-157656892 GCA_028534135.1 Potos flavus
AGGCTTCCTGCCATGCCCTCTGGAGGAAAGAGGGTGTGATGTGGGCTGATGATGGAGGACAGTATGTTAGGGGAGTATGACCCCGTGAACCCAATGGATCGCAGGGTAATTTAGGGACATGCATGGAGTCCGAGGTAGCAAGGGCTGGGGAGAGCTTGGGGGGCAGCTCCCCGCTTTCTTGGCAGAGCCCCAGACTGAAGTAACCTTAAAAAAGCAATTAAATCACCTTAAAAAAATACAGTCCAGTAAAGAAAAATCAATACTAGGAAAAGGGGGAGAGGCTGGGGGAGGAGGGGGGGTGGAAGCACTAGGAGGGTCTGGGAGTCTATGGGGGAGGGCAGAGCACGGCAGGGGGCCTTCTGGGTAGGGGGCATGGTCTGTGGTCACTCAGAGGCTCTGGCTGCTAACTCAGCAGCTGCTTCCCCTGCCTTCCCCACTTTCCCCTCTGGGATGCTGCCAGACGTAGCCCGGACCCCAGGGCTCTCCTCTTCCCGGCTGGGGGAGCCGGCTTGTGGGGGAAGCCTAGCCGCAGGGCCTCCCCCCAGGAAGCTACTTTTTGAGGAGAGCCTGGGGACTGCCCCAACAGGATACCAAGCATGGCCGGGTCTCGGGGTCGGTGGGCTCCATGCTGGGGCGACTGGAGGCCGATGAGGCCTGACCTGGCCTCGCATCCAGGGTGGCCGCCCCTCCTCGGGGTCGAGGCGGGGGCTGCGACTGGCAGGGCAGGCCTGACGCAGGGGAGGGGTGGCCTCTGGGCAGCGGGTGGACCTGGGGCTCTAATCCCCAGCAGCTGCCGTTTCCCTCAGATCGATTCCCTTCTCACTTTTTTTTTCAGCTGCTGGTTCCGCGGCTCGGATCGATGGAGCTGCCTCCCCCGCCCCTCTGAGCTTCCTCTCCCTGCTGCTCATTAGCGCCCCGATTAATCAGCTCCCCCTCTCGTCTGGGGGACAAGGGCTTCCTCCCCCGTGAGGGCTCACGTTCTCACACAGGCCCCCCGTGACCACCCCACCCTTGGAGCACCAAGGCATTTCCTCCTGGGCTGCCAACCGGGGCCCCACCCCTGCCTGTGATAACAACCCACATGCCTGCTTCCCCTCCGCAAGCCAGCAGCCACGCCAGGGCTCCCCTGCCCTCCTGTGCCGGCCACCCTCCGCTTCTGCTTCTGGGACAGTCCTCCCTCCCAAATCCCCATCTGGGCTCTCCGTCTCCGTACCTCGTCTCTGTTCCCTGGCCTGTTCACCCCACCCCTCCCCCCACCCCCAGCCTGGCTTGGCAAGGGATTTGGGCAACGTTTGCATTAGCCCAGTGGCCACAGATGTGCAAGTCAGCCGGGGCGTCCTCTGTCCCAGACCTACGAGTGACTGAGATTGGGGGGACGGGAGTGGGCGGCCAGAGTCCCGGGGCAGGCAGGGGTATGGTGGGTGTTGAAGCTGGGAGCAAAACTCCAGGGAAGCCAAGAATCTTGGTGGAGTCACCGTTGCCCCTTGTCTGTCTTGCCTGCCCTCCTCCGCCCTCCCCTCCCTCATTCAAACAAGTGGCTCTCCCAAAGAGTTTCTGGAAGCCGCTGTGAGTGGGGTAGTGGGGGCAGGTGGTGGCTGGGCGCTGGAGTCAGGAGTCAGGGAGGCGGGGGATGGAGTTGGCTGACCCTTCCCGGGGGCGTGGTCCCGAAAAGTGGCAGAATGAGCTGAGGACTCTGGGTGCAGATCTCGCCCCTGGGGGCCTGGAGAGTGGGGCCGTCTGGGGACCCCACGAGTGCCTAGGTTGTAGCGGGAGTTTGGAGAGCAGCCCGCCGAGGTCTAGGACAGGGGCCCGCGATCCCTGTCCTGGGCGGGAGGGGGGGGCTGCCCCCCCCCCCCCCGCCCCTGGCCTGGCTCCTGCCGCCAGTGGCGCCGGTGAAACGCTGTTGACATGTCCTGAATTATTAAGCACGGGGTGGGCTCCGGAGCACATGCTGAGCGGAGCGGCTGGGGCTGCGCGGCGTGGCGGAGCAGCGCTCACTCCCTCGCTCGCTCGCTCGCAGGGACACACGCAGGGGCTGACAGCTGTGCTGGTGCTGATAAGGGAAGCCACAAGGAGACGATCGAGGAGAGAGACAAGCAGCGGCAGAGGCAGCAGCAGCACAGGCAGCACCAGGGCTGCGGAGCTGCTGGGAGTGGGAGTGACTCCCCCACCTCGGGCCCCCACCCTGTCCCTGTCCTCCTCCCGCTTGCCCTGAGTTTAGAAGAGCAGCCGCTGCCACTGCCGCCACTCCGGAGGGCACCAGGGGCTGCCGGCCAGGGAGGGACAGGGGCAGGGAGGCTCCGGCCGGTCCCAGCAGCCGGGGACAGATGCCGATCGAGATTGTGTGCAAAATCAAATTCGCAGAGGAGGATGCGAAACCCAAGGAGAAGGAGGCAGGGGATGAGCAAAGCCTCCTGGGGGCGGCACAGGGGGCAGCAGCCCCCCGGGACCTGGCCACCTTTGCCAGCACCAGCACTCTGCACGGGCTGGGCCGGGCCTGTGGCCCAGGCCCCCACGGACTGCGCAGGAGCCTGTGGGCACTGGCCCTACTCACCTCGCTGGCCGCCTTCCTGTACCAGGCTGCCGGCCTGGCGCGGGGCTACCTGACCCGGCCTCACCTGGTGGCAATGGACCCCGCCGCACCGGCCCCGGCGGCGGGCTTCCCGGCTGTCACCCTCTGCAACATCAACCGCTTCCGGCACTCGGCCCTCAGCGACGCCGACATCTTCCACCTGGCCAACCTGACGGGGCTGCCCCCCAAGGACCGGGACGGGCACCGTGCCGCCGGCCTGCGGTACCCGGAGCCCGACATGGTAGACATCCTCAACCGCACCGGCCACCAGCTTGCCGACATGCTCAAGAGCTGCAACTTCAGTGGGCATCACTGTTCCGCCAGCAACTTCTCCGTGGTGAGTCCTGCCAGTGGGCCCGCCTGGCTTGGGGTGGCCGGAGGCTGGCGGGGAGCGGGGGTGGGGGGGGCCCAGGGGCATCCTCGCCGGGGCTTCCCTTCCTCCCGCCACCAGCGGCTGGCCTCGTGTCTCCCCCAAGCCCGGTGTTTCCCTCTGGCTTCCCGGGCCACGGAGCAGGGGACGCTCCTAGGGGCTTACCCGGGTGCCGCTGCTGCTCCTCTCCTCGGCTCTGCTGCTGCTGCTGCAGTGCCCAGGTCTGGGGGCTGGGGGGGGGGGCCTGGAGTGGGCCCAGGGGCCCGGAAGCAGGGCGGCTTGCGGGCGAGGGATGCCCCATGCCGAGGCTGGAGCAACTGACCCCCACTTGTCTGCCGTTCTCTTTTCCTTCTGTGGCTACTGGATTCTTCTCCCCAGTGGACAAGGGTGATGGGAAGAGGGTGTCTGGGGGGCTCCAGCAAGAGAGGGACTCGGGACTGCCTCCTGGGGAGCTGGCCCGACCGGCAGGCTGGAAGAAACGATCTTGATCTTCGCGCACACTGGGCGCCAGTGTCTCTTTTCGGTCTCGGTCTCTCATACACACCCCCTTTCACAGACTCTCTCACACATCCCTCTTTCATGCTGCCCCTCTAGCTTCTCCCGCTTTCCCTCCCTCCGTTTCCTGGGTCTTGCTGTTCCCTTGCCCGGCTCTGGCTCTTACACTGAGAATCACTCATTCACTCTTCTGTGCCTGGTTCGCCCTCGCTGCGACCCAGTGCGCGCACACACATACACACACACACACACCCCTGCTGCTGGGGACAGTTTCCTGCACGGCCTCTCTCACACTCAGGGTCCCTGTCATGACACTCACGTGCACACCTGCACACCCACACACCGAGAGCTCATCTCCATGCCCGCATCCCAGCGCTCACTTAGCTGCTGAGGACAGGCCACACTGTGGGTGGCATCCCCTCTCCTGACGCTTCCCCCACCCCCTACCTCGATCCCTGCTCCCTGCTCCCCGTGCGGGGGACTGCTGGTGCCGTGTCTCACACAGGTGTGAACACAGACACACACGCTCTCACTGGCATGGAAGCGTCTGCTCGGGCTGCCCTCCCATAGTCAGGTGTCAGCATGGGGGGTGTGTCTCGTGTGCTGTCTGTGTGTCTGTCCACCATGCTCCATTCGCCCAGGGTCACGGGGTATCCCTCATCCCTGGTGCTCGTGCTGCCTGTCCCCAGCCCCCAGTTGGCTCCCAGAATTGTGTACGTGTACGTGGCCTCAACACAGTACCGGCTCCAGCCGCCTCCAGTGGACTGCCCCAGGGATGGGAGCGGGAGCAGGGGGCTCACCTTCCTCCCGCCCAGCGGCCCCCAGCCCGGCTTCCCATTCACCCACCACCTCAGCCTCAGCAGGAAACACGCCCTAGTAGGCCTCCTAAGGCTCCTCTCACCGCCACCCATGCCTTCAGCCTCTGGGTGCTCCTGCCGCGGAATGCGGTGGGGGGAGTTGGGTAGAAATGGAGGAAGGGGGGCGCCTGGGTGGCTTAGTGGGTTAAAGCCTCTGCCTTCGGCTCGGGTCATGATCTCAGGGTCCTGGGATCGAGCCCCACGTCGGGCTCTCTGCTCAGCAGGGAGCCTGCTTCCTCCTCTCTCTCTGCCTGCCTCTCTGCCTGCTTGTGATCTCTCTCTCTCTGTCAAATAAATAAATAAAATCTTAAAAAGAAATGGAGGAAGGGACAGGAAGGAGAGCTAATGCTGGGGGGGCGCTGGGCTTTTGTGCGGCTACACGTCCATCTTCTAGGAAAAAAAAAATCACTGCTCCCAAACCCAGGACTGCAGGAGTCCCCAAGGAGGAGATGAGGTGTTGAGGGTATGCGTGTGGCCTTTGGGGTCCCTGGGGCCCCTGTCTGACATCCTCACCCCTCAGAGTTGAGGGGGTAGGCAGAGCCCAGTCTCAGCAGGTGCCGTGGGGGCAGAAATCAATGGGAGCTTTGTGTCCGGAGCAGGGGTTTGCATCTCAGGCCCCGGTTGGGGGTAGAAAGGAAAGGGGAAGTGTGCTGAAACCTCAGTGGGAGGGAGGGGAGGAGGGAGGTGAGGGAAGCAGGGGTTTCCTGCCTGACTCTAGGAAAGGGGGAGGTGCCTGGAGGTTATGGGACCGGGGAATCTCTGGGAATCCTGAGGTTGGCTAAAGACAAGGATGGATGTCCCGCAGGCCTTTTTGTACTCTGGGGCTGCAGAAAGGAGGGTGAGGAGGGTGGGAGAAGTTTGTGGGTCTCAGCTCTGGGGCTGCAGCATGCCCAAGAAGAGCGGAGGGGCAAAGCAAGCACTGGGGGACAGGAATTCCCCTTTGCATCCTGTTTTCTGTGTCCCCCCACCCAGTCTAGATGCCATACCCTTCTGGCCACACCCCATCCCCCGTTTGCTGAGTGTAACTCTCCCTTGGACCTGGCCTTCCAGGATTGAGTCTGCTGCAAATAAAACGGGGTTTGGGATTATTGGCTGGGCCAGCCGGCCATGACCCAGGGTAGTGGGCGGGATGGGGGTGTACTGGGGGGCAAGATGGGAGAAGGGGTAAGAGAGGAAGACATGGGGTCTCTACTGAGGATAGGACCACGGCAGACCCTGTGGTGAGAACACGGAGCTCATGCTGGGGATCAACAGTAGGGAGACGGGGGGGGGGATGGGGGGGCGGGGACCAGGTGGCGAGGATCCTGCCAGGGCACGGGTGGAGAGATGGCCAGTGACAGTGACAGGCTTTGGGTAAGGGGCTGCGATGTGTTTCCTGTTGCTTTCCCTGTTTCTTCCTCCCCACTCCCCACTCTGCTGTGACCTTTCCTCCGGAATCCAAGTTAATAAATGTCACGTTTTCCAGCCTATTTTTACTCTGGGTAATGCGCCCTCCCCCAGTCCCCTAAGCTGCTGCTCCCGGCTTCTCTTACCACTGCAACTGCTTTCACCCCCACGCTCCCTGGTCCCCCCTCGCTGACTCCCAGTCACTCACCCAGTCAACTTGGAGCTCTGCGTGCCCACTCCGCGCCTGCTAGAGGGCGTGGGGGGAACAAAGAAGGGAAGCCCCAGTCCCCAGTCCCTGTCCTCAAGCAGCCTACACTCTCGACATGGAGCAGAGATGGGGACGCTCAGGAGCTTAACCAGCCGCGCAAGAGTTAACCAGCCACGCACACGGTGGCATGAGGTGCCAGGATTAATTGCCAAAAGAGGGACATGAAGAGTAAGAGCCTGAGTTCAGAGAGAGAGAGAGGCCACTCCGGGGCCGAAGAGGGCTGGAAAGGTTCAAGGCGTGAGGCAGGTCTGGGAGGTCTGGAGGGAAGGGGAGAGAGCGGGGAGGGGCTCTCAGCTCCACCCATGGTCCCCTCCACCTAGCTCACCTGGTCCCTTCTCCTCCTCCCCTCCCCCTCCTTACTCAATCTCATCCCCACCCACCCACTCCCACCTCGCCTCCTGCTCTCACCACCTATATGTTCTCTCCCTTCCTCCCGATTCCCACCACCATCTGCCCCCCCCCCCCAACCCCTGGTGCTCCAAGCCCTATCCATACTTTCCCCATTGCGGCCTGCTCTCAGCCTGCCCACTTACTAGAAGGCAGAAATCACTCTCTCTCCCTAGACTTCATTTCTTTAGCTGTAAAATGCAAGGGTGGCTCTAAAATTCATCGCCTCTCAGCCGGGGAGTGTATGGTGGGGCGGTCAAGTGCGAGGTTTCCCAAGCCAGACCAGCTGGATTTGAACCTCGGCTCTCCCCTTGAAGCTGTGTGGCCTTGGAGAAGTCGAAAAGCTGCCATGAGCCGCAGTTTCTATATTCAGTAAATACAATAGTAGGACCTAAAAAATTAGGACCCTTCCCTACACTATTACAGCCTTGACAGCATTGCCCTGCGACCCACTGCCCCCAAATATTCCTGCACACGTGCGTGTGTGCACACACACTCTCCAGGTCAGTGCTCTCCCACTGGACATCTCGGGCATGGTGGAAAGGGTCCGCATCTGCGCTGTCCAGCAGGGTAGTCACCGGCCACACTGGCTATCGGGCATCTGACGGGGGATCAGTGTGACAGGGAAAAGGAATGGTCAAACAGTCGCACGCCGCTAGGGGCAACTGTATTGGACAGCGTAGTTCTCGGTGTTCCGAGGAACGAGGCTCAGACTGCCTCGATGGGCAGGGCTGGGAATTCCAACTGGGGTCCAAGGATGGGAGGCGGTGGCTGCGGGCTCTGGTCGGAAGTGCCCTCATCTCCGATCTGGGCTGAGGTTAGGGTCTGTGTCCGGGGACATCGGGGTGTCTGGAAACACCACATGGGCAGACAGACCTTTCTACCCAGGTGCAGGACATGATCTTGGTCTTTTCCCTTCCATTCTAGTGTCTGGAAAATGGAGGCCTGGGGGACATGGAGAATCCTTGAGGAGGCAGGGGTAGGACCTGGCCCCTCTCTGTGGGATCGTCAGGGGTCCAGGCAGCCCCTGGGCGGGCCGGTGACCAGGGACCCATGGGCACTTCACAGCCTCCATCCCCTCTTGGCTCCCAGACTTCCCTCCCTCTCCCAGCCCTCCTTCCCCACTCGCTGGTGACTGCCGTGACTATTAATCACTCGCCCTGTTCTCTTCCTCTCTACTAATCAGGCACAATTAGACAAGGCCTCTTCCAGCTGGGCAGTCCCCCTCCCTGCCCTCCTCCCTCCGCTGCCAGCCCCACCCTAGCTGCCGGCCAGGACGGCTCTGAGGCAGGGGGAGCTCTGAGGCAGGGGGAGTGGCAAGCGGGGAGGCCCTCTAGCACTCCCTGGCCCCTCCACCCCCCCAGATCCTCGCCAGTCCCCTGTCTCCCATCCCAGCTGCCTCCTGAGCCTGTCCCCCTCCCTGACGTGGTCAGACTAGTACTGATCATCTCTGCCCCGCCTCCTTGGTTGTGGGAGGGCTACCCCAAGAACATGCCAACTCCAGACCTTTGCTGCTGGCTCCAGGGAGGCTGAAGGCTGCCCCTCATCCCCTTGACTCAAGAAGGGATGGGCTTCCCACTGGGGTTGATCCAGGCAGACAAGCTTACCTCTTATCCTCACCCTCCATCCAGCCCTCTGGCCCCTCTGGCCCCTCTGGCCCGGTCCTTTCCTGAGGCATGAATCTTGAGAACATTTAGTTCCACGTCTAGTTCAGGGCTGGTCCCCGCCTTCGGGAGCCAGGCAGGTCAGGTCGTGGAGGGCACACAGCAGGGAAGGGTGGGGTCTGAGCAAAACTGAAGATCACTTATCCCAGAAGGGAGCAGCTGCTCCTTAGAGCAGAGGAACCCTACCATCAGGGATGCCCAGGGTGTGTGTGTGTGTGTGTGTGTGTGTGTGTGTGTGTGTGTGTGTGTGTGTTTGGGGGGGCGTCCAGGGAAGCCCAAGTCTTGATCATTTTAATAAAAATGTTCCTGATTTTAAAAATACTCCAAGGGCTACCTACAACTCCTGGATTGCAGAGCCCAGTGTTTGCTCTCCCCACCTCCTGCCCCTAGCCGGCTGTCCTCCCTCGGGCCCTCCTGGAGGGGGCGCTCTCAGTCCAGCTGCTTCCCGTTGGCCAGTGGAGTGGGTGGTCCGGGGCGGATCTGAGTGGCGTGGCCAAGCATCCAAGGGCAGGGGCTGTTCTTGTTACGGAGGACTGGTCTGCAAGGGCAGCGGGGAGGGCCGTGAGGGACCTGCCCCACCCGGCCCCACTCAGCAGCCCTGTGGCCTCTTCATTAATCAGGAATCAGCCCCGAGCTGGGCTCATTATCAGCTCAGCTTCTTGTGGCACTGCCGGAAGATGCTGATTAGCATTTGAAGAAATGGCCCCTGGATCCCCCTCCTGTCCTCCCTCTTTCTCCCTTACCCGTGCTCCTTCCTGGACCCCCACCCCTACCCTTCTGCTTCCCGGGAGGAACCTGCTCCCCCTTGTGGCTGGCAGCAGGGCTGCCTCCGCCGGGCGGGCTTGTGGGGGCAGAAAGGATCAGGGATGGGCGGCGGGGCGGCAGGAGCATCCCAGGGAGCACCAGGGATGGGGAGCTTCGGGACTGCTCAGGCTGAGGTCCCTGAGTCAGTGGGTCCCACTGGGCGGGAGTAAATGCAGGATGGAGACAGGGTGGTCCGGGAGAGATGGACAGGCACCCTGGAGCAGGGGATGAGGCAGCCTCGGGCTGGTGAGTTAGTGTTTCCCGGCCTTTCCAGGCTCTCTCGGCAATGCCTCCTCCTTATAGCAGCTGGCAGAGGGGGTGGGGACGTCCAGAGCCGTGGACAGGAGACCTGAGAGTTAGGGTCTTGGAGCCATCCAGAGGAATGGGGGTGGGAAGGCGGGAGGAGGACAGAGAGCCGGAGGGTGGAGACCAGAAGGTTCAGAGTGCTGTGTGTTTCCAGAAAGAGGGTAGGGGGGTGGAGGAGGAGTGTCTGCACTTCTTCTCCTGGCTCCCAAGCAGAGGGCCGGCAGCGCTGGAGATCCAACCTACCCCCCAAATGTTCACCATGCCCTTGGGACCCCCATTTGGAATTGGAGGGGGAGCAGTTCCAGAGACAGGCAGCGGCTGCAGCAGGCGAGGCAGCAGCGAGGGTTCAGAGAAGAGCCACGGGATGATTAAGGGGAAATGGAGGATTGATTTAGGAGGAAAGATTAAAGGAGCTAAATCCGTGGCGCTTGGCTCAGC
Organism: Potos flavus; assembly: GCA_028534135.1. NCBI lineage: Eukaryota > Metazoa > Chordata > Mammalia > Carnivora > Procyonidae > Potos > Potos flavus. The sequence continues at coordinate 157,605,329 of CM052883.1, forward strand.
GGTGACTAAGCGTGGACAGGATAATAGCTTACAAATGTGTGAAAGGTGTAAATACCAAACGGGGGGAGGGGAGGCGGCTCGGCGGGCCAGGGGAGCGGGGACGGGGGCTAGTCAGGCCCCCAGGGGGGCTGGGGACCCCTGGGCGACTGCCCATTAGGGCTGGCCCCTCTCCAGGGGCGGTCCGGGGTGGGGACGGGATGTTGGGGAGCCCCGGGTTCCAAACAGGGATTCCGTTCCTGGGGCGCACCTCCGCGAGCCTGGTGCTGACCTCCACGTCCCACTCCCGCCCCGCGGAGGATCTGAGGTCGCGGGCTCATATCCCATCCAAGTCAGTGGGCGCCCCTGCCCCAAGGCCTCTCCCGCTGCTCGCGAGCCCGCCAGCTGCCCCCGCAGAGCCGCCTCCTGGGGCCTCCGCCCCGTCCGGGCTCGCGCCCCCTCGGCCCTCCCCGGGCGCGGCGGGCGGCGGGAGGCGGTATCTCCCTGCGCGGTGGAAGCCTCTGGCGCTGCTGTGTGCGGAGGTCACTTTGCCGAGGAGCCGGGAGCCGGGGGAATGCAAATGAGGCAAGCCCAGGGAGGAGAGCCGAGGCGCCCGAAGACGGGAGGGAGGGCGCTCGGGCGCGGTGATGGATGCCTGCCCCGCGGGAGGCAGGGAGGGGGGAGCGGCGGGGAGCGCTCGGCGCTGGGTGCGGCTCCCCTGGGTGCGGATGGGCCGGGCCCGGACGGCGGGGTGCGTGTGCGGGGGGTGGGGGGCGCACACCCACCCACCCGCCGCCGCCACCGCCACCCTCTGGGTCGTGGCCCGGGAACTCCCTCCCGGCAGTGGGTGTGTGCTCCACTGTGTCAACACAACTCGAACGAATAACTTTGCATCGAGGGGCGGCAATGTCAGGGAACGGCTTCGTTACAAATTAAAAACATTCCCGCCTAGAAAAATGACTTTCTAGGGTTTAAGGCCTAAGTGGTCGCTACCTGGGAACAGGTTGGCCTGTTTACCTGCGTGCTGGAGGCCCCGCGCTCTCCTGTCCCGTGGAAACGCGGCGCACGCCTGGAATCCTCGCATTCTGCTGCGGGCCCCCAAGCTCTCCCGGCTCCCAGCCCGACCTCAGCCGGGAGTCACGCGGCCTTGGCCGTCCCCTACTCCTCTTCCACCACCGCTCACACATTTACATTTGAACAAACACTGCTCGGATTTCCTCTCGGGCTGGCAGCGGGAGCGCTTCAACCTCGGGGAGGTAGTCGCTCCGCAAAGCCCCCGGGTGGCTGTGGGGGTGTGGTAGGGGAGGAGGCCAGGCCTGCTCGGGGGTGGGGAGTGGGGAGGCGCTTTCCTCTGTCTCTGCCTCGAGGCCCTTCCTGTGGGGGTGAGGGCTTGCTCTGAGAAGATTGCCTCTCCAACCCAACTCCAGCTCTTGTCCCACTGTCAGAGGACTTCTGCTGGTCCCGCCTCCCACCCCCCATCACAGCAATAATCACAGCTAGTAATGATCTGCCTGTACCTGCGGTTGTCGGGTCTGTCTTGTTTCCCACCGCCATTCACCTGCCTCTTAGGGCGGGCGGCTCAATAAACACGTTTTGAATGAATGAATCCCTCTGCAGTCAGCCAGCAAAGGCCCTCGGAGCAGAGACGGTCTGTTTGGTTCTCTCAACCATCCCCAGCGCCAGGCACGGTGCCGGTGCTGAGCGAATGGTGTCAGACACGTGGATGTTGTGTGAACACGTGCTGTCTCCTGAGCACCTAGGTGTGCATCGTCACACCGTCGGTAGGAGCGCAGACTCGGGCTCCAGGTGGCCTGGCACCTGCTGTGCTGAGGGATGGGACACTGCCAGGTCCCTTGCCCTCTTTGGGTCTCTATTTTTTTTTAAGATTTTATTTATTTATTTGACAGAGAGAGATCACAAGTAGGCAGAGAGGGAGGCAGACAGAGAGGGGGAAGCAGGCTCCCTGCTGAGCAGAGAGCCCAATGCGGGGCTCGATCCCAGGACCCTGAGATCATGACCTGAGCCCAAGGCAGAGGCTTTAACCCACTGAGCCACCCAGGCGCCCCGTAGAGGGTTTCTGTGAGGAGTAAGAAGTTAATTTATATAAAGCGCTTAGGGCCATGCTTGGCATACAGTAGCCCTAAATAAATGTTAACTGTTGCTGTTATTTATGTAGATTATCTCTTTCCTCGTGACACCTCTGAAGGGTGCCTATTATCATTCCCATTTTACAGGTGAAAAATGGAGGATCAGAGAGGTTAAATGACTGAACCCGAACGCGGGGGCTAGATGTGAACCAGGGTGGGCGGCAGACCTGTTGGCCTGGGTGCTGCTTCCCAGCCAGTAGGAGAGCCCTATCTCAGTGCTGGGGGGCGGGGGGGGGGGCGCTCTGACAGACTGCCGAGAGAGCCTTTACCAAGGAGCATGGGGCCCTGAGAACGGGACCGCTGGGAATCCAAGATCAATGCTGAACCAATGTCAAGTATACGTCAATATTAGAAAGAAAAAGAGAGAAAGAAAGCTGCAGCATTTGGCAAGAACCTTCATTCACAAATCTCCACCCCATGCCACCGCCCGCTGCCTTCCCTGAGCACCCTACCACGCATCACTCTGAACTTCTCTCTCATCCTCACGACTAACTTCAGGAGGAGAAATTACCACTTCCCTTTAACAGATGAGCAATCCTAGGCTCAAGGAGATTAAATCACGCACCCGCACCCGAGGCTGGTGGCAGAGCCGGGATTTGAACCCTGTTCTGTGGGACTCCAAAATCCGCGCCCCTTTCCCCAAGTTGAGAAGCTATGTTGTGTGTGTCCGTGGCCAGCGCCACCTCGATCTCGGCCCCGGGTTCTCATCGGTCTCCACGACACTCTTCTGGCTGATGTTGAGACCTCAGCTATGGGGGTTCACTTCGCAGATGCCTTTTACTTACACTCCTTACAATCACCGTGTGAAATAAGTCGGGCAGGAATTTCTAGTCCCACCTGATAGATGAGGAAACGGGTCCAGAGGGGCCGGTCAATCACTTTATTCGCCCAGGCTACACCGGCTGCCCGTGGCGGAGCTGAGGCTGGCTCCAGAGTCTTCTGACTCCCCAGGGGGCTAGAGGAGACTGTTGGGGCCAGCGGGGGAGAGGGACTGGACTCCGGTTCTGAATTTGCCCCGTCTTCCCCTGTGGCCACGGATATGTACCTCGCCACCCCTAGGCTTCTGTCTCGGCCTTTATAGGACCAGCAAGGACACCCCAGGTGTCTTGAGTTGGTGTTTTCTTCCTACCCCGTGAGGATAAAGAAGCAGGAGGCTTTGAACTTGGACGACGATGCCGGGGCCACCCCTGGATGTTGTTCAAGGGTTGTTCAACCTGCTGTGCTAGTCACCGTCCAGGACCAGAGACGAGGCACCCCCTTGCACGGCCCCCTGTGGACTCCAGGGCAGCAGGATTAGGGGGATTTCATTCCAGGGGCCTGCGAAAGGCCTGGGGCCTGACCACATCAGGGGAGGGCTAATGGAATGTGGGGGGATGAAACTACTGCAGAAAAGTCCGGGGGGGTTGGGGTGCCAGGGCCTTAGCAGAGGCAGGGCGCCCAGAAGGCAGTGGAGATAAAAGCCCAGGCCGCAGATTAGCTCCAGGATTAGCCCAGTCTTGGCTGCTCTTGGCTGCTCTGGGCTGCTGCTTATCTCCCCCACAGCTCTGAGCCCTGGCCCTGCTAATTGCCCGTTAACCCCGTGGGCTCCAATGGGCTCCGTGGCTGCAGGGAGGATGAGGAGTGGGGGGGCGGGGGGTGCACGCAAGCCAGCTGAGAAGAGCTTTTGGGGGAAAGGGGGGCTGCAGATAGATGGAAGCCGAGGGGCTGAGAGGAGCCACTGCCCAGAGTGGGGAGCTCTGGGTGGGTTCCCTCCAACTCTGATGTTGTCTGGGGCAGACCCAGACGAGGGGGGCAGGGAGAAGGAAGGAAGCACACCTGGGGAGGGGTTCCTGGCTTGACAGGGGAGGTTTCAGGCCCAGGGAAAAGTCTAGTAGGAAGACAAGAGACAGAGACTGGACACTTAGGCTAAGAAGAAACACGATGCAGATGCAGAAGTCAAGGGAACAGAGAGGATGGGGGGGGGGGGCAGCCAGGCCAATGGGAGAGGAAGACAGAGGCTAGGGTGACAGGCCGACAGAGGCCAGATGCATCATTTCTCAGGGGCTGAGGACGGCTAGGCCAGGAGAATAGAGAAGGGCCTTGAGACACACACCAAGATCAGGGGACAGAGGCTAGGGAGGCAAACCCAGGCCAGGGTCCAGGCCAAGAAAGGGTTAAGTGCTCTGAGAAGGACAGGCAGACGGCTGGCCAGAAAAAAGTCACAGAAGAGTCCACGGGTCCACATGCAGCACAGACAGATTCCCATGCGGAAGCTGTTCAGCCTGAGTCCAGAAGGATTCTGGGAGGCCATGCACTTAGCCTCGGATCAGGAAGGTGGACCTGGGAGCCAAGGCAGAGAGCGATGCGGGGGAAGGAGGGGCAGACCGGAGGAAGAGGTGGGGGTCTGAGATGGGGACGAGGCCCAAAGGCCGAGGGTGGGTCATTTGGAGACAGACCCTCAGTCCGTGAAGGCACATAGTGGCCCCGCACCTGCCGCTCTCCGTGGCTGGGCCCCGGACTCTCCCATACACACAGCCTCCGCCGGGGCCCGTCCGTGGGGAAGAGAGCAGCGGCCAGCCTGGAGGACCCTGAGGCAGAGCCGGCGTGCCGTCTCCATGGAAGAGGCCGTGGGCTGTGCCTCCGCCAGAGTGCTGCCACTTAGGGGCCGGCGGCTCCACCCGCCGCTGCCTGCCTGGCCCGGGGACTGTCTCCGGGGCAACACTCTGCTCTGCCCAGCGGTCTGACCTGGGCCCTGCAGGTGGCCCTGCCAATCTGGCCTGTCCGTTCCCTGCGGCGGATAGCCATCAGACCCAGAGCTCTTCCCCCCCTGGGTCACGGCAGCTCTGCACCACCACCTCACGGTCAGGGGGGGCCAGAACCGCCCCCTCCCCCCGCAAAGTCACCATAGTCCAAACCTTCCTGCTCACCTCTGCCCCGCACGGGGCTGGGCTCTGTGTCACGCAGCGTGCGTCTGTGCCAACATGTTGGGGGTATTAGGAAGGGAGGCTGCCCGAACCCCACCAGGGTCAGGAGCCTACCAGAGTCACAGATTCACGGAATACCTGCCGGCTGTTTATAAGCACTCACACCTGCTTGGGCGCTTGGGCGATGGGCTCAGCTGTGTTTGAATCTTTGCTGTCATTTACTTGCTGTCTGCCCTTAGCCCAGTCACTTTCCCTTTCTGAGCTTCTCCACCGTTAAATGGGGGCAACAATCGCGTGGTTTTCTGGAAGGCTCAAAGGAGAAAATAAATAAAAAGCACCATAGCGCCTTTGGAAGGGTTTGCCTGGCACTCCTTCCCTCCACCTCATGCCTCCTTCTACAAGTTGTGCTGGGCTCTTTGCAAGCCGAGACGGTAAACAGCCACGGAAGTCACAGTCCCACGGGTTGGGCCGAGCTGTGGAGAGACCGTGATGGTTCCTGGCCGTCAGGGAGAGCTGAGGTAGTGCTGCCCCGGCGGGGTGGGGGTGGGGCAGGTGGAGGTGGGGGGCAGCTCACTACCCGGGTCCGCCACGGAGCCCTTGCCTTGTTCAGCCTCTCAACTAGAGCCCACACTCACAACCGGCTGCATTGGCAAGAGATTCCAGCATCTTTTTGGCCTTAAGTAGGAAGAGGGTGGTGCTTTGAGATTTGAGGCTAATACTTACGTATTCGCCCCCATTGTCTTTCCTCCACCCCTGGGGATCCAGGAATCCTGCACCCAGCCCGTTTCCATGTTCCCCTCCCTCCAGTGACAAGTCAGAGAGCAGGTCTAAAGTAGAGCAATCTTACCGGACTCTCACCTATTCATTTAGGGCCATTCTACTTGAAGTGTGGTCCATGGACCAGCAGGTTATTAGAAATGCGGAATCCCACACATTACTGAATCACAATGTATTTTAGCAAGACCCCCAGGTGCTTTGTGCACACATTAAAGTTTGAGAAGCACTGATCTCGGAGACCTTGGTAAATCAGCCCACCTGTCTAAGCCTCCATTTCTTCATCTGTGGGATCTGTGGGTGGGGGGTGGGGGTGGGGGTGGGGGGGGGTTGTGGATCCCATGGGAAAGAGCATGTGACGCCTTTAGCTTTAGTGCCTGGGCACGGCTGGGCGGGGCTGAGGAGGAGGTGGGGCCTGGCTGGGCTGGAGGGCAGCTGCCGGCAATTGGTTGTGGGAACTTCTCAAGTCCTGCATCCCGATGAATTCCGCTTCTCCCACCGACTAGTTGACTGGTTGTGTGACCTTAAACAAGTCACATCACCTCTCTGAGCAGTCGTTTCCTGGTCTATAAAAACCAGGTTAATTACACCTATCCATACCAGAGTGCACGAAATGGGGTGGGGGGTGGATGCAGCCATGCTTTGTAAATTGCACGGTGCTTGTTATGCACCCATTTTTGTTTGAGGACCAAGAGGTGGGGTGTTTGGGTGACAGAAGAACGGTGTGAGAGGAGAGCATCATCCGGGCAATTGATTAATCTAGGGGGCATGGGAGACTTGACCTTGCTCCCCAACAAGGGTGGCCCAGTCCCCCAGTTCTCAGAGATCCTTCCTCTCTCTGCCCCCAACCCAGCCCCTCTCTCTTCCACACCGTCTCTCTGAAGCTAGGCATTTAGGATATCTTTTTCCCAACACCGCCCTGTTCCTTTTCTCCCAGCTTTCACCAGTGCGAAATGTTCCCAAGGAGAGGGGAGGGGGAGCGCGAGAGTGATTGAGGGCACTGACCCCTTACCCCCAGGGAAGGTGCTGCCTGTGATGGGTTTGACCCGAGGGCTTGTCTCTGTGGGGTGAGCCTGGCTGCGGGGAACTTGCCTCCGCCTCTCCTTTGACCACCCTCCGCCCCAGCTGCTCCGCAACACCGGGTCGCAGCTAAGGCTATGGGGGCCACGGCCTTCATCTCCGGGGCGCCAGCGCCATCTGGTGTCCATCCTGGGGACCTCTCCGTACTGGGAAAGGGAGCTTCGTTGAGAGCGGCAGTAACTGCTTATAAGCATCCCTTGTGCTAGGCACTGGGCCAGGGCTGGGGACACCACACGAGCTTACTGCTCTTGTGCGGCATAAACCTCAGTGGCGGAGAGATGGACACTGGACAAGGAGACAAATAGATACACAAGATCGTCTCAGGTCTTGATAAGTACTTAGCAAGCCTGTGAATGGAGGGTGTCACTGAATACACAGTGTGTGCGGTAATATGCGCATGGGTCAGAAGAGGGGACACTTAACCAGAGACTTAAAAGACAGCTATGGCCATGGGGCGGGGTGCGGTGAGGGGAAGCATTCCAGGTGGGGGAGCTGAACCAACAAGAGCCAAAGGAAGGAAGATGCTCCATAAGTTTGAATTTGTCACTGAGATCCCGGGGCTGGAGTGATGGAAGAGGTCATACTGCATGGAGATTTTCAGGCCAGGGAAGGAACTGGGCTTTATTCGCTGGGAAATGTTGGGTTTCAAGCCAGCAAGGGACTCGATCGGATCCATGCACTTTATACCGGGCACTCTGGCTACTGTGTGGGAGAAGGGCCAGGAGCGAGAGGGAGGGATGGATGAAGACAGACCAGTTAGGAGCCCACCACCACGGTGGGAGACGGTGGTGAAAGGGGGTGGGGCACGAGATGGAAGGAAAGTGGTTGGATTCTAAATAGATCTCAGAAGTAGAATCGCCTGGTGCACATGCCTGATGGAATGTAGGGGTGAGGGAGAGGGAAGTGTCAGGGATTCTGACTTGAGAAACGGGATAGACGGTGGGTCCCTTTAACTGGGGAGCGCACAGGGTTTGGGAAGATAGCGAGAGTTCTGCTATCGATATGTTACGCTGGAGAAGCCTCTTAATCATCTAAGAGAGGATGCCGCTAGAAAAGATAGCACTTGGGGAAAGGGCTGGGCTGCAGAATGGTTGCTGTTGCACACTGATGTCCAGGCAGGTGCAGTGGCCCTCTCACAGCACAGGGAACCTTGAGCTTCAGGAATTGTCTTAGCCCTTCCGTTCATCTCCTCTCCTCCTCTCTCTCACCCCGCAGGTCTATACTCGCTACGGGAAGTGTTATACCTTCAACGCCGATCCACAGAGTTCGCTACCCAGTCGGGCAGGGGGCATGGGCAGCGGCCTGGAGATCATGTTGGACATCCAGCAGGAGGAGTACCTGCCCATCTGGAGAGAGACGAGTATGCAGGCAAAGGGACGGGGGCGAATTTGGGGCTCGCCAGCCCGGGCCCTCTCCCTGGGATGGGTTTCCAAAGGTCCCCATCTCCACTGTGCAGACGAGACATCGTTCGAGGCCGGCATCCGAGTGCAGATCCACAGCCAAGAGGAGCCCCCCTACATCCACCAGTTGGGCTTCGGTGTGTCCCCAGGCTTCCAGACCTTTGTGTCTTGCCAGGAACAGCGGGTGAGCACCTCCAGTTGGGCCCCGATTGGGCATCAGGCAGGGTCTTTGGGTCCCAAGGGGATGCCCACCAGCCCTGCCCTCCGAAAGCTCATTGCCCACCAGCACCCCCTCCCCAAGGACTTTGCCGGAGCTGTGGGCCGTGGGGGGCTGGGTGGGACTCTGAGGCATGACCCCATATGCCCCCCCACCCCCTGCAGCTGACCTATCTGCCCCAGCCCTGGGGCAACTGCCGGGCGGAGAGTGGGCTCCGGGAGCCCGAGCTTCAGGGCTACTCAGCCTACAGCGTGTCTGCCTGCCGGCTGCGCTGTGAAAAGGAGGCCGTGCTTCAGCGCTGCCACTGCCGGATGGTGCACATGCCAGGTGGGCACCCACCCCTCCCGCCAGCCCTCCGGGCCCCCCCCCCCAGGCTCCAGAAACTCCCCGGGCGGAACTCTGCTCCCGTGTACGAGCGCGTGCCCGTGCACCGCGGCATGCGTGCGTGTCTATACTCCTGGGAGAGCATGCGCATGTGTCGGAGATTTTTAAAAAAGATCTATTTATTTATTGGAGAGAGAGAGAGAGAGAGAGAGAGCGTGGGGGGGGAGGGGCAGAGGGAGAGAGAGAGAAGCAGACTCCCTGCCGAGCATGGAGCTGCACAGGGCTGGATCTCATGACCCTGAGATCAGGAGCTGAGCTGAAATCAGGAGTCTGTCGGGTAACAGACTGTGTCCCCCAGGCGCCCCCTGTCTGGGATTTTAGTGTTTTCATGTGTGCATCTGGGAATGCACCCATGCGTGCTTGTGGGCGTGTTAATATGTATCTGTGCATACATATGTTTACAGACATTTGTGCTTGTATACTTAAGGGGATTGTGTGCGTGTGCTTGAACACATGCATACAGATGTGTGTGTGTATACGTGTGCATGCAAGTGAACATATGTCTGCACTTCAGGTGTACATGCACAAGCACGTAGAAGCTCATGCATGTACAGAGAGGTGCAAACATACATGTGTGTCTTTGTGCACGCAGGTGTGTGCCCACATTTGGGAATGTGCCGGGGGAGAGGGGGTGGAACCACAGACTCCAGGAATAATCTTCTCTCCTTTTAGGCAACGAGACCATCTGCCCGCCGAATATCTACATCGAGTGTGCCGACCACACCCTGGGTCCGTGCTGCCTTGCCCCTCCCCCTGCCTCTTCTTCATCCTCCCCTTCATCCCTCTGTCCACCATTCTTCTCTCTGCCTTGGCCCCCCTCCTCCTAGTCTCTCCCGGGATGGTTCCTCCCGGGGTCCAGCCTTATCCCATACTTCCAGGGATTCTGAGAACTTTGCAGGTGTGGACACTTGGGTAAGTAGAGGCAGCAGGGTGGGGGGTGCAGAAAACCCAGGACTGGAAGTGAAGGGCTGGGCTTTCTGTCGTGGCTCAGCCAATGAGCTCACCCTGTCTGGGAAAGTGAAAGGACTTCTCTCTGAGTCTGAGGAGAGATGCCTGGTGGAGTATCAGTGTGGGTAAGGCAAACCGCATCGGTCCCTAGGTCTCACCTGGGCTGCGATTCCCTCATTCTCTCATCCGTCCATCCATTCCTTCTTCCGCAGACGTTGCCAAGCTGGGCTGGTGCTGGAGGTGAGAGTGGGAACAAGAGGCTGTCCTCATGGAGCTTCCCGACCCACGGGGCTGTGGACCACCACGGCCATGGCCATGGCCATGGCACGGGGCTAGTCCTTGCAGACGGGAAACTCAGGCGTGCTACAGGGTGCCCGGGAGGGGCACGCAGCTCCACCTGGGAAAGCGGGAGGATCCCTGGAGAAAGTGATTGATTAGCGGAGACTCGAAGGGTGTGGAAAAGCCAGCCTGGTGAAAAGCGGGGGCATGATCTAGGTCCTGGGGACAGTTCCGTGCTAGACATCTGTGGCCAGAGAGAGCCCGAGAGAATATGCTTGGGGAGGCACCGAAAGGTCAGCTCTGCTGGAGGGCAGAGAACACAGGAGGAGTCGGCAAGAGTGGAGGGGGCTCTGGGAAGCCCACAGTGGCTCAAGGCAAGGCAAGACGCCCTCTGAAGTTAGCTGACTCTGATCAGCTGCGGAGAATGGATGGCGGGAGTAAGAGCAGAAGCAGGGCAAGTGGTCAGGAGGGCATTGCAGTCCTCCAGATGGTGGGGCCGCAGGGAGGGAGAGGCAGGACGGGCAGTGGAACCACACCAAGACCGTCTCTGTCCCGTATCCCAACAGCATCAGCTAGAGGGGCAGCGGAAGGATGGTTAATGAAGGGGCAGATGTACAGGCAGGGACGTGGGAACCACGGGGATGGTCAAACTCCACAGAACTAGCAACACCAGGCAGCCTTGACTTGTGCAGGCCGTGGGGGGGGGGGGGGTGGGGAAGGGACGGAACACCGCTGGGGCCCAGAGATCTGTGGCTGTCCCAGAGGACAGGAGCTAGGGCCACAAGAGGGGGCAGTAGCCTCAGCCGACCCACGGTATGGTGGAGAGGAAGCCCTGGCCTCTTTCCCTCCTTACCCTCTGCCCCTGCTGGGGTCTCTCCCCTTGCCCCAACCCAACCCAAAGCCAGAAGATGAGGGAGTTTAGCTGATGCATCGGGCAGAGAACACCGCCTCCTGGGCACAGAGAAAAGTGGAGGAGAGTGGAGTGAATCTGAAGAGGGGAACAGAGAAAATCCAGCATATTTTTAAAAAAGATTTATTTATTTATTTGAGGGAGAGAGAGACAGAACACACCAGAGAGAGTGAGAGAGAGAGCGAGAGAGAGCATGCACCTGCACACAAGTGGGGGGAGGGGCAGAGGGGGAGTATCTTCAAGCAGACTCCCTGCCCAGCGCCGCCCAGACCCATGAGATCATGACCTGAGCTGAAACCAAGAGTCAGATGCCTAACTGACTGACCACCGAGGTGCCCCGAGAAAATCCAGCATATCAAACGTGGCATTTGTCTTTCTGCCCATCTGTCCATCTACCCGCCCACTCATCCACTCTTCCATCAGCATATGTGAACGCAAGCATATAATTCCATTCATCCAGCATCCTCTCCAAGCCCGGTGTGTGTCTGAGGCCTCCTGTGATTGATTAGCTCTGATGATGGGCTGTGCCCTCCGTCTGAGCCATGAGGACTTCTCCGCCCCAGGGGGCTGGGACACAGAAGGATAAGCCTGTAGGAGGGTGCTGGGGGGTTTTCCCTTCACCCACTTTCTTAGGTAGTCTGCAGCTGCTCCAGGAAGGAACCCCCAGCGAGTCTCCCCTAGGCAGTGCCAGGGTGGCCCGTAGAGGCCCTCCCTGTGGACGTGCCTTCTCCCGGCAGCTAGTGCGCAGCGGGGCCACCCGCCCTCCCCCACTGCAGCTGGTGCCTCTGTGTTGCAGACTCCTTGGGCGGGGGCTCTGAGGGCCCGTGTTTCTGCCCTACTCCCTGCAACCTGACTCGCTACGGGAAAGAAATCTCCATGGTCAGGATCCCCAACAGGGGCTCAGCCCGCTACCTGGCAAGGAAGTACAACCGCAATGAGACCTACATCCGGTACGTGTGCGCGTGTGCGTGCGCGGTGGAGGCCGCCCTCTACAGGCCCGGCGCCTGGTGCCGACGGGGAGTGGGCTGCGTCCTCCTTACGAATGAGGCTCCTGCAGGATGCCTCTAACAGTCCTTTTCCTCTAATTAATCCCTACCCATCCTCCAAGTCACATCCTGTGTCCCCACCTCCAGGGAGGTCCCCCCTTTCTTTAAATAAAGATTATTATTGATTTGAGAGAGAGAGAGAGTGTATGAGTGGGGGGAGGGAGAGAGGGAGAGGGCGAAGCCAACTCTGGGCTGAGTGCAGAGCCTGACGTGGGGATCGATCCCAGGACCCTAGGATCATGACCTGAGCAGAAGGCAGCCCTTAACCAACTGAGCCACCCAGGTACCTCCAGGGAGGCCCTTCTTGATCCAAATGCCTTTCCTCTGAGCTCTGCAGCAGCCTGCACCTTTCTCTCTCTCTCTCTCTCTCTCTCTCTCATTGCACCCACCTGTTGCTTTCCCGCCTGCTGCTGTGTCTTTCTCCCCCAGCAACCCGGGCGCCATTAAATGCACACCGAGGGAATGCTGTGCTGAGGGAGAGGGACCAGGGCGCTGGCCGGCGGGAGAGGCCTCACGGAGCCTCGGGTCTGGTCCCCTGCAGCCTATCTGCAAATGCCGAGCATCCTGTGGGTGCCGGGGTGCCACGGTGTGGGTCCTGTGGGAACAGAGACGATTAAACCACAAAGCTCCGGCCACAGTGTGTGGTACCGACTGTCAGGCCTCCCCTGAGATTACGGGGCTAGCCAGATGATGAAGCAGGGGAGGCATGAGCTGGGCCTGTGAGGACACCGGGGGAGGCCTCCCGACTTGAGAACTGTGGGATCATATAGGGACGAGCCTGAGTGGCAGGGAGGCTGTGTGGAGACGAGCAGATAAGAAAGCACTCTGGCTAAGAAGGCGCAGATGATGGGCAGTCTTGGAGGTCCAGAAAAAGAATGCGGGGGTGGACTGCTGGGCAATAGGGAGCCTCTGAAAGTTCTAGAGAGGTATTGCAATGATGTGGAGTGAATGGCATTTGCTGCTTTGCAGCGGAAGGCAGGAGGGACTCCTTCAGGCCCAGGAGTTTTATTTTGCTCTCCCAGGCCCCTGGCTAACCCTCAAAATATGAAACAGACCTGCATCTAGGACTGTCTCCCCTCCCAGCCTTTGGGAGTCTGAGGGTGGTTCTCGCCTGCTTCCTGGGACAGGGGACCTTGGATCAGGTTCTGCTGGACCCGGGATGTCCCTGCCAGCTGCCTCCTCAGGAAGACAGCCCCACAGGGACACTCTGCCTCCTGTCTCCACAGGGAGAACTTCCTGGTCCTCGATGTCTTTTTTGAAGCCCTGACTTCCGAGGCCATGGAGCAGCGAGCAGCCTACGGCCTGTCAGCCCTGCTGGGTGAGACGCGGCCCTGACCCAGTGGGGGCTGGGGGGGATCGGCCTTGCCTGTACTTCTGACCTGCTCTCGTGTTCCCCAGGAGACCTCGGGGGACAGATGGGTCTCTTCATCGGGGCCAGCATCCTCACACTACTGGAGATCCTGGACTACATCTATGAGGCAAGAGATGGGGGGCTACCAGGCCACCAGAGGGGGCATGGAGGGTGGGACGAGGGGCTGTGGAAAAAGCAAGGGGCAGCACAGGCTTCCTGGTGCAGCTGGCCTGGCCACGAAGCCTAGTTGGGGTTTTGGGCCAGGGTCTCCCGACCAGCTGGAAGGCAGATGCCAAGGTGCTGAGGAGTTCGGAGAAAGGGACGGGTGAGGAGGATTAGGGAGTCCTCCTGGGGTTTTGCTGGGGCAGCAAGTCCTACAAGGTGGGCCCCAGTGAGGCCTGCCTTTCTCCTCTACCAAGTTTCCTGAGCCCACTGCTGTCCCCCCACCCTGAACCCCAAGGTGTCCTGGGACCGGCTGAAGCGGGTGTGGCATCGTCCCAAGACCCCGCTGCGGACCTCCAGCGGGGGCATCTCCACCCTGGGGCTGCAGGAGCTGAAGGAACAGGTGAGGGTGAGCCCTGCTCAGTGCAGCCGGGGCTCTCCCCTAGGACCGAAGGCCTCGGCCACTTCTGACCTAGCCTGTCGGAGGGCACAGGGGAAGGGCTGGCTGTTTGGGGCCTCGGGGTCTGGCTCGAATTCTCCATGTCTTGCTCCCTCTTCACCTTGCAGAGTCCATGCCCAAGCCGGGGCCGTGCTGAGGGTGGGGGAGCCAGCGGCCTGCTCCCCAACCACCACCACCCTCCTGGCCCCCGAGGAGGCCTCTTTGAAGACTTTGCTTGCTAGGACGGTGCTGTGTCTAAAAAGACCCAGGAGTCTGGGACCCCTCCCAGGATCCCCAACAGTCTCCTTCCTCCCGGGACACAAGGCCTGGGGGCAGCCCGAGGGGAAGGGGAGAGGGTGGTGCTCGCTGGGAGGGTGGGGACTCAGTTCAGGCTCTCACCAGCTCTGGGGCCAGCGGCTTTGCACAAGGGTCCTTCTTGTCCACCCTCCCAGCCCCCAGGCTGGTGCCCAGGGAGGGCTGGAGCAGAGGGAAGGAAAGGAGCGAGGGAGGTGGAGGAAGGGGCCCCCCCTAGCAGGGGTGGAACCCCCTGTACATTTGTATATATTTAGGGAGGACAGGGTGGGGGTGGGGGTGCAGATGTAGAAGGTGGGTGGGGCTATGGGGGTGGGTGATTCCGGGACAGCCAGGGTCCCAGCCCTAGAATGTCAGCAGGAGAGGGAGAACCCCCAGGACTCAGGAGTGCTGGGCTGGTCCTACTTCCTGTCCCTCTCCAGGCCCAGCTCCCCTTTTGGCAGGGGGACTGAGTGGCCCAGCAGGCCTGGCCCAGCTCCCAATTCCCCCTGCCCCAACTCCACCTTCAGAGTCCCCTCCACAGGGAGCAGGCCGACCCATTAGACCTTGGCTGAGCTTGGGGGTGGGGAAGGGAGCCTTCTCGATGGGCCTCTCTGCCTCTGGTCTGGTTTTATAAAGCGCTGACGAAACTGAGAATAAAGAGGCATAAAGAATTCTCTGAGTGCCAGTATGACCAAGCTGGGGCAGGGTTGGGCACAGGCATGGCTTGGTCCCCGGGAAAAGGAAACCTGGGCCCCCGCCAGCCAGGACAAGAGAGCCTCCGTCTTCACCGCCAGCCCTCCCAGTTCCCAGGCCACCTTTTGAAAACTCAGAATCACGAGTCCACACTCAGCCAGTTTATTAAAGGCAAGGAGCTTCATCCAGGTGCAGAAGGGAGAAGTTGGGAGACACCCCCGCTTCTTCTCTCAGCTCCCCTCTTCCCCAACCCCTCATCTACAGCCCAGCCCCCAGGAGGCCCTAGGACACCAGGCTGGCGTCAGGCAGATTGCACTGCATAAATACTCAAGAGGCCACAGCCTGAATCAGCAGCGTCAAGGGGGTGGGGGGGAGGGAGACCAGGTTTGGGGCGGGGGGGGGGATGGCTCCGGAGGTACCTTCCCCCTGGGGCCTGTCCTGAGCCCGAGGACCCACAAAGCTAGAGAGAGGGGGCCCGCGGGCAGCTCTGGGGTCTGAGGCTGCGGCCAGCCCTGTCCGGTGAGGCTTGGCAGGCGGCTCTGGGTTATTGGGGAGGAGGGGGATGCTGCCATGCCAGGGGTCCGGGGTGCGGGGCGGGCTCAGGTGCTGTTGCCCTGCTCCTGCTCGAAGAGCAGCATGGCCAGCTGCGTGCGGGAACCCAGGCCCTCCAGCTCGCTCTGGCGGCAGCGGTGGTACAGGTCCTCGCTGAGCCTCGCACTGCACGTCTGGGCCCGGTAGCGCTGCAGCAGCGCGGGTTCCACGGCCCGCAGCACGTGCAGGCTGGAGAAGCGCAGGAACAGCTCGTACACGTCCAGGCTCTCCAGCAGCTCCTCCTCCTGCTCGGAGGCCGCCCCCAGCCGCCCGCGGGCCGCCACGTAGTCGGAGTTGTAGAAGCAGGCCTCGCTGGCCGCCTGGCGGTCAAAGCGGCCCGTGTCTCGGCCCAGCTCCGGGGGCCCGGGGCCCTGCGGGGGGGCCACGGCCGGGTGGAAGGCCTGGAAGTGCATGGGGAAGAAGGCCTGCCAGCCGGAGATAGCGTGCATGCGGCAGCGGTTCAGGAAGTCAGGCGTGAGCACCGTGTCTGGCCCGGCCAGCAGGAACAGCGTGTCCAGCGGGTGCTTCTTGGAGAGCAGATCCATGAGGCGCAGCGGGGACGGTGCGGCCGTTTGCACACTGAGCCAGGGTACCCGGGCCCCGGGGAACCGCCGCTCCAGTTCAGCCACATGGGCCTTGACAGGGGCAAAGACATCGGCGTGGGCTGCCCGCTGGGCCTGTCGGGGTTCGTACAGGAGGAGCAGGGTCAAGGCTGCCGCTGCGTCGCCGGGCTCCAGCGCTGCAGCGGCGAAGGCCTCCAGGAAGCTGGGGGCCAGGTCACGCTCGGCCGCAGCCAGAGGCAGTAACACGGTGAGACGCGAGGCCTCCGTGACATAGGGCACAGGCAGGATCTCCACGCGGCTCAGCGGCCGCAGCAGCTGCACCCGGCGGGTGAGGGGCCGGCGGCCGCCCTGGGGGGTCAGCGCCTCCAGCTGCAGGTCCAGGGTGTACTCCATGCCCCGGGCGGGATCAAAGCGTCGGTAGCCGTTAAGCAGCTGCTGCTTCTGGAGCCGCAAGGCTGGATGGTAGCGGCGATTGAGCTCTTCCAGGGCTGCCCCCAGAACGTCAGCCACATCGGCCCGGTCGGCCCCTCGCAGCGGGCAGCGGGGCGAACCATCAGCACAGGAGAAAGCATGCTGCTCCGTGAAGTACTCCCAGCGCAGCACCTCGAAGCGGGAGGCAGGGCGGGATGGTGCCGGAATGCCCACGGGCCAAGCGGCTGCCCGCTCCCCGTCGGCTGCCAGACGGCTGGTGTTCTGGATCTCCCACTAGGTCGGAGAGACAGACCGTGAGCAAGGCAAAGACCACGAGGGCCAGCACGCAGCGGGAGAACTAAGCAGCCGGCAGGCGCTACTTGGGATGGGTCCCCACTCCCCTGCCAACCTCCGCTATCCGAGGGCCCCCACCTATCCTTGCCCTGGATTGGGGCAGCCTAAGAGTGAAAAGGCAAGTTT
Source organism: Potos flavus (assembly GCA_028534135.1). Lineage (NCBI taxonomy): Eukaryota > Metazoa > Chordata > Mammalia > Carnivora > Procyonidae > Potos > Potos flavus. The sequence continues at coordinate 157,622,377 of CM052883.1, forward strand.
CCAGAGGAGGTTCTCAGAAAAAGCAGAAACAAACAGGGACTGGGAAGCTGGTTTGTTCTTGGACTCTAGTGCTAGGTTTTTGTTTTTTTTTTTTAAGATTTTATTTATTTATTTGACAGAGAGAGATAGTGCACAAGCATAAGCAGAGGGAGAGGGAGGGAGAGGCAGAGGGAGAAGCAGACTCCCCACTGAGCAAGGAGCCTGATGTGGGGCTCGATCCCAGGACTCTGGGAACATGACCCGAGCCAAAGGCAGACACCCAACTGACTGAGCCACCCAGGCGCCCCTCTAGTGCTAGTTTTTATTTCCCTGGGATCTCTGAGGTGTCTCAGGACCTGTCCCCTCTACCCCCGGGGCCCAGGCCATACCTGTAGCTCCTGGATCTCCTGGTATGTGCGTTCCAGCTCAGCTCGGGCAAAAGCTTTGTGCAGCTGGTACATATGTACAGGGTCATGCACAGGGTGGGCTGTCAGGGCGCTGCGGAAACGGGGGTCTCCTTCCTGCACATGTTCCCCAGGGCTCAGCTCCAGGTAGTTATAGTGGACTCCCTGGACAGAGGAAGGGAAGGGGTCCATAATGGGAAGAGGGATGGGACAGCCTCCCCACCCGTCCCATCCCCCAGTGTGTGCCTCATCTTCCCATCCTAAGACCTGTTGTGGACTTGGGAGTCAGAATTATTGGGTTTAAGTCTACTTTGGCCAGTTGTGAGCTTGTGTGACTTTGGGCAAGCTTCTCCTTGTTCATCTGTGAAATGGGCATATGCATCCTATCTCAGAGCTTTCCAAGGGTTCAAATAAAATAACAATAGCCAACACTAAACACCCACTATGTGCGAAGCTCCCTTATTTTTTTTAATCCTTATAACAACCCTGAGCAATAGTTATCTTCCTTGGTCTGGAGGAGGCTACTGAAGTGCAGGAGATGCAGTGATTTACCCCAGGTTACAGGGATAGAAAGTGATGGCCCTGGCACGGAAAACCCAGGGCTATTATTTCCAACTACCCCCTCGCCGTTGAGCGGCAAGTGCACAAGCTCAGACAAGAGGTGCCGCTGGGGCGGCTTATCTGCCCACCTCGTGGTCGCCGGTGCAGCCCACCCCGGTGGCATCGAGGATGCAGCGCCCCAGCCACTCATCCGGGCGCGCACTGACGATGTCATTGCGGCAGCTTTCCAGGTGGGGGCGCAGCTGCTGCAGTAGTGTGCGAGACAGCAGCACCCCAAAGCCGCCATGGCAGTAGCGGCCTGGGGCGGGCTCCCCCCCGATGAAGTCCTGTGGCCGACCCAGATAGAGGTGGGCGGCGGCTGCCAGGCTGAGACGGCCGGCTAGGCGAGCCAGTCCATGAGCCTCCGTGTAGGTGGCATCCGGCACTATGAAGAACCAGTCAAAGTCGTCACCGTGTTGCTCCAGTAGGTGGCGCAGCGCCAGGTGCAGGTGCCCGATGGGCCGCTCCTCGCCCAGTGTCACCACGGCCATGCCCGGCGGTGCCCGGCGGCCCCGAGAGCCGGTCAGGAACACCACACGCTCTAGCCGGTGCCCCAGCGTGCGGTTCACGGCCACACCCAGTGTGGGCAACGTGGCTTGTGAGGTCAGCACCGCCACAAGCAGCCTCTGCCTGATGCCCAGCTCGGTGCTGATGTATCGGGTCCTGGGGGAGAAGAGGGTGCAAGGTTATCCAAAAGGCAACAGGGCGGGCGGGAGAGAGCACACACAGGCTCTGGCAGGTCCCATCCTCTCTGGGCCTGTTTCTTTCCTTCCGCTTAGGATAAGAACAACAACTCGCTCCCAGGGGTCATGAGGGTTTACCTGAAATGTTGGCCTCACCTACACAGTGCTTTGGGGAGATGGCAATATCCATGCAGAAATGAGAGATACACTGGGTCTGATTCTCTGTTTCACCACTTAGTTGTGTCCTTGAGCAAGTAATTTAACCTACTGGAGCCTCACTCAGTGGCCTGCTCTGTAAAAAGGAGTCGATTGTATCTAATCAAAGCACTTAGCCAAGTGCTCAGCACATAGGTATTCCACGCATCATGTATAAATATGCCATCACACCACAAATACATCACACAAAGCATGTAAGGGAGTACATGGCATAGAAATGCATTGAGTGTGTTTGGGACAAGGGCAAACTGGGGCTCAGGGTTTCCAGTAACTCACCTTCTGTAATGCAGAAGGTAAGCTGCAAAACTTAAATTTGAATCGGGGTTACTTAGGAGAAAATAATTTCAACTCATGGGCAGAGGCATTAATGGGATGGTACCTCCCCCCTCCCCCACAAGTCTCATCCTGAGGTGTCCCACCCTGAAACAAGAGAAACAGGTAAATCCTAGTTTTCTCTTTTCTCTTTCCCTCTCTCTATGCACTCACCCTATATGCCAGACATTTCTAGAAACCCAACAGCCCAACTGGAGGGCTAATAGAATCTATGACGGACCACAGCACGGGGTCGAGCCAGTTTAGGACAGAGGAGGGAAAGTTCAGCCCAGGCCTAGACGAGGCCCAGAAAGGGCTTCTGATGGGTTCCACGGCTCCCGGGGAAACAGGGCCATCGGAAGTTATCGGGGCCAAAGACTTCCTGGCCGGCCAGCCCCTTCCTTCCGGAGCCTGACCCAGCCTCCGGCGGCCTCGCCGGCGCGCCCGTCCCCGCCGGTGCCCAGGGGGTGGGGCTGGCGGGGCTGATCCCTACCTGACGGCCTTTTTGGCGGCCTGGCCAGGCTGCGCAGGATGGTAGGGCAAGACACGCGGCTCCCAGTTCTCCCCGGCGCCTGCGCCGGCCCCGGGCCTCTCGCGCTCCGCTCCGGGCTGCACCGAGTTGGGCCGGCGCGCCGCGTTCGTGTTGCCGCGCGGCGGCAGCTCAGACTCTCCGGGTTGGGGCGGCCCTGGGCCGCACGGCTCCTCCACCCAGGTGACGCTGAGCAGGCTCAGAGTGAAGCCCAGGGAGATGCCCACGGCCACGGGCCCTGCGGGCCGCAGCACCGACAGCAGCAGCGACGCCCGCATGGCGCCGGGACCGCGGGCCCCCGGCCCCGGAGCAGCCCCACAGCAGCCAGAGGAAGCTCCGAGGGGGCGGGACCGGGGAGGGGGCGGATCCGGAGGGCCCGGGCCAAGCGGGCGGGCCCGCTCCCTCCCCACCGACGCGGCCCCAGCCGAATCCCCTGCGCCGCGCTCCGATCCTCCTCCGTAGGGCGCAGGGTTCCAGCGCTCCGCGCGGGAGCCTCAGCCACGGCAGTCGCTGTCCGACGTGTCACTGCGAGGTCCCCGCCCCCGGGGTGGGGTCTCGGGCTCCAGCTACCGGAGACAGAGCAGAAGGGGGAGGTTAAAGGGGAAGGACCCCCGGAAGTGCCCCCTCCTCAGTGAGGGTGAGGGAAACGCCGGGGGCGGAGTCCCCTGCCTCCCTGGCGTGGTTGGTGCGTCCCGGGTGACGTCAGAAGCAGCCCGCCCCTGCCTGGATGGTGCGCCCAGAGTGACGTCAGGAGCAGAGGCCGGAGCTGTCCATCAGCACCAAAGGCCGCGGGCGGGCTCAGGGCATGGGGCCGCGGCTCTGGGGCAGCCCGAGCCCCTGCTCCTGCTCCCTTCCCTTCCCCAGGCCCAGCCTGAGTCCCCAGACTTCGCGGGACTGGAGTGCCAGCCGGTGTTGGAGGCGGAGCAGCGACGCCGCCGCACGGAGACCAGTCCCTCCGGCCCAGCAGCCCCCTTACCCGCACGGCGGACTTTTCCCGGACCCCAGTCAGCTGGGGCCTCTGGCGTTCCGCACCCCCGGACCCTTCGGCCCCTGTACGGCCTCTTTCGCTCAGAAGCTCAGGTCGCCTCCAGCCCAGGTAGATTTTGGACAATCCCAGATTTAGCCGCCCACAGAGGAGTCTCCTGGCTGCCTCCTTCTTACCGGCAGTGCACTACCCTCCTCTTCCCTCAACCCACTGCCCCTTTTAACTTCTTCATCCCAGCCTTCTTTAGCCGGGCACTTTGTTTCCCTTTGTCTTTTGCTCCACTTCAGAAATGCTTCCAGAGCTGCATGATCTGGGCACCACTCCTTTGTCCACTGGTGTCCTTGCCTGGTTCTCCCATTCCCATTCTTGCCCCCATCCTGGTGGAGACCCAGGACTCCTCCTTGACCCCAACTTCTTCTCTGTCAGGCTGACCTGGGAGGGTGACTCCCTTCCATTCCCAGCACTATGCCAGGCACTGTGGCGACACTGCGGTTCCAGCTGCTGCCCCCCGAGCCAGATGATGCCTTCTGGGGCGCACCCTGTGAGCAGCCCCCGGAGCGCAGGTACCAGGCACTGCCGGCCCTCGTCTGCATCATGTGCTGTCTGTTTGGAGTCGTCTACTGCTTCTTCGGTGAGACCCCTATCTCATCCCTCATCTGGGCTCCCCACTGTTTCCCCAAATTATTTCTCTAGCCCCCCCACCCCGCCAAATCTTCTCTAGAACATCACCAGCACCACCACCACGACCATAGCTATCTTTCTTTTCTTTCTTTCATCCCACACCTGTTCATGGATCATCTGGACTCTAGATCCTAGAAAACACAGGTTTTTGAATTAGGCACGCTTGAATCTGAAACTGGCTCTGCACCTTACTAATTGTGATACCTTAGCACATGACTGTCTGAGCCTCAGTTTTCTCCTCTGAACAGTGGGGACAATGATATTTGTCTCACATAGGGTTGTTGTGAACGTACTAGACACTCAATAAATAATAGCTATTGTGGTAAATATGTGTTTGCTAGGTAGGTACTGAAAATACTGAGCAGGGTGATTGAACATAGTCCTTTACCACAGGGCATATTGTCCAATAGGGGAGAGACTTCTGGAACATTCGCCCCTGTAATACATGTTAGGGTGGGCTAGATGGTAGTTACATACATGGAAATAGCCTACAAGGCAGGCTCTAGTAATCAGGGCTGCTGTGAACAGTTGTAGAGGATGGGCACTGTGCAAGGGAGTTCAGTTGAATAGGTAACTGGGGGCTGAAATCCAGCCCATGCTCCACTTGCCAAACTCTAGGCCTTGGCACAGGCTGCTTTGCCTAGGAGAAGACACGACTTTTTCTAATTCGCACAAAGGTGCCAGATGGGCTAGTAGAGTAAGTGCCCGATGACTACAGCAAGAGTTACAGGATTTCAGAGAGGAGAGCGAGCTCCATGGGCTGGGAGCCTCCGGGAGGAGCATTATAGGCAAGTGGAGGACGTACCAAGGAGGCCCAGAGGTCTGGATTCCAGGCTGGGCAGAGGTGCCTTGAGACTAGTGCTCTGCAGCCTTTATACCTTCCCCTAGAATGGCTGTGTAGTAGGCACGGATGGGAGCCAGATGGTCCCTCCCCTTCCACCCCCAAACTCTAGGCTGAACAACTGCAGAATGAGCAAGAGGAAGTGCCCTTCTAGGGGTTCAGGACACATTCTTAGTCTCCAAGGAGTCTGTCGCCCCATGCCCTCCACTACCCATACCTACTCCCTCTGCAGTTGCTCAGTGCACCCTGACATGCCCTTTCCTGGGCTTTCCTCCATCCTACCCTCCTTGGATGCCCTCATTCCCAGGCTCTTGGACTCAGCCCTTGTGTATGCCCTACTCCTCTTTCTAATCCCAGAACCTCCTGGACTTTGATGCCTCCTCTCATTCCTAAAACTCAATCTCCTCTTTATGAACCTTCTCTTTGGTACTCCCTGACCCCTTGACCTCCATCTCTGACTTCCATCTTCCCAACTGTTCAGTATTTACAAATCCCTCACCCTTCCAGGTACTCTTAATGGGTATAACTTCCATTTTGCTGAAACTCCATGACCACTGTTTCCCCTTATAATCCTCTTTGACACCCTGTGACCCTAGCGATACCCAACCACCTCGTTATCTCATTACCTCCCATCCCTCTGTCTCCCTTTGTTACTCCTAACGCTTTGATCCCTGTGATGCCATTGTTCACCCCTCCCCCACCATGATCTCCCATTTCTCTGGCCTCAATATTACCCTCTCTCAGAAACCCTTTAATACTTTCAACGATTTCATGTCTGTTGATTCCCCTACTTGCAATCACCTCATCTTCTGGAACCCCTCACCAATAACCCTGCTTCTCCATTCTCTTTGTCATTTTCTAATAATGTCGCATCTCTGAAGCCCTGTGACCCCTCAAAGACCTCATCTTTCTGAACCTGTGTGACCCTCATCTCTCAAGTTCTTTCAGACTACTGAATCCCTCATCTCTCTGAACAGTCCCTTCCAAGGCCACGACGATTCTAACTGCTGATCCCCTTGTGACTCCAGTGACCTATCTCTCTGACTCCTATGATTCCAAAGATCCTAATGTCCCTATCACTGATTCACTCTTGACTCCAAGGATTTATCTGACTCCTCTGACCCTCAAAGACCCAATGCTCATCTCAATAACTCTATCTCCCTGTTTTCCCAGTGACTCCCAGTGACCTAGCTCTCTGATCTGCCTTGACCTCAGTGGTTCCATCACTGATGCCTTCAGGACCTCAGTGACCTGTGTGTGGGGGGGTGTCTCTGATCTTAGTGTCCTGCTCCTGGTTCCCCTGTGATTCCATGTCCACGAACCCTCTAGTCTCCTGCCTGGAGCCCGGTGACCTCATTTTGGCCCCTCACTAGCCCTTGTTCCCCTCCAGGTTACCGCTGCTTCAAGGCAGTGCTCTTCCTCACTGGGTTGCTGTTTGGCTCGGTGGTCATCTTCCTGCTGTGCTACCGAGAGCGGGTGCTGGAGACGCAGCTGAGTGCCGGGGCAAGTGCGGGCATCGCACTGGGCATTGGGCTGCTCTGCGGGCTGGTGGCCATGCTGGTGCGCAGCGTGGGCCTCTTCCTGGTTGGGCTGCTGCTCGGTCTGCTGCTCGCTGCTGCCGCCCTGCTGGGCTCCGCGCCCTACTACCAGCCGGGCTCCGTGTGGGGCCCGCTGGGGCTACTGCTGGGGGGCGGCCTACTCTGTGCCCTGCTCACGCTGCGCTGGCCCCGACCGCTCACCACCCTGGCCACCGCCGTGACTGGTGCTGCGCTCATTGCCACTGCCGCCGACTACTTTGCCGAGCTGCTGTTGCTGGGGCGCTATGCGGTGGAGCGCCTACGTGCCGCCCCGGTCCCCCCCCTCTGCTGGCGGAGCTGGGCCCTGCTGGCACTTTGGCCCCTGCTCAGCCTGATGGGCGTTCTGGTGCAGTGGCGGGTGACGGCCGAGGGGGACTCCCACACGGAAGGTGAGAGGGTACAGGCCAGGGTGGGTGCGAGAGAAATGAGTGGCCAGGGATGGGGGGTGCAGAGGGAAGGGGGTGTGGGGGAAGAAGCTGTGCACACCAGTGGCCAGGTGAGCTGTGCACACCTCAGTAGGGTTGGAGAACTGACTGGCTCAGGGTCTGGGAAGACAGGACCTTAGCCCCACCCTTCGTTCTGCGACAAGGTATAGGGTTGTGTGGGGTCCGTGGCAAGGCCATTTCAGACACAGGGGATCCAACAGAAAAGGTCCCTGCCCTCCTGGGATTACATTCAGGTGGAGGGAGACAGACAAGAGAATGTAAACACTAGAGAATTCCAGCCCTGGAGTCATAGGAAAGAGAGATGCAGGGCAACATGAACAAGTAACTTACAGAGGCTGTTATAGACAGGGCGGGCAGGGAAGGCCACTTGGAAGAGGTGACATTTAAGTAGAGTGCGGAAGGATAAGAGGCCACATGCAAAGAGCTAGAGAAGAGGGAACAGCAGGGGCAGGTCCGAAGAAAGGAAGAGCTTGGCTTGCTGAGAAGCGGGCTGGAGGGTGGTGGGTGGAGGCATGCCGTTTGTGTGGGCCCTCTGGGCCATGATGGGGACTCTAGGTTTTACCAGGAAGGCAATGGGATGCTATTGTGGGTTTAAAGCAGGGGGGCTATAATCTCCTTTAGGGTTTGGGATGGTCATTCTGGCTGCTAAGTGGAGGAAACACTGGGGAGGGCAAGTGTAGAAAGGCAGACCAGTGAGAAGGAGACAGCAGTTGTCCCGTTGAGAGAGGATGAGGGCTGGTTTAGGTAAGTCACCTGGGACTCAGGGTGGGGAAAAGGATAAGAGCTGGAGAAGGAGTACTTAGAAGTCTAGGAATCTTCCCTATGACCCTCGGAAGACAAAAACAACTGCAAGAAGTGCCATCTGGGAGGTGGGAGACCAGGAAAGGAAGGGCGAATGGGGGGGGGAGTCACAGACGAAGGGGATCTGGAAGCCTGGAGCCCTCGGGTAGGGCGGATTGGGGAGGCCTGGGGGAGACAAGGCACATAGGCCTGTGAGACCCTTCTCTGCCCCGCCCCTCACAGTGGTCATCAGCCGGCAGCGGCGACGTGTGCAGCTGATGCGGATTCGGCAGCAGGAGGAGCGCAAGGAGAAGCGGAGGAAGAAGAGACCCCCTCGGGCACCGCCCAGAGGCCCCCGGGCTCCTCCAAGGCCTGGGCCCCCTGACCCGGCTTATCGGCGCAGGCCGGTGCCCATCAAACGCTTCAATGGAGATGTCCTCTCCCCGGTGAGCACCCCGAGCCTCTCCAGCCCCAACGGGGAAGAAGGGAACACGGCAGACTCTGTCCCAGCCGGGCTGGGCCTTCCCCAGGGGCTGATCACCATCTCACAGGCCTAGCATTTGTCTACCTGCTGTAACCCTGCCCAGCGAGCCGGAGGGGTCTAGCTCTAGGGCTGGGGGAAAGGGGTCCTGAATATGAATATTAATGAGATATGGTAAGGGGTAGGGTCTCGGGGCTGTGGACTCCCGGTGTGGCGAGGTCCTGGGCCTAAGGCAGTGTGGGCTGAGTCTTGGGCTGGGGGGTGCAGGGCCAGGCTGTCTGCCCGAGGGGGCCATCCGGGCAGAGTCTGCAGCGCCTCTCTCACACCGGTCTTTACTCTCCCACAGAGCTACATCCAGAGCTTCCGGGACCGGCAGACAGGGAGCTCACTGAGCTCCTTCATGGCCTCGCCCACAGACGCGGACTATGAGTATGGGTCTCGGGGGCCGCTGACGGCCTGCTCAGGGCCCCCCGTGCGGGTATAGCGGTCCTGCGCTCCCGCCCACCTAGACTCTACGGTCACCAGCTCTGCCGGCTTGGGGAGGCCCGCTGGACCATTGCCCAGCCCGCCGGGCCTTATGGCCTCTGGCTGTCCCTCTCCCCACCCTGAAGAGGGCTGGCCTGGCTACCAGAAGAGAGGACCTGTCTCAGGCTAGCCCTGGCCTAAGGGGAAAGCCTCCTCCCTAGCACTAGAGGGGCTCCTGAGGGATGCGGGGTGTGAGCCCCATTGGGGTGTGCTCAGGGTTGTGAGTGTGTCGCCTGTGTGTGTGTGTGTGTGTATGGAGGGGTGGGCTTGGAGGGGACACTGGGACCCTTGCCTTAGATTTCTGATTGATAGGGCTTGTCTAAGGTTGGCCCTGCCTCCTCTCCCACCGCTGGGGTCCCACAGGCCACTCTCCTGCATGTCGACATGGAGGAGGTCCGCCTTCCTCCCCCATCGCTCCACCTCTCAACCAGACTCATCTAAGGCTTCTTGTCCTTGTCCATGGGGCAAACGGCAGCACCCCTCACCCTGGTCCCCTGTCCTCTGCAAAGCCACCAGCCGGCGGGCAGGGGCAGGGGAGGGGGGCAGGGGGTGCTGCTCCGGGCTGGGTTAGGGAGAGGGGCTGGGGGAGGGGGCTTCAATGCACGGTGCATGTCTGGTGTCTGTCACACCACCCTGGACACCTCATGCTTCTGTCTCCCCTCACCCCACCCTGTTTTACATATTTTATAAATGTGCCAAACTGTGTGGCTTCTGCCAGGAGTGGTGGTGGTCTTCAGCGGCTGGCACTTTTAGGGGCCAAACTGGAGGAGCTGGAGCCTTGGGTGTCCTGTGTCACTTACTACACAGGGGCCCCAGGCAACTTCTGCCCGCCTACATCACACAGAGAGCCAGGGAAAAGGACTGTACCACTTTATTGTCTCCCAACACCTCTGGTTCCCCTGCCCCCCCCACCTCTGCCCAAGGTACGGGCACACGCCTTCCAAGCTGTCCGAGGGCACCTGCCTGGCCTGGTTCGGTCCTCCTAGCTACCTGCAGAGGAATGACTCGGCGTGGGGCTGGGGAGAGAGTGGGCACAACCGTCCTCTCCCCTTGGCAGAGCCCGGGCACCCACACAGGAAGAGCTGGGTCCTTACCCCCTGCCTCACCCTTTCTGGGCCTCTGTCAGGGATGTCTGCAGGGGCAGGAAAACAGGGGTCAGCCCCCAGTTAGGGGTGGGGCAAGGCACGAGTCTGGAGGAGATGCAGGAGGGTGGGGCATCTCCATGTGGAAGAGGAAGGAAATGGGACTGGCTCAGGAGCCCCCTGCTCCGACCGATGTGGAGCTCACCGGGAAGGGAAGAAGCCAGCGGGGCAGAGAGCAGGAGGGGGCTGAGAGGCAGGTGGGGGCGCAGACCAAGGGGCCAGTAGGTGGGAAGGAGAGGAACTAGAGTACAAATGGGGCATTTGAGAGAGACAGGTGTGGTCCAGAGGCAGGAGGGAGTGAGAAGCCTGATTGGAAAAGGGCACAGAAAGGTAGGAACAGCTGACCTGAAGCAAAAGGTTCCTGTGGAGAACACAGGGCTCCCTCCTCTCCTCAGCCCCTCCCCCACTCCCGACCTCCAATACACCCCAGAACCAACTGGCCATCCCAAATCCGGGAAAACCTCTGGTGGGTGTGTCTCAGCCCACCAGCTCCCAGGCCACCCCTCCTTCCTGGCCAGCCAGCCTGCCCCTCTGACCTCTGCCCAGTCAGCTTCACTCACCCTCTACCAGCAACCATGTGTGGGCGCTGTCCTGGCCGGCCTGGCAGCTGTAGGTGCCCTGGTCCTCAGGTCGCACGTCATGGATGACCAGGCTGTGGGTGGGGCCGTGGCTGCGCAGCTCATACTTGTCTCCTGGGCACAGCTCGACCCCCTCCCGCGACCAGCACACGTGGCCTCCGGAGCGGGACACAGTCACCTCCAATACCGCCCTGCGGCCGACCAGAACCGTCTTCTCTCGAGGGGGGCGGCGGCACATCTGAAGAGGCAGTGCTGGGGGACGAGAGCTTAAGTTAATAGGGACATGTAGGGCCCCCAGGAGGAGAGACGCATCTTCCCTCCCCCTGCAGCCTCCACTCCTGGTCTCAGATCTCTACGGCACCAGCCCGTTCCTCTGTACCCTGAACCCAAAGTCTCCTCCTCCCCAAGAAACACACTGCCCTCTGTGACTCTCCCCAGAAGAGTCCCTCGAGGAAGGGAGGTGGGGAGGCAGCGTTCCCAGGACCAGCCGCCAGCCTGCAAGTCCCGAGGGGGAGGGGAGATGATGCCCACTCCCTACCGTCCCTCCCCAGTTGCTTACCCTCCACCTCCAGCTGAGCCACGGACTGGGCGGGTCCCGCCTGGAAGCGGACCTCACCGGCGTCCTCCGGGCGCAGCTCGCTCAGCACCAGAATGTGTTTCTTCCCTGGGGAGGTGAGGGAGGCTCTAAGCGAGGCAGGAGCCGCCGCTGGGGAAGGTTCGGGGATGAGGGTGGGCCGGAGTAAGTCTCTGGGTCGGTTTGGACGCGGCAAATGTGCTCTGGACTGGGCAGAATTGGGTTGCCGAAGGGAAAGAGGAGAGCTCCAGGACCGAGGGCTCAGAGCTGGGGACCCGGCAGAGACCGGGAGACTGCTCGTGGGGCTATGGGGAGGGGCCCACTCGAGCCGGGGGCGGGACTTATCCTAGTAGGGCGGGGCCTGTCTGAGCCAGGGGCGGGACAGCAAGGGACCAGAGTGGGAAGAAAGTCGGCCAGACCTTCCTGTCGGATGCGGACGTGGCCTCCGGGTCTCAGCTGACGGCCTTCGAGCTCCCAGATCCCCGTGGTCTCGACTTCCGACACGGTGCACTCGAACGTGGCGCCGTCACCTTCGCGGGCGCGAACCGACCGGAGCTCGGAGAGCACAGACACGTTGCGCTCTGGGGCGGAGCGGGAGGCGTGAGGCGGGGCGGGGCGGAGCCTGATCACGCCCACGCTCCGCCCTCCTCTCTGGAGGCACAGCAGTCAGTCCCGGGCCAGTCGGATCCGCAGCCCCCGCGCCCACAGCAGTGCCCAGCTCCGGCAGCGCCCAGAACCCACCGCGCACAACCAGGCGGACGGGCCCGGCGCGAGCCGTTCCCACTGCACAGCCGTAGGTCCCGGCGTCTAAGGGGCTGCAGCGCCGCAGCTGGAGAAGGCGACGCGTGCCTAGGGCCTGGAGCCTGAGCCGAGGGCTGGGGGTGAGCGGGCGCCCGTCCTAGGAGCGAGAGTTGCAGAGGGTCAGGGTGAACTCAGCTGGACACAAGCAGAGCGGCCCTGGGAGGCGGTGGCGCCCTCTGTTGATGTCAGGAGGTTTCTGGGCGCATTTTTGCCTTTCTGGCTCTCAAGCTGGCATCTGGCTGTCCCAAGCCTTCCGGGCCTCGCTGGGAGCCAGGAGCCTTGTTGGGAAGGTGTCCCCCTTGGGGACGTTAGGGCTCTACCTCTTCTGTCTGCCCCTGGGCAATACTTAACCCCACTGAGCCTCAGGCTCGTTAGAGGTAACCCTGAGATCACAAAACCTACCTCACAGGGCTGTTGTAAGAATTAGAGAGTTAAGTGTAAAGCGAATGTAAATCTGAGCGCAGTGCCAGGCACACCCCTTCAGTGAATATTAGTTGTTTCCATCCTTATGATACCAAGGCTGGCTGGACTCTGACCTTCTCCCAGGTGACATCAGCCAAGGCCTGAGAAAGCTCGCACTCCAATGTAGCTGTGTCTCCCTCAGTCACCTCTAGGTCCTGTGGCCCCCGCACAATGGTCACTGGGGCCTCTGGGAGTGGAAGAAGGAAGACACACTTGGGCACAGGAGTCAGGGGTGGACACATTTAGGAAAGGTGATCAGTGGAGGCCACTAGTGAGGCAGAGAATGTGCTGGGAAAATGGTTCCAAGTGGGATGCTGGTCAGTGGAGGACACGACAGGGCAACGGAAGTCAATGGGACAGGAGTGGCCAGCTGGGGGTGTCATACTTTAAGGTGGCCAGTGGGGGACATGCTGGGGCTAGAGGGGCATGGGGGGTGACCAAAGCAGAAATGCCAGTGGAGTCACCCATAGGCAAGCATGGTCGGTGGGGACCACACTTGGCTGGAATGGACAGGTGGCACTGGCCAGTGGGGAGCATGATGGGTTCAGAGGAGCAATGGGGTAAGTCCACAGCAGGTGTGATCAGAGGGGAAGATGGTGGGCTGGACAAATGGGGGGCCCTCAGGCAGTTAGTGGATCACTGGAACTGGAGTGGCCAGAGGGGCCCATTGAGGCAGGCAGCGGGGGGGTCACAGCAGGCAGGTGTGGTCAGTGGGGTCACACTCAAGAGTGGTCAGTGGGGCCACGGTCAGGCAGGCAGACAACAGGGACCACACTGGCACAGGCGGGCTCACAGCTGCATGGTCAGTGGGGGCCACACAGGCAGGGGGATCAGTGGAGTCACACCCCGGGCAGTCAGTAGGCAGGCAGTTGGCCCGGCATCCGCACCTCTCACAGTGAGTCTGGCTGCACAGCGCAGGGAATCCACGGTGAAGGAGATGCAGCCCGAGTCGGCCAGGCCCAGGCCGCTGAGCACCAGGCGGTGAGTGCGGCTCTCGGCATGCACGAGGCACCTGGGCCCCGGCTGCAGCCGCACTCCACCCCGGGCCCACTCCCCAGCCACATCCTCCTGGGACAGCTCCAGCTGGAAGGTGGCACTGCCCCCCTCAATGATGGTCACATCCTCCAGAGGCCGTAGCACCCTTAGCTGCTTCGCTGATTGGAGGAGATGGGGAGGGAGGGAGATTGAGGGCTCCAGCTCTGGGCAGGGGTTTCGAGGGCTCACGCATCCCCTTGGCTATGCCCGTACCACCCCTAACACCTAACCTGAGCCCCTATGGAAAGAAGCCCAGAACCAGGGTACAGGGAGAAAGGAGCCCAGCAGGTCAGCTTGGGGGGAGAGGCTTGTTGCTGTTAGGGGAGGACACACATGAAGGGGGTGAGCTGCAGTTAGAGGGTTGAAGAGTCTGGGTGGGGGGTGCTCTGACACCGGAAGGAGCACAGAAATGAAGTCATACATGCTGGGATTGGACCCCAGCTCTGCCACGTAGTTTGTGTGCTGTATGACCTTTTACAAACTGCTTGACCTCTCTGGGCCTTCGTTTTCCCAACTGTACAAGGTGACTAGCATTGAGACATGGATTTATTGTGATTAAATGAAGGAAATAAATTAGAAGAGAATACATATCAGCAACAGCAATCATTTACCAAGCTCTGTGTGGGCATCTTTTATGTTATCTATGTGAACGTTCCCAAAGATCCCTGGAGTAGGGATCAGCCCCATTCTTAAGAAGACTTGGCTCAGAAAGGTTAAGTAATTTGCATGAGGCCTCACAGTTAATAGAAAGCTCCGGCTTGTGGGGTGGGGTTGCTCTTTGCCAAATGGGCCGTGTGTCCTGGGGCGTGTGACCGAGGGATAAACGCGGCCGGTCTTTCTGGAGTATAATATTTATGTTTACAGCAAAGCCAACTTGGACATGTGATATGGAATGCAAAATCCACGTGGACTTCTAGGGTACATAGAAAACACTAGAAAAGGAAAGTTTTGCTTTGGGCAGGCTGCTTCAGGTCACACTTCTAGAGGCCAGGCAGGGCTGACTTGCCTTAGTGGCGAGGGGCACTTTGGTGGGGGTCTGAGGGGCCCTGGGCCAGCCAGGAAAGGCTGTGCCAGGGGGCGGGCGGTGCGTTAGGAGAGGACAGGACACTCACGCCTCACGCTGAGCCTGGCCAGGGTGCGATCGTGGTGGCTTTCACAGCCGTAGGTGCCCTGGTCGGCCAGCACGACGCCGCGGATGAAGAGGCGGTAGACGTGGCCATCCTGGGCCATGGACATGCGAGAGTCACGGAGTAAGGGCTCCCCGGCTCGCAGCCAGCGCACGGCCCCCGCTGCACCCACTCGACCCGTCTCTACTTCGAGGCACACGTCCTGGCCTTCCTCGGCCCGCATGTCCTGCAGGCGCCGCAGGAACAGCAGCTCCGTTTCTGGGGAGGAAGGGGGAGGGGGCACGGAGCCTGACACCCGGCTCCCCAGCCCGTGATCCCCGCCCGTGATCCCCGCCCGTGATCCCGGCCCGTGATCCCGGGGCGCGCGGACATGTCTGCTAGGGCCAGAGTTGGGCGAACGGGGACAGGAGCCGAGACCACTCCCTCCCCATCAGGGCCAGACCTCGAACGTGGAGCCGGGCACTCGTGGCGGTGCCCCCTGCTCGGGCGGTCACGGTCCCCGCGTCATCGAGTTGGCAGCCTCGCACCGTCAGCGTGTGGCTTGGACCGTTCTGGCCTATCTCTAGCTGGGGCCCTGCAGTGACAACGGCCCCGTTGCGTAGCCAGGTGACCTCGGCGTCCGGTGGGGAGACTTCACACCGGAAAGTGGCATCATCTCCCTCGTGGACGGTGAGAGGTGTCAGCTCTGAGACCAACTTTGCCTGCGGTGGTTCTGGGGGGAGGGTGGGGTCAGGCAGTGAGGTGGGCTGTGTCTTTCCCTCTCCCTCCTTTTCATCCCCTCCTGGGGGTGCATCTCCAGTTATTGGAAAGATCTTTCCTGAGGACCATGAGGTGTCCGGAAGGACAAGATGCCAGCTCCCTGCCCCTCCTAGCCGCCTTCCCTCAACCCTGGCCTGCCTCTGACTCCCTAATAGACCATTTACCGTGGACCCCATTTCTCTTAGCCATCACCACAGCCCTAGAAGACAAGCACCATCCCCCCACTTCAGAGCCAGGGCTCGGGGAGGTGAAGCAACTTGCCAGGGTCACACACTACTGTCAAGCAGACCCCAAATTGGAACCAGGGTGAGTTGTCCTCTGAGCCCCCACTTTTAACCACTGGGCTGTGCCTTCTCTTATAGAGAGGGTTCCTAAAAAAGGAGGCCCAAACCCTCATCCCAGTTGTGCATGCATCGGTTGGAGGCAGAGGTAGCAAGGAGAGGGTCTCGGGGGCACAGGGGGTCCCAGGATGGGGCAGAGGTGTGGCCTTTGGGGTGCCAGGGCCCACAGGGTGTGAGGGGTGCACTGTTACCTTCTATGCTGACGAGGAAGATGCGGCTGTCCTGGGGCGTGTCGCACAGGTACTCCCCAGCGTCCCCGCTCCGTGCCCCCCGCACCCGCAGCACCTGCCTTACCCCGGCCTGCTCCAGCCGCACCCGCCCCCGGCTCGCCAGTCGCTCCCCGTCCTTGTACCAGCGCACAGGGCCCCCCGGCCCGGAGAGGTGCACCACCAGCTCTAGGTCCCCGCCTGGGGTGCTGCGAACCCTCGTCTGGGCTGCCTCGGGGGCCACCACCCGCACGGGGGGCTCTGTGGGGTCAGAGCGGGGGGTCACCGGGAGGGAGAGGCCTGAGGGCTACGAGGGGGGCAGTGGGAAGCAAGATGCGGAGAGAGGTGGGTGAGGGATGGACAAAGCACACTAGAGAAGCGGGAAGGGGGGAGACTCATACGGGTTTGGGGGTGCAGCTCTCTCGGGCCTTCAGTCCAGGCCATACTTACCAGCCACTTGGACGGTGAAGCTGAGGCTGGGGGCCCCCGGGGCTGTCCCGGACTGGCAGGTGTAGAGGCCTGTGTGGGTCAGCTCTGCAGCCCGGATGCAGAGGGCGCGGCGGGGGCCCTCGGCATGGAGCTCCAGGCCCTCGCCCTCCTGCACCGGGCTCCCGTTGTGACTCCAGAAGACCAGGGCGCAGGCCCGGGAGACTTCACAGCTCAGCACCACCGGCTCCCCGGGGGCCACACAGAGCAGGGCAGGGGCCACCTCTGGGCTGAGGAACTGGACTGGGGGCTCTGGACAGAGAGAGGAGCGTGTCGGCTCGGCCTTACTACCCCCTCCCGCACCCAGGCAGGCAGGAAGCACTCACCAGCCAGGCTGACGTTGAAGGTGACAGCATCGTCACGCGTCTCGCACACATACTCCCCGGCGTCCTCGGGCTGGGCGTGGGGCAGGGTCAGGGTGCGCGCAGGCCCCTTGGCTCCCAGCAGCAGCGTGTCCGATGCCTCCACCTCCAGCCCATCTTTGTACCAGCGCACCTGGGACCCGGCGGGGGCCACCTCGCAGCGCAGCTCCACGCGCCCCGGGGCCCCGAACTGCAGGTCCAGGGAGCGGGCTGCTGGGTGCACAATCGTCTCTGGCGGGGCTGGCGGATGGACGGAGGGAGCAGAGCTCAGGCTCGGCCCGCAGGCCTCTACCCGAGTCGCCCCCCGGCTTCTTAGCCCTCTCTCTTCCCAGCACAGCTCTGGGGCCCGGGGTGGCGACCTCCACGGGCAGTGACTGTGTGCCAGGAGCCACACTAAGCGCACCGCCACTCTCGGCACGGTTACTCCGACACTCCCGTGGAGGGCACCCGTGTCAGCTTCGCTTTGCGGATCAGGACTTGAGGCCTCTTTGAGGAAAGTGATTCGCCCATGGTCCCACAGACAGGGAGAGGTGGGCCCTGACCTAGCTGGCCCCAGGGCACACCCCGCCCTAAGTGGCCCCCACTCCATACTCTTCCCTGCTTTGCCTCTGATGTACTTATCATCACCTACTGGATGTCTGTCCATCCTCACTAGAACTCGAGCTCCACGAACTCGAATTTGAGTGGAGAATTGGAGGGCTGCCCTTACTGGCTTGCTTCTCTGTCAGCATTCGGAACGGTGCTGAGCATACAGGACTTGCTCAATAAATATTTGATGACCTAAGGCTCCTAACGGCTAGGCTCTCTCCACCAGGCCTCTAGTCACTGTCTTGGCCTGATCTGGGCAAACCAGTGCTCTCTGCTGGCTGATAATGAGGAAGCTGGGGGAGGGGCAGGCTTCCTGGGGCAGGTGTGGGGGAGGGAAGTGAGAAGGTTGGGTGTCTGTCCCTTAGCCTCCTGCCACTCTAGCTCCCCAGGGTGCCTAGAGACTACCCACCTGTGACGGTGACAGTGAAGAAAGCCGAGTCATCTCCGGCGTCACACACGAACTCGCCCCCTTGCTCGGGCTGGGCGGCAGGCAGCACCAGGCGGCGGTGCGGCCCGTCGCTCTCCAGCACCAGGGCCTCGCTCTCCTCGACCTCCAACCCATCCTTGTACCAGCGCACGGGGGCCTCCTCCCGGGACAGCTCACACCTCAGCACCACGCACTCCAAGCTCACGGCGATCAAGGTCACCTCGTCCCGGGGGTATATGATGCGCACTGGGGGCTCTGCAGAGTGGGGCAATCACAGGCTGTCACACACTTGCCGTCGGCCTCCCTGGCAACAAGAAGTCCCTGTCGCTCGCAATGATAAGTGATAAGGATGATTATCAAAAGGAGTAAGAGGTCTAGGACCTGCTCTCTGAAATCCATGGGACTGGAAATCCAGAAAGCGTCAGATCCTGGAAATGGTGCATTTATCATAGATCGCACACCTGCTCCTCCTAGCCCCCTCTGGGGCACCCTGGCCCCCATCAACCATACTAACACTTCTGCCAGGTAACCTGTAGATACACTCACTCTAGGCAGGATAATTGAAGAGTAGAAATCATTTCTCAGAAGTTAAGCTCAGGTTTCACTGAAATGACTTTGCATACCAACTGAACAAAAAGATTTCTGATCTTAAGAGATTCTTTTAGGGGCGTCTGGTGGCTCAGTGGGTTAAAGCCTCTGCCTTTGGCTCAGGTCATGATCTCAGGATCCTGGGATGGAGCCCAGCGTCGGGCTCTCTGCTCAGCGGGGAGCCTACTTCCCCTTCTCTCCTTGCCTGCCTCTCTGCCTACTTGTGATCTCTCTCTCTCTCTCTCTCAAATAAATAAATAAAATCTTAAAAAAAAAAAAAAAAGGTTCTTGTAGAGCAGAACTGTGAATAAGAGATCCGGGATCTCTAATAGCAACTACTATTTCCTAACGTTCCAGAACATCCCTAAGCACCTTACACATCGAACTCTCACAACGATCCGAAGAGGTACGTATCGTCTTATCCCTGTTTTCCAGACGAAGAAACTGAGGCACAGAGTGATTACCCAACCTCTTTAAGGTCTCAGCTGGGTACACACCTGCTCTGGGGTGGGGGTGGGGGGAGGAGAGGAAGAACCGCCATCTGTGAAAGCGAGGCTCAGACTCTGCGAGCAGTGGTAAGGATTGCAAGCCAAGGCTGGCAGAACTCGGTAATGATTTTTGCATCTGTGCGTAAGAGTTGCCAACACCTGTCGGAGGGTTCCCCAGGGATGCTAAACGCTGATTCTGGGAGTTCATTTCCAAATGCTCCAAACTGGTCGCTCCTCCACAGAAAAGGAGCTATGTCAACACCGGAAGTGACTGGTGCCCTGAGCCCAAGCCTGCCGGTGCTCCCAAGCTCCCTGGACGTCTGTTTCTGAGAATCTTCTAGCTTCCACACTTTCCGAGCTCCTTTAACCTTCGGCCCCCTGGTGGCGAGGCTCGGGAACTGCTAGCTTCCCGGTCCCACCGTTTGCAGAGGCGCGCATGGGCAGACGTGCTCACCAGCACACACTCAAGTCCTTGGCCTCGGCCACCCACCTCCCTGACGGCTGGTTCTTAGAGTCTAGAGGATGCTGGCTGGTTCTCTAGGGCCCAGCAAGGCTGGCAAATTGCAGAGGAGCAGCTGCCTGAGGTGGGGGGGAGGTGATGGGGGCAGTCGGGTGAAGACGGGGTGCAGTGATGACGCTGGGGTGCGGGCACAGCTGCGGGACCTCAGCTTGGCATCAGACTCAGTTCTCCCTGGCCCCAAGCTGAGGTGGTGCTTGTGTCAACTTTCCCGTGAAGAATCTGGTGTTTTGTGGAGAGGCCAAGTGTGGGCGGAAATGTGCATGGCTGCCATTACGTCTGGCCAGAGCCTGAAGGGTCTCACTAAAGGGCAGAACGTGTGCAGAAAGACCTCTTTGGCTTCGTGGCTCGTGTGTGCCAGGCTGGACTGTCTGGAATGCAGACAGCATGTGTGTTGGGGCGGGGGGAGGATGCTAAGTAGCTTGGCCTGGACTGAAGCGTCATCCCTCCCCGGCCAGGGCAGGGGACAGGACAATGAGACGGCACCAGCTGCAGGGTGGGCACTCCAGTGAAGCCAGCGGGGTTCATCTGTGCCCCCCAGAGCTGCCTAGGCCCTGCAACACCCCTTCCCCATCAAGCTCCCCCTCCCCCCACACACTGAGAATGGCACCGTGGGCTGCAGCCCCCAAGTTTCCAGCACCGAATGCACCACCGTCACTTCCATAGTCGTCCTGTGCTTTTCCAGCCTTAAACATTCTCCCCTCAACCTTCAGTCCACACCGGACCCCGCTGAGCTTAGCTAACTCAGCCCCTGCCCCAAGTATCCGGTTTGAAGGCACTTCCTGCCTGTGCACGGGGCCAGCAGCCCCCCGGTCTCGAGCTTCCCGCCGCACCTATCACAACACCGCACAATCCACGTTCTAAGACCCTCTAACGTGTCTAGCTTTGCCGCCGGGTGAGCACTCCCGGAGCGGGGTGAGCATGTCTGCCTGCTTGCCGCCGGGCGTCCAGACCCAGCCCGGGGCCGGCTCCTCCGGGTGGCACAGGGGCTCTCCCCGAAGCCCACTCTGACTCTCCTGTTCTCTCTGGAGCCCTTGGCTCTCATCCTTCACAGCACTTGTCACGAGGTGTCCACTGTCCATTTATTTGCGCGTTTATTGGTTTAGCACAGGGGTTGCAAACCCACACGCCCACAGGGGCCAGGTAGGGAAGGTCAGAGGCTGAAGCAGACTGGGGAGGGGCAGAGAGGCATGGCGGGGAGGCAAGGACCGAGGACTGTGGGCCCCGCGTTCTGGGGGCAGCTGCTACTCAGCGCCAGCTGTTCGTCGCCAGGGGGGGAAGCGGGACCAGAGCCGCCGGGTCTTCGGCTTTTTCAAGAGGACGCATAACTCCGGATTGTTATTTGCACTGTCCTGACTTTGGTAAGACTCTGCAGGCCAAACAAAACACATCTGTGGGCTGCATGGGGCCCTACGGAGTGCCCGTTTGCGACCCCTGGTTAACGGCTGCCTCCCCGGCTAGTCCGGCAGCTCTCAGAGCACGGAGCCCGCGAGCGTCCGCAGCCCCTGACCCAGCGGCCAACACACAGGAAGTGCTCAGCAAACGAGCTGGTGGAGCACAGCTCTTCCTGGCGGTGCCCCGGGGCCAGGGGGAGACTGCTCACTTGAACAAGGGCCCTCGGGGTCTTCCGGGCGGGCGGCCATGGTACATGCCCTGAGGCCCTGCCTCCCACCCCCCCCAGCGAGCTAACCAGGGAGTCCGGGGCCAGCTCCCCCAAGAGCTCAGGACTGTCCTCCGGGCAGCTGGGGGGAACCCACACCTGTGACAGTGACGGTGAAGGAGGCCGACTCGTCGTCGATTTCACACAAGTACTCGCCAGAGTCCTCAAGCTGGACGGAGGGCAATACCAGGCGGCGGACGGTGTCCTCCTTCTGCAGGAGCAGTGCGGGACTCTCCACCACCTCCTCGCCGTCCTTGGTCCAGCGCACCTCGGCCCAGGGCCGGCACAGCTCACAGGTCAGCACCACGCGCTCCAGGCGCACGGCTGCCACGTACACTTTGCCGCTGGGGTACACGATCCATGAGGAGACGTCTGGAGGACGGAGACTGTCATGGCTGGGACCCAGGGGCCCTGCTGCCCTGCCCGAGCCGTGCCCGTTCCCTCCTCCTGGCAAGGGGGCCGCGTGTTGGAGGAGAGATTAGGTCTCATGGCTGCTTGGACAGCCACGCCTGGCTGGAGACCCCACCATGGTCACTAAAGCGCGTCACGGGCATGGAGGCAGCCTCTGCTAAAGAAACGTGCTCCATTCTTGGGGTTGGGACAGGGACCATATGAAGGGTGGGACCAGGGAGAGGTGGGTTGGGTGCCCAGATAGAGCCAGGGTCTCCCATAGGCTCCTGAGATCTTCTGAGCCCCCTAGCGCAGGGGCCCACCTGCCCTCTCCCCGCCTCTCCACAGAGCTGCCATTCCTAAAGCTCCCCTTCGGAGGGGAACAGAGAGGGCAGAGCGTCACTGTGGATCGTGGAGCCAGGGCCAGTGTTAATGACAACGCATTTCCTGTGGGTGACTGACCCCCAGGGTGCAGACCAAGGAGGGACGTGGGATCAGCCAGGGGGAGAGGGAAGCAGGGCCTGGGGACAGTGGCCCCTGGGTGAGAGCGTGACAGCTGCCTGGGCGGTGTTCCACGGGCCTGCCTGGCCCCCCCACCTGTGATGGTGACCGTGAAGTAGGCGCGCTCGTCTCCAGCGACGCACTGAAATTCGCCCCCGTCCGGGGGCTGGGCGGCAGGCAGCACCAGGCGGTGGTGGGGCCCTTCCTTCTCCAGGACCACGAAGTCACTCTCCTCCACCTCCTGCCCGTCCTTGTACCAGCGCACGGGCGCGTCCTCTCGGTCCACCTCGCAGGTCAGCATGACACACTCCGAGGTGATGGCGTGCACAAACACATGCTCCTGGGGGTCCAGGATATGCACCGGGGGGTCTGGTGGGGAGCAGAGACGGGGTCACACAGGCATCCCCCCCCACAGGAGCCCCCTTCTTCCCTGGGGGAACCCGGGAGGGTTGAAGCCACGCTCTGCGGAGGGTCTGGGGCAAGGATGTGAGTGCGTGGCCGGCGAGGCAATGAGATCGTGTGGCACCTGAGGGTCAGAGATAGCTCCCTGAGTCCCAAGAGGGTCAGAGGTGGCTCCGTGGGGACACGTGCAGGGGGAGGCACAGACAGCCTTTGTCTTGGCTGGGAGGAGGTCACTATCACGGGCCCCATGAGTGCCATGCTTGCTGCTGCTTTCACAAGGGAGCCCCTGGAGCACTGGCCCCAGGACGGGCAGGAGGTGGGAACAACTTAGCAGTGACAGCTGCTCTCTACAGGTAGTAAGTTCCCCATCACGGGTGGCATGCAGGCAGCAGCTGGACGACCTCCTGGCAATGGGGCTGAAACAGATTTCCACTCAAAGCGAGATGATGAGCTGAATCGGGGGTTCCTAAGCTGCCCTCCCAGAGTGGATCCCTGGGCTCTACCCTGGACAGTCTGGCATCTGGGGGAGCCTGGGCATATGCATTTGTAACAAGCTTCCGGGGTAGTTCTGAAGCAGCCAGAACATGGACTGGCTTGAGAACCACTGGACCACTGCACTTAAAGCTCCCCTTTGACCAGGGCTGCCTGAGGCAGTAGAGTAGGCACAGACCTGGGTGTGAACCCAGCTATGGTGCTTGCTGGCTGTGTGATAATGGGTAAGTCCCACAACCTCTCTGAGCCTCAGCTTCTTTCTCTGTGAACTGGAGATCTATTCCTTCTCGACCAGTTGTGAAGATTACACAAAATGCTATATATATACATGAAACATTTAGTACAATGTTTCCCTCCTGGTAGGTACCCAATAAAGGTCGCCCCCCCACCCCCCGTCTCTCTTTCCCTTGAGTTTTGTTTCCCCACCCCCTACCCAGAGCACAGTATGTGGAGGGCAAGTATGCTGGAGGGTGCTGGTGAAGGGAGGACTTAGAAGCAAGTACAGAATAATTTGAAAACCTGTCCCCCAACCCACAAGGCTCTCCTAGGAAGAGACCCCCAAGCACATCGACTGAGGGGCGGGGCTTACATGGCCCCTAGAGTCAGCCTCAGCTGCAGGAGCCCGCACTGCCACAGTTGCTGACCTCGGACGGTGACACTGAAGAAGGCGGAGACCCCCTCCGTCCTGCACTCGAACTCGCCGCTGTCCCGGACCTCGGCGGCCGGCAGGATCAGGCGGTGTTTGCGCCCATCCATCTTCACCACCAGCGACTCGCTCTCCTCCACCTCCTGCCCATCCTTGTACCAGCGCGCTGGGAAGTCCACCCGGGAGAGCTCACAGGTCAGCACCACCCGCTCCGAGGTCGTGAAGGTCAACGACACCTTGTCCTCGGGACTCAGGATATGCACTGGGCTCTCTGTGTGGGGAGAGGCGAGGGCACAGGCAGCACCCCCGTCACGCTCTGCCTGGGATCAGCACCCCTCTCTGCTGCATGCGGCGGGGGGGGAGGGGGTGCTTGCATCGGGCCACACAACTGCGGTCACTGTCAGTGCATTTGTCAGAATTAAAAAAAAAAAAATCATCTGCGGCTGACACTCTCAAGCGCAGTGGTTTTAGTGCACAGAATTCCTAGGGCGTCTGCTGAAAATGCAGGTTCTTAGGCCCCCCCCACACATGCAAGGGCTGGGCAATCTGCCTTATCAACCAGTCACCTCCAGGTGACTCTGCTTCAGGGACCCCAGTTTCATTCTGGAAATGCTACTCTGGTTGCTGGTTCTTACTCTGCCCTCCCTCCAGGGTGCTGGCGGCTGACTACCTCTGGTCCCTGAGCTTGGGCACTGAGGACTTCCTCCATTGGCCTCACACACTTCAGCAATGGTGAGATGGCAAGTGCCACATGTCCCTGCAGTTTCAGATGCCCACCGAGAGCTCAGGGGGGCCTCATTCCCTTCCTTCCCTGTGTCCCCAGGTGGCACAGGGTGCTTCCAGAGCCAGATTGCCTGGCCTCATCACCCAGCACCACCACTCATAGCTTGGTGATTCTGGGCAAGTCACTTAACCTCTCTGTGACTCAGTTGCTCCATCCGTGAAATGGGATAACAAAGGAGCCCTACCTTACAGGGCTGTTGA
This sequence comes from Potos flavus, assembly GCA_028534135.1. Taxonomy (NCBI): domain Eukaryota; kingdom Metazoa; phylum Chordata; class Mammalia; order Carnivora; family Procyonidae; genus Potos; species Potos flavus. Next base: position 157,646,972 of record CM052883.1, read on the forward strand.
GAGCACTGTGCTAATGAACACAATGTATTTTGTGAAACGATTACAGTTGTGCCTGGCACATAGGAGGTTGCTTTGATAATGTTACGGGTTACCGGAAGCAGTCGGGGACTAGGGACTGGGATCCGTGTCTTGGAGATAATAAAGGTGACCAAGTTCCGTCAACCACAAAGCACGCCAGAGAATGTGGTTGAGGCTGATGAAGATACTAAGGAGTCCCCTCTACGTTGCATGTAGGTTGAAATGGGTCTTGTGGACCACTGAGCCCTCTGTCGGGGCCACTCAGGACTTCTGTGTCTTGACCCTATCTGTGCGCCCTGGTCCCCACCTGCACCGACCTTGGATGGTGAGGGCGGCTGAGTCCTGCACTCCCGGGCAGCTGAAGCCCACCAGGGCCCCGCTGTGCTGGTGGTGGACGGCTCGCAGGAGGAGCCTGTGCTGTAGGCCTTTCTGCTCGATGCGGTAGCGCAGGGCCCCGGGCTCCACCTGGCCCTCCGGCTCCTGACTCTTGAGTTCTTCCCCGTTAAGGAACCAGGTGCCCTGGATGATGGTGGAAAGATCCAGGGAGAAGACGGCATCTTCTCCGTCGTATACCTGGACATCCTCCAGCCCGGCCACGAGGCGAGCCGTGGGCACTGCGATGGGGACGGAGTGCGCCCATCAGAACCAGAGGAGCGGTAGAGGGCAATGGTGTGCGGGTGGAAGGCCAAGAACACGATGGGGACCAAAGGCTGGGGAAGGGAGGAAAGAGGACGGGGAGGGCCTGCGGGGGCCGACGAGACTGACTCACCGAGGTGAGCGGACCCGTGGAACACGACGTGGGGGCTGCGGCCGTGTTCGCTGACCGTGCAGACACGGAAGCGGTAGTCGCCCTCGGAGGGCACACAGTCTCCGGGGACCTCCACGGCTCCGGCTTTCTCGATGCTGAAGCACTGAATCCAGTCTTCGGAGCCCATCTCCTGCCGCTCCAGCCGGTAGATGAAGGGGGTCTCAGGGGCTGGCTCAGGGGGCTTCCAGGTCAGCAGGACTGTGTTCTTATGGCCCTTGAACATCTCTGCCATCACGGGGGGCCCCGGGGGGCTGTGCTTGACACCTAGGACAAGGGCAGGGTGTGCATTCCGGCCCTGCCCCAGCCTCCCGCAGCCCTCCCACCTTGCGTCCCCCTCGCCAGCCCAGCTCAGGCATCTGGTCGCCCTCCTGCCCACGGGCTCTCATGCCCTCACATTTGACTCTGAGCAGAGTGGTGGTACGGGAGTTGCCCAGGCTGAAGGTGACCTCGCCAGCATCTTCTCGGGTGACCCCTGGAAGGACCAGGGCGTGCATGTGGCCAGAGCTGCTCTGGCAGGTGGCCGGCAGGTCTTCCCCATCGCGGCTCCAGCGCCCCTCGACCCCAGCTTCTTGCGTCTCCACCAGCAGCACGGCGTTCTCTCCCTCGAGGACGTCCAGCTTCCGGGGCAGCCGCTTCAGGATGGGCCCTGAGACACGCATGCGCATCCCTCAGCCTGGGGTCTGGGCCCCCCGCCTGCCTCACCCTCGGCATCCTCCCGCCGGCCAGCCCACCTTTGACGGTCACGTTGGCCACGGTGCGCACCCGGCCCCTCATCTCACACAGGTAGACGCCGTCGTCGTCTGCCTTCAGCCTGTGGATGATGAGGCGCCGAACGGTGCCCTCCTCGATCTGCTCGTACTTGCGGCAGGGCAGCAGCCGCTGGTCCTCGCGGAACCAGGCCGTGGGAATGCGCGAGTTGGGCACTTTACACTCCAGCACGACGATCCCGTGCTCCCGGCCTTCCACGTCCTGCAGGGGCCTGGTGAAGCGGAGGCGGGGCTCTGTGCGGAGGGGAGAGGCAGGAGAAGGCTCTGGAGGGGGCCCGGCCAGGGGAAGGACTCCTTGCATCATCAACTGCCTAAACCCACATGAACTCCTGCCATTTTTCTCCCAGGGCCTGCAGGGGTTCTGGAATCACGGGAAAACCACCAGAAGGGAAGTCAGATGGCCTAAATGCTCATCTGACCCTGACACTCATCAGCCACATCACCTTGAGCAAGGCCATTTCAGTGATCCTGGGCCTCGGTTTCCTGACTTTATTATTTTTAAAAAAATACTTATTTATTAAAAAAATTTATTTATTTTAGAGAGAGAGAATTCTGAAGCAGACTCCCCGGTGAGCGCAGAGTCTGATGCAGGGTGTGGGGCTCCATCCCAGGACCCCGAGATCATGACCGCAGCCAAAATCTTAGAGTCAGCCGCTCAAGTTTCCTGATTGTAAAGTTGGGAAAGGGATGGAAGGGCTTGGATCATATCAGTGATTTTCAAGCTGTTCCCTGGGGCCCCTCAGGGGCCCTACACAAATTCTGCAAGTGTCCGAGTCGAATTTCACTTTTAAAGTACTTTAGTCGTTTTCACCTGGATGGAGCTAGAGAATAGAATGCTGAGCGAAATAAGTCACTCAGAGAAAGACAAATACCACATGACCTCACTTGTATGTAGAATTTAAGAAACAAAACAAACAAGCAAACAGGAGGAAAGGGGGGGCAAAACAAGAAATAGACTCTTAACTATAGAGAACAAATTGCTGGGTATCAGAGGGGAGGGCGGGAGGGGGAATAGGGGATGCGGGCCAAGGGGTACAATTCTCCTGGTGAAAATAAATAAATAAATACACACAATGATTTTTAAAAAGCGTGATGAAAATATACATCTAAAAAGTCCTTTCGTCATTTTCAAAACTGCACTTTACAAAAAGAAAGCCTGATGATGGAAATGACCGGTGGGTTATGAGGCCGCTGGGGTGGGCAGCTCTGCCTTCCCACTGGGCTTCTCTTTCCTGCTGGTGTTAGCATGGCCCCGCGGGTTTGGGGTGTATCAGACCTTAGCCGGACAACACAGGGGCCACACGCCTGACTGAGCACCAGGCAGGGCTTGGGAGATTTGCCAACTTTTCTTCCTCTGAGGGAACAAGGTAGGTAATAACTAATGAAGGTATAATCCCTCGAATTGTGATGAACTCTGATTATGGAGAGCTTTACCTTCCAGTGGGAGTTTGGGGTGTTTTTTTTTTTCCCTGAGTTTTCTGTTTATGAGCACTGTAAGCATTTATGAAATATTGTTGATGACTCAACTGTGAAATGGATATTTCCTCTCCTTCACCTTCTTCTTTCGAACTTGGGAGAGTCAGTTTTGTAAAAGGGCATGTTTCCTCCCTCAAGCCTCCCTTTGGTATGAATAGGGAGTTTCTCAGTGTGTTGCCTGCAGCCCCAGACTTGCCCACAGGGCTCACCGAGGAGACCCAGTTAGGAATGCAGCCTCGTCTTAAAACGTGTATATTCAATAAAATAGCACCCTTGTCCTCACTGATAGGGCTTTATAAGTACATGGTATAGATCTGGACCTAGAAATGTACACTCATAAAAACGTTCCTTGTATCAGTCTTATATGCTGGGGCCCCACGTGGGATTTCCATTGAGGGAGGGGGAGTAAAACAAAAAGGCTGAAATCCACTGGACTAGAAGCGCTCCCTCTTGGTTGGTCCATCAGTCATTCCTTAAAGCCGTTTATCAAAGGGTCATTTTCCACTCTCGGCCTCAGAATCACTTAGGGGGGTTGCTAAGTAGTTCCTGGGTACCCTGGAGACCTAATAAATCCGAATCCCTGGGGGGTGGGAGGCCGGCAGGAAAAGGTATGTGATTAGTCCGCCTCCCCTCCCCACCACCGTCTCTGGGGCAGCGCTTGAGGCCCCTCCCCAGGGCCCGGGGAGCCCGGGGTTGGGGGAGGGGGGTGCGCTGCAGTACCTTTGACGTGCAGCTGCACGGCACTGAGCGTCTGGCCCGCCGAGTTGCGCGCTGCGCACACATAGAGCCCGCGGTCCTTGGCCTGGCAGTAGAGCACTTTGAGCACGAAGCCGCCGTCGCGATCGCGGTACATGAGGCGGCGGCGGTCGGAGAGCAGCGGGCGGCCCTCCCAGTGCCATTCGATCTCGGGCTCTGGCTTGCCCATCACGTAGCAGCGGAACTTGGCGTGCTTGCCCTCGTTCACCCAGAAGGTCTTGGGCGCGCACTTGAGCGGCTCCACCACGGGCTTGGGGGCCTCGTCGGGGTCCTCGGGAGGGTCCTCGGGGGGCTGGTGCACCTGCAGCAGCGCGCCGGCCTGCGCGTGGCCGTGCGCGTTGCGGGCGTGGCACACGTAGACGCCGGAGTCCGGCAGCCGCGCCGCCAGGATGCGCAGCGCTAGGCTCACGCCCCGGCCGCCCTCGGCGCGGCCAGGCTCGAGCGTGAAGTGGCCGCTGTCCCACACTTCGTCCAGGGCCATCCCGTCCTTCTCCCAGTAGAGCGCGGGCGCGGGGAGGCCCCCCACCTGGCACGTCAGCACCACCTGCGCCCCCCGCAGCACCCACTGGGACCGGGGCCCCGCCAGGAACACCGGGGCGCCCTCCCCGGCCCCGGGAGGCGGCAGCGGGCGCTCGGAGGGCTGGGGCTCGGACTCGGGGGCCAGCGGCTCCAGCACGGTGACGGCGGCCGCCGCGTAGGCCTCCCCGGCCGCGTTGCGGGCGCGGCACACGTAGACCCCCGCGTCGGTGGGCAGCGCGCCGCTCAGCAGCAGGCCGTGCTCGGCGCCGTCGGCCGGGAAGCTCAGGCGCTCCGAGGCCGCCAGCTGCTGGCCGCCCTTCTCCCACACGACAATGGGCGGCGGCTCCCCCAGGACCACGCACTTGAGCTCGGCCTCGGCGCCACTTACCACCCGCACGGGCCGCGGGAAGCGCAGGAAGCACGGGGGGCTCCCCTGATCCCCGGAGCCCGCCTTCATGGTGGCGGTCGCGGCCGGCCCGCAGCGGCGCGGGGGAAGGGCGGGCGGCGGGCGCGCGGAGGCCGGGGGGCGGCGGCGGCGGGAGCCCGCGAGGCGGGGCGCGGCTGGGGCCGGGGCGCGGGGACCCGCGGAGCTCTCCCGCGGCCGCCGGCTCCCGGTTCGTCTCCTTACCCTCGGCCCGGAGCTGCGGCTCTGCGGCGGCGGCGGCGATTCCCGGGCCCCGAGCCGAGCGCTCAGGGGGCAGTCCTTCCTGTTTGCCTTTGCTGCGAGGGGCCCCGCAGCCTCCTCTGCCCGCGGCCTGGCTTCCTGCTCCGGAGAGCCTCTCTTCCCAGCCCCCTCCCACAGCCTGGGCCTCTTTCCCCTCCTCCCTCCCACCTCCAGCCGCCAGGTCCCCAACCGCCCGCCAGGCTGGGGCCTGAGTGGCAGAGGCGCCTGCAGCTGCCAATCCCAAAAATATTCTCTGATGACACAGCTGGAGGGACAAGAGCCCAGACTGGCTCCTCCAGGCTAAGTTTAGAGCAGGCGGGACCACCTGCCCCCTACCCTAGCGCGGGTTCTAGCCCCCGCCTCGGCCCTTCCCCCCACGACTGACCCAGCAGCTGCTTGGTTGAAAGGGGCCCCAGAAGGCCTGAGGGGCTGGCGCATTCTGTCTCCGCGACGAATAACACTCTTAGGAGCTGGCAGACCCCAGCTCCGAGGTTCCTGTCCCACTTGATGTTACCTCTGTGCTGGGTACAGGGATGTGGCCCTGTGTGTGTATGTGTGTGTGAGAGTGTGTGTGTGTGTGGGGGGGGAACGGGTGGTATGTGTGGGTCAGGTCACTCAGGGTGAAAACCCTCACCAGCCCCCTCCCCCACACGCTTGGCAGGAGTGGAAGATAAGGCTCAGGGCCACAGACATCTGCGTCAGAGATAGGAGGTCTCAATGCCATGGGCAGGGGCCACTCTGGATTGCAGGGCGTGGGAAGGACTGGGGAGACCAGGATGAGAAGGGTAGAAGAGGACCCGTGGTGGGATGGTGAGGACAGAGTGGGGAGGCGGGGGGCAGACCCTGACAGAAGGGGCACAGGGCACGGTGCGGGTTCACTGTTGACAGGGCTAGGTGAGCTATGTCGCCCCAGCTGCCACTCCTGCTCCTCTTGCTGCTGTCCCCAAAGAGTGGGCATGGCTGCCACGGGCCAGAGCAGGACCGGGCACTTGTGCTGGCCAAGGTGAGGGCCCTGTTCTTGGATGCTTTGGGGCCCCCAGCACTGGCTGAGGAAGGCGGAGATCGTGGAGGCAGGCGTCTGCCCCGAAGACATGCCCAGGGGGGCTTCCTGCACAGGGACTCTGAGCCCAGGGAGGAGGAGGATGTCTCCCAGGCCATCCTTTTCCCGGCTACAGGTAATGAGGGTGGGGACCGTCAGGGCGACTTGGAGAAGCAGTGCGGTACATACTGCATGGGCTCCGGGCCAGGCAGGTCTGGGTTTGAATCGCCGTCTCCTCACCCAAAAATGGGCACTAATGCCTACCTCTCAGGATTAAGTGAAAAGATGTGAGGCTCAGAGGAGGCATTTGGGAGACATTCACCTGGGAGACCAAGAGTCTCTAGAGACAGAGATGTTTAGGCCTGGGCCTCTTTTCTCCACCTTTCCTTCTTCCTCTGCCTCCACTCCCGGCTGCAAACTTTGTTTCTTTAGTCCCAATCAGCTGAGACTTGAGAAGATACCAGAAATGCAGGGATAAGATTAGTTGGGAAACTTTTCCAGGAAATTAATCTACTTTCTCTTGAATTCCCTTCTCATCTCCTTATGTGTGTTCCCGTGTTCCACTGACTGAACCAGTAAAGCCCTCGTCCCGGTAGACTTTCTTGTAATCAGGCCCATCCTTTGCCTCAGAGAGGAGCTCCTGCCTCCTTGTGCCTCAGTCTCCGTGCAGCGCGGTGACTCAGGCTGGCTTTGGGGTCAGGCAGAATCCCAGCCTGGCCACTTAGCAGTTAAATGTCACTTCCTCTTTGTAACCCTGTTTCCTTATCTGCAAAATAGATCAATCGTGAGATTTATAATGAGAGAATGCGTGCGATGGTCATCGTCCCAATCTCCAGTCCTTCACCTAACCTTTGAACTGCTTTTCTTAGAAAGTGCTGCCCTCTACCCTGGGTTATATGCTTTCCCCTCCCCACCTCCTTTTTCTTTTGGATGTTAACCTATTTTTTTAAGTGGAATTTTAAAAAAAGATTTATTTATTTAAGAAAGAGAGCCAAGCTGGAGGGGCAGAGGATCTCAAGCCGACTCCACGTTGAGTGTGGAGCCCAATGCGGGGCTCGATCCCACGACCCTGAGATCAGGAACTGAGCCGAAACCAGGAGTAGGATGCTCAATGGACTGCGCCACCCAGGTGTCCCTAAAAGTGGAATTGTTTTAAAGACTGCATCATGGAGTATTTCTGACAATATAAAAAGATACATGGAGTGGGGCGCCTGGCCAGCTCAGGAGAGCATGTGACTCTTGATCTCGGGGTTGTGAATTTGAGCCCCACGTTGGGTGTCGAGATCACTTAAGAATAAAATCTTAAAATATATATATTTTTTGAAAAATCTGAGGGAATAAAACAAATGCCCCTGTATTCAAGGTACCATCATTTGAGATCCTGTTTCACGTGACCGATGAACAAAAATTTAGGTCTAACAATGCCAAGTGTTGGTGAAGGGCGGGCAGGGCCTCTTATACACGTGGCTGACGGGAATATTAATTGGTAAAACCATTTCAGAGAGAAGTTGGCAACATCTTGTGTTTTTTAAGTCCTTTAGGGATGAAATAACAAATGGAGAGCCTCTGTGTGTGGACAGGGCGCTCAGAGTGTGGCTGGCTGGTGGCCGGCAGGTGCGTCCCCACAGTTGGGGAGGAGGAGAGGGCCCAGGCTCTGCAGGTCGGGGCTGCCCTCTCCCTTCCCTCTGTCTCCTAAAGGTGCCAGCTGCGCCGATGAGCTGGCGGCTAGAGAGCTGACTCCGGAGGCGAAGGACGGCCGCTTCACATACGTGTTCCGGCCATCCCAGCACACACGCAGCCGCCAAGTGACTTCAGCCCACCTGTGGTTCCACACGGGACTGGACAGGCGGAGCCAAGCAGCTTCCAATAGCTCTGGGCCCCTGCTGAGCCTGCTGGCGCTGTCATCGGGGGTCCCCATGGCCGTGCCCACGTTGTTGGGCCAGGCACCCCCTCGCTGGGCCGTGCTGCAGCTCGCCCCCTCTGCCCTCCCTCTGCTGACCAACCCCGTCTTGGTGCTGCTGCTCCGCTGCCCTCTCTGTTCCTGCTCAGCCCGGCCCGAGGCCACACCCTTCCTGGTGGCCCACACCCGGGCCAGGCCACCCAGCGGAGGGGAGCGAGCCCGACGCTCCACTCCCCCGATGCCCTGGCCCTGGTCTCCCGCTGCGCTGCGTCTGCTCCAGAGGCCTCCGGAGGAACCCGCCGCCCATGCCGACTGCCACAGAGCCGCCCTCAATATCTCCTTCCAGGAGCTGGGCTGGGACCAGTGGATCGTACACCCGCCCAGTTTCATCTTCCACTATTGTCACGGTGGCTGCGGGCTGCCTGCCCCACCGGACCTGTCCCTGCCGGGGCCTGGGGTTCCTCCCACCCCTGTCCAACCCCTTTCTTTGGTGCCAGGGGCCCAGCCCTGCTGTGCTGCCCTCCCCGGGACCATGAGGCCCCTACGTGTCCGTACCACCTCAGACGGCGGCTACTCTTTCAAGTATGAGACGGTGCCCAACCTTCTCACACAACACTGTGCTTGTATCTGATGGCGTCCTGCTGGGGGCCGAGCCCGCACCCGTCACCAGCGGGAAGAAAGGGCAGAGTTCCGAAAATGGATGGTTCCCACTGCCCCCTCCTTCCGTCTCTGTCTGCCCGAGGGCTCCCTTCCCCATCCCACCCCTGTCCCATGGGTAACATGGGACAATAAACAACACAGTGCATGTGACTTGGTGTGCATCCTCTGGTTTCTCTGATGGGGTGGGGGGCAGGTCTGGATCCCGGGAGCTTGGGATCGTAGGATCTCAGGTCACACAGCCTCACTGGACCTCGAAGTCGTGGAGCTCCAGAGCCGGGATTGGGTGTGCCTCTGGTGGGAAGCTGCAACGCTCAGAGAAGACACAAAGTGTTCCGAGCTCTTGGTGGCCGCTCCGGAGACTGCTGGAACCTCGTGCCGCTCCCCTGCTAGTCTCTGCCGGAGCCAATGGATCCCTAGCCCAAGGTCAGGGGAGCTGTAGCCCGGCCGCAGATGATGGTTTTCAGGGCCTCTGACAGACATTCAGAGCAGCTTAGATCTTGGGTTTCTCAGGAACTTGGGTGGGAGATGAGGCAAAAACAGATGAGTTGGTAGGGCCGGAAAGTTGACAAGGGCGGAGAGCGGGGAGAACGCTCTGGAAAAGCCGAGCCTACTATCGGAGAAACACGGTCTCGTGCCCGTGTATGCACTTTGCACACACACTCAGGGTCCAGAGCCGGGTGCAGAGAGTACTTTTCTCTTCCCACTGTGTCTCCTATCAGTCCATTCCTGCCTGCCTTGTCTGGGCCTGCTTCCCTGGCCCTCCTCTGTACTTTGTTCACTCTCCCCTTTCTCCCTCCGTCTGGCTGTCCCTGCCCTGCCCCCTGGTCCTGGTTCTCAGCCAGTAGCTTCCCTCCAGTGTCCCTTAGAAAAGGGGGATGTTCAGGTCCCTCCGACTGAAAGTTGGAACACTTTCTGATCGTGGCCGCGCGACTGCAGCGCGCATGTGTCCTAACAGTGACTGCCAGAGATTCCTTCCTACGCACCCCGCTTCACTGGGTGGGTAAGTGCCTGCCCCAGGAAGGGGCTGTGGAGGGGAGAGACCCCTACCCCGTCTCCTTTAGGCTAATGTCTTCCCCCTCTCTGAGCTGAAGGAGCTACTCATCCTTAGGGCACAAGAAAGCAGCCCACTGCCACACTCTGGAGCTAGGCCCCAGTCTCTGTGGATGCTGAACCCCAGCGAGGCTGCTGCTGCTCCCGATGGGGGAACCTGCCTGTTCACAGTCCCCGGTCTCTCCCAGCACCTTCACGGAGACCCAGCACTGCAACTAGTCTGTGCTCAGGGCTCCTGGGGTCCCCACTCAGGCGGTGGCCTGG
>CM052883.1:157657392-157685507 GCA_028534135.1 Potos flavus
TTCAGAGTCAGTTTGAACAGAAAACACTACTCAAACTGACTTGAACCAAACTAAATTAATTTTTTATTTTTTATTTTTATTTTTGTATTTTTAAAGATTTTATTTATTTATTTGACAGAGACAGAGAGAACACAAGTAGGCAGAGAGGCAGGCAGAGAGAGAGCAGGAAGCAGGCTCCCCTCTGAGCAGAGAGCCCGATGCTGGACTCGATCCCATGACCCTGAGATCATGACCTGAGCCGAAGGCAGAGGCTTTAACCCACTGAGCCACCGAGGAGCCCTCTAAATTAATTTTTTAAAAGATTTTATTTATTTATTTGACAGAGAGAGAGAGTGATCGAGAGAGCACAAGCAGGGGCATCAGCAGGCAGAGGGGGAGGGAAAAGCAGGTTCCCTGCTGAGCAAGGACCCCCCCCAGGATCATGACCCGAGCTGACGGCAGACACTTAAACAACTGAGCCACCCAGGCATCCCCAAACTAAATTAAATTGAATTGAGTTTAAAAATCACTGGCTCGTGAGAAGTCTGCGGCCACAGCCGGCTAAGGTTTGGCTTGATTTCGGGCTCCGGGGATGTTGCCAAAACCCAGCCATAGGCTCGCCTTCCCTCGGGCACATGGCAGCTTGAGCGGCTCCAGGTTCCCATCGTCTCACACCTGGTCTCAGGAGGGACGTGGCTTTCGGATGTCCCAGAATGGGTCTTGGTGTCCCTGATTGTCCTGCGTGGGATCATGTGCTCCTCCAGGAAAGGTGGCTGAGGGGACAGAATGCCTTAATGACTTCCATCCTATGTCCTACCCTTGGAGCCCAGAGCCAAAAGCACAAAGGCTAAAGGGGACAAAAGGTGGTTCCCCAAAGCAGGATACGGTCACCACAAAAACAGGGAGTTGATGCTGAGAGGCAGGTGCTGTGGACGCCTCCTCCTAATTCTCTCTAAAATCAAGCCCTTTCTCCGTCCCAATGCAGACACTATTCAGTCATTTCCGGGGCAATTCTCGAGGGGCCGTGCTGCAGTCTCCTTAACCAGTCCCCAAGCAACCATGGTCCACTTGCCACCTGGCTGCCAAAGGACCCCTCTTTTGTCATCATGCCCCGGAAGCGGCTTCAAAAGTTGTCTCCACAAAGTTCAACCCCCTCTGTGTCTATAGCGGCCCTTCGCGAACGACCCTAAACCCATCTGCACAGCCTGATCGCAGACCTGTCTCTCCCTTCCTCTCCCTGCTCAACCACACAGGCCAGAACTCTGCTCAGATAAATTCCGATCCTTCCTCAAACACGTCATTTTCTTCTCCGGCTGCCCTGTCTTCAGCAATCTCTTTTCCTCAGGCAGCGCCTCCTTGAAGATCCAATTCTGATGTCATCTCTTCTGTGACTTCCCTTCACTCCCAGGTGGCAGAGCTGGCTACTCTCCCTCATTGCTTCCTGGGGGCTTTGTTCTTTAACGTTGATTTGAAAAAAAAAAAAAAAAAGTTTCACAAAGAACACACAGATAAGTTCTCGTGGTAACGATTCAGCTGAGGAAAATAACGCTGAGGTTCTCCTTGGCTGTCCCCTCCTGAGAGCTCAGTATCCTGCCAGACGCATTTCTGTGTTTACATACAGACACATACCTTGTAGAAATAGCTTTTTCCCCCACAAATGGTACCATGCCTTATGCCTTGTACTGAAACTCTTTTACGCTATGTTCCGAGGGCTTTCTTTGATTTTTATTTCCAGTCCTACCGTTACCTTTTTTTTCCTCTTAGAAATCACACTCCCCACACCAGATAATCTTCTTTTGTTAATTTAAGTATTTATATAACGAATAAACACGTATACAGAACTTACTATGTGCCAGGCACGTTACGAGTAAAAGCTCATGCAATCCTTATAACCATCCTATAAGGCACGCACTGACATCATAGCCATTGCACAGATGAGAAAACTGAGGTACAGAGAGATTAAATGATTTACCCAGAGTCACATCCCTAATAAGTGGTAGAGCCAGGATTGGGATTCCAGAAGTCTGGTTCCAGAGTGTGTGCACCCACCTCTAGGCTACAAGGTCATGTGGCCTCTCCTCTCCACTGTTCTTCAAATACGCCCTGCTGAGGAGATGAAACTGTGCCCATTGATAAGGAAGACATCCTAGCCCCAGGATACTTGCGAAGATGGCAATTTCTTTCTGTCTGTCATTTTTTTTTTTTTTTAAGAATTTATTTATTTATTTGTCAGAGAGAGAGTGAGAGAGAGATCACAAGTAGGCAGAGAGGCAGGCAGAGGCAGAGGGAGAAGCAGGCTCCCTGCTGAGCAAGGAGCCCAATGTGGGACTCGATCCCAGGACCCTGGGATCATGACCCGAGCTGAAGGCAGCCGCTTAACCAACTGAGCCACCCAGGCGTCCCTCTTTCTGTCATTTTTTAAAAAAAGATTTTATTTATTTGAGAGAGAGAGAGTGCGTATGTAAACAAAAGAGCACAAGCACGGGAGAGGGGCAGAGGGAGAAGCAGACTCCCCGCTGAGCAGGGAGCCTGACATGGGACTCGAACCCAGGACCCCGGGATCATGACCCGAACCAAAGGCAGACGTTTACCCGACTGAACCACCCAGGCACCCAGATCATACATTTTTAAAAGTTACAGTGATTGCAGGAATTCAATAAAAAGAACTCAGGAAAATGACTTAAGAGCAGAACACTCTGCACTAGGCGTGAAAGTACTGCCCATCTACAGGCAGGAAGCAAGCTGATAAAATGCGTCAGCTGCAAACACGTGCCGCCTCTCACGGGAAAGAGAAGCCGGCTCTGCTGCGGAGTTGAAGGCCCATAGGGTGAAGCCGGGAGCCTCAGATTACCCCCAGGCCTTAAAGCCTACGGAACGCGGCCTGCCTGGCTGGATTTCTACATTGCTTGGGACATGGGTGGCTCCTTCGTTCATTCCATTTTCTGCTTTTTGAATGGGAATGTCTGTAACTATTATTCTAGGAGTGACTTACTATTATATCCGGGAGCCGAGAACTTGTTTTGTAGGTTCGCAGGTGCACAGAGCGTGAGCAGTTGTGCCCCAGGAATCATACCCAAGTCCTCACCCAAACGTCAAATAATTTAAGTAATGAGATTTGGGACTTTTGAGATGGTGAGATTCTTTTTTTTAAGATTTTATTTATGTATTTGAATGAGAGAGGGAACAAGTCTGGGGAGTAGGGGAGGGACAGAGGGAGAGGGGGAAGCAGACCCTGACCGAGCAGGGAGCCCCATGTGAGGCTCGATCCCATCACGACCTGAGCCGAAGGCAGACACCCAACAGGCTGAGCGCCCCAGGCGCCCCGATGGTGAGATTCTGATAAAATTTTGGACTTTGAGTTGATGCTGTCATGGGTTGAGGCTTTTGAGCATCTTTGGATGGGATGCGTTTATATGGGTTTGATGCAAACTTTGGGGGCAAAGGTAGGCCAAGGCGGGCAGAATAATGGCCCTCTAAAAATGTTCATGTCCTAACCCCCAAATCTGTGAATAGGTTACCATATATGATAAAAGGGACTTTGTGGATTACGATGAAGTCCAACATTTTGAGATGAGGAGATTGTTCTGGATCATCTGGGTAAACTAAATGTAATCACAAGGAGGGGAGCCTGGGTGGCTCAGTTGGTTGATTGCCGCCCCGGGCATGGTCTTGGGGGTGAGAGAGATCAAGCTCCATATCGGGCTCCTTGCTCAGCGGGGAGTCTGCAGGGAATTCTCTCTCTCCCTCTGCCCCCTCCCCGTCTCCAAAATAAACAAATCTTTAAAAAATGTGATCGCAAGGGTCCTTGTAAGAGGGACGCAAGAGAATCAAAACTGTAAAAGATTTAAGGCCAGAAGCAGAGATTGCCATGATATGGCCTTGAGCCAAGGGACGCCTGCCGCCTTTGCAAACCGGAAGAGGCAAAGGACAGGTTTCCCCCGAGCTACCAGAAGGAAGCTGTGATGTGTTAATTAACATGGCAAAGGCCGCTCGACTTTGCAGGTGGGATTGAGGTTCCTACAGATTTGAGATGGGGCGATAATCCTGGATTCTCCAGTGGGCCAATCTAATCACACGAGCCCAGGAACACAGGGAACCTTCCCTGGCTGTTGCAGAGAGATGGGATTATGGGAGGGCCTGAAAGGTGCAAAAAAGGGGCTATAAACCAAGAAATGCAGGCAGGCTCTAGAAGCTGGAAAGGTAGGGGCACCTGGGTGGCTCAGTCGTTAAGCGGCTGCCTTTGGCTCAGGTCATGATCCCAGGGTCCTGGGATCGAGCCCCACATCAGGCTCCCTGCTCTGTGGGAAGCCTGCTTCTCCCTCTCCCATTCCCTCTGCTTGTGTTCCTCTCTCGCTGTGTTTCTCTCTGTCAAATAAATAAAATCTTAAAAAAAAAAAAAAGAAGAAGCTGGAAAGGTAAGGAAGTGATTCTCCTGCCTCCTGAGAAAAATGCAACCCCACTGTCACCTTGATTTTACTTTATTTTATTTTTTAAGATTTTATTTATTTATTTGTTGGGGAGAGGGAGAGAGAAAGCACAAGCAGGGGGAGCGGCAGGCAGAGGGAGAAGCAGGCAGAGGGAGAAGCAGGCTCCCTGTTGAGGAAGGAGGCTGATGCGGGACTCAATCCCAAGACCCAGGGATCATGTGACCTGAGCTGAAGGCAGACACTTACTGGACTGAGCCACCCAGGTATCCCCGCCACCTTGATTTTAGCCCAGCAACACGCATGGTGGACTTCTCAGTATAGAACCGTAAGATTGAAAATCTGTGTTATTTTAAGGCACTAAACATAGTACGCTGTTATGGCAGTAATAGGAAACTAACGAGGAGTAGTGACCAAAGATGAAGTGACATCTGGGAAGAAGAAAAACCTTTTCTCTCTTTCCTGATGTAGCTGGCCTCACTCACGAAATGCTTGGTTTCAGCAGAAATGCAAATACTTATGCTGTCATTCCTTAGATCCGGTGTGTCTGGCAGAAAATACATTCATGAGTTTCTACACTAGTCTTGTCCTGGAACAGAATATATTGAGGAGTTAGAACAGTTTTCAGTGTATATAGTGGGTCGCCTAGAAATTGTGAGTCCCCCTGCGTTGAATGAATAAATGAATGTGATCAGGACAGGCTCTGGGAGAGACTGTAATGACTCCATTTTATTTTTTATAGATTTTATTTATTTCTTTGACACAGAAAGAGAAAGAGTATGAGCAGTGGGAGTACCAGGCAGAGGGAGAAGCAGACTCCCCATTGAGCAGGGAGCCCAGTGCAGGACTTGATCCCAGAATCCTGGGATCAAGACCTGAGCCGAAGGCAGTCGCTTACCCGACTGAGCCACCCTCAGGCACCCTAATGACTCCATTTTAAAGTACTCTTGGGGCGCCTGGCTGGCTCCAGTCGGTGGAGGGTGAGACTTGTGATCTCAGGGTTGTGAGTTCAAGCCCCATGTTGGGTGTAAGGATTGTTTAAAAATAGAATCTTGGGGTGCCTGGGTAGCATCTGACTCTTGATTTCAGGTCAGGTCGTGATCTCAGGGTCCTGGAATTGAATGCCTGTCGGGCTCCCCACTCCATGGGGAGTCTGCTTGTCTCCCTCTCCCTCTGCTCCTCCCGCTGCTCACAGGTGCATGTGTTCGAGTCCCATGTCGGGCTCCCTGCTCAGCGGGGAGTCTGCTTCTCCCTCTGCCCCTCCCCCGTGCTTGTGCTCTTTTGCTTATGCAAGCACTCTCTCTCTCAAATAAATAAAATCTTTAA
Source organism: Potos flavus (assembly GCA_028534135.1). Classification (NCBI taxonomy): domain Eukaryota; kingdom Metazoa; phylum Chordata; class Mammalia; order Carnivora; family Procyonidae; genus Potos; species Potos flavus. The sequence continues at coordinate 157,663,122 of CM052883.1, forward strand.
AAAAAAATGACAGAAAGAAATTGCCATCTTCACAAGTGTCCTGGGGCTAGGATGTCTTCCTTATCAATGGGCACAGTTTCATCTCCTCAGCAGGGCGTATTTGAAGAACAGTGGAGAGGAGAGGCCACGTGACCTTGTAGCCTAGAGGTGGGTGCACACACTCTGGAACCAGACTTCTGGAATCCCAATCCTGGGACTCAATGTGGGACTCCATCCCAGGACCCTGGGATCATGACCTGAGCCAAAGGCAGACGCTTAACGACTGAGCTACTCAGGGGCCCCTCCTTATGATTTTCTTAATAACATTTTCCTTTCTTCAGATTTATGAAAAGAATACAGTATATAGTACATATAGCATACAAAACACATGCTCATCGACTTTAGGTTATCATTAAGGCTCTGGTCAACAGTAGGTTATTAGTAGTTAAGTTTGGGGAAAGTCAAAGTTATACATAGATTTTCAACTGTGGGGGGAGGGGTCAGCGCCCCAATCGCCCCCCCACCCCCCGCGATGTTCAAGGATCATCTGTATTAAGCATATCTGCTTCTTGTGGTAGGCTTTTCATCAGCTCTCTGGAAATGAAGTCAAGAATAAAGTCTTCTTTAAGTTGAAAATTCAGGATAAGACCGTACAAAAAAGTCCCCAACATCCAGGAACCTGTGTGCACTATCGAATCTTTGTATCAAATGACTGTCATTGGCTAACAGGATTTACAAACTTCTTTTAAGTGATCTCTATGCCCAATGTAGGGCTCAAACTCATGATCCTGAGATCAAGAGTCGCATTGTCTACTGATGGAGCCAGCCAGGCGCCCCTGGTTCCAATTTTTTTTTTTTTTAAAGATTTTATTTATTTATTTATTTGTCAGAGAGAGAGAGAGCACAAACAGACAGAGAGGCAGGCAGAGGCAGAGGGAGAAATAGGCTCCCCGCCGAGCAAGGAGCCCGATGCGGGACTCGATCCCAGGACCCTGGGACCATGACCTGAGCCGAAGGCAGCTGCTTAACCAACTGAGCCACCCAGGTGTCCCACCCTGGTTCCAATTTTTGTTGTTGCCCCTGAATCATCAATAAGCACAACTACATTAAGTAGTGACTTCTCTTCCTCTTCTGGGGAGGAAGGTGTGCTGACTATTTCAGGTGTAAGGCTTCCAAGTTTTTGCCTTTTTCCACTAAAAGCCTTGGACCTTATTCTAGGTTTTCGGTATGCTTGACCTTAATGATCCCCCATATGCAAAGTCACTTGGCCCCCATGAGCCAGTCACTGAAGTTCGAGGGGAGTCTCTTTTGAAATCTTCTGCCGGCGGTAATGTCACGTTAAAGGATTTCTAATGTAAGTTGCTGGATTTCAGGCATACATTCAGAGTCATCCTTCTCTTAACAGATTCCAGAAATTAAGCATTTGTTGGGTCATTGTGTGGTTTCAACTCCTCATCTTCTAAACTGAAGCTGTTGCTGAAACTGTTATAAGCAAAATCTGAACATCTTGTGGCTGATTTTCTCCATAGATGTATTCAGACTGCTTATGAAAGGAATGCCCCACCCCGTACCCTCTACATGCAAATGACTTTGATTTGTCATCACTCAAAGCTCTTGTGGTTTCATTCAGAGGGACAGTCCCGTGCTCCCTTGTCTCTTTGAAAAGTTCATTCACAATTTTTCCCGTTGAAGGTTGAATTACATGTGATCCTCTGCGCTCGTGTTCGCTTGCATAGAACCTTACAATGGAGTGATGTGGTGGTCAGCACCTCGACCAAGGGAACCTGTCTCTAAAAGCAGGAAACCTTCGAGGTGGTGTGCATGTGCTTTTAAAGACTGTAACTGTAGGCCTGTCACATTTGGAAGATTCGCATTTCATTTCATTTCATCTTTAATTCTGCCAAGGCCAATTTATTTCTTGATACGTCATCGGTTTGGTTGTTTTTAGGTTTCTTTGCAAGACTTTCACTTTTTTTTTTTTTAAAGTAGACTCCACGCCCAGCGTGGAGCCCAGTGTGGGGCTTGAACTCACAACACTGAGATCAAGACCTGAGCTGAGATCAAGAGTTGGACACTTGACCAACTGAGCCACACAGGTGCCCTAGGTCTTCACATTCTTATTACATTCTGTAAATTCTGGGGCCCCTGGCTGGCCCAGGCAGTAGAACATGTGACTCTTGATCTCAGGGTCTTGCGTTCAAGCCCTGCTTTGGGTGTGACACCTATTTAAAAAAAAAAAAATTCTGCAAATCCTGTGTGTTCAGGGGCCTTGGCCCTGTAGACTTCCTCTCTTACCCTCCAGCCCTCTCCAGCCAGCTCCTCCAATCTTATCCTTGACTATGTCTTTTTGTTTCTCCCTCCCTCCTGTGTGTGCCTGCATGCCTATTTTTCCTACTTTTTAGTTTGAATGAATTTACTAAAGTCTTTGCTTACCACTGCTGTTTGCCTCCTCACTTTTTCCTCTCAGATCCATTTTTTTCTTAGTGCTGATCTCCCTTCTTTATATTTACTTCACAGTAAGTCTGCAAATGTTAAACTTCCAGAGTCCCCTTCCAGCTGAAAAAGTCTTTTTATTTTCATGCTAGAATCATGTTTGGTCTGTGTATGTAATTCTAGATTCAAAGAGATTTTTCCTCTTGGGGCACCTGGCGGGTTCAGTTGATAGAGCATGCAACTCTTGATCTCGGGGTTGTGAGTTTGAGCCCCACGTTGGGCGTAGAGCTTCCTTAAAAATATATTGAAAAAAAAAAAATAAATAAAGGCCTCTTTCCATTAAAAGACAAGAGAGATTTTTCCTCCGGACTTTAAATAAAAATCCTCTCCCTTTTTTTCTTGCCCCTGCTTTTCAATGAGACTTCCTATCAATACAATGGTCATAACTTTGTAGTTCATCTCCCTCCTACCCCCAAGGGAAATTGTCAGGATTTCCTTCATACTCGGCATCTACAACTGCATCACAATAGATATGCATGTTGGTTTTATAAAAGGATCCTGATTGGCATTTGGTGGGTTTGTGGTTTTCTTTCTTCCTGGGATATTTTCCTCTTTTATTTATTTGAGTAAAACTTCCTCTCACAATTACAGACCCATAACCCTGATGAACACAGATGCAAAAATTCTCACCAAGATGCTAGCCAATAGGATCCAACAGTGCATTAAAAGGATTATTCACCATGACCACGTGGGATTTGTTCCTGGGCTGCAAGGGTGGTTCAACATCTACAAATCAAACAATGTGATGCCCCTCATTAATAAAAGAATGGACAAGAACCCTATGATCTTCTCGATAGATGCAGAAAAAGCATTTGACATAGTACAGCATCCTTTCTTGATTACAACTTCCCACAGTGTAAGGATAGAGGGTACATACCTCAATATCATAAAAGCCATACAAAAAGCTCACAGCAAATATCATTCTCAAAGGGGAAAAACTGAGAGCTTCTCCCCTAAGTTCAGGAACAGGACAGGGATGTCCACTCTCACCACTGTTGTTCAACATAGTACTAGACGTCTTAGCCTCAGCAATCAGACAACAGAAAGAAATAAAAGGCATCCAAATCAGCAAAGAAAAAGTAAAACTCTCACTCTTCGGAGATGACATGATACTCTATGTGGAAAACCCAAGGGACTTCCCCCTCCCCCCGGCCCCCGATTGCTAGAACTCATACAGCAACTCAGCAACCTGGCAGGATATAGAATCAGTTGCATTTCTATACACTAATAATGAGACAGAAAAAAGAGCAATTAAGGAATCGATTCTATTTCAAATTGCACCCAAAACCATAAGATACCTAGGAATAAACCTAACCAAACATGTAAAGGATCTGTACTCTGAAAACTACAGAGCACTTATGAAAGAAATTGAGGAAGACACAAAGAAATGGAAAAACATTCCATGTTCATGGATTGGAAGAACAAATACTGTTAAAATGTCTATGCTGCCCAGAGCAATCTGTACATTCAACACAATCCCTAGCAACATACCATCAACATTTTTCACAGAGCTAGAACAAATAATCCTAAAATTTGTATGGAACCAGAAAGACCCCAAATAGCCAAAGGAAGGTTGAAAAAGAAAACCGAAGCTGTGGCTTCCAGTCACAATTCTGGACTTCAAGCTCTATTACAAAGCTGTAATCATCAAGAAAGTATGATACTGTCACAAAAACAGACACATAGATCAGTGGAACAGAATGGAGAAGTGAGAAATGGACCCTCAATTCTATGGTTAACTAATCTTCAACAAAGCAGGAAAGAATATCCAATGGAAAAAAGACAATCTCTTCAACAAATGGTGTTGGGATGATTGGACAGCCACATGCAGAAGAATGAAAATGGACCATTTTCTTACACCATACACAAAAATAGACTCAAAATGGATGAAAGACCTAAATGTGAGTGAGACAGGACTCCATCAAAATCTTAGAGGAGAACATAAGCAGCAACCTCTGTGATCTCAGCCACAGCAACTTCTTGCTAGATACTCTCCAAAGGCAAGGGAAACAAAGGCAAAAATGAACTATTGGGACCTCATCAAGATAAAAAGCTTTTGCATAGCAAAGGAAACAGTTGACAAAACCAAAAGACAACTGACAGAATGGGACAAGATATTTGCAAATGTCTTATCAGATAAGGGGCTAGTATCCAAAATCTATAAAGAACTTGTCAAACTCAACATCCAAAGAACAAATAATCCAATCAAGAAATGGGCAGAAGACATTTCTCCAAAGAAGACGTACAAATGGCCAACAGATACATGAAAAACACTCAACATCACTCGGCATCAGGGAAATGCAAATCAAAACCACAATGAGATACCACCTCATACCGGTCAGAAGGGCTAAAATGAACAAGTTAGGAAACAACAAATGTTGGAGAGGATGTGGAGAAAGGGGAACCTTCTTACACCGTTGGTGGGAATGCAAACTGGTGCAGCCACTCTGGAAAACAGTGTGGAGGTTCCTCAAAAAGTTGAAAATAGAGCTACCCTATGACCCGGCAATTGCACTACTGGGTATTTATCCCAAAGATACAAATGTAGTGATCTGAAGGGTCACCTGCACCCCAATGTTTATGGCAGCAATGTCCACAATAGCCAAACTGTGGAAAGAGCCCAGATGTCCATCGACAGATAAATGGATAAAGAAGATGCAGTATCTATATACAGTGGAATACTACTCAGCCATCAAAAGAATGAAATCTTGTCATTCGCAATGACGTGGTTGGAACTAGAGGGTATTAGCTAAGCGAAAAAAGTCAGTCAGAGAAAGACAATTATTATATGATTTCACTCTTCTGTAGAATTTAAGAAACAAAACAGAGGATAGTAAGGGAAGGGAGGGAAAAATAAAACAAGACGAAATCAGAGAGGGAGAGAAACAGTAAGAGACTCCTAACTCTAGGAAACAAACTGAGAGGGGCGCAGTCATTTAAGCATCTGCCTTCAGCTCAGGTTATGATCCCAGCGTCCTGGGATGACCCCAAGTTGGGCTCTCTGCTGAACTGGGGTCTGCTTCTCCCTTCCTCTCTGCCTGCTGCTCCCCCTTCTTGCACACTCTCTCTCTTTGTCAAATAAATAAAATCTTAAAAAAAGAAGGAACCGAACAGGGTTGATGGAGGGGAGGGGGGTGGGGGGGTGGGGTAATTGGGGGATGGGCGTTAAGGAGGGCACATGATGTAATGAGTACTGAGTGTTATATAAAATTGATGAATCACTGAACTCAACCTCTGAAACTAATACTACACTATACTTTAATTAATTGACTTAAAATAAAATAAAATAAAATAAATTAAAAAAATAAAAACTTCCTTTCACATTGTATTTTCTACTTCAGAGCTCTTTTTTTTTTTTTTTAAAGATTTTATTTATTTATTTGAGAGGGAGAGAGAGTGGGGGGAAGGGGCAGAGGGAGAGGGAGAAGCAGAGTCCCCACTGAGCGTGGAGTCCAACATGGGGTTCGCAACACGGGCCTCGATCCCAGGACCCTGGGATCGTGACTTAACCGACTGAGCCACCCAGGTGCCCCTCTACTTCAGAACTCTTTTTTTTTTTTTTTCTACTTCAGAACTCTTATTAGCTGATATTGAAAGTTTTAAATTGGTCCTCCATATATCTTAGATTTTCCTTTCAATAAATACTTTCCTTATTTTGTCTTGTACTGTGTGATACAAAAACATGTACCCATTTTGGTTGTTCTGTTGAGGGGTTTTTGTTGTCTCATAATCATGCTCAATTTTTCCTATTTTGAACACAAAATATGTACATGAATAATCATGTTTGTATTTTGTCTTGTACTGTGTGATACAAAAACATATTGCTCATTTTGGTTGTTCCATTGGAGGGTTTTTGTTGTTTCATAATCATGCTCAATTTTTCATATTTTGAATATGAAATAAGCACATGAATAATCATGTTCGCATTTTGCCTTGTACCAGGTGATACAAAAACAGTGCCCATTTGGGTTGTTCTATCAAGGGGTTTTTGTTCTTTCGTAATCATGTTCCGTTTTTCAGTTGTTTTTTTTTTTAATGCGCGTGTTATCCTTTTGCCTCCAAGAACGTTATAATTATTCTGAAGTCCTGTTCTTGCCCTATGAGCTATTTCACTGGGCAAAAGTTCTTCTCGATGCTGGATTTGATAGCTCTTTCAAGATGTTGATTTTCTTTTGTGTTTGGTAATTACTCGTTAGAAGCTCAGCATCTATCTGAGATTTCCCGTTAGACCGTTTGTGCTCTCCATTTCCATGCTCCTTAGCAAAAGGGGGATGAGACGATGTCATGGTGCACGTGGTGGTGATACATTGTCAATAACTGGCAATTGTCAATACATTTTCAATACCTGGCAGGGGGCATATCATGATGGGGGGGTATTTTGGCTGCTTGTCTTCTGCAAATAGTGCTTCCCTTTTCTCCTCGGTGTCATCAGCCATCAAGACCTGTCCTTTCTTTCCCCTAATGATCTCCTATCCGCTGCTCTCACCCGGAGGCAGGTAATCTTGCTGTAGTTTCTCGGCCCCAGGAGACAAGAAGGGGGGTGTGTGTGCAGTGGTTAACATGCTCGGTGGTGCCCGTAGTTACACCCTGAGTCATCAGTGCCTTGTCGGTTACTTATGAGCCCCAAAGCCCCCAGGATCCACCCTCTTGGAGCCTGGAGCGATTTCGGTGCTGTTTTCAACTCCTGGGGTGGTCAGTCTATTGCTCCACACATTTTGGGCTGTGGTTTTCTTCTCTGATCAGTTCCTACCTGCCAGCCAGCTTTCCTGGAATTCTCATGGTTTCTGGTCCACCAAGGGCTCTCCTTGTTGTCCAGGGTGATTATGAATTTATATTACTTTTTTTTAAGATTTTATTTTTAAGTAATCTCCACACCCAATGTGGGGCTCGAACTTACAACCTCGAGATCAAGAGTCGTGTGCTCTACGGACTGAGTCAGCCAGGTGCCCCTATATTACTTAGTTTTGTATCTTTTGTATGTTTTCATTTCTAACCACCCGGGATAGGAGGGAAAGGCTACAGCTTGTATTCTGTCTGCAGTCTGGGACTGGAACCATCTCCCACAGCACTATCTTTACCATAACACCAATGTTGATGGTAGGCAGAATAATGGCCTCCTCCCATCCTCCAGGATGTCAGTGTCCTAATCCCTGGGACCTGTGCAAATGTTATGCTAGATACCAAGGGAGAATTAAGATTGCACATGCAATCAAAGTTGCCAAACAGCTCGACTTTACAATATGTAGATTGTCCTGGATTATCTGGGTGGGCTCACTGTAATCACAAGTGTCCTTAAATGTGGAAGAGGGAGGAAGAAGAGTTAGTGTCAGAGGGATTGATGTGATGAAAAACCCAATTGGCCACCGCTGGGGGTGAAGATAGAAGACGGCCAGGGAAGTGGGCAGCCCCTTTACGATGGAAAAGACAAGAAACAGATTTCTGCCCTGGAGTCTCCAAAAAGGAACGCAGTCCCTCCCACACCTTTATTTTAGCCCAGTGAGATCCATTTTGGACTACCGACCTTGAGAGCGGTAAGATAACAAATGTGTGCTGTTTTAAGCAACTAAGTTGGGTGTAATTTGTTACAGCAACAATAGGAAGTGAACACAATGTTGAAATGTGATTGTTGGTGTAGGTCCTTCACCTCACTGCCAGCTTCTTGAGAACAAGGGCCATATTGTTGTCTCCTTTATTTACTGGGAATCCAGCACAGGATCTGGGACATGGTCAGGGCTTAGTCAATATTTGTGCAACGCATGAGAGAAGGAAAGGCTGCTCTCAGTCTTTGAGGTTCGACACAGCCTCTGAGATTGCAAAGCAGCCAGTGCCTTTCCCCTTCCCCAGGCCCTGGGCACCTGAAGCCCTCTGATCTCACTTTTCTTGGCTTTCCTTGTCCCCCACTGCAGGTCTTACGCTATTGCACTTGCAGCTGCCTCCCCTGCCAGGGACCGTGGCCCTCCCCTCTCCAGCCCTGTGTGCAGGAAGAATTGGGATGGAAGACACATGTCACATATGTACCCGACTTTGCCCACAGGCCTTCTGGGGGTTATGCCTGAAATGAATGTTTTCTTCCTCTCCGGGATCCTGCCTACTTTCCTCTCTTCTGCCAGCTGCCTCCCTTCCCCTTCCCCCAGCCAGCTTCTGCACTTTGCCAAATGGCTTGAATGAGGGATGTAGCTTTTGGTTCATCTCTTCCTTTAACCACAAGGTTCCCATCTTTCTTACAACACTTCTGAAACCCCTTCTCCTATTATCCCATCAGTTTCCAGGAGAGACAATGAAAAGAATTAAAGGCACTCTCCGGCGACCTTGGTTTTATTATAAAGCCACTCAGGGACTCCCTCAGTTCATTTTCTGCAGAACTGCAAAATCCCCCAGGCTGGGCTTTGCCAGCTATTGCTGGGTCACTGCGATACTGTTATTTTGTTGCTTCCTTCTCAGGCAGCCATTCTCAGGCCCTGGCTTCTCTGATCCCGAGCTGAGTTTGGCTTCTGCCTCTCTGGCTTTCCCTTTGTGTGCCTTGTGTTCAGTCTCTCCTGCAGCCAGGCTCTGATGGGCTCCCTTGGTCACAGTCTAACGCAGCGTTCTCATGCCAGATCTCCTGTAATGCTGCTGATTTGTTCCATATGTTCGATTCTGGTAACCGGGCCAATTCCTGGGCAGTCTTTTGTGGCTTGGTCTGGTAGCAGAGCCAAGAGAATCAATGTGTGGTAACTTACGTAGCAAGATTCCTGCCTCTGACCATTGGGTCCTGGGGGCTGTCTGGGCCAGACACATGGACACAGCTCAAGGGCAAACTTCTTTACCACAACTCTATTTTTGCAGGTGATATTCACACCTCTTCATTCTCTTCCATTTGCACCCCCCATTCCCACTCCATGAAGATACCTAGTTAATGAAACAAGTAGATCATCCAATTTCACCCTCACTACCCACAGCTCAATTTCAGGTGTGAACTTTTCATTTTGGAGGAATCCTTAGGTCTGCATCATCTGATCTGCCGTAGGAGGCTGGGGCACCATGCCAGTGAGGTCCAGATCTAAGCTGATGGCTCATGTCTTAACAATGAGCTGTTACTTCTGTTCCCCTGTGGGCAACGGCCTAGGGGCCTGCATGCTCCAAGGGCATCAGAAACAAGCAGGACCAGGACTCAGGTCTGTATTCTCTGGTAGCTGACTTTGTCATTTTTTTTTTTTTTTTAAAGATTTTATTTGTTTATTTATTGGGCAGAGAGAAAGAGAGCACAAGCAGGGGGAGCAGCAGGCAGAGGGAGAAGGGGAAGCAGGCTCCCTGCCAGGCAGGGCCCTGGGATCATGACATGAGCCTAAGGCAGATGCTTAACGGACTGAGCCACCCAGGCGCACCATGTCACTTTTTTTTTTTTTTTTAAGATTTTGTTCATTTCTTTTAGAGAGAAAAGGAGAAGGAAAGAGTGCCTGTGGGGGAAGGGGGGAGTAGAGGGAGAGAAAGAATCTCAAGCAGACTCCCACCAAGCCAAGCGCGGAGCCCAAAGAGAGGCTGGATCTCACAACCCCAAGATCACGACCTGAGCCGAAATCAAGAATTGGACACTCAACCGACTGAGCCACCCAGGAGCCTCTGACTTTGTCATTCTTGTATGAAGACTCTTTCCTCCCTTCTAGAACTCCACTCCTGCTGCCTAAGCTGGTAACCAGCTCGCCTTTCCTTACCCCTTTGATCACAAGCATTTTGCAGAGGCTACCCCTGGGAAATTTAAGGGTGTCATGGGGGCTACCAGTGGTAGCTGTTTACAATTCACTGCTCTCCTCACATCATTAACGCTGGAAGGTTTTAGTCTTATGCCTGGAAGGTGCAGCTGAGCATTTCGGATTTTAGGACAGCTCATTGTCCTCAAGTGACTGAACAACTCATTATTTTTATCATTGAAGTCAATTTATCAAGTATAGCAAAAAAAAAAAATCCATGTAATCTTGGTTATTTCTGTATTGAGCTCTAATGAACTGACCATTTTTGTCTACTTCTTTGTCAGTATCATGCTGCCATGGTTACTGTTGCTTTCTTTATAGGACATTTTGCTACTGCTAGGGCAAGGCCCCTATTAGTGCCTCTTATTCTTTTTTACCCTCAAAATGTTTTGGCTGTGCTCCTGCGAGTCTTCCAGAGGAATTTCAGAATTAACTTGTTAAGTTCCAAAATCTCCCCATCTGGATTTTGATGGAAATTGCATTAAATTGACATCATTAGAATATCAAATCTTCTCATCAGGAACATGTTGATTTATTTATTTAGGTCATTGTTAATGTCCTTAAAGTTCTCTGGTTTTCTTCGTATATTTCTCAAAATGTTCTAGGTATATACTTTTTTTTTTTCCTGTTTCAGCGAATTGGATCATTTTTTGTTTTTCCATGTCAGACTTTAATATTTTTAAACAAGGTTTTGTCTTAGTCAAGGTTCTTATGGTAGCAATTTACAGAGATACACTCTTAGGCAAAAAAAAAAAAAAGGTGGGGGTGGGTGAGAATTCTTTGGAAGCAGGCCACGCCTTCTCTGCAGCCTGAGGGCAGAAGGGGGAGTGGGCCTCAGGAGGGGGCCTGGAAACAAGAACTGCTTAGTTTTCTCTGTGCTGCTTCTCTGAGTAGATGTTTTCCTCTCTCGCTATAGTTTATAGCTTTCTTTGTTGCTCTCTTTGTCCCACTTTCACATTTCTGGGAAGCAAAGTGATGTAGAGCAAATCTGGCTACAAGGTCTAGCCATATGAATGGAGCATTTCTCAGCATCTGCGGGCTGGGTAGACACTCCTGAAACAGATTTCAAAGCTCTGTAATGTCAGGAATTTCAAAACAATCTGTCTCTTCTTGCCTAAGAGGGTTAGAGTTGGCAGAAATGGTATGGGAGAATCCTCCCTTCCTAGTTCCAGGTGATTGATAAACAGGGACTGACAATCATCACTGCTCTGGGATTAATAATTCAACAAAATATATGGAGCCCCTACTGCTTTGCTGTTCATGATGTGCTTCCACTCACTTCATTTTGGCTCAGATCGCATAGTATCCCATAAACACTACATTGTGTGGTTTAGGGACATAAATTGCCATTTCAAATATTTTGGCTGTAGAAAATAAGATCTTTCAAACTTTGCAACTTGAGATAAAGATAACTATATTCCCACTCTCAACTGGCATATGATTCATTTTGATTTCTCTCTGTAGAAAAGGCACTTATTGAAAAACAAAGACAAAAACTCTCCTTGAAAACCAAATTCTGTTAAAGACTTTTTTTTTTTGCTGAGTACGGGGGCTTTATTTCACTGGAGTGGGAGGGGGAACCTGGACAGAGGTCAGCAGGCGGGGCGGGGGGGGGGGGCGGCTTTGGACAGGGACTGGGTTGGGGAAGGGCTGCCCCCAAGCCTGCTGGGAAGGAGAAACTACATTTTTCTTTACTTAATCTAGTTCAGTAGTTGATATCCTTTTTTTGACTCGGAGCCAGGTGAAAGCTACAATGGGAACTTAGAACCAGGAAACTTTGGCAGTCTTGACGAAACTGGTTACTAATTGAACGACCTTCGCAGGTAACCTAGCCTCTGTGAACCTGCTTTCTCATTTTCAAACCAGCGTAACAGTTTTTAGATTCAGGGGTTATGGAAGGAAACACAAAAACCAAAAGACTGGATACACGTTAGGCATACCAATCGCAATGCGAGTCTGACACTAGGGAAGGAAAAAAGAACAATGACTTTGGAGAGACATTAAGGAAAAGTGTCAAGGTAACTCCAGAGGTGGTTCTTGGCCCCACCTCTTTTCAGCAGATACCAAAAAACTTGACATGGCGAACGCGCTCTCCTTTAATTGGAAAACGAGTGTTCGCTTTGGCCGAGTCCTTTCCTCACAGAGAAAATTCCATTTCCCCAAACTGTGCTTCCCCGCCCAGTCTGCAAAAAACGAGTCAGGTTTTCCTCACAGGCCTGGAGGGGGCCTGGAGAGCCGAGTGGGAGATACAAGCTAGCGGGGCCCACAAACGGGGCGGGAGTGGCGGGGGCAGGGATGGCGGGGGCCAGCTTCCGGCCGGGGTCGGGGGCCCAGCAAGCCGACTGCCGAGGGACCGCCCCGTCCGCACCAAGCTGTCCCCACCTCCGTCGGACACGTAAGCACGACTGACGTCGTGGCTTCCGGCAGCGCAGGCGTGCTTTCCGGTTGTCCCGCCTACCCGCCTTCCTTCCGGGGCGGGATTTCCTGGCCATTATTGATAGGCGCCGGACTGCAGAGCTGGTGGGAAGAGCACACAGGAGGTCAGTCTGGGTGGCCAGGCCTTACGCTCCTCGAAAGGGTACCTGCGAGGACGCTCTTCCTCGCCCTTTTTCTTACTTCTTTCTCCTCGCGAGTCCTCAGTTTGCGCGGACGTCCTGGGCTTTTGGTACCACCACCCACCTGAGGCTCTTCCGCTTCCTCTTCCCAGGCTCCGCCCCCAGCGTCCCGTGGCCATGACGACCGCCCAGCGGGACTCCCTGGTGTGGAAGCTCGCGGGGCTGCTGCGGGAGTCGGGTGAGTGGATGGATGGATACATGGTTGATCTGGAGCTGGGGTAAGGTGCGGGTGCACCCTGCCTTCCAGAGACGCTCCCCCCCCGCCTTAGATATCATAGAGTCACAGCTGTTTAAGGTTACGAGGGTTCCGGCGTCAATTCATTTTTTTTTTTTTTTTTTAACTCCTCTAAAGTTTCTTTGGTGCCGTTGCTTACCGGGTCCTTTTCATTTTTCATTTCAAACCTTAGCCATCCTTCGAGACCCAACTCCAGTGCCAATTCCTCAGTGCGTTCTCTGATACTCTCAGAGGAAAGTGATCTTTACTTGGCTGTAAATCTCTGGAGATCCGGGACTAGCATAATCATTGCTCTGTGGCAAGGCCCTTAGTTTAGTTAAAAGCACGAGATTTGGAGTCAGATGCACTTGGGTTGGAATCCCAACTCTTTCAAACGTGGCGAAGTTGTTTATGTTTTCTGAGCTTCAGTTTTCCACAGCAGGAATATGGCATAAAGATTGTACTTAAACGGTTGTTGTGGGAATTAATTTTAACCCACGTGAAGCGTTTAGAACAACGTTTGCATACCATGTAAGGGCTCAAAACCCGTAGCTGTTGTTACTACAGTTTCTTCTTTCAGTTCCTGGGCACAGTGGAGCCACACTGGTTGTTCAATGTGTGGTTGACATTAATTGTGGTAGAACAAGCCTTGATTTGAGATCAGACAGAAGTAGCAACTTCCTACCATCTATATAAGCTCAATCAGTGTTCTCCAAGCCCCAGTTTCCATCTGTTTAAGGGGTGGTCAGTAATGCCTCTCTTTAGGAGATTCTGATGAAGTTTAAGTGAGGTAACAAAGTTTTCTGCCATATACCACCCGATTAATGTTAGCCGCTTACCCACAAGCAGTTTTACTCTCTGGCTTGTTTTATTAACTGTGTACAGGTTTTATCTCTTCTACACTAGGAGACTTTGAGGGTGGGGAGAGTCTTTGAACCCCATCTGCGTCTAGCCTTAGTATCTAGTACATGAACATCTTTCATGTAAGGTTTTAGGATTTATCAGTTTCTTCAGCACAAATCTGACCTGGTGCTCCAGGGGTTAGGGATGATGGGGTGTGTGTGTGTGTGTGAGTGTGTGACTATAAGAGCTAACAAGAGATTTTTATGGTGCTGGCATAGTTTTGTATCTTGATTGTGATGTTGATTACAGGAATCCACACCAATGACAAAAAAGTGGCATATAACTATAGGTACATATCGGCGTCAGTTTCCTAACTTTGATATTGTGTCATGTTTACATAAAATGCAAACATTGGGGGAAAGTGGGTGGAGAATATAGGGTACCTCTCTGTAACGTTTCTGTAACATGTTTTGACTCTATCATTCTTTAAAAAAAAAAAAACGGTAAAAAAAATATTTCTCCATGTCTACCTCATAGCTATACTTTTTAGGTGCTGTGATTGGTACCAAGGTGATCGAAAGATGTCCTCAAGGATGACAGTCTCATTAGAAAGAACAGTTTTAACATGGAGATGAAGAATAATGCCTCTGTGCTATAATGAGTGGTTCTTTTCTCTATGACATGCATTTTGGGATGGTTTGAAAATTTCTGTAAGTGCGCATATTACTTTTGCAGTCAGAAAAGTAAAGATGAAATATGTGGGGCACATAGCTGGTTCAGCGGTGGAGCCTGTGACTCTTGATCTTGGGGTTGTGGATTCGAGTCCCGCGTTGGGCATAGAGTTTACTTTAAAAAAAGGTGGAACACCCAGCCAGCTTTAATATTAAGCGAGTGATTATAGTGTGAAAGGGCAGCAGTGTCGGGACGCCTGGGTGGCTCAGTCGGTTAAGCGTCTGCCTTCGGCTCAGGTCATGATCCCAGGGTCCTGGGATCGAGTCCCACATTGGGCTCCTTGCTCGGCGGGGAGCCTGCTTCTCCCTCTGCCTCTGCCTGCCACTCTGCCTGCTTGTACTCTCTCTCTGACAAATAAATAAATAAAATCTTTAAAAAAAAAAAAAAGGCAGCAGTGTCACACATTGAGAAGCCTGCCTGGAGGAGGAAGGTCTCAAGCTGGGCCGAGTGGAAGGGAATGTGTCAGAAAATGAGGAATCTGTGAACCAAGCTGACTCTATTCCCAGCACCGTGAATAGACCAGACTCTCTGGAGCAGATGGTGAAAGAGAATTTGGAAAAGTTGGTTGGATATAGGGAACGCAAACTCCTGTCATCAGACTGAAGAGTTAGGACTTTTTGTGAAGATAGAGGGGAGCTGTGGAAGACTGGTGAGCAGGAAGGAGAGAGTATGACCCCAGCAGTGGGAGCTCTGCAGTTTGGGTTGGAGTGGGTGTATCCCGGCGTTACAGAGTCTCAGAGTAAAGGGAAAGACCCCCCTTGTTATGTTCTCCTTTCTGTCTGCGCCTTTCCCTGCAGGCGATGTGGTCCTGTCTGGCTGTAGCACCCTGAGCCTGTTGACCGCCACCCTGCGGCAGCTGAACCACGTATTCGAGCTGCATCTGGGGCCATGGGGCCCTGGCCAGCCAGGCTTCGTGGCTCTGCCCTCTCACCCCGCCGACTCCCCTGTCATCCTCCAGCTTCAGTTCCTCTTCGACGTGCTGCAGAAAACTCTTTCACTCAAGGTCCTGCGGTGGGAATGGTGTAGGATGTGGGAAGAGCCCCAGAGCCGGGGGCGGGGTGGGGGCAGGGGTGCGAGAAGGCTGCAGGGCCCAGATGGCGAAGGCGTGAGAGCTGTGGGTGGCTGTGTGAGGGCAGAGAGGCCAAGGAAAGGGAAGTGTGCGGCCTCGGTGACGTGAGGTTTTTTTCTTTTAGCTGGTCCACATCCCTGGTGCTGGCCTCCCTGGGCCCATCAAGATTTTTCCCTTCAAGTCCCTTCGGCAGCTGGAGGTATGGAGTGTTGGGGGATGCCGGCACGCAAAGCCTGGTTTGAGGCAACCTTTTGGGAATGGGGAAGGAGATGGCCCCCCCTTTGGTGGGCGGGTCAGGGTGGAGTGTGTCTGCTGCTGTGCAGTAATGCGGCAGTCTTCTCTTCCATTTAACGCTTCCCTCAACCATGGTTGGCTTTGTCATCTTTTCCCTCCCCTTGAAAGGAAGAAGTGAGGGGAAGCCTCTGTCTTTTGTGAAATTCTGTCTGTTTCCCTCCCTCTCATCTCCCCCCCCCCCCACCTGCCCAGCTCCGAGGTGTCCCTCTTCATTACCTCCGAGGCCTCTGTGGCATCTACTCCCAGCTAGAGACCCTGATCTGCAGCAGGAGCATCCAGGCACTGGAGGTAAGGAGGATGAGGGCTGGGCCCAGATCCTCGTTCTTAGGGACGTAGACGACCACACTCTGCCGTTCCCTCTTCTCTGCCGCCTTCCCCGCTTCCTGAGTCCCTCCGGACAGTGTCCTTGCCCCCTCTGCTGCGCTGCCGGGGGGCTGTGTACCTCTCTGTGGGTTTATGGTCACGCTTACCGTCGTGTATTCAGTACTGTCATGTCCATCTCCCCATTCTCCCCACAACAGACTCCTGGGGGCAGGGCCCTGGGCTTGCTTTCAGTCTGTCTCTGCAGACCAAGTTTAGTATGTAAAGAATGAATGACTGGCTGGGGGACAATGGCTTGCAGCGGGGAGGAGGGGACAGCGGAGGTGATGGAGCACCCTGTCTCAGGAGCTCCTCTCAGCCTGCGGCGGTGACCTGTGCTCTGCCCTGCCCTGGCTGGCTCTACTCTCTGCCAACTTCAGCTACAACGCACTGACTTCCTTAGACAGCTCCCTGGTGAGTGCCTCAGAGGGAAGGGGGTTTGGGGAAAGATGGGGGGGGCCCTTAGGGGGGAGGGCCAGCTGGCTACCTGGAAGCATCTGATTCTCTGCTGCTTTTCACCTCCTCTCCCCCCGCCCCCAGCGTCTCCTGTCAGCTCTGCGCTTCCTAAATCTGAGCCACAATCAAGTCCAGGACTGCGAGGGCTTCCTGATGGTGAGTGTGAGCAGGCTGCTTGGGGCTGGCACCACCTGGGGCTCTGATCATTCCACTCTGACTCTCTCTCCTGGACTTGGTTTTGCTCCCACCTTACTCCTGTCCCCCACCCTCCCCCAGGTGGGGCTACATCCTGGAAGCCGTACTCTTTGGGGACTCAGGCTGGAGCATAAGAGAAGCCAGCGTTCAAATCTGAACTCTCTCTCTTTTTTTTTTAAGATTTTATTTATTTATTTGACAGAGAGAGATCACAAGTAGGCAGAGAGGCTGGCAGAGAGAGAGGGGGAAGCAGGCTCCCCGCTGAGTGGAGAGCCCGATTCGGGGCTCCATCCCAGGACCCTGAGATCATGACCTGAGCCGAAGGCAGAGGCTTTAACCCACTGAGCCACCCAGGTGCCCCCAAATCTCAACTCTTAAACCTCGCGTGACTTGGGGCAAACTAAATTCCGAGTTTCTTGTCAAGCAGAAATCCTAGGAGTATCTGCTCTTATAGTATTAGAGTGGTCATGGAGGTTGTGCTGACATTACTTAGCCCAGCGTCTAGCTCAGGAGAGGTAGCTCGGGGATGATGGGGAAGAACCTTCTCCCAAGTCTCACTCTCAAGACACAAAGTCGGACAGCAGTTACTGTGGTGAGAAAAGATTTTAGTCACATGCTAGTGCAGTAGTAATAAGACATCATGGTATGTAATCAGTGGTAAAACCATTTTAATTTGTTAACAAACTTTAGCATGAATGAATCTCAAATTCGATTTGTGCAGAGATTACTGGACACTTTAAAGGCAGAGTGAGGGAGTGGGTGTGAGAAGGCAGGGGCTTGAGCAGATTCTCTCCTTCACCGAACTAGTCAGTTTCCTCTGAAGTCAAGGAAGTGGAAATTTACAAAAAGCAGGAAGGGGGTGTTGGTCCATATGAAATCCCTCTGGGTTTGCTAACTGGCGGTTGCCAGAGTTAGCCTCCTACCTCCCCACAGAGGCTGGGAGACAGGGGCTCTGTCTTCAGCTGTTGGCTGGAACAAACTGAATTCTCCTGGCAGCCTTGGGTTTTTCTAGGAGGGAAGGTAAGAGGGCTGGAGTTGTCCTCCCAAGGATGTGACCCTGAGCTATTAGGAACTATTCTAGGATTTGTTTGACTCTGTTAATGTTTGAGGGGGTGGAGGACGGGGTGAACTCTTTTGTGCGGAGAGCATGCAGTCTTTTTAGGCCAAAGTTGAGGTCTACTTGAAAAGAAGCCTCGGAGAAGGGTGCCTGGGTGGCTCAGCCAGTTAAGTAGCTGCCTTCGGCTCAGGTCATGATCCTGGGGCCCTGGGATCGATTCCCGCATCAGGCTCCCTGCTCAGCGGAGAGCCTGCTTCTCCCTCTTCCTCTGCCTGCCGCTCTGCCTTGTGGTTTCTATCTGTCAAATAAATAAATAAAATCTTAAAAAAAAAAAAAAAAAAAGGCTTGGAGAAGCCCGGCTAGAGTCTTGTCAAGGAGAAAATCTTTGTCACTTCCCCCTCTCAGGACTTGTCTGAGCTCTACCATCTGGACATCTCCTATAACCACCTGCATTTGGTACCAAGAATGGGACCCTCAGGTGCTGCTCTGGGGACCCTGATCCTGCGAGGCAATGAGCTCCGGAGCCTGCAGGGTGAGCGGGGAGTGTGGGGAGGGAGGCGGGGGACCAGGGAGCTGGAGAGGGTGGGGCGAGCATGGAGGGGTAGAGGGGCAGTGTGAGACTCAGTCTGGGACCCTCATGCCTCCAGAGCCTCAGGTGGGCCTGCGGGGTAGGCCTGAGGTGCCCAGGCTGGTCTTTCTGCTCCACCTTCCACCCGCACGGCCCGCCCCCCCAACATGTCCTTTCTCCCTGCTCGCCTCCACCCCAGGCCTGGAGCAGCTGAGGAGCCTGCGGCACTTGGATGTGGCGTACAATCTGCTGGAAGGCCATAGGGAGCTGGCGCCTCTTTGGCTGCTGGCTGAGCTCCGCAAGGTGCGTCCTGAGCACTTCCAGGACCTTCCAGGACCTGGGAGCCAGCTCGGCCTCTCCCTCTCTCCCTCCCAGGCTGATTTGGTGAGTGCCCTTCCTCACGCGGGGAGGAAGTCCATCTCAGTCTCCTCTTCTTGCCTTTCAGCTCTACCTGGAGGGGAACCCTCTGTGGTTCCACCCCGCGCACCGAGCGGCCACTGCCCAGTACTTGTCACCCCGCGCCAGGGATGCTGCGGCCGGCGTGAGCGATCTTCTCCTGTCTGCTCTGCTTTCCCTGTCCTGCCTGTCCTCCCCCCTCCTCCCTCCTCCTCCCTCCTCTGCCCTCCACCCCAGCCCTGGGTGAGGGGCCGCAGCCCAGGACCTCCTGCTTGTTGGGAGGCTCCCTCCCGCTGGGCCTGCGGGGCTGGGAGGGCTCCCCTGGGTGGGCGGGCAGGTATTCCACCACCAACGCGGCCCCTCCCCTTTTGTCTTTGCCCAGTTCCTTCTTGATGGGAAAGTCTTGTCACTGACTGACTTTCAGGTTAGTGTGCTGGGAGCGCCGGCAGCAGGCCATCCGGGACTGATTTGGGAGGACATGACGGGGTGCGAGGGTGGGAGTCTCTCCGGACAGCTACAAAGTAGGGCCCCTCCGTCAGCTAGCCCGGCCGGCAGAGGTGCAGCTCCGGCTCCAGCCCCGCTCTCCCTCCTGTTGTCGCTCGCCAGACCTCCACCTCCTCAGGGCTTGGCTCCTCCGTCCCACCTGTGCCCTGGTCAGCGGGGAGTACTGTCGAAACCTCAGGTGGCCCTGACTTGAGCGACAGCATCTCCTCAGGGGGCGCTATAGCCCAGCATCCACCCCGGAAGGTTAAGGTAAACAGTGTCCTAGGCCCCCTTGTGCCCGGGCTTGGGTCCCTTTCTGGGGGCTCTGGGTTGGGGATGGGCTGGGAATAGAAAGGCCTCATTCTTGCTTGCGGGTGGGGCTTCCTGGGTAAGGTTAGGTGTGTGGCCGCTGACGGCGGGGCGGGAGGCCCCAGCTCTCTTAGAGCAGCGGTGTTGCGTCTGCCTTCAGAGCCGAGTCCGTGTGAGGCGAGCAAGCATCTCGGAGCCCAGCGATACAGACCCAGAGCCCCGGACTCTGGACCCCTCCCTGGCTGGTGAGTCGGCCGTGGCCCCAGCTGCCCTTGCCCCAGAAGCAGGCTTCCCGCTGAGCCTGATGTGGGGGCTCGATCCCAGGACCTGGGGTCATGACCTGAGCCGAAGGCAGACACTTAACGACTGAGCCACCCAGGCGCCTGGCCCTAGTCTTCTCTTAAGGCTCCCGCCCCAGTCTGCTGGGTAGGAGGGATTCTGTCTGAGGTGGAGCAGAGCATTGCAGAGGGTCTCTTAGGCTTTCCTTCTTTCTAGTTAAAGGAAAAGAGAGACCCTGGGGAGCGTTTTCCACAGTGTTTTTCAAGGAACTTGAATTGTATGGGATGTCGCAAGGTCACTTGCTGAAAGGATTCTGTGGGAACGGCTGGGCTGACCAGAGTTAAGTAGGCGTCTGCCCCCCAGGACATCGCAGGACCTCCAGTGCGCTGCTGTGTGTCTCAAGTCTCCCCAGCAGCATAGGCTGCGTGCTTCCGACTTGCGCGTGGAACCCCCTCTGGGACGTGCTGCTGAGGGGAAGCCTTGAGTCTCCCTCTGATCCCCAACCCCCATCACATCACACACCTTTTGAGTTCACCCCAAGGAGCAGTTGCTGAAGAGGCTGGGGTCATTGGGGGTCGTGGTGAGGGCGCGGGCTCGCTAAGCAGTGCACCCCCCACCGGCCCAGGGCGGTTTGTGCAGCAGCATCGGGAACTGGAACTCATGAACAGCTTCCGGGAACGGTTTGGCTGTGACTGGCTGCAGTATAGGAATCACCTGGAGCCCTCCGGTACCCCCGTTCTGGCTACCTCCAGCACCCCTGCCCTCAGCACACTGCCCCTGAGTCCAGGGGCTGTGCCCAGCCCTCCGCCCCCAGAGAAGGAGTCACCGCAGGGAGCGGCAGAGGAGGTCGGGCTCCTGCCAGAACCCCGGGAGGAAGAGGAGGTGGAGGAGCAGGGAAAAGAGGAAGAAGGAGAGGAGGAAGAGGAGGAGCAGGAGGAGGACGAAGTGGAAGGTGAGCAGCGAGCGCTCGTTCAGCGGCCGCCGGGGAGCCGGGGCCAGGTGCCGGTGGGTGTATCTGGGAGAGGTGGGCAAACCCAGACTCGGGGTGGCTGACCCCTACTGGGTGGAGGGCCCCCCCACGGGAGGGCGCAGTCGGGGATACCTCTCCCTTCTTACGGGGTTGCTCTCCTGGTCTCTCCTCAGCGGAACTGTGTCGCCCCATGTTGGTGTGTCCCCTGGAGGGGCCCAAGGGCGTGCGGGGCAGGGAGTGCTTTCTCCGGGTCACTTCCGGCCACTTGCTCGAGGTGGAGCTCCAAGCAGCTCGGACCCTGGCGCGGCTGGAGCTCCAGAGCCTAGAGGCAGCTGAGGTGGAGCCCGCGCCTCAGACCGAGAGCGAGGCAGCGCTCGAGGTGAGCGCCGGCGTTGGGGGTCCCGGAAGCGGTGCTCGGCTTGTCGCCGGAGCCGCTCGGACAGCATGGCTGTTGGGTGCCAGGCGCCGGGTCGCGAGTTTCCCACAGCCTCTCGCTGGCACCTGGAGCAGAGCAGGGGAGCTGCGGGGGCCGAAGGCGCGGTCCCAGACAGCTGGGAAGGCTGGGCTGAGGAGTGGGGCTGCTGAGCTAGAGTGTGGCTGTCAGCAAGGGCATTCTCACAACATCCAGAGCTACCGTTTCCTTCCGTGCTTCAGTATCAACAGATCTCTCCAATCCCCTCCTTCCTGTTTTTTTTACTCTTTTATTTCCCGCTCCTTTTTTTTTTTTAATTTTTATTGTGTTATGTTAGTCACCATACAATACATCATTAGTTTTTGATATAACGTTCCATGATTAGTTGCTTGTGTATAACACCCAGTGCTCCATGCAATCTGTGCCCTTCTTAATACCCATCACCGGGCTCGCCCATCCCCCCACGCCCCAAAACCCTCAGTTTGTTTTTCAGAGTCCACAGTCTCTCATGGTTCGTCTCCCCCTCCGATATCCCCCAATTCACTTTTCCTTTCTTTCTTCTAACTTCCTCCATGCTATTCCTTATGTTCCACAAGTAAGTGGAACCATATAATAACTGATTTTTTCTGCTTGACTTACTTCACTCAGCATAATTCGCTCCAGTTCCATCCATGTCGATGCAAGTGGTGGGTATTCATCCTTTCTAATGGCTGAGTAATATTCCATTGTATATATGGACCATATCTTTATCCATTCGTCTGTCGAAGGGTATCTCAGCTCTTTCCACAGTTTTGCTATTATGGGCATTGCTGCTCTGAACATCGGGGTGCACATGGGCCTTCTTTTCACTACATCTGTATCTTTGGGGTACCTACCCAGTAGTTCAATTACCGGGTCACAGGGCAGCTCTATTTTTAATTTTTTGAGGAACCTCC
>CM052883.1:157686007-157729642 GCA_028534135.1 Potos flavus
GATATATTTTTAAATTTATTTTAACTTTTCATTCTTATTCTTTCTTAAATTTTATTTTATTTTTTAAGTAAACTCTACCCTCACAACGTGGGGCTTGAACTCACGACCCTGAGATCAAGAGTCCCGTGCTCCATCCACTGAACCAGCCAGGCGCCCCCTAAACTGAGTGATATAAACGTTGACTCCTGAGACTTCGGAAGGTGGGGTGTAGGTCAGCTTGAAGGCTCTTTCTTTGTCAATGGGCGAGATAGCCGATGAGTCCTTTCACGTGGAATGAGGGGTGACATCCTCCTTTGCCGGGATGCCACGGTGGCTTCCGAGCAGACCCTCCGCAGACTGGTTAGTGGGGGCTGGGAATCCTGCCGCAGGGCTGTGCACACCTGTGTGCTCCCCAGTCAGCAGGGTGTGGCGGTCGTACAGGAAAACGACAGTGGTTTCGAGCACAGAAGGTCCACGTTTATGCCTTAGTTCTGTGGCTCGCTGTTTAGCCACGGGCAAGTCGCCCTTGCCAATCCGTGGCCCCGTCCTCTCCAGCGAGGAGGGGACTAATCCGTAACTGAACTGTGGGGTGCAGCAACACACGTGGCGGTCTGTGAGCCAGCGAGCCTCGCATCCGTGCTGGTTTACAGAAACGGGCCGTGAGTTACTGCCACCCACTTGGTTGCCTTGAAATGCCCTCCGTAAGCAGAAGGAGGAAGCCTGCCTCTTACCGCGCGTCCCCTTATGAGTGGATATTTCCCCAGCATGGCTCAGAGGGAACCCCAGACACGCCCGGGGAGCTGAGCAAGCCGCGGCGTGCTTTCTCGTGGCCCGTCCCTTGTCCTTTGATCATCTTGGACTCGGTGAGTTCTCTGTCCTCCGCAAAAGCATTCCTCAGTTTATTAGTTACTGTAATTACTCGTGCACTTGTCTTCAATTCCACGATGTTTATTGAGCTCTTAGAATGGGCCAGGCTCTGCGGTGAGCAGGTGGGAGCGTGGGCTAGGAGGGGGAATCAGACCTGCCCCTGCTTTCAAGGAGCTTATCGTCCAGGGAGGGAGCGGACCGCGGCGCCTCGGGGCCGGCTCACGCAGGATGGGTGAGACTCTGGGAGGAGAATGTGCTCACAGCTGCCATTTCGGAGCCCCTACTGTGTGCGGCTCTCTGTACGGATCATCCCATGGACACTGTTGCGCTCAGTACAACCCCGAGGGAAAAGCCTGGTCTCTCTTTCATAGGGGAGGAAGCTGAGGCTCAGGTTAAGAGTCCCACCAAGGGGGTGCAGGATCTCACATTCAGCACCTCTCTCTCTTTCCTAAATGGTATTTATTGCTTCTTAGATCTTCTAGACTGGCCGTTCTGGTTCACCTTCGGTCATTTTACTTTATCTCATTTTTAAGATTTTATTTCTTTCTTTGAGAAAGAGCATGAGCAGTGGGGAGGGGCAGAGGGAGAGGGAGAAGCAGGCTCCTGGCCGAACGGCCGATGCAGGGCTCGATCTCCGGACCCTGGGTTCATGACCTGAGCCAAAGGCAGACGTTTAACCAACTGAGCCACCCAGGTGCCCCTATTTATTTTTTTAAAGTAGTCTCTGCACCTCATGTGAGGGTCAAACCCACAACCCTGAGATTAAGACTTGCATGCTCTACTGACTAAGGCAGCCAGGCACTCTCAGACTTTCCGTCTGTCCCTTGTGGCCCCAGGTTCTAGGGATACCACAAGTTACCGGAAGAACACTGTCTAGATCCTCAGCGTCCAAATCTCCATGCTTGTTCTTTCCTGCCACCCGGCTGGTCCCAAGCTCTTCCTTCTGCCTGGAAGGCCCTCCCTTGCCCTGTGTCCCCCACACACCCTTCATCCCGTGGCTGATTCTTTTGTATCCTTCAGGTCCTTGCTCCACTGTCCCCTCTTTACAGAGCCCATCCTTAACTATGCCACTGGAATGTTCTCTGTAACTGGCATTTGCCGTATCTTGTAATTAGAAAATTACAGTTGCTTGTTTGTTGACTGTAATGTGCCCAAGGGCAGGGACCATGTCAGGTTTTTTCACTGATGACACCCCAGAGCTGGTGTAGAGTACAGAGCGAGTGTGTGGGTTTCGGTTTACACCCTTGGGTATGCATGAAATACTGCGTTAGTACATTCTCGAAACCTTTTATTTCAATCTCCTATCCCTTGAGGTTGGCAGGACACACTGACCTCACTCTCCTGACCCCCCACGTCTTGGGGGCATCTCCCACTTTGCTGATGGGGCAAGGCAAGGGGTCTGGGACAACTTCTGGCCTCTCCCCCACTTCTGGCCAAGACACTGCATGTCTTGCTAACCCTTTCTTTTTCCTCCTCTGCAAACCTCCCTAGGCTTCCTGAGACTTTGGCTCTGGGTGAACAAAAGACAAAAAGAGTTATGGGCTTCTGTCCTATCCATTCTCAAAAAAACCCCAGCAAAATTCAAAGCAGGCTTCCCGCTCAGATGGGTGGGGAGCAGAGAGAAATGACATAGATTTATATGTCCAAATGTCAGTCCGGCCACAAAGAATCCATGCATCCGAGCTGAAAGGTGGGCTCCACAGTGGTGAGGGAACCTTCTGGGAGAGGCAGTGCCCTCCCGAGACTAGATTTGTTTCTGATCTGAGTCCAGGTTACTGAGGGACACTGGTTAGGATGGGATAAGCCCACAGCAAGGGTAAATAAGAATGACCTTTGTTGAGTGTTCTGTGCCAAGCATTGAACTGGTATCTTATTTTATTTTTATTTTGGTCTCTCTAACTCCAGAGTTGGGGCTCTTTTTCAAGCCCTGTTGTGTCTCTTGTAAAAATAAGGTCCTCTCACCATGAGGCCAGTCAACAGCACATGGCCTGGGTGCTCAGCTCTGGGGAGCAGCGAGGGGATACTCTTGGCCAGAGGGGATTGCCGGTCAGTCGGAGTGGCAGCTGGGGGGTGAGCCCACACCCTCCCACCTTCCAGAAACTCCTTCTCAGTCTGCGGAGGGAGGGTTACAAATGCAAAGACCGGTCCACTGGCCGAGGAGGGCCAGGATCTATCCAGGTGGGGGTAAAAGCTGTTCCAGATCTTTCCGTCTTCTTGGAATTTGCATGACTAGCATCTTCAGTTTGCCTGGAAGACTAAGTTGTCCTTGAAAGCGTAAGGCAATTTCCACTTATGTCATGTGCGTACATTTTGTCATTTTTCATATTCTAAGTTACCCGAGGTCTTTTCAGTACCGTGTCTCTTAGATTTTTTTTTTTTTTTTAAAGATTTTATTATTTACTTGACACAGAGAAAGAGCACAAGCAAGGGGAGCAGCAGGAGGAGGGAGAGGGAGAAGCAGGCTTCCTCTTGAACAGAGAGCCCGATGCGGGGCTCGATCCCAAACCCTGGGATCATGACCTGAGCTGAACGCAGACGCTTAACTGACTGAGCCCCCCAGGCGCGCCTGTGTCTCTTAGATTTCAAACAGTAGTGAAGCTAGCGAGCATTTATCAAGCCCTTACTTTGTGCCAGGCACTGTTTTAAGCGCTTTACAAGGACGAACTCATTTCATTCTTTCAACAACCCCTTTATTATTACGTTTTACAGATGGGGAATCTGAGGCCCAGAGAGGGTAAATAACTTGCTCAAGGGCATGTGGTTGTCGGGCGGTGGGGGCTGGGCTAGGAACTCAGGCCCCTTGGCTCCAGACGTCTCATGCCTAACCACACCCCTCTAGTAGCAAAGATGCAATCTCCTTAAAAAACTCATCTGGAAAGTTAGCGGTATATTTCAGTTTGTGCTGATGGCCTGGGAGGTTCAATAGTTGTAGGAACAGGCGTCAGGACAGGGTGCGGGGGGCTGGGGGGCGTTGTAATGTATGGGGATAAATATTGCACATGAAACCTGAAGCCCCTGGGTTTAATTTAAAAACAATTTTTAAAAAAATTTTAAGTAATTTCTACACCCAGCATACGGCTCAAACTTACAACCCCAAGATCAAGAGAAGTATGCTCCACTGACTGAGCCATCCAGGTGCCCAACTCCTGGGTTCAATTCTTGGCCGTGCTGCCTACAGAGCCCCGGACCTTGGGCAGATCACTTCAACTTTCTGAGCCTTTCTCTCTCTCTCTCTCTCTCTCTCTCTCTCTCTCTCATGTTATATGGGATTGAGACACTCTACCTCAGAGGGCTGTTGTGAACTAATGAGATTACGAATACCAAAGTGGTTTGTAACCCCGACAGCACTACCTACATTTAAGGTAATAAGGTTATCATTGCGTTAGCATTAAAATTCAGGAATAGAGGAGCCTTTTTTTTTTTTAAGTTTATTTAAGTAATCTCTGCACCCAACATGGGTGGGGCTCGAACTCAGGACCCCCAGAGATCAAGAGTCATATGCTCTTCTGATGGAGCCAGCCAGGTACCCCAAATAAAGAAACTTGAAAAGATTAAGGGACGGAGTTGGTAAGGAGTGACATAATAATAAGAGAGGCAGGGACTGCCCAGGCCTGCTAATAAGATGGCCATTCTCCTGGTGCTTGGGTGGCTCAGTGGGTTAAGTGCCTGCCTTCGGCTCAGGTCATGATGCCAGGGTCCTGGGATCACGGGGAACCTGCTTCTCCCTCTCCCTCTGCCGCTCCCCCTGCTTGTGCTCTCTTGCACGCTCTCTCAAAAAAAAAAAAAAAAAAAAAAAGACGGCCGTTCTCTCCTGTGCTTGCTCCCAGCTCCCTGGTATTGGTGTCTGGGTGGTGGGATGGCTCCTGGGCTGTCGGACATCCGGGACAGGCCTCAGCGGTGCTGCCTGTGTCCCATGAGCATTCCGGGCCTCAGCATGTGGGGTGGGGACGAGCAAGTCAGCCTGGGCCGAAGAGGAGGCTGCCACGGGGACCACTCTGAGCTTCCACCTTTGTTGTCACCTTTCCTGTCCCCTTCGTCTCTCACACACAGCGGCCATCCTTTGTGTATGCAGGGAACACTCTCGTCACAGGAATAAAGACTCCGTCGGGAGCGCTGTCCTGGGGACTGATGATGACAGGTGCCGGAGAACACAACTGGAAAAGCAGGAGGCCGGGACATCTGAGTGGGAACGATGCAAGCATTCACGGGTGTCCAACGGGACAAGCTGGCACAAGTCAGCGGGCGGCCGTCAGCTTCTCCTCCAGCTCCACTCTGGAAGGAGGGATGAACATGAGCATCTAAGGGTTCTTTGAGGGGGCTGTCTCCCCATCATCCCAGTGAGCGGGGGAGAAGCGGAGGGACTTCTGAGGCTAGAGAAAAGCTGCTGACTCCGGGTGGGGTGGGGGAGTCCCCAGCTGGGAAGAGGGTGGGAGCCTGAGATGGTCCAGGAAGACGAGGGGCTGTGCTCAGTGGGCTCCCTGGGGAAGGAGGGGCCTCAGAGGCCCCCTTTAAGGCAACGGTGTCCAGGGCCCAGTACACTGGGGGTTCCAGGTTGGCAGGACCCTCCTCAGGCTGTCTTGGTATTCAAGTAGCTGCTGTCCAAGTTCGTAGCCTAGAAGCCGGGGACCGGGGCCATGAGGAGGACCGAGGTGTCGGAGGTAGACCAGGGAGAGTCCTCTGCAACGTTCCCGACGAGGAAAGGCTCCAAGGCTCCTGAGTTTCTGTCAGGAGGTGAGGGCCCTGTGCAAACAATCCTCAGGGGAGAGACTCGGCACCCAGCCGCCTGGCTCGGAGCGTAAGGCTTCGGGCTTGTGTATTAGCGCGTTAGGGCTGCTGTCAAAATAGCACAAACTAACGGACTTAAACAACAGAGATTCATTATCTCAGGGGTCTGGAGGCTGGAAGGCTGAGATCAAGGTGTCAGCGGGGCTGTGTTCCCTCCGAAAATGCCGGAGAAGGATCTGCTCCAGGCCCCTCTCCCAGCTTCCGGTAGTTCCTTGGTTTGTGGCGTGCCGACTCCACCTTCCCACGGTGTCCCCCCCGAGCGCACGGCTGTGTCCACGTCTCCCCTTTTTATGACCACACCAGTCATATTGGAAAAGGAGCTCATCCTACCCCAGGACGACCTCTCCGAACGTCCGTAACTGTGCTGTTTTCATATAAGGTCATGGGATCAGAACTTCAACATATACATTTGGTGGGGACACCGAGCCATCACAGGCATGTCTCGCCCCCCGAGTTCTGGAGCGTAGTTCACACCTCCACTTACACAGCTGCTCACCGGCCTCTCTCTCATCTCATTCTCTCGGCGCCCGGCGGGGTGGGGAGGCCACGCACGTTTCTTTTGATGGCAGAGGCTCAGGGGCAGTGAGACGGCTGTGGCTCCGACAGTCACCTGCACACACAGCGCGATGCCCGCCGGGCAGCGCGCTTCCAGCTGCGACCGTGGCGGGGTAACAAGCGGCTCTGCGTCTGTTGGGGGAAGGCTGAGATGAGTATGGAGAGGGTCCAGTGGGTGTTCACAGACCGCCACTTGCTCTCCGCTCTCCCCTTGTGTGGCTTCGAGTGCAGAAAAGCTTTTGGGTTCAGCTGAGACCCAGATGAGGGCAGGGGTAGCAGAGGGTATATTACACGTCCAAGGTCACGGGTTAAACCTCCTTCCCAGGCAGAGCACCATGATGTCCAGCGCCCTGTCTGGCCCCTACACCCCTCTCTGCAGGCGTGGGTTTCCCTCTCTCCTGAGCTGGCCGGCTCACTTGTCTGCCCATTAGCTGCCTCCCTGGTCTGCCCCCACATCCTCTCCCGTCTTCCCAAGGATTCAGGGACCTGGCTTCACTACGGCTTCAACACATATTATTGGGGGGCTGTAATGGATGTAGCCTTGTGCTAGGTGCCCAGTTTTCAGCCAGATACCAGAAGATCAAATAGGGATCCAGCAGGTCCTTCCAGAGACCTTTGCCCTTGGAAAAGGAGGTATGATCCCAGGGAGTGGAGGAGGGGAAAGCAGACGTGGAAACTAAGCTACAGAATCTTAGAGCCGGATGGAACCCTGAAACACTCCTACTCCAGGCTCCTCGGGCCACAGAGGGGGAAACCCGGAGGGGAGGTAATGTGCCAAGGTCAAATGTTGGGTGGTGCCCGGTGGCAGAAACCAGGCATCTGAGCCCATACTGGGACCAAAGGGGCAGGTGGTGGGTGCTTCCCGGTGTCTGTGAGCTCCGTTCCCAGGGTTGGAGGGGCTTGTGTGGGGCAGGGGTCGCCTCCAGGGCTCCCAAGGGGAGGGAGGGGAGGCTAAAAGCAAAGTAGGAGAGCGACATGGGCATTGTGGGAATGTGGGGCCGTGCACCCGCCCCCGGCCCTGCGTGGGGCGCCCGGAGAAGGGGCTGGTGGGTGGGGGTGGGGTAGTCCTGCGGGGGCCCGCGCGTGGGGGCCGGGCGGGCCGGGGCGGGGTGAGTCACGGCCCGCCCGCTCCCATTGTGCGGCCCGGCGGCGGCGGCGGCGGCGGCGGCGGCGGAGCTGCGGAGCCGAGCGCGAGGAGGTGGAGCCCCGGGCTGTGGGCTCCGGCGCCTGCGTCCGCCCTGCCGGCCCGGCTCGCCGCCGCCGCGGGCGCCCCCCGGTCGTGCGGCCCTGCGCGGCGCCAGGCCCCCGAGCGCGCGCGGGACGGACATGGGGCGCGGCGGCCGGCGCAGGCCCCGCACGCTCCGGAGCCCCGAGGTACCGCAGGGCGGGGCGGGGCGCGGCGGGCCAGGGCCGGGACTCCGGGGTGTCGCGGGCGTGGCGGGGCCTCGCCTGGGCGGGCGGACGATCGGGCTCGGCGAGGGGGAGAGGGCGGCGGCGCGAGGCTCCTGACCCCGCCCTCCTCCTCCAGGGCTCCCCGCTAGGCCCCCGCAGCGCCCCCTTCTTTTCAACCCGGTCACGGGCCCCTCAGTGAGCGAGAGGCTCCGGAGCCGCCTCCCCGGCCATGGCCAACGGAGTGATCCCGCCGCCCGGGGGCGCCTCCCCCCTACCCCAGGTGACTGCCGCGCGCGGAGGTGGGAGAAGAGGAGGGGAGGGACCCCAAGGAGGAGAGGGGAGTCCTCTGGCCGACCTTGGGACCCTCATATCCAGGGATGGATCTGGGCTGCAGGGGATGGGGAAAGGGAGGGCCTTTTGGTATTTTTCAGTTTTCTTGCCCCCCTCCCCTCCAGTCCTGGGCTCCCGGGAGGCTGACCCAAGGCTGGGGCGCAGGGAGAGGGGGTTGTTGAATATGGAGCCCGCTGGTCTTCCCCGCCCCCAGCCAGGGTTTGGAGTTGGGGTGGATGTAGGGCGTTCTTGGGTCAAGGGTCCTTAGGAGAGGCTGTCTGAGCCTGCAGGTCCGGGTACCCTTGGAGGAGCCCCCTCTGAGTCCAGACCTGGAGGAGGAGGACGATGACTTGGGCAAGACCTTGGCTGTGAGCAGGTTTGGGGACCTCATCAGCAAGCCCCCGGCCTGGGACCCTGAGAAGCCCAGCCGCAGCTACAGCGAGCGGGACTTTGAGTGTGGGTAGCCCGGGGCCCCCTAGTGTGGCCGCCCTCACCACCATCACCTTCATTGCCACCATCACCGTGCTCACCACTGGCTTGGTCACCCAGTGCCATCTTGTGCTGGACGCTGTGCGGAACGCTGTGCTGGGCCACCATGCCATGTTAAGTCATCCTGCCTCACTCACCCATCGCCTGTCCACCCTCTAGGGGAGCTGGGCCCCAGACACGGGGAGACGTAGGGAGATGGGCCCGAGGCGTCCCTTGGTGACCTTCATCTTCCCCAAGGCTCTGCCGTAACTCCCGCCCTGCTCTCTTCTCTCTGCCTCCTCGCCTCCCTCAGCTCTTCTGACTCTGCCTTCCCCCACTTGCTGTATGGTGGCCTCCCGTGTCCCCCAGCCCCCCTTTCACGACCTGCCCTCTCCCTGACTCCCGTTCCCCCACTGTACCAGTCCTTACCAATGGCAGGACACGGACACAGGTGTTGGGGGGAGCCTGGCTCTCCAGGAAGTTCTAGGGTGCTCTTGTTTGAGGCCCCTAGCTAGAATAAGGTGTGTGGCCCTAGGGTGGTGAGGGGGCCTCCTTCTGCCGTGGGGACCCCCAACCGGCTCTCCTGCACCCCCAGTTCACCGGCACACATCCCACCACACCCACCACCCGCTCTCGGCGCGCCTGCCTCCACCCCACAAGCTGCGGCGACTGCCCCCCACCTCTGCCCGGCAGACCAGGAGGAAGAGGAAGAAGGAGAAAACCTCGGCTCCCCCCTCGGAGGGGACCCCTCCCATCCAGGAGGAGGGGGGAGCCGGAGTGGAGGAGGAAGAAGAAGAAGAGGAGGAGGAAGAGGAAGCGGAATCTGAGGCAGAACCTGTGGAGCCCCCGCCCTCAGGGTCCCCACAGAAGGCGAAGGTAGGGGTCTGTCCCTGAAGGAGGGCTGACTGCTCAGGGAGGGGTGCAGAGAGGGAGGGAAGAGGAGGCCGCAGAGGGGGCCGGGGCTGCCTGGGGAGGCAGAGTGTGGGGGGTTCGGGGGGTTGGCGCTGAGCCGGTGCAGGGACCCAGGGCACCCTGCTCTGTCCGCAGTTCTCCATTGGAAGTGATGAGGATGACAGTCCTGGGCTCTCCGGGAGGGCTGCCTTCACCAAGCCCCTGCCCTCCGTGGGCCCTTGCTCTGACAAGAGCCCCCAGCAGTCACTCAGGTACCGGCCTCCAGCCCAGCCCAGAGCAGGTCCCAGGCTCCCTTCTGACCCTGGGGACTGTCCCCAGCTCTGACCCCGGAGAAGAGGGGAGGAGAGGAGAGGGAACAGAGGAAGGTGGGAGGGGCGCATCCCGTCTCTGTCCTTAGGATTGACAAGGAGAGACAAGGTGTCACTAGAGGGGAGGACAGGGATAAAGGTGGAAGACAGAGAGGAAGTGGGGCGGTGAGATGGGGGCACAGAGGTGGGGATCAGCTTCCTTCTCTGCCCAGAAGGAGTCTGTGTCTAGTGCCCAGGGGGCTATTCCCGGCCCCACCCCAAGCGGGGGGAGGGCAAAGGAACCCCCTAACCTGGCCCATCTCCACCGTGGTTCCTTGTCAAGTCCAAGGCTACCATGGTGCCTCCTCAGCTCCTCAAGCCCCCGGGCCCGGGTCTCCCGAGTCACTGGAGAGAAGAGCCGGCCCTGGAGCCCATCGGCCAGCTATGACCTGCGGGAGCGGCTGTGCCCAGGCAGTGCCCTGGGCACCCCAGGTGGCCCGGAGCAGCAGGTGCCCACTGACGAGGCAGAGGCCCAGATGCTGGGCTCCGCGGACCTGGATGACATGAAGAGTGAGTGACACCCTGTGGCAGCCCCCCTGGCCCACCCCTGTGGGTGCTCTGCCGGTGGGGAACCTTGGAGAAGCTCTGTGTTCTCCCCAACCCAGCGTTGAGTTCCCTCTGCAGTATCCCTGTCTGCTGAAATGTGGCCAGGGACGGGGAGCTCACTACCTCACCAAGCTACCTCTCTGGTTGCCAGAGCTGAGATTTCCCTTCGTGACACCTCTGCCCTTCTGTCCCGATTCTGTCCTCTGAGTCACCCCCTGAATAAGGCAACCCCCCCTTCCACGTGACCTTTGGAGACCTTATGTCCCCCCCCCCCACCCCCCCGCAAGGCTCCTCTTCTCAGGGCAAACTCTTTTTGTCTTCTTCACACCAGCCCCCTGAGGGTGAGCCACTCTTCCAGGTCCCGCTTCTCCCTAAATCGGGGGCCCCCGACTTGTCGCACCACCCTCGGCGGGGCCTGGCTGTGATCGCGGCACATTCCTTCCATCTTATCAGTGCCCTGGTTTCTGTGCCACCTGTCATCGCCCACGGGGCTCTGTGCCCAGGCCGGGGGCATCACTGACCCCACCTCCCTCCCCCTTGGAAGCAGTGTGTGGGCGGGGGTTGGTGGGGAGGGCTCTGAGCTCAGTACGTCATGGAAAGTTGCCAGGGCCTGAGGACAGGGACAGGAACAATCCGATGGCAGCAGTGGGTGGGGGTGGGGGTCAGGGGAGGGCGTGTTTACAGACTCAGGGTGGGGGCTGGAAGCAGCAGGGAGCTGGTCTGGGGCCGTGGGGAGTCTGGAGGCTCCGGCTGAACAAAGACCACTGATCCAGGCTCCCACCTTTTAGGAGAGCCAGGGCTTAGGGGGGGAGCAGAGGGCGAGGGCTCGGCCACCGGGAGAATGGTGAGCCTGCAGGAGGAGGTCACAGAGCCCAACAGGGCACCGCGCCCTGGGCCTGGGGACTCGGACGACCAGGGCCCTTGGATGGCCCCGGCCCCCAGCCCTCGAAACTCACTGGCCTCAGAGGACTTAGAAATGTTGGTGCTGGACCTTGAGGACGGTGACCTGTGGGACCCGCCCCAGGGCCAGCTGAGCCCCATGGCTGGGGAACCAGTGTGTGAGTAAGCGGGCCGCTGGGCTCTCTGTGGCTGCTGGCCTGGAAGGGGCAAGCAGGGAGGAAGGGCCGGAGCTCAGCCTGAGTCAGCTAGATGTGTACCTGCAGGGGAGACCTGGGTGCCGAGAGAGGGCACAGGGAAAGGACTGGGGGCCTGGTGACTCCACGTAGGTCACAGTGCTCTGGAGCGAGAGGCAGTGGCCGTGGGGGAGGGTGGGCAGCTGGGGCTGTGGACCGAGTTGGGGTTTCCTTCTTACAGTGGCTTGGCCGGTGGTCCCCTGTGTTCCTGTGGGGCAGTCCTTCCCCATCTCTGGGCCTGCATGTCTTTGTCTATGACACGGCCGTGGTGGCTTATGGGGTAGCGTGGACCTGGCCCCTGGCCGGCCAGGGCAGGGGGCTGGAGGGCCCGGCTCTGACCGTGAGGCCCCGAGCTGGACCCCTGGGGCCACCAAGCCTGCCTTGCCTGCAGGTCACCGGCTGGAGGACAACCCTGGCGTGCGGCGGCACCTCGTGAAGAAGCCGTCTCGGACGCAGGCCGGGAGGGGCAGCCCGGGGGGCTTGGCCCCCATCCTGCGCAGGAAGAAGAAGAAGAAGAAGCTGGATAGGAGGCCTCACGAGGTACAGGGGCCTGAGGGCTGGGCCTCCCTTCCCCTGCTCCCCACCCCCCGCCTTGCCTGGTTGCTGCGCGTCTCCAAGACCCCGGGTCCCCCCTGGCGGCCCCCAGACCCTCACTCTGGGCGCCGGCCTCAGGTGTTCGTGGAGCTGAACGAGCTGACGCTGGACCGCAGCCAGGAGCCGCACTGGCGGGAGACGGCGCGCTGGATCAAGTTTGAGGAGGACGTGGAAGAAGAGACAGAGCGCTGGGGGAAGCCCCACGTGGCCTCGCTCTCCTTCCGCAGCCTTCTGGAGCTGCGGAGGACCATCGCCCATGGTAGGGGCCCTGCGGGCCTGGCCCTGGGCCGCGTGCCGTCTTGGCAGGCCGTGGAGTTCGGCCGGCAGCAGGCTGTCCAGCTCGGGGGAGCTACTCCCCGGGGGCCTGCGCCCAGGCGAGGTCTGGCTGCCGCCTTGGAGATGTGGAGTCCGACCACTTGCGCAGCTGTGAGCTTGGAGGCCACCCCCCGTCCCTGTGCCCAGCACTAACCAGCGACTCCCCTCCTTGGTTTGCTCCGTGTTCCCTCCGCACGTCCCTGTGTCTGGCTTGTCGGAGCCCAATGGCCCTGAGTACCTGCCGTGTGTGTCACCTGGCACGGCTGCCTGCCCTAGGGGAGCAAGGCGGCGGGGGTGGCTTTTCCTCTCTGATGGGACCCTCCCCCGACCGTGCCCCCAGGAGCTGCCCTCCTGGACCTGGAGCAGACCACTCTGCCGGGGATCGCCCATCTCGTGGTGGAGACCATGATCGTGTCTGACCAGATCCGTCCGGAGGACAGGGCCAGCGTCCTGCGCACCCTCCTGCTGAAACACAGGTGCTAGGGTGGGGGCTGGGTGGGCCTTTCTCATGCCCGTGCCCTTCCAGAAGCACGGACTCTCCTCTGCGGCTTTCTAGCCTCTGCTTGAATAACCCCAGAGACGGGGAGCTTATTACTCATTCATGCTCGGACAGCACCAGCCATTAGAAAGTTCTTCCTTCCACGGAGGGAGAAGGGGCGGAGGCCCTGACCCCCCGTTTCTCTGCCTCTCTTCCTAACCTGCCCTCCCTCCTCTGCCCTCTTCACAGCCATCCCAACGATGACAAGGACACTGGCTTCTTTCCCCGAAACCCATCCAGCTCCAGCGTGAACTCGGTCCTAGGGAATCATCACCCCACCCCCAGCCATGGCCCTGATGGCGCAGTGCCCACCATGGCCGATGATGTGGGGGAGCCAGCCCCGCTCTGGCCTCATGACCCTGACGCCAAGGAGGTCAGTCGCCTTGCTTGGACCTGGGCTGGGGGACTGAGGGCCTTCTGGTTTCGCCGGAAGCCGCCGCTGGCTTCCCTGAGCGGGTCGGGGAGGTTGGATGCCTGGCAGCCTGTAAGGGATGTGGGGGGATCTGTAGGAGACGTGCATGAGGGCCCCTGCCCTAAAGAACGAGGAGGTTAAACGAGGCAATGTGGCAGACCCAGGGGACCCATTTCAACACGATAAGGTGGAGACGGTGGCGGGCAGCTTGGAGGAGGGGTCCACAGCCCAAGCGATCTCCTCCCGATGTGGGGCACATCACCGACTGTCCCTTTCCTGGCTGGGGAGGGAGAAAAGAGACCCCTCTCCAGGGATTGGAGGGCAGAGTCCAGGGCTGGAGCAAGGGATGGGAGGGCCTGCCACGGCCTCCGGTCAGGGTCCCAGCCCTATTCCAGTTCTGCGTCCTCAGAAGCCTCTCCACATGCCTGGGGGAGAAGGTCACCGGGGAAAAAGCCTGAAGCTGCTGGAGAAGATCCCCGAAGATGCTGAAGCTACTGTTGTGCTCGTGGGTGAGGAGGAAGAGGGTCCTGGGTGTGTCGGCTTCCCCCCGTGCTCTGCTTGTCCTCAGCTCTGGCCCGCAGGCTCCTCCTTCCAACCCCGGTCAGGCCCCCAACGCATCCCTGCTTTTCCTCATAGCCTGTCTCGCCCCCAGCTCGCTCTTTCTCAATCCTCTGCCTGCTTCCTGTTCAGTTTTCTGCTATTTTGGACTGCCGCTAGTCCACAGAGCACTTTTGTGAGCATTAAAGAGAAGCACTCTTTCTTGGAGACTGTTAACTTTTCCTCTATTGGTAAATTATAATATACAAACATATACACAAATAGGGTTTCTTTAGGTCAGGGTATCTTTGTGCAGCGCACAACCTGCTCAACTGTACATGGCGGCCCCAGATGTTTTCTCCGAGTCCAGCCTGGAGGGCTCCTCTTTGCCCAGTGCCCTGTGCCTTACTTTCCCCCCAGGCTGTGTACCTTTCCTGGAGCAGCCGGCGGCAGCTTTCGTGCGCCTGAATGAGGCCGTGCTCTTGGAGTCTGTGCTCGAGGTCCCTGTGCCTGTTCGCTTCCTCTTTGTGATGCTGGGTCCCAGCCACACCAGCACTGACTATCATGAGCTTGGGCGCTCCATTGCCACCCTCATGTCTGACAAGGTGGGTCCTGCAGACCCTGGGCTGGGTGCTCTAGGCCTATTCCTCCGGGCCCTCCTTTTCCCCTGTCACTCACTGCCTACATCCCTGGCCCTGGATGCAGGTGCCCTGCAGGCCCTTCTGGGTGGAGGCAGCGCTCTGGAGTGGTGAGAGAGGGAGCTGTTGGCTGAGGGCAGAAAAGGGAGCCTGGGTTGGGGATGTGGGAAGGGGAAGTGGTCGAAGGGGGAGAAAAAGCCCAGACCCCCAAATTTTGGATGTGACCTAAGACTGGAAAGGGAGGGCTGGATATGTTGGTCTTTGCTGTGGCTTCTCCTCAGCTGGGGCAGGAAGGTCCTTTAGCCAGAGGTGATGTTGGCAATGCTAACCGACCGACCTGAGTGGTAGAGAACTCTCCAATTAGAATGATTCTGGGGGGCCCTGCTATGCCTGGCATTGCCCCTTTAGTTATTGCATTGTGGAAAAGTCTGGAAGCTCGTAAGGGAATAGAAGGCACTTGGAGGTTCAGGGATGTGGCCAATTGCGGGCAAGCGAGGATGCAAGTCAATATTTTGACAGTTGGACTGGACCTGTACATGTGGCCAGACCCCCACCTTGCCTCTGGCTCGGTGATGGCCCAACACCTCCTCCTTGAAGCCCTCCCAGGGGCTCTCTGGGTGGCTCAGCCCTTGCCTCTCCTGCCCCTAGCTGTTTCACGAGGCTGCCTACCAGGCAGACGACCGGCAGGACCTCCTGAGCGCCATCAGTGAGTTCCTGGATGGCAGCATCGTGATCCCTCCATCCGAGGTGGAGGGCCGCGACCTGCTGCGCTCCGTGGCCGCCTTCCAGCGGGAGCTGCTGAGGAAGCGACGGGAGCGTGAACAGACCAAAGTGGAGATGACCACCCAGGGAAGCTATGTGGCCCCCGGGAAAGGTCAGACCCTCTGGGACCCACACCCCGCACCCCCCAACCCGCCCCTGCGCCGCAGCTCCTAAGGTCATGAGCCCTAACTCCTGGATGCCAGCTTCCAGCCCCTGATGGGAAGGATTGAGCCCAGGGCCCCCCAGCAGGAGGGGGTGGTCTGTGCTCCAGCAGCTCCTTGTACCCCCAGAGCTGTCGGTGGAGCTGGGGGGCTCCGAGGCGACCCCCGAAGACGACCCCCTGCTGCGGACTGGCTCGGTGTTTGGGGGGCTTGTGCGGGATGTGAAACGTCGGTACCCACACTACCCCAGTGACCTGCGAGACGCGCTGCACTCCCAGTGCGTGGCAGCCGTGCTCTTCATCTACTTCGCCGCCCTCAGCCCCGCCATCACCTTCGGGGGGCTGCTAGGTGAGGGGGAGGACCCAGTGCCACCTGCAGGGTCTGTGGTCGGGGGTCCCAGGCATCACTTTTGCAGGGGGGCTATAAAGTGAGAGTGTGCAGGAAACGTGCAAGGGTGGGGGAGCCTGTGACTAGGGGGGTAGAGGGTGGGGCTGGTGGTGATGGAGATGGGAGGGCTGGGTCTGGGGAGCGGGACCTATCTATCGCCCTATGGGGCTGCTCTGTTCTAGTCGGGTCCCCAGGTCAAGGTAGGCTAGATGAAGAGGAGGGGCTGGGTAGAAGGAGCCAGGCCAGGGCTCTCCCGCTGACGCTGGCCTGCACCAGGGGAGAAGACCGAGGGGCTGATGGGCGTGTCCGAGCTGATCGTGTCCACCGCGGTGCTCGGCGTCCTCTTCTCTCTGCTGGGAGCCCAGCCGCTGCTTGTAGTTGGCTTCTCAGGGCCACTGCTGGTCTTCGAAGAAGCCTTCTTCAAGGTGACAGCCCTCCCCTGCCCCTCCCCGGGGATCTCACGTCCCATCTCTCGGCCCAGGCGATGGGGTCCCTGCAGTCTGTCCCCTCCTCCCCCTTTAGAGCTCACCCCGCCTGCCCTCACCCCGGCCCACCCCATGGGGCCCGATGTCCAGGGCAGACCGCTGTGGGTAACCACACCTCCCTCCTGGCCTCCAGTTCTGCCGAGCCCAGGACCTGGAGTACCTCACCGGCCGGGTGTGGGTTGGCCTCTGGCTGGTGGTCTTTGTCCTTGCCTTGGTGGCCGCCGAAGGCAGCTTCCT
This sequence comes from Potos flavus, assembly GCA_028534135.1. Taxonomy (NCBI): domain Eukaryota; kingdom Metazoa; phylum Chordata; class Mammalia; order Carnivora; family Procyonidae; genus Potos; species Potos flavus. Next base: position 157,702,388 of record CM052883.1, read on the forward strand.
GGTCCGCTATATCTCACCTTTCACCCAGGAGATCTTCGCCTTCCTCATCTCACTTATTTTCATCTATGAGACCTTCCACAAGCTCTACAAGGTGGAGGTCCAGAGAGGTCTTGGGGATGGGCATGGGTGGGGGCTGGGCAGCGGCCTGGGGAGGGGCGCACGGGAGGGGGCGGTGTGGAGCACTGGGAGCAGAGGACACAGGGAGGAGGGCTCTGCTGGGTGTGGGTGTGGGGGGGGGGGCGGGACGGGGAGTCACAGCCAGAGGGTACAGGTTAGAACCGCAGCAGGATTCAGCCAGTACATGCTTGCGGGGGGCACTCTCAGCACCGTGGGGCTCCTTTTGTAGGGGAGTGTGTCTCTGTGTGTGTGTGTGTGTGTGTGATGTAGCTCCATGTCTGTGACCCTATTGCCTGGTCAGGTGTGTTGCAGGTCAGCGCTCCCCCTCACAGCGGTATGAAATCAGGGCAATAAGATTGGGGTCACCTGCCCAGGGAGTGCTAGGGCAACCTTGTGACCCACACAGGTGTTCACGGAGCACCCACTGCTGCCATTCTACCCCCCTGAGGGGGCGCTGGAAGCTGGGCTAGAGCTGAATGGGAGTGCCGTGCCCCCCACGGAGGGGCTGCCTGGCCCGAGGAATCAGCCCAACACGGCTCTGCTGTCCCTCATTCTCATGCTTGGGACCTTTCTCATTGCCTTCTTCCTGCGAAAGTTCAGGAACAGCCGCTTCCTGGGAGGCAAGGTGCGTGGCTGAGGAGAGGGGACCCCCCGTGGGTTCCCCCCGGGAGTTCCTGCCATCACAGCCAGTCTCTGCTCCCGAGGGGGGCTTTCCCCTTCTCCCGGTCGACCCATGGACCTAAACCCCATCTGTGCGGTTCCTTCCCGGTCAGAAGCTTCAGAGAAGTTTAATCAGGCCAGGAATGCCATCTTGAGCTGGGAGGCACCCGCGGGATTTAGAGGGACAGGTCGGGGGATTTCTGGCTCCAGCTCAGACCTGAGAGCGTCGGGAGTAATAAGTCCCCATGTTGGTCTCCTGACCCTCATGTCCACCTTTTGCTCCTTTCCCCGACTGGCCCCTCTCAAGGCTCGCCGCATCATTGGGGATTTTGGCATCCCCATTTCCATTCTGGTGATGGTCCTAGTGGATTACTCGATTACTGACACATACACGCAGGTAAGCAGGGCCCGCCTCCCTCCAACGGGGGGTTCTCACCCCAGAGTCTCGGGAGGGAGGCCACAACACGTCCCCATTGCCATAGTGGCCACGGTCACGGGCAGAATTCAGTGGAGTGGTGACCTGCTGGGGCCGCGTTGGAGTGGGCGGGCTGGGCGGTTCAGCGGACGAGGCCGCGCAGGGGGTCTGAGGCTATGTGTGAGCCTTAGCCTAGACTCCTGGCGCAGGTGTGGGGCTGGGAGCCAAGGACAGGTGTGCCTGGGGCTCAGGGAGAAAGGATGTCATTCTCTGTCCACCACCAAATCCTTGGAGGGACTCTGGGAGATGGAAAACTAATTTCCCCCAAACCTGTTCACGTCCGGGTTTCCGAGAGCCTTGGTACTGGGAACACAGAGCTCGGTGGGAGCGGCTGCTATGTGGGGTTCTTAGCATGGGGAGGCTGTGTCCATGAACCCCGTCTTCCCTCCCGGCGTGCAGAAGCTGACGGTGCCCACTGGGCTCTCAGTGACGTCCCCCCATAAGCGCACGTGGTTCATCCCACCCCTGGGCAGTGCCCGTCCTTTCCCGCCCTGGATGATGGTGGCAGCTGCTGTCCCCGCCCTGCTGGTCCTCATCCTGATCTTCATGGAGACACAGATCACTGCGTGAGCAGACTGGGGGACTCGGTGGGGGAGGCCGGGGAGGAGTGGAAGGCAGCGGGATTGGTGGCAAGTGTGGGGCACACAGCCCGGGGCACAGTTTCCCTCCGGGGCTGTGACAAGAGAGCCATCTGTCCCCACCACCATGTGCAGGGTGGCCGTTGGCAGTCCTCCCAACAGGCTGGCACTGTTCTCTCTCACCCAGGGATGCTCACATGTGTCTCATTTGGGTTAAACCACAATGTGGTGAGATCTGGCGTCTGGCTTTTGTGGCATTTTAAATATCCACAGTATGAGGTTTTAACTCCAATTTGCTTCGATGTGAGAACATCCCTTTGGGAACTTGGAAGAGGAAGCTGGCAGGTCCCGGGGAGGGCCCTTCAGGCAGCGCCGGTCTTCCCCCCACGGCCTCGATGGCCCAGCTGCGCACGCCTGGCCCTGCGGCGGGCCTGCCGTCCCCTCCCGGCCGCCCAGCGCCGCTTCCCGTCCTGCAGGCTCATCGTCAGCCAGAAGGCCCGGAGGCTGCTCAAGGGCTCCGGTTTCCACCTGGACCTGCTGCTCATCGGCTCCCTGGGCGGGCTGTGCGGGCTGTTCGGGTTGCCCTGGCTCACGGCCGCCACCGTCCGCTCGGTCACTCACGTGAACGCCCTGACGGTTATGCGCACTGCCATTGCGCCCGGGGACAAGCCCCAGATCCAGGAGGTGCGGGAGCAGCGGGTCACTGGAGTGCTCATCGCCAGTCTCGTGGGTGAGAGCACCCACCTCGCCAGGCCCCAGCCCCCGCTCCGCAGACCTGCCTCCTTGGCCCCTGTGCCCTTCAGTCTGCTCTGTCTCCCGGGCTGGCCTCGGGTCCCTTCCGGGTCTCCAGCTGCACCTGCTCTCACCCCAACCTGCCTCTTGTAGCACTCTGAGCCTTTTCACCCCGAGTGCTTTCCGGGTTCTCTGTCCGCCTCTGTCTTCTCTCGTGTGTAGCGAAGAGGCCCAGCCGGTCCCCCTCCACCAGGCCCGTCCATCTCCATGGGGGCTGTCCGAGGGGTCAGGTAGGTCTGTGTCACCCCCTCCAGGCCTGTCCATCGTCATGGGGGCTGTGCTGCGCCGGATCCCGCTGGCCGTGCTCTTTGGGATTTTCCTGTACATGGGGGTCACGTCGCTGTCGGGCATCCAGCTGTCCCAGCGTCTGTTGCTCATCCTCATGCCGGCGAAACACCATCCTGAGCAACCCTACGTGACCAAGGTAGGGCCGGGCGGCATGGAGGTCAGGGGCTGGAGGGCTGGGGAGGAGGCGCGAGGGATGCCGGGGCCGGAGAGGGACAGTGTGACTGTGGAGGGCAGGTCTGGGGACCTGGGGAGCTGGGGGTGGGAGCTGGCCGGGCGCTGTGTCGTGAGACTGGAGGCCTCCTCCCCAGGTGAAGACGTGGCGAATGCACCTGTTCACCTGCATCCAGCTGAGCTGCATCGCCCTGCTCTGGGTGGTCAAGTCCACGGCCGCCTCCCTCGCCTTCCCCTTCCTGCTGCTGCTCACGGTGCCTCTGAGGCGTTGCCTTCTGCCCCGGCTCTTCCAGGACAGGGAGCTGCAGGCGGTAAGGGACGCTGCTGGGGCCTGGGTTCCGATCCCTGCTGTGCCCCTGCCCCGGAGGCAAGTTCTCTGACCTCCTGAAGTCTTATTTCCGGCTGCGCAAATGGGCGGGTCACAGATTCTACCTTAGAGACGGGTGGCGAGCGAGGACTGAGACCCCGTCCTGGTAAAGCACGGAGCGAGAGGGCTTGGGGCGAAGTACCGCATAGGACTGCTCCTCACGGCTGGGAAGTGCTAGTTGCTGTCATTCTCACTGTCATCAGGAGTGTCCCTGGGGCGGTGACCTGAGGGTTTTGGCCGCGGTCCCTGACGGTCCCTGCAGCGGCAAGGCCTGAGAAGATCTGGGCTGCCTGCTGGAGGAGCTGCTGGGGGAACGGGAGGGCGAGCGGCGCCTCCCCGCCCCTCCCGACCTTCTCCTTTCTGCAGCTGGACTCGGAAGACGCCGAGCCTAACTTTGACGAGGATGGCCAGGATGAGTACAACGAGCTGCACATGCCTGTGTGACCCTCCGCCAGAGACCGTGACCTTAGGGATCCACACGTGGGCTCCAGGCACAGCCCAGCCCCGGGGCCAGCGGGCTCCTCCCAACCCAGAGACGTGCCTGGAGCGCCTCACGCCACGGCCAGAGCGGCCCGCCGACTCTGCCCCGGGCACTGACCTTGGCTCACCCAGGCCCTTTCACAGACCAGACCGGCACAGGCTTTGAGCTCATTATAACCACACTCCTTGTCTTGTGTCTGCCTCACTTTCTTGGTTCCATCCCTGGTCTGCCTGGTCATGCTTATCCAACTGGAATTGCAAGAATTCTGTTTTCAGGGTCATAAAAACCAGGGAGAGGTCAGAGGCAAGGACAGAATTCTTGGGGGGAAAGGGAGAGACTCAAGACCACGGAAGGTCAGAGCTGGACGTTATCATCACCCCCTTGAGCTCTCGCAAGTACAGCTGGGGAGCAGGAGGCTCAGGGTCTGGCTCAAGGTCACATACTGCTAATCTAGCCCCTGCTTGGAAGGGAGAGCGTGGGGGAGGGGTGAGGGAGGAGGTTGCTTTGCTTTAGCCATTAGAGAAATCAGAGTGTCCCCAGTGGCTGCGGGGCTATAGAAGGAAATGGAAAATGTTTTCTTGATCCCTGGCATTCTGAGAAGCAGGGACAGTAGCCCAATCCCCTAGACGCCAGGGTGGCGCTGGATTTGGGGTCTCTGGACCATTTTAGATTCTCACGGTTTAAGAGTAGCAGTTTGGGGATTCCTGAGGCCACTCCTTGTGCAACAGTCTGTTCTGCCAGAAATAACCTGGGAGGCCTTGAAGAGGGTGCAAACTGGGAGCCCATTGCGTCACAGTTGCTAGGCAACCAGTAGCGATGTGAAGCCGGTTGTCCCTGTGTGGCCCCCTGGTGGCCACTCTCGCACACTGCAGGCTCTGTCCCCTCCGGGCAGGAGTCGCACTGCCATCTGGTGGACCCGCTGGATCTCTCGGTCAGAGACCCCGTTCAAGTAAATTCCGTACCTCCCTGGGAGACACGGGGTGGGGGGTGGTTCCGGAGAGGTTCCGTGGAGTTGCACAGTCCTGGGCGGCTCTGAGCATCCAGAGCCCGGATCCCTCAGCCCCACCTTAGGGGGGCCTGCTTCTTTCTTACCCTTTTCCCAGTTTCCTCCCAGTGTTCAGGCCAACCGCTAGAGCCCTGAAGCTGGTCAGCAGAGAGGGGACGGACCACTGCGAGGCTATTTGTTGTGTTCATAGGGAAGAGATGCGCCCTTTGACATGTCCCGGATTGTCATTCAGGTGTGAGCATTTCATTCCCATCGGCCCCTTTGGTCTGTGGCAACACGATGGCCTCTCACTTCATCTGGCCTTTGGTCCCCTGGGCCTGCGTGAGGACAAAATCCCTTTTTCTTTACATTGGCCAAGGCCAGGTGGGATTTCAGAGGAACTGTGTCAGGAGCAAAGTCAAGGTGAAACGCAAAAACCTAGAACACAGACCAGTGCAGAGGAGACGATAAAGGAGCCAGCAGGGGCCACGAGCTCCTCTGGCCGTGGGCAGGAGGCTTTGTATGTTTCTTTGTATGTTCCTTTATAGCCTGCATAGCCTTTATAGTTCCTGTATAGCCCTGATCAGGTGTCTTGGCTCCACACTGGGCCTTGGTGTGGGCGGGTTTCCCCATTTGGTCTGGGGGACGCCGGGGAGCCCAGAGCATAGAACCGGCTCCTTCCTGAGCCCCTGTGGGGAAGTGGGGAGTTGAGCCCGGGCAGCTCAGCTCTTCATTGGACACAGGATGTGTCCGTCATCTCTGTTGGGCAAATAGCTGAGAGTCGGGGGGTGTTCCTCAAGTGGAAAACGAGAAACCAGAGAGTGGGGGCTTTTCTAAAGGAATGGGTCTTGGTCCTGGCTGGCAAGTCAGGGTGGCCTTCGGTAAATCTAAGTGCTGAGGCCTCAGCACAGTAGCCCATGGAGGCCCCAAGAGGCCTGGGGAGGTTGTAGCAACTTAGAGGTTTGCCAGGGATAAGTACCTTGAGGGGGGCAGAGGAAGGGGCGACAATCGGGGCCAGGTTAGGCGTGGAGGAGAGAAAGGCGAGGGGTGATGGAACAGTGGCAAACCCGTGGAAAGGCAGCTGGCTTGGCTGGGGGCCTGGACGATCCAGGCTCATGTCACTGGGGGACGTTTGGAGTTGGTCCTGAATCCTTCATAGCCTCTGTGTTTCCTCTTTCTCTTTACTGACCCTCCAGCCTTATCCTCCCTGGGCATTGGGCAGCTCGACTGAGGACGTCTCCTCTCAGGGGAAGGAGAGGGAACCAACAGACAGGAGCCCCGTCTGGCCCCATCTGGTGGCACAGCTCTGGGGGACTCGGATGAGGTTAGAGGTATTCTGAATGACAGGCCCCACTGCTGCCTGCTTTGGACTCCAAGCAGCGTGGTGGGTGGGCACGAGCAAGGTGAGACAGGACCCTTCTAATAGGGAGAATGGTGGGCCCATTGCCATGTTACCCTTCCCTTGCAGCTCTCTGCGTGCGATTATGGTCCCATCCTGGGCAGCGGCCCAGAGCTTTCATTCTCGGACAAGTTCAAGCCCACGTCAGTCAGGCCCAGAGAAGTGCTAACTCATTCTTTTACTTTGAGCAGAGGGGGCGGCTGGCACGTCCTCGTTCCGTGCTGAGGATTCAGCGCACTCGGGATGTCTGTGCCCCCGTGAACGCTTCTGGCTGCGAGAGCTCATAGACCATCTGCTTCGACTGCCCCGAGCCCCTCCGTCAGGGCACGGAACCTGGCAATAATGGGTCCCGGTTGGCCGCCTGTGTAACACTCTTCTTGTATCAGGCGACTCAAATAACGATCGTGCCTGTTGACACTTAGAGCTTCCAAAGGGAATTCTGAGTAGCAGTGGAAAGGCAAAGCAGAACTCAAGGACACTTGTGCCGAGCGCTGCCCACACAGCGGGCGACGAGGCCGTAGCTGAGAACACCGATACAGCAGGGAACGGTGGATTGAATTTGCGTGGCAAATGGGAAACCCAAAGTGAGGCGTTTGGTTTCCAGATAAATAAATTACATAACTGTCTGAGAGCGAGGACTTGATTGGTCGTGTGGCTCCCCACTTGTGCAAGGAGCAAACAAATATTTGTAGGGTTTATGTTCTGGGAGGACGATTTCCTATTTGAGATCTCTGCTGGGATTTTTTTGAATCTAGCTGGAAATGTTGTTTTTTATTGAACACTCCTTTGTCAGGTGCTGACCGAGCAGACAGCCTTTGGGATGTTCTCCGGGGGTGGGGGGTGTCCTGCTTGGATATGGGGGGGGGCTGGAGGAGCAGCAGGGAGCCCTAGGGACAGGGCTGCCAGGATCATGGGAGGTGCGGGACAGAGAGGAGGTGGTCCCGCTGGAGAGAGAGCAGGCCTGGAAGCTGCTGGACGATAGTGTTAAGGAGGAGAAGGCATTGAGGAACATGCCCAAGGAGACTTTCATTTGAGGCTCCCTTGGCGCACTGGCCACGGCCCCTTTCCCGCTGCACCTCTGCGGCTCGTGTCTGTCTGCCCTATGGGCCCTAAGATGGGCAGAGACCCAGCCCGAGCCTTTTTTGTGCCCCTCCTAAAAATCAGCAAACAGTGCCTGGTCCCAGGGGTGCATGGAGGGCTTTGGGGTGAGCGGGTGGCAGAGAAGGAAGGGCCAAGAGGTCAAGGATACCGCCCCATTGAGGATCCAGCGAAGGCCAAGAGTGACACCAGGAGAACTTTAAAAGAAACTCTGGAAATATTTTGGTTCTCATGTTTGTTAGTTTCACGTATAGCTGTCACTTTCTCGGTGTCCATTCGTGACAATCTCCTCAAGATCCAAAGAGGCATCGTGGGTTTCTTTCTGAGCCAGGTGGAGGGAGAGCTGTTGGGAATCCCGCGTACCAGGCTGATGAGCTGACCGTGGCGGGCGGGAACGAGACGGTGCCGTCAGGGGCCCCAGGAGCTGTAGGAGCCAAGTGGGGGCTGGACGGGGAGCCGGAGAGATGGCTCTGGGGCTCGAGTCAGCGGGAAGCGTTGTGCTCCTGCTCCACCAGCGTTCCAAATGCTGATGAGGGAGGGACTGGAGCACTTCTTCGTGCCGGGTGTGGAGCGCTCATGGATCCGGGGCTCCTTTGTGAGAGCTCACCCCAAAGTCAGGACCCTTGGGGGCTGCCCTCAGGCTCTCTTTTCTCTCCTCCAGCCTCTGCCCTCTGAGGCCCTACCCTCACCTCCATCCTCACTGTAGCTGAGAGTCATTTCGCATTCTCGCTTCTCCTTAGTGTGGAAAGACAAATACACGGTATGTTTATTTATTTTAGAAAGGGCGGGACCCTGCCTATTTCTCTTCTATTTACCAAGCAACCCGAAAGGCAGTGTGTAGCGTATTCCAACGTTTGGGCTGGTTGGTTGGGGGCTGTGATCTGCGAGGCCCTTCCTGGCTCTGTCGGCCTTGCTGCTGTTAGCGGACATTGGGTTTCTGTGGCCAGAGCATGAGGCTGGGAGGCAGGAGTCCTGGGTTCTGGCTCGGCTCAGGCATTAGGTGATGACTTCGGTTATGTCCCCTCATCCTCTTCGGAGATTAGCGATTTGGCTCCAGTGCCTCTTCCGTGGACCCGCTGTTCTTCCAACAGACCTCGACTACTGCAGTGGCTGCCTCAGGGTGGGCGGGAAGCAGGGGGCTCTAGGGCCATGGTAAACCCCCCCGCCCCCACCTCTGGGCAAAGTTACTAAGCTTAAGAACATTTTCCTTAGCCTTGCCAGGAAAGTAGATCCTGGGGGAGTCCGCTTTTCCATTCCCAGGGGAATTAGAAACTCAAGGAGCACAGGGTGTGAGGTAGGGTGAGGATCGAGGCCAAGCAATGATCTTGGGGGATGACTTTGGGAGTCAGGACTGAATAATCAGACGTAGCTCTGAGAGATAACTGGAATTCAATTAGATGAAGGTTTAATATCCATGAGGATTGTGTGGTCCCAAGGCATAAAAAGCATATGAAAAGAATGCAGGATTCTTTTTTTCTTTCTTTCTTTCTTCCTTCCTTTCTCTCTCTCTCTCTTTCTCTCTTTCTTCTTTCTTTCTTTCTTTCTTTCTTTCTTTCTTTCTTCTTTCTCTTTCTTTCTCTCTTCCTCTCTTTCTCTCTCTTTCCCTCTTTCCCTCTTTCCTTCCTTCCTTCCTTTCTTTCTTTCTTTCTTTCTTTCTTTCTTTCTTTCTTTCTTCTTTCTTTCTCTCTTCCTCCCTCTCTTTCTTTCTTTCTCTCTTTCTTTCTTTCTCTTTCTTTCTCTCTTCCTCTCTCTTTCTCTCTCTTTCCCTCTTTCTTTCTTTCTTTTCTTTCTTTCTTTCTTCTTTCTTTCTCTCTTCCTCTCTCTCTTTCTCTCTTTCTCTCTCTTTCCCTCTTTCCTTCCTTCCTTCTTTCTTTCTTTCTTTCTTTCTTTCTTTCTTTCTTTCTTTCTTTCTTTCTTTCTCTCTCCCTCTCTCTCTCTCTCTCTCTCTCTCTCCCTCCCTCCTTCTGTCCTTCCTTCCTCTCTTCCTTTCTCTCTTTCTTCTTTCTTCCCTCTCTCTCTCTCTTTCTTTCTTTCTTATTTTAGTTTTTAAGTAGTCTCTACACCCAATGTGGGGCTTGAACTTACAACCCTGAGATCAAGAGTTGCAGGCTCCACCGACTGAGGCAGCCAGGTACTCCTAGAATGCAAGATTCTTCAGAGTCAGATGGGAAAATTGATAGAGACATACCTTAAGGGTCAAATAGATGCAAAATCAGTGTGGGCCCTGGATAGGGGTTATGGACTGGACTCTGGGTTGAAAACTAGTAATCAATCACTAGTCTCTAAGGGGGTGGTCTTCTTGGCTGTCCCCATCTCTAAGTTAGGAAGTTAAAGACCGGAAATGGGGCTTGACTGGTCCATAGGGTCACCAGTGAGGATCCCATCAGCATCTACCCAAAAGTTCTCATTGATGAACAACCCTAGTTAAAAGAGGGAAATTATCTCTATTACGGATAGACATTTTAGTAGTCCAGGGAAAACACAAAATTCGGTACACAAATGTTTAAGGGAATGACAGCTGTAGTTTTAGTACCTTCAAGTTAAAGGAATTTGTGCGTGTGTTATTATCTTGGCCCGTTCCGGCAGCTATAACAGAATACCGTAGACCGGGCGCCTTATAAACAACAGAAGCCTATTACTCATGGTTCTGGAGGCTGGGAAATCCAAGATCAAGTTGCTACAGATTTGGCGTCGGGGAGAGCCCACGTCCTGGTTCCCAGATGGCTGTCTCTCCTCTGTCCTCACCCTGTGTCCTCACGGAGCAGAACGGGCAGGAGAGCTCTCTGGGGTCCCTTAAAGGGCACTAATCCCATTTCTAGGGACTCCACCCTCATGACCTGATCATGTCCCAGAGACTCCACCTCCTAAATGCCTTCTCACGGGGGGCTAGGATTTCAGTATATGAATTTTGGGGGACACTAACATTCAGCCCGTAGCAAGGATACTTTATGTATGTGTGCTTTTATTTTACTTTTTAAAGATGTATTTATTTATTTGAGAGAGAGAGAGAGAGAGAGAGAGAGAGAGTGCAAGCAGTGAGGAGCTGAGGAAGAGGGAAAGAGAGAATCTTTTTTTTTTAAAAGATTTTATTTATTTATTTGACAGAGAGAGAGATCACAAGTAGGCAGAGAGGCAGGCAGAGAGAGAGGGGGAAGCAGGCTCCCCGCTGAGCAGAGAGCCCGATGCAGGGCTTGATATCAGGACCCTGAGATCATGACCTGAGCTGAAGGCAGAGGCTTAACCCATTGAGCTACCCAGGTGCCCCGAGGGAAAGAGAGAATCTTAAGCAGACTGACTCCTCGCTGAGCAGGGGGCCCGATGCAGGCCCCATCCCAGGACCTCGAGATCAGGACCTGCGCCGAAATCCAGAGTCAGAACCCCCACTGACTGAGCCACCCAGGCGCCCCTAAGTAGAAATCTTTCTAAATTTACATATAGTTTGAAAATTTAAGAGAATATAAGCTTGACTGTTTTTTGCAGGCTTAATTTATTAAATCTTATGAGAGTCACTTTAGTCCTTGGGAAGCTTTGTCAGTTGGATGAAGTACTTAAAGAGGAATGGAATATATTAAATTTATAAATGCTGCTTAAAGTGTTAAAGAGCTTTAATTAACTAAGTGTATAAATGGGACCAAACATTCATCAAAAGCCCTCTCAGAGTGATTGTTAATATTTGCTAGACTTATAAATAGGATAATAAGCTTCCTAAGCTGATTTTAAAAGCTGAAGGAAGGGCAATGCATTTCTGAATCTCTATTTTTAATAAATCAAATACTAATTTTCAGGACTCAAGTAGAGCTATGTGTGGTCTTTTCTGTGCACCAGAGACACCCTCTAGCAATAAAAAACTCCTCTAAGCAGTGAGTGAGCCTTCAGTGGTGCCGGAGGGAGCAGGGTGAGTGGAAGGGGAAGAAGGGAAATAAGATTTCAGTGTCATCAGGATTGCCTCGTTCCCAGGGTCAGGCTAGCTGGTTTATTCCACCCAATGTCAAATTGCTCAGGTCACAGGGAGACACGAAGTAAGACACTGAGTAAGTATGGTGTGCAGGGTCAGAATCGCTGACCGGGGTGTGCGACAACTAAATGGGGGAGGTCAAGGTGGCTCTGGGACCCTCGCGGCCCCTCTCAGCAAGCCCTTCTAGGTGCAGGCCCACTGCTCTCTGAGCTATGTTATTTCTCAAGTCATTTCCCCTGGGCAGGAGATGTTCGTGGGAGAGGCCAAGGTTTTTGCAAGTCTTAGCTCCCCGGTTAGCCTTTGTTGGCATGAGTGCAGGCAGGACCACAGTTTTCTCTGGTGTTTGGCAGTTAGCGTTGAGAAGATTTCTACTTGCTACATTGCTCCTTTCCTGGCCGTTGGCTAGAGAGAGCAAACTTTTGTAGGAGCTCTTTTGTCTGTACCCTTTGGCGATTTCTGGGTTGCCAGCTTCTTTATAGCTCCTTATTTGGGAAATAGGAGGCAAAAAGAAATCCCAAGGAAATCACTGATGTGTTCGGGTCTCAAGGTCCCTAGCTGATCTGCCTACTTCTCTCCTTTCAGAGTCTTCTTGTGTTTCTTTTATATATAATGACCAGCGGTTCTAGTTGTAGTTTGCAGGAAAAATAAGGAAAAGTACAGCTACAGTAATTTACTTTTTAATAATGGCTATGTTTAACAACCAGCTCGCAAGTCTCTGAAATGTGAACAACTAACTGCTGTAAACTGGCTTCAGCACACCAGTGTCATGAGTGTCAGAGGAAACCAGAGCCCGTCTCCCACCACAGAAGCTAGAAATGGAATCCATTCTCATTCCCAGCCTTCCCCGCAGCGTGGACACAGGCACGTGAGGTCAGCTTGGAGAGTCAGATGCATCCCCCCGAGATCGGGGGCCAGGCGCTGGCCATGCAGAGAAGCGGGGTTGTGGGGGATCCTTCTGGGGCATTCCAGGGCCAGCTGGGGCAGCCATAGCAGGTAAGGCATCCACCACTAGGTCACACTCAGTCGTGGCAGCAGCATTCTCACCCAACCTTTTTTTTTTAAAGCTTATTTATTTATTTATTTTTAAGGACTCTCTACACCCCAGTGTGGGGCTCGAGCTCAAAATCCAGGGGAGTCACATGTTCTTCCGACTGAGCCAGCTAGGTGCCTCTCACTCAACTTTTCCTATGGTGTATCTTTGACAGCGGCTCTGGCCAATAGCGCGTTCAAGTCGGATTCTCCCACCTTGCCAATGGCTCTATGAGTGACTTTTTGACAGCTCTGTTTCTGCTTAAATTGGCTGGAACCGGCTTCTGTGAGATGCAAATAAGCATTTTGATTGACGCACATTCACTAGTCCTGGGCTGCAAACCCGGCAAAACCTTGGCCTCTCCCATGAACATCGCCTGCCCAGGGCAAATGACTTGAGTCATAACTTAGAGCTCAGAAAGCAGTGGGCCTGCACCTAGAAGGGCTTGCTGAGAGGGGTGGCAAAAACCTTTAAGGCTAGTTCCTCTCTGCTTCATTGCTCATTTTCCACGAGGCAGTTGTGGACTGTGGACGACACAGATGCTGGAAGGGAATGGAATCCTGGCTGTTGATAATCTTGTTTTTTCGAATATTCAGCAGAGAAATGGCAGGATGGTAGAACAAGAAAAAAATGGAAAATGATGAATGCTCAGATATCTGCACTTTTGTCCAGGCAATATTCTCTCTATGGTTTCTCTCTCCACCAAATTCCAATCCTTTCCTAAACACCCTGGTCTAGGGACCCCATAGCTATTGGTTTTGCTCTTCAGCAAATGTTTCCTTTTCACGCTTCTCCGTTGGGCCATAGGTAGGATGGGATTGGGGGGGGTGATGGGCCTGTGATAGGGATCTGACGAACCATTCTATCCCGTGTGGTGGGACGGCTGAGGCGACCGGTCCCAAAGGGGGCATGCCCAGACAGGGGGATACATGGACTCCGGGTACAAGGAGTTCTCTTCATCCTTGGGCTTGCTGAATTGGCCCTGGCAGCCTCCATGCTCCTTGCCGCCCAGAGATGGCTTCTCTGAAGCCATAGTGTGGCCAACACAGAGCTAGGCAGAGATGAGAGACAGACAGACAAATGGAGTCTGATTCAGACTGAGTCCCTGGGAGCTCCTGAGGTCCTGTTCCCTGAAGCTTGCTCTTCTTCCTAGCTGAATTCCCTTTTTGGCTGAAGCAAAAGCTAGCTGAGTATTTTTGGTATGTGCAGCCAAAAAAATTCCAGATACGAACACACTTCTGGGGCGCCTGGGTGGCTCAGTGGGTTAAAGCCTCTGCCTTCGGCTCGGGTCATGATCTTAGGGTCCTGGGATTGAGCCTCGAGTGGGGGCTCTCTGCTCAGCAGGGAGCCTGCTTCCTCCTCTCTCTCTGCCTGCCTCTCTGCCTACTTGTGATCTCTCTCTCTGTCAAATAAATAATAAAATCGTTAAAAAAACAAAAAACGAAAAACAAAACACTCCTTCTAGAGCCTTCCCCGGTCCCCATGGCTTCTCTTCCTTCCTCTGGTTGTCGATCCCTCTCCCCTCTCTTTGGAAAATATATACGCTGTCCAAGGCTGCCAGCCACAACCTAAAACCCTGGGAAACCCCTTTCCACCTGGACGTCTGGTTAACTTGCGATCTCCAGAGATCCCCCAGCATCTGGATGCTACAGCCAGCCACCGAACTTAGTCAGAGACAGGATAATAACACGACTGGACCGAAAGAAACATTTGGGCAGAAATACACGCCCTTTTTTTTTTTTTTCAATATAAAAGAAATCTCCCCAAATCAAGCCAAATGTTTTTGAGAAGCATTTTGTGGCGGTAAACTGATTGGGTGCTGGAGACACCTCCGTCTTCGGCTCCCGTATTCCCTGATTTATTTTGTTCCCGGAACGTCTGTAGTGCCACCATCTAGCCACATGTTAAGGTTTTGTCTACGCAAGGGTGTAAACTGCATATGGTTTATTTCAATTAGCTTAATTGTTTTTGGTATTTAATAGCTAATTGTCTTAATTAGCTTTCAAAGCACAACAATGCCGACAACGGTAATGACTACATCTTATCCATATGGTTACAGAAGACAGATGACTCAATTTCCCATCCTCAGGCTGTGCGAGTCCCCGGAGAGGACCCGGCAGATGCGAGAGGAAGAAGATGGAAGTCCTCCAGAGAACTGACCCGGCCTTGAATGCAAAACCCGAATATTAAGAATAAATGAGGAGGTGATGGACAGGGGAATAAAACAGAAGAATGAAGGATTTATGTAGGACTCGAGTCATCTGTTTTCTTAATGTACATACTATGGAGTGATGCTGAGTGAATCATAACAACAAATTTCATGGTGCCAGCAGGCTCTATTGGTTCTGATCTGCAGAGGCAATGTGTGAAGACCAAATTGTAGGACACTGAAAGTGAGAAATGCCCCCAAGAGCAATCCGTCTTAGGAAAAGCTGGTACCCATCAAAACGTGGGTGACATTTCTCTGGCAAATCTGGCTTAGAAGAAGTTCAGAGCTAGCGCCTGGTGTATATTCAAAGCTTAATATATGTTTTAATCAGCACCTGTCAGGAAATCCTTTGGGCTCAATCTTCAAAATATATCTAGAACTTGCCGCTTAGCACATCCTTAACTGCTATGATCCTGCTCTGATCTCCCATCATGTTTGACCTCACCGCCTTGCCCAGTCTCCCCATTTGTCCCCCCCCACCCCCCCGCATCTACCCTCAGCCCATACAGTTAATTCTCAACAAAGCGGCCAGAGGGATCTTTTAAAACGTAAATCATATGGCATCATTGCCCTTCTCCAAACTCTCTAATGGCTTCCATATTATTTGGAAGGGAACCAATGAAATTGGAGTCCTTGAGATGACCAGTCAGGTACCCAGTCTGGTCTTACCTTCCCGAGCTCATCTACTCCTCCTTTCTCCCAGTCCTTCCCCTGTGCCTATGTGCAACGTCCCTCACATTTTCACACTTTCAGGCTGCACTCCGCAGTGCCCTTCCCACTAGCTACATGTGATTAGTGATGATCGTATTGGACAGTGCATGGATAGAACATTTCCAACATCGCAGAAGGTTCTTTTTTATTTTTTTAAAGATTTTATTTATTTATTTGACAGAGATCACAAGTAGGCAGAGAGGCAGGCAGAGAGAGGGGGGAAGCAGGCTCCCCACTGAGCAGAGAGCCCGACGTGGGGCTCGATCCCAGGACTTGAGATCATGACCTGAGCCGAAGGCAGAAGCTCAACCCACTGAGCCAGCCAGGCTCCCCATCGCAGAAGGTTCTGCTGGGACCGTGCTGCCTTAGGGACTTTACATTGACTGGAAAGCTCTTTCCAAAGATGTCCGCATGGCAAACTGCCTCCACTGCTGAGCCTTTGCTCATATATCACCTTCTCCAAGAGGCCCACTCTGACCACCCAGCTTAAAATCTCAACCCACAACCCGTCCCGCCACCAATCCTTCTTGCTCTCCTCACTCTGTTTTTTTCTATAGCACCTAATGCCTTATTGCATATTAAAGAATTCAGTTATTTATTATACTCATTGATTATCGTCGGTCTCCCCACTGTGAAAATGAATAGGGTTTTTGCTACCGCTGTGTCCTTGGCATCTAGTACAGGGCCTAGCACAGCACAGAGTAGATACTTATTGAATATTGGTTGGAGGAATTAGTTAATGGATCAACATATTTACTGAACACCTACTGTGTTTCAGGCTCTGTGGTAGGCGCTGGGGATACATGGAAGAATAAAATAGACATTGTTCCTACTGTCATAGAGACAAGTAAATAAGCAAATACCTAATACAAATTCTTTTTAAAAAAATATTTTACTTATTTATTAGAGAGAGAGAGAGTGTGCGCAAGCAGGGGCAGAGGGAGAGGGAGAAGCGGGCTCCCTGCTCAGCAGGATTCGATCCTAGGACCCCGGGATCGTGACCTGAGCTGAAGGCAGACGCTTCACCGACTGAGCCACCCAGATATCCCCCTAATACAAATTCTGAAGAGTTCTATGAAAGAGAGAAATAGCAGAAATAGAGAATATCGTGTGTGTGTGTATCAGGGTGGGGAGACTTTTGGTGAGGACAAGCCAGCTTTGTAAAGAAGGATGGGGGGGGGGCGCAGTTGCAGGGAGACGTTGAAGAGTGTTCCAGAGGAAAATGGCTGAGCAGAGGCCGTGATGCACGGAAGGACGAGTCAACAGTGCATGGGAGATGCCCGAAATATCAGTCATCACAGCTCGGGCGTGGAGGGGGGCAGGCTTCCTGGGCAGTGTGACTCCATGTGCGGTCTTGCCCCAGCAACATCCGAATCATCTGGGATCCTGTTAGAAATGCAGATTCCCGGGGCCACCCCTGGACTTGGGAATCTGTGTTGTACCGTGCCCACCAGCTGACCCTGACGCTCCCCATTCTGTAACACTGCCCCCTCGTGAGAGTCCGGCACTGGTGGGACATCCAGGCGGTTTTAGGAAGGTGGTGTTGCATTCGCGAGGTGATTAGAGTGACTACGTAGAGTGGTCTTGGCATTACCTACAGAACACCTTACTACGCCTTTAGTGTTTAAAAGAGCAGGATGCTACCATCACCATCTAGCATTTTCTATATGCCACACACTGTCCTAAGCATTTTACATGCATATGGCCACTCAGTCCTTGCAATCCAATGAGGTAGCTACTCTCTTATTTAACCAACGAGGGACTGTGGCACAGAGAGGTCAAGTAACTTGCGAAAGATCACCCAGCTACTAAGTGGTCGAGCCTGTTTTGAGCCCGGGCAGTCTGGCTGCCTCCACTTCACTCTGAGCACAAAGAACCTTGGGAAATAGTTCACTGCCTTCTGCCCACCAGCCCTTTTGGAGGCCTCTTGGGTGTGGTGGTGGTCAGTGCTTTAGAATGTCCCTCTTTTCTGGATCCTTCGTCCTCCCCTCTGACTCTGTCCTCTACCTCTGTTTTTTGTGGTCAGTGCGTCGGCCAGTTTGCATGGGTGGGTGGGAAGGACGGTGCAAGTAGAAGGAGGGGGCTGTGGACCTCGCCCCAGGTCTGTGCAGGGGGGAATAGGACTTTATGGGGTGCGAAGTTTATCATCTATCATCTATCTATCGATCTATCTATCTATCATCTATCTATCTATCATCTATCTATCTATCATCTATCTTGGGAGGTTTCTTTAAGAAAAAGAATACACAAATGCCTTGTTTTTGCAAACTTCATAAAATCACTGACCTTGTGAGCTGACATGGGCCCTCCCCATACCCGGGGCTTGGAAGGGGCCTCATTAGCTTCTCAGAAAACCTGCCTCCGGGTCTGGGCCTACTTTCTTCGGCCACGCCAGAGTGGCGGGTCTACAAGACGAACATCTTCCTCTTGCTGTAATATCCATCGCCTCTTAGAGTAAAAGTCAAGCATATGATGCTTCTGGAATCTCTTCTTCTCACTTCAGCAAAGCCTTGCCATGGCCTTTTTATCCTTCTAGCTTGGGAGCGAGCAAGAAAATGCTATCCTGCCTCAAAAAAAAAAAAAAAAAAAAAAAAAAAGAAAATGCTATCCTGCCGCATTTTGGAGAACGGTGACGTATTAAAGGGTAAGGCGGTGGTGGTGGGGGGGACCCCACTGGTGTCAGCTGGGACACGTAGCTGGCTGGCCTCGAAAAAAAGGAGCAGGCTTTCTCTTGGCTGGAGTCCCAGGCCCAGGCTGCCCCGGGTGGTATGATCCCCCTTCCTTCCCCTTCACTGGCTTCCTGCTTGTTTCAGCCTGTTTCTGCACACCTCTCGTACCCGTGGTCCGCTCGGGGTGTGGCCTGGCTCTAGCCTCAGCGAGGACCCGGCTTTTTCTGTAAGTGAGGTAGCAGGTAGCAAAGCAAAGGAGGTAGCTTCTGCAGAGAAGTCTCTTCCCGGGGCCCATTTGGGCTGACGGCTGTGCCGGAAACCGGTTCTGGTCTGTCCTTATTAAAACAGGAACAACATGATCAAAGTGGCTTCGGAGGCGTGATTGAGAGGTTTGGGCAGGATTCTGGCCAGAGAGGCAGAGAGGAGCCGGGGTGGGGGAGGGACCCAAGGGGTGAGCTCTGAAGCGGGGAGTCTGGGGCCGGGGGGGGGGGGGGCGGGGGATGGAGGTCAAGCTCATCCATTTCCCACCATCACAACCCATTAATTCTAAAGAGCCGATGCACCACCTGATGTGTGCTTTCAGAGCCTGCCGTCAACTTCTCCTGAGGTTCTCCCGGAACGGAGGCCATCGAAAGCGCTCACTTGATATTCAAATATTCCCTCTTCATTTTCTTCCCTCTCTTTCCCCCTCTCTCTGTGGAAATTGACTGGAAACGGCAGCTTCATAGACAGCGCGGAGCTGCAGGTGAGAGCCAACCCAGCAGTCCTGGGATTTACAATTATAACCTGTTAGAATTGAACTATTAACTAATCCAAACACTAGTATATTAAGTCACCAGCCCTGGCCTCCAGCAATTACCAAGACACCTCGCCGTTGTCAGTCATTCTAAAATGGTTGGAACTGCTGTGGCCTCTTTAATCAGGTCTCAAGCTTGGGGAGGCCGAGAGTCTCCTTTTTTCCTGCCTCCCTCATGTTTTCCCTGAAAGAATGGAGAGGGAGGTCGTTTTCTTTTTCTTTCTTTCTCCCCCCCCTCCCCCATCCCTTCAGGGTTCTTGTGATAAGTTTCAAAGCCTGAAGACTGGAAAGCGAACATTAGGTGCAAAATGTTCAAATGTCTGGAAACGTGCCCATTCCTTTTAAGAAGGATTATGTTCCTTAAACAGGAAGCGGAACAACAGCAGAGTTCACCCAGAAGCTGAAATGACCAGCCAGTTGTAAAAGAAACACTTGTTGAAGGCAACAAGTTAATAAGGCAGACTGACCTTGAGAGCAGGATTTGTTTTTATCAAGGTCACCGCCGTGCAGCGAATACTCACCCTGACTCCTAATGCGTGAATGGGGGCTGGCATGTCTCCCTTCTGACTCAGGCTGCTTTTGATCAGTGGTTGCTAAGGGGTGGGGATTTTGGCTGATGAATGGATAACATTAAGTAACATCATGAGAACAGGGTTCTGTTCAGAGTCACGCTGGCTGGGCTGGAATCCTGGCTTCACCACTTACTAGTAAATGACCTTGGGCAAACTACACAATCTCTCCCTGCCTGTTTCCATGTTTCTGGAGGGCATAGAATTGATGCCTGCCTTTTGGGATTGCTGAGAGCACCACCCCTGGCATGCAGTGCTACATAAATGTTTATTGTTATGATGATAAATTTGTTTTCAATAATTATGATTAGTTAAAGAGAAGGTCTCAGTTTGGTGCTGATTTGTCTCTGACAACCTCTCTGCGCCTGCTAATCTCCTTTTAAGAGAGAGCGGGCCTCAGTTTCAGAGTTAGCTAGAATGCTGTCATACTGTTTTTCAGGATATTTACTTTTATGATTACCTCATATTTACACGGCAAGTGAAACTGGTTTTCTCTTTGTAACAGTGACCCCAAAATTTTTTTTAGAAGACTTATTTACTGGGGCCCCTGGGTGGCTCAGTCGGTTAAGTGTCTGCCTTTGGCTCAGGTCATGATCCCGGGGTCCTGGGATTGAGTCCCATGTCGGGCTCCCTGCTCAGTGGTGAGCTTGCTTCCCCCTCTCCCTCTGTCTGCTGCTCCCCCTGCTTGTGGTCTCCCTCTGTTGAGAGTTGTTTGTTTATTTTAGAGAGCGTGCAGGGGGAGGGGCAGAGGGAGAGGGAGAGAGAATCTCAAGCAGACTCCACGCTGAGCTCAGAGTTGAATGCGGGGCTCGATCCCACGGCCCTGAGGTCAGGACCTGAGCTAAAACCAAGATGTCAGATGCTTAACCAACTGAGCCACCCAGGCACCCCAACAGTGACATAAAAAATTTTTAAAGGTAGCTTTATTTAAATGAAATGTGAGATGTTTAAACAGAAAATATCAAGAAAATGGCAGATATAAGTGAAACATGAACAAGGCAAAATTATAAAGGTGGGGCATGACTGACAGAGAAGGAGGCCAGGCATTCTTGGTCTAAAAGAACTTTCCAGCACAAAAATCTTGAGACTGATGACACTCTGGGCGTTTTTATATTCAGGTGAAGGAGCTTCAGCAGGAAGCTTTCTCTGGCTTCCCCGTGGCTTCTTTTTGCCTTTCCATTTGTGAGTGGCCACAGAGGTGGGTCACTGGGTCGGGGGAGGCACTGCTCCAGCCTATGCCCGCCCCCTCTCCATGACCCTGCCCCTCTGACCGCTGGAATGCAGGCTTCCAGTGAAAGCAGGCAGACTGTGACCATCGGTGCAGGTCACCGGGGAGAGGGGGGAGGTCACAGTGCACTGGACAGTGGAATTGTGAAAAACTGATCATTTTGATTAATTGCAAATAACTGATATGGTTTGGTGAAGCCTGAATCCATGGCTTCCGACACTGGATTTCCCGACAGTGGATACCTCACTCCTCCTAAATTAGAGAGAGCAGATCTGCCAAGCCTTAGGAGAGCAAAGCGAATGAACATAGTGAAGGCCAGAGAGGGAGAAGACCGGGCACCATTGGATGGAGGCAGGAAGATCTGAAGAACATATGCTTTTAGATACCATGGACACATAGATTTAAAAAGCTGGAATTGTGCCATTCTGGAAATGACATGATTTAACTGAGTTATTAGAGAGAGGCAGATTTGGGGCCCAGCTAAGGAAAATCTGGGTAACATAAACCATACATGAATGGATCATAGGGGTGGTCGAAATAAAGGGCTTTTATGAAACAAACAACTGTGAGAATTTCTGTTTCTAGAACCCCATACCCTGGACCTCCAGAATCCCACCTTGGGGCTGCCTTGGGGATCCTTGCTAGGGCAGTTTGTGCCTGCTCTGGACTAGTTCCGTGCAAGGAGAGGCAGGCTACTTACCTCCACTAGCACGTCCTCCTATTATGGTAAATGAGATTATCCTTGACTTCTTTCCTCCAAATCCCCTATTTGGAACCATGATATTCCTGTTCTATAGGTCCTAAGGGACCTATAGTTTCATTTCCCTTCTCTTTCATTTCTCCAACCAACGAATCGTCAGCTCCTCAAATGTTTCCTGTGCGATGACTACAAGCTCAATGTCTTTGTGTCCACTACCATCTTCTTCAGCCAGTTCTTCATGCAGTAAACACCAAGTGCTTAATGTGTGCTGGAACACGGTCTATGTCTCTTCTGCTTGAGGTCTTGATTGCAGTGCTGTGCCCATACCTGGTGCTTAGGAGTTATTTATTGAATTGATGTAAAGGTGTCTCTGTCTTCTCTCTCCTACTGGAGAAGTTTTTGTGGCCTGGTGGGGAAACAAAAGCTCTCCTGAGACCCTGGTTCCATGTGAATCCTTGGGACTTCCCTGAAACTGACATCCTCCTGGGGAAGGCGGGTCAGGTCTGGGGAATCCAGCTCAGCCCTTCTTTGTCCTCCTAAAAAATCCTAACCTGGGAGTATGAAAGGACAGCTGGTCAGCCAGGAGGTTTTAATTCTCTGGGTGCCCAGATGGTCATATAAATGAAGGTATGAACATGAAGGCAGCTAGGGGTGGAGCTGCAGGTGAATGCCACCAGAGATGCTCTGCCTTAGGTCCTTGATCTTTATATTAACCCTCCCCCCCCACTTTCACTTGTTAATCAGAGACTACTTTTCTGGAAGGAGGGGGGTAGGGGGTGAGGGAAACCCAAGTTAGCATTTTTATTACTGAAAGTAACTGACAAACTATATGGAAATATTTATGTACTCCAACTCAATCCCTGTGTAGAGAAACATCTTGTTGATGTACGCGGGATGTTTTATTATGGATAGATTTGTCTCCTGCTCAGTGAATAAATAATCGGATTTTAAGGCAGGGGATGCATATTGGAATTAAGAGAAAGACAGCCCTTAACTTTCCATTACACATTGTTTCAATAGAATTCCCTTGTGGCAAATGTTTTTTATTCCAGAATAATATGCCACAGTGTTTAGAGAAAGATTTCTTTTTCAGCAACAACATGGTTGTGTTATTTTGATTACATTCTTAGTCCCTGGTAATTGTCTCATTTTCCCTTTGTAAAAGGAATTCAGACACCTAACACAATTGCACCTTGACTCCAATTCGCGTTGTCATGAAGAATTTTACTGATAGAATTCAGTGAGTTGTGAATACCTTCTTTGCCCACATTTGGTTTTCCTTAAATCATCTGTGACTCACACGTAGCACAGATGTTCCCAGCTGCTGGGAAATGAAGCTGGAAGTTCAACCCGATAAGGAGAAAAATACCCAATTCAAATTCTAAGAATTATTTGACCTAAATCAATTTCAACTTGAAAAAATGGGGTCAACTCTCTGGACCCGGAAGAGCCACCTTGGTGATTAAAAAGTAAATCTTGAAGAATTAAATTATGTTGCTGGTCGGCTTTCATATGCACACTTAGGGAAAAAAAAAAAAACAGAGCATCAAAGGCTGTTGGAATAACTCAATTTAGTGATGGTGGCAAAGCATTGCTGAAAAAGGACTTCCCAGGCAGCGAGCTTTGCTCGGGGGAACTGTTACACACTTCAGTTGGCATCTGAGAAAAAAGGAGAAGTCTTTCAAATGAATAATTTTATGACTTTGAACCACACACGTACTGCTTGAATATCAAATTATTTTAAATGAGAACTTCAGAAAGATCCACTTGTTAAATGAGTAAAAAGCACTAAACAGCTGCCTACCAGAACAAAGAGATTTGGATTAAAATGCCAAATAGAGACCGGGCTGGGCAGGACTCTATTTCAGGATTCCCAAGACGTGTGCAGTAGAGTCTACCCTGGGACGGGAGGGGGGCATTGACTGAGGGATTTTATAGATAATCGAATCCAGCCCTCCCTGGTTTACAGATGAAAACACTGAGGCCAGAACCCAGGGGTCCTGCCAGACCCGGTCCCCACCCTGCTCAGGGTCTGGGTCCAGACTTGTCCCAAGTTAGCGCTCTCCCAGTGGCATGGAGAACAGTCAGGGATGGATAAACTGTTCTGGCCTGTGGGACTAACGAAAGATGCTGATTTACGTGTCAACTTACCTGGATGATATCTGCCTTTTCAAGGAGACCTTCAATACCTTTAACCCTTGGCTCTCAGCGATTTTCAGGCAACTGAATTGGGTCGGGAGATTCCTCGCACCACTCCCCGCCCCGTCCTTTGTATCAAATGAGTAGACAGGTATTTACGAAGTCGTCTATTAAGTGTTGTAGAGGAAAAACTAACTACCTTGGTCTGGTAGTTGGAAGATTCAGATTCTCATCCTACATCTGCCATCACAGAGCCACGTGTGACCCTGGGTGCCTGGCTTATGCAGGCTGAGCTTTGGGAAACTGCCCACGTCGGCATTTTGCCTGCGCTTCTTTGCTCTCAGTGAAGTCGTGAAGATACAGGCTCATGAAAGTGAAAGTGCTCTGTGAACTGGGAAGATGGGTTAGACGGGTGTCTTAATCATGTCTTTTTGTTCTGTTTTTTTTTTTTTAAGATTTTATTTATTTGACAGAGAGAGACACAGCGAGCGAGGGAACACAAGCAGAGGGAGTGGGAGAGGGAGGAGCAGGCTTCCCGCCGAGCAGGGAGCCCGATGCGGGGCTTGATCCCAGGACTCTGGGATCATGAACCTGAGCTGAAGGCAGATGCTTAACGACTGACCATTTTTCAGAATGTAGCCTTCACTTTCTATGGGTTTTCTAATAATGAGCCTCTTTTTTTTTTTTTTTTTAAGATTTTATTTATTTATTTGACAGAGAGAAAGAGATCACAAGCAGGCAGAGAGGCAGGCAGAGGGAGGGGGGAAGCAGGCTCCCTGATGAGCAGAGAGCCCGATGCGGGGCTCGATCCCAGGACCCTGAGATCATGACCTGAGAGGAAAGTAGAGGCTTTAACCCACTGAGCCACCCAGGCGCCCCAAGATTTTATTTTTTTAGAGCAGCTCAGAGTCCAGAGCAAAATAGAGGGAAAAGTACACATACTCCCCTCTCCCCCACATTCACAGCCTCCCCGCTACCCCCCCGCCACAGTGGTACATTCTTACAACCAATGAACTGTCATAATCACCCAAGTCCGTAGTTTGCACTAGTGTTCACTCCTGGAGTTTTGTATGTTCTGTGTATTTGGACAAATGTATAAAGACATGTATCCACTATGACGGCATCGAATAGAGTATTTTCACTGCCCTAAAACTCCTCTGCCTTCCATCGATTCATCCACCCCAAGCCCTGGTAACTGCTGACGTTTTCATTGTCTCTGTAGTCTTGCCTTTTCCAGAATGTCACGTGGTTGAAATTGGGCAGTACGGAACCCTCTCAGATAGGTTTCTTTCACTTGGTGACATGAATGTAAATTTCCTCCACGTCTTTTCATGGCTTGAGAGCCCCTTTCTTTTTCCACGCTGAGTAATATTCCACGGTCTGGGTGGATCATGGTGTATTTATCCATTCACCTATGGAAAGATAGCCCGTTGCTTTCAAGTTTTGGCAGTTATGAATAAAGCTGCTATAAAAACGTGTGTGCAGGTGTTTGTGTAGCTGTAAGTTTTCAACTCCTGTGGGAGTACCGAGCGGCACGATTGCTGGATCTTATGGTAGGAGGATGCTTACTTTTGTAAGAAAACTCCAAACTGTCTTCCAAAGCGGCTGTTCTATTTTGCATTCCCACCAGCAATGAATGAGTGTTTCTGGTCCTCCATCCACACCCTCCCCACCATTTGGTGCTGTCAGGGTTCTGGATTTTGGCCATTCTCATAGGTGTGGAGTGGTATCTCACTGTAGTTTTAATTTGCATTTTCCTGATGGCTTATTTGCCATCTGTATATTTTCTTTAGGGAGCTGTTAAGGTTTTTGGCCCATTTTAAAATCAGGTTGCTTCTTTTCTTACTGTTGAGTTTTAAGAGCTCTTTGCACGTTTTGGATAACAGTCCAATGTGCCCTTTGCAAATAATTTCTCCCAGTCTGTGGCTTGTCTCCTCGTTCCTTTGATATTGTCTTTCCCAGAGCAGAAGTCTTTAATTTTAATGAAGTCCAGCTTATCAATTATTTCTTTCATGGATCGTGCTTTTACTGTTGTATCTAAAAAGTTACAGTCCTACCCAAAGTCATCTAGGTTTTCTCCTGTGTTCTCTTCTGAAGTTTTCAAGGTTTGTCTTTTACACTTAGGTCTGTGATGCAATTCGAGTTAATTTTTCTGCAGTGCATAACATCTGCATTCAGATTCACTTTTTTTGCACGTGGATGTCTAATTGTTCCCATACTGTTTTTTTGAAAAGACACAAACTCTCTTTTCAACGGCAGCAGTCTCCTGATCTGTTGGCCTCCCCATGTATGAATAATAATAAAATCTACATTTAGAAAGAGAGGGTCTGATTTTCATTTAGCTAGGATGGGATGCCCCCTCTGCACACAGCAATGCCTCTGCCGCCCAGTGTCCACCTTCGCTGGTCTACTCCGTCCCCAGGTCTGCCCCCAAATCTTGGAGGCCTGGAGTGCAACCTGTCCCCGGGAAGGAGGGGTGACCAAGATGAGGGGTGGGCACGCCAGTCAGCTCCTCCCTGGCCATGCCCAGAGCCACGGGTTCCCCAGGAAGGCACCTGCCTCCACACCCCCACTGACCCATGAAGAATTCCAGGCTCTACCTCCTCACCTCTCTTCCTTCTTCTCTTTCATCTGGTCTCTATTCCCCGGCACCGTTCGTGCATTCTCTCAATCTGCCTTATCATCTGCCCGGCTTTTAAAAATTTATGGAAGGCCCTCATTAGAATTTTAAAATTCATCTTCATACAGGTTCTGCTCATTCCTTATTAGGTTTCACCTTAGCTTTTTGTTTGTCTTGTTTTGACTTTTTGACTTTTTTTTAGTTGCTGCCTTTTAAATGGGATTTTTCTCTTTCATTATATTTTCAAATCAGTTGGGTGTATGTAGCAGGCTATTGATTTTCATATATAAATTTTTATAGCTAGTCACCTTATTGAATTTGCCTATTGATTTGAACAGTTCTCTCTCTCTTTTTTTCTCCCACTTGATTCTCTTTGGTTTCCAGGTATAGAGTTGACACCAGCCAAAAATAATAACAATTTTTTCTCACATATGTTTATGATTTTATTCTCACAGCAACGCGAGAGTGGGCATTCTTCTGTTTGCTCAGCTTTTCGGTTTGGTTTCTCATGAGGATTCTGCCTCTCAGAGTCCGCTTAGGGCCCTGGATACGGAACCCGAGTTCTGACCTAGCACCCCAGACTCTCACTGCTTTGAGGGGTGGGAATCTGGGCTATTAGGGGCCAGGGGGTTCTCAGGGCTTGGAACTCACAAGGTGGACGGAACATTTAACCTTCTGCCCTTCTGCAACACACATCCCCGCTCACATCCCAGCTTCTTCTGGGAATCTCCCCCACCTTGACTTGTGTTCTCTGGGGCTCAGCAAGTAATTGCAGGGGAAAGGAATGAAAAAAAAATAGTCATAATAAACTAACATTATATCAGTGGACTGATTGTGTCATTAGGCAACCATATAATGGATGTATTTCTCTCTTTCTTTTTATAAATATTTTATGTATTAGAGAGAGAGAGAGAGAGCACACAAGCAGAGGGAGCAGCAGGCAGAAGGAGAAGCAGACTCCCCGCTGAGAAAAGAGCCCAAAGCAGGACTGATCGCAGGACCCTAGAATCATGACCTGAGCCGAAGGCAGACACTTAACTGACTCAGCCCCCCAGGCGTCCCTACGGATGTATTTCTAAGTATATTTTGCCCCTTTTTAAATTTTTTCTTATCCTTGGAGCACTTTTGAGTTGCCAGTGACAGAAATCAAAATCAAACCAGCTTACATTACAAAAGGATTTCTCGATGCCTAGAACCACACTGCAGGAAGGCTGGGTT
>CM052883.1:157729742-157820227 GCA_028534135.1 Potos flavus
CCCCCCCCCCCCCCCCCCCCCACCGCCCCAGCATCCCAGGACTCTGGGATCATGACCTGAAACAAATGCAGACTGACCGAGTCACCCGGGAGCCCCAACAGGCCCCTTCTCTGTGTAGTACCTTTCTTCAGATAGCATCAACTTCCTCCCTTCCTGCTGATTTTGGGCAGTAGCTCTACAGACTTCTCCAATCATTTGACTGATGAGAAGGCTGTTCTATTTTCTCCGGCGAAAAGGAAAAGCTTCCTCCACTCAGTCTTCCGTGATCTTGTTCACCCCTTCGAACTTTCCAGTTGATTTAACTTTGCTGGGAAGCAAAGTAGTTCAAGGTGCCTGTGCCAAGATATTAGCATATACTGCCCCGGGCAGAGACACCACTGGAGGCTCCATCTGTTTTGCCAAGTTCTGTTACGTAAGTGACAGCTGACGGTATCTTTTAAGAAACATAGCGTTTGTGAATGATGTGTCTTAATGGAAGAACAATGAGACACATCGGTATGCAGAACTCCCTTTGTGGGAGCAGGTTTTTCGCCAGAGGGTGATCTGGAGGTTTAAGGATGTGCAGGAGGAATGGCAATCAAGGTGGTTGGTGAGTTACGGAGATGAGAGGAGTCTTTTCATTTGTCAAGTGTTGCTGGGGGGTGAAACTCCTCTGGGGTGCCCGTCTTGGGGCAGGGCGGACTCACTCTTGAGGGAGACAACCCTAGGGGTTTTGGCGGGGCCACCCACTCTCCCCTCTTCTCCCACCCAGAGGAGTGACCATCCCGCGTCTGGCCCACTTGTGGCTCTAGGTATTCTGGTGCTTGTAGAATGTGACTCCAAAGTTCTTTGGCACTCGTCCTATCAGGGGGTCGGGTCCGTGTCCCTTCCTGTTGATTCTGGACATGTTGTGACAGCCTCGACCCATGGAGTCATGTGGCTTCCACTTGGTCCTCTCTACAATGTTCACCTTCCAGAGACTCCCTCTGGGGATGCCACCACAGCGTGAGAAACTCAACCCACAGCGTGAGAAACTCAACCCACAGGGCGAGACCACGTGTAGGTACTATGGCCCATCCTTCAGCCAGTCCAGCTCAGGCGCCAGATGTGTGTGCAGAAGCCAACTTGGAAGCCGCAGACATCATGAAGAAGTTAAGAGCCACCCCACGGTGCCTGAATTCCTGACCCACAGAATCGGTGAGCAAAAGAAAATGGTGGTTGGTTTATGCCATGCAGTCTTGGGTGTTTGTTACAAAACAAAGCTAACTGGAACATTCAGAGACTCTTCGTATCAACTACGATCGAGGCCCCCAGAACCCTCTTCAGCTCCTGGGTGGCAGAGTTAGTAGCTGTATGATGTTCTGGGGAGAGCAGAGTTCTTTGCAAAAACTAGGATCCCAGGCTGTCTGGCATTATTTTATAAGCCCTCCAGTAGGTACCAAGAGGTTGCCATCTTGTGCCCAAGAGTATTTTCCTAGCTTGGAGTCTGCTTTGGTTCCCATGACATTTGGGCACTCTGCCTTCCTCTTTCAGCCTTGATGGAAAATTCCAGTGGACCTTTTCCTCCTACAGTTATATTTAGTTCCTAAGAAGCAAGCTCTGGTGCCCCGTCCCCAGGGTTTGCCAATTATGTCGAAGATTTGATCTCAATACCTTTCCTCCTCTTGTCACACTGCTCATCTTCTAATCAGTGAATGTGGTACCAGGTTTAGAGCTTGAAAGAGTTCTATCAGCCAGTCGGTGAACAAGCTGGGAGAATAATCACTCTTTGTAAGGGCCTGTAGAAAAAATTAAGAACATTATGACTCTCAAGAACTGGTAATTTATTTGGGGAAATAAGACAAACGTGGAAAGTAAAGTAGCCCAGAGATTATAATATTTCTGGGATTTAAATAGCATGTTCACCTATGAAAGTGGGTAGCAGGCACTCTTCTTTGGTTCTATGGAGCCCAAGTTGCTCCCCATCACTTTTAGAAAAGATTTTATTTTATTATTATTATTTATATAAATTCAATTAGCCAACATATAGTACATCATTAGTTTTAGATGTAGTGTTCAGTGATTCATCAGTTGTATATAACCCTTAGTGCTCATCACATCACGTGCCCTCCTTAATGCCCATCCCCCAACTACCCCATCCCCCTCCCCCCCTCCCCTCCATCAACCCTGTTTGTTTCCTATAGTTCAGAGTCTCTCATGGTTTTTCTCCCTCTCTGATGATGTCTCATTCAGTTTATTTATTTATTTTAGAAAGAGAGAGAGAGCGTGAGCAGGGTAGGGAGAGGAGCAGAGAAAAAGGGACAAGCAGACTCCACACGGAGCACAGAGCCTGACTTGGGGCTTGATCCCATGACTCTGAGATCATGAGCTGAGTGGAAATCAAGAGTCAGATGCTTAACTGACTTAGCCACCCAAGGGCCCCCAGGGGCCCCTTTTATAGTACATAGGACTACAAAGCAAACCAAACACACTCAAATGGCCATCCAAACACTAAAAGCCAAAACCAATTTGTGAATGTAGTTATGGCTAACCTTCTGTATTAAACCATTAAGGGACAAGATCTGACATTGGTCTTATAACCACCATAATTTTGAAGAACTGATAAGTATAAACTATCTCCTGGGGCCCAAGAGATACATGCAACAACTGTAACATGATTTCTATTGGTGACAGAATTCCCAGGCACTGTTAATATTTCCGGGGTGGGGGGCACCTACATTTGTAGTTGAGGGAAATGCTAAATTTTAGGTAGAAGTTAATTGCAGGCAAAAAGGGTAAATGGTCTGGAAGCAAATTTAAAAACAATAACAACATTGAAGTTGGTCTTGTTTTTATTATCACCATGAAGCATCAATTTTAAACAATGTACGTGATAAAGTACATCCCTCCAGGGGCCCAAGATTCCCACTGCCCCTCAACCCCACCATGCCACTGAATAAAGGTATAATTTTTTTTTTCCCCCAGCCAGGTTCACAGGCCTCTGAATGCTATCCACAGATCCCTTGGCAGTCTCTGACTCCACGTTACTCCTGCTGTGTGACATGCCCTGGTTCAGGGTATGGGTTTTGGAATCTGATGGGGCTCGGCTTGGTCCCGCTGTGCTGCTGATTAGTTATGTGACCTTGACAGAATTGCTTAGACTCTCTCTCTTTTTTTAAAAAGATTTATTTATTTATTTTAGAGCTATAGGGAGAGTGCACAAGCTGGGAGAGGGGGAGAGATAGAGAGGGGAAACCGACTCCCCGCTGAGTGGGGAGCCCAACGCGGGGCTTAGTCTCAGGACCCTGAGATCATGACCTGAGCCGAAACCAAGAGTTGGATGCTCAACCGACTGAGCCGCCCAGGTGCCCCTGCTTAGACTTTCTGAATATCGGCTTCCTTCTCTGGAGAATGGGGTATGATAACAGGCCCTTTCCCAACATCATTGGGTGGATTCATGAGATCAGTCAGTGGGTGGAGTGGTGAACAGAGTGCCTGGCTCGTGGAGGGAGCTCCATCAATGGGAGTGGAGCAGGCGGCCGTTGTAATGGTTGCTTTTCCTTGGGGTGACCTTGGGGATCACTCCCTTGTTAGAACATTTAAAGCCTTCCTGGTCCAGGCCACTCATCTGGCAATGGATATATATGCCGCTGTCATTTTTCTCATGCTGGCTGCTCTCCTCAGTTAGATCCTAAGTGATTAAGGGCAGGGAACTGCGAGAGAATTCCTCTGGATGGAAGGAAACGCTTATCTTCCTCCCTGTCCAGTTGATAGCCTTGCACATGAGACGTACTGACTTATTGAATGTTTGCCGAATGAATGGGTGAAGCGACCAGCCATGGGATCACGGCTCCTGGTGCACTCCTCAGCCTTGGACCTTGCTGCCCTAAGCCCAGGTCTGCCTGTGCTGTCGTGTACTACACAGAGCCCTTCAGAATTCACACAGTAGCTCCTCTGCTCAGGAGGTTGGCAGGCGGGTTGATCACATCCTAAAGTTAAATAGCTAGTCAGGTGCCGTGCCAGAATGCCTGACTCTGGAGGTCTGACCGTAAGAAGGTTTCTTTCCCACGTGACCTGCAGTGCCGCTGGGAGCTAAAATGCAATGCAACCAGCGCATTGGCCTCAAACCCAGACATTCAGATCTAATTAGCCTGGGCTGGGGTTCCTAAAATTCCCGCTGACTCTGGCTGAGAACCACGGTCCGGTACTAACACAGAGGGAGCCCAGGCAGCGTGGGGCATTCATGCGTCTGGGTGCGGGCTCCCCCACCGGCTAGCTGTGGGGCCCTGGGTAAGTGGCTTCACCTTTTTGAGCCTCCGTTCCCTCCTCTGTAAGATGGGGGGAATGCGAGTCCCTAGCCTCTAGGGAGTTCAGGAGGATTGAATATGATCCTAGCATATCTTAAGTGCTCAGTCAAGGATAACTGCCATTATTACTATTATTATTATTATTATTTTAATGACTTGTACGAGTGAAGGTGGAGGAGAGGGTTTGGGCCATAAAAACGTCCCCATCTTGACTCCCTCCTGGGCTGTATTTCTGTGTAGACTTGGCTCCAATGACCCAGCGCACCCCACGGACACGCTTGTGCCGCACCGTGCTCCGGGAAAGGCAGCCTGGCGATCCCAGCCCCTCTATCACGGCCACCAAAGTTGGGAACTGTAACGTGTCATTTATTATCCAGGCAGGAGGAATGGGAGGGAGGAGAGTGCTGTACTTAAAGCACTTTTACTTTATTAAGAGTCTTTCTGATGTAAAAAACGCTCGCACAGCCACTTTCCACGGCAGCTGCGTTACCATTATTTTCAACCCTCTGAGGACAAAATGAGATTCGGTGTGGGGCAGGGGAGAGGCAGGGTGAGCGTTCAAGGGCTGGATTTAAATCCAATTCTGCAGGGTGAGCCCGTGTTAATGCAATATTATAGGATTTGGAGGTGAGGGCCTCTCTGGCTTAATCCAAGGTCTCTTCAACATCTGGGTCATTGACAATGTCACTGCTGCTTTTATTCCAACTGTATCAAGGGGAGAGTCAGAGAGAGCACTAATTCTGAATTCCCACGCTTGCTTGCCTTGAAGGCACCGCCTAGACAGTCCTGCCAGGGAACCTTTCTTGATCACGGCAGACCTGAAATTGAAATGATTCCGCCCTTTCTGATGATTAGAGGAGGCAGAGGGACACACATACCTGGTACCTTTCCACTCTGAATCTCAAACAGGATTGCTAGGAGATCAAAGAAGGACACACAGTTAATTACCCCAGGGAAGCTACCCATCTGCTCCGCCTGCCAGGAGGCCCCAAGAGCTGGAAGCATCCACCGAGCACATATTTACCAACGTGTTGTGTGCTGGGGCCCATGAGTGGTACAGAGACTGAGAACTCAGTCCCTTCCCGGAGGAATTCAGGATTTAGCATGTGACAAAGTATAATAGAAGATACTACTATGACTAGGGCCCTCCGATGCAGCAGAGCAGAATTAACACCTTTCTCCTTTCCCTCCTCTACCCTAGAGACTGGGGGAGTTCTAGTCTCATTTCCTATCCTCTACTGCAGCTAGAAGAGGTTGGTAATATGGTCTGGGGACATGAATTGTCCCCAGAAGTCTGCTGATGGGTTTCGGGAAAATTTTGTTGGCCTAAGAAAAGAGGTGAAACAGCTGGAAAGCAAATAATGATTTCCCTGGAAGCAAATATGATGTCTGGATGTTCAGCAGCCATCTTGCAAACATGAGGCAACAAGCCTAAGACAAAGGCCCTGTAGAGATGCTATCCCTGTGTTGTGAGGCCTGCAGGTCTAAGCTGGGAGTTGCCTTCCTTGAGACTCTTCGTATGCATATGTTCGGTCTCAGCAAGAGCATCACTGCCCTTGCTTGGGCCTTTTCTGATTGCTGCAGCCCAGAAGAGAATCTAAAAGGAGGAATCTCTGAGCAAGGAGCACCTGAGCAGGGTCCCAGCTGGGATGTTCTGCCATGTGTGACAGCCCCAAGGGACCACAGGAAGTGAGGGATGAGTTCCCCAAGGAACCAGAAGATGGCAGGTGGACAAAACCCACAGTGACCGTAGCCTCAATAAGCGGGTTGTTTGGACACAAGCAGATTGGGGAGCAGCAGGGCACAGATCTCTTTGAGCTGAGCGTGTGTCTCAGGGCCACCTGATCTGAGGCACCCGCCTTCCCTGCTCGGCTGAAATTGTGAAGAACCTGGACTAAGGCACGGCTCGCCACGCTGTGCAGCCAGCAGCCCCTCTAGGGGACATCTCAGAGGCCAGCCTATGCCAGAACTTTCTCTCACATTTATCTTTTCTCTTTCCTTCATCTGCCTTCCAGCTGGATGCATGACCATTTTCCTACTGTTAAAGACACAGGTTTCTCTCTCTCTCTCTCGTTGAGGCAAAGAAAGTAGCAGGAGAGCTGGACAAAGCAGCAAATCCCAGGCTGGTGTCATTATCTCTGGGTCGAGATGGAACCAAACGCGGCTCGGGAAGCGTGGCCTCCAGCATTCCGTGCAGTCCGGTGTGCAGGGCGGAGGCCCCTGTCATTCCCCGTCTCCCTAGGGGCCTTGAGGAACCCCACCCGGGGGGGCCTGGCCTCTAGAATTGCCTGTAGCCCCTCCCTGGACTAAGGCATCACCAGCAGAACCAAACTGCATTGCTCTGTGAGCAGCTGGAAATCTTTGAGGACAGAGACTCCCGGCCAAGGTCATTAGACAGAGGATGGAGCTTTGTGACAGAAACCTGATTTGGATGCTCTAGATCTCTTCGTCTCTGCTCAGTTCCTGGAACCCCCCACTCCCATGGCAGTCCTTTGCCTTTATGCTGGTTGAAAATCTGCCTTCTTCTTATACATGGTGGGACATCGTAGGTGGGGTCCTGCTCAGGCTGACCTTTCAGAGAGATCCTGCCTTTCAGATTCCCAGTCTGTGCTGCTTTGATTGGGGGCGACCCAAGCGAGGCCCACGGTGTGCTTGCCCAGACCTGGTACGTGCGTGGTGAGGTCCGACCCTCCCTCCCTTTCTCTGGAGGTTTCTAAGCTGGGGGAAGGTGGGTCTGACCTTGCTGCTGGTCTTGTCTGTTACTCCAAGACAGCTCTCCAAGAACAAAGGCAGACAAGGAGCAAAAAAGACAAGAGACAAATATCCAATGATGTAATTTCTGTTCCTGGATCCGGACAGACCTGGAGGGGTCTCCTCTTGGGCCTCCCAATCACGGATGTAAAATCTCGTCCTCTGTTGTTCAGTCTGGTCTGGGTGAGGTTTCTGCAACATGCGGGGATGCGCCACTCTTCCCAGCTATTTCCTGCTCCCGCTTCTGCTCGCCCCCCCCATCTCTACCTATGGAACCCCAGAGGCTTTTAGGTCCCAACTCAAAGGCCATCACCACCTCCTCTGTGAAGCCTTTTCTGTCCCCCTTCTTTGCCAGCCCGCCTCTCCCACCTTGACAGCCTCCTGACCTGTCATCTGAACTTTTCTGTGTCCATCAGGATGACATTCAGCTGCAGGGAGTAGAAAACCTGGCTTACAGCAGTTTCAATAAACAGGGAGCTCTCTGTTCTCACATAACAAATGCATTCGTTCTACAACTATTTACCAGACTCTTATTGTGTCCCAGCCACTTTTCCTGATCCCAGTCCTTGGCCAAGCAGAGACCTCCCCTCCCCCCGCCCTCGAACTTTTGGCCACCAAGTGCACCCATTTTCCTTGCTTTGAAGTGACACTTTTGAGTTTACTGCCCATCTTGTCCCTTCCTCCTGCCTCTGAATCCAATCTGTTTCTTCTCCCCTTCTTTCTGTTCTTTTCCTCCCCAGGACCTTTGGCTCCCCATTAGCCTTTGGAAAAAAATTCATTGCTTATGTTTGTTTCTTTTTCTCTTTAATATATACAGATCTCTTACTCTTGGTGTAGGTTGCTCTTGGCTCTTGGAGGAATACTTGTATTTGGCAGCAGCAAATGTAGCAGAAAGAATAGGCAATTCTGGAGTGAGAAGAGGTTCAGATCCAAGTCCTGGAGCCATCACTCACTGTCATGATGGTGGGCAAGTTACTTAAGTTCTCTGAGCCTGTTTTTTCATCGGTACAATGGGTGTGATATTAACACCTCTCTCCAAAAGTCTTTCATGGGAATTAAATGAAATGACTTAAAAAAAAGCACAATGCAGGTGTTTCTCATTCATGCGCTCTGCAGAAGGTCGCTTTCGAGCTGACTGCAGCAGAGGGATGTTTGCAAGCCCCGGGGGATCTGTCCTTCAAGCCCAGATCTCAAGAACTGGGAAGGCCCTTCATTTCCAGCACTTCCCGCTCTTGCCCCAGAGGCAGATGTTAGAAGCTGCCTGGGATGGTTTCTGAATTAATTGCCCCAAACATTCGGGGTTTTATGTTGCCAAGTGTCTAAACAGGCTGGAACTTCAACCTCTCTCCCGCCACTCCCAGCCTTATTTTGGAAATGGATTTAAAGTCACATTTTTGAGATTCTGAATGTGTGACACCTCCCTCCCCCACCCCCACCCGAGCTATTTGGAGCATCCATCTGCTGCTGTTTATAACCCTGGGCTCTGGACCTGGCTTCGCCTCTAGCTTGGAACTCACGGGAAGACCTAGGGCTCTCTCGTGTCTCTGGGTTTTCTGGCCTCTGGTTTGTGTGTCATGGTTTCTTGTTTTTTTTTTCTTTCTTTTTTTTTAATTAACATATAATGTATTATTTTTTTCAGGGACACAGGTCTGTGAGTCATCGGTCTTATATAATACCCAGTGTTCATTACAACACATACCCTCCCCAATGTCCATCACCCACTTACCCCCTCCCCGCCCCTCCCCCCCCACTATGGTTTCTTGTTTTCTGATTTGGATTTGGCACCTCTCAGATTCCTTGGATACTGATTATATATCCCCCGAGTCTTGTCCTGCGTGTCCTTCCACAAGCCTGTCAGTGGCCACTCTGCCTTTTAGACGGTCCAAGCCCTTTCTGGAACTTTCTGGTGGGAAGGTTCTCATAGAGCTATTCTTCCCTTAGCATTAAGCAGGACCACTCTCCTTCTTTTAGTTTAAACCTGTGAATTCCAACTGAATTCTCTGGGCTCCAAGGAGACTTCTTTACTTGCGCATAGGATACATTCCTCACTTTCTCCCAAATTGTATATTATATGTGCAATATATTGCTGATTATACTTTACACAATGTATAATGTTATATCATATATTATATATAATACATACAATATAAGATATTGTATGTACAAGTTTTCCTGTGAATCTAACACATTGGTTTAAGGATGCTTGGAATGCTGGAAAAAAAAAAAGGATGTAAAATAATGGGTCATGCTACCCCCTAGTGGCAGAGCATGGCAACACACATCTCAGCCCGGGGAAAGTTTTATATCCTTCACAACCAAAACCAAAAAGCTAGAATTTGGGTTATTTCCCTGATATTATAGAGTTAAGTGTATTTTTACTGCAACTTGTGTCCACAGATACCAAGATATTTCTCGTGAGCTCTGTGATTTTAGTCTTGTTTTTAGAGATAATAGATTATCACTGCTTATCAAAAATGTATTTGTTTTGTTTTTGCAGTCACAATACCGTACTCTACATTCACACGAAGAAGATATTTCCCCCCTACAATTAATGTATTTTTTTTAAAAAACTTTCTGTAAAATCGAGCTGTGTCTCACACGCTTGGGCATTTCACAATGTTGACCAATAAGGTATTTCACCGGCCGCGGTGCACAGACAGCTTGCGTGCTCTCACCAAATGCGGCCATGAAGTCAAGGATTCCGAGCATCTGGTTCCAGATTGTTAGGGGACGTCTACAGGAGTCCGGCAGGTGGTTGGGCAGCCCCGATTGGAGTCGGTTGCGGTATGTGGTCCTCTTTGCTGCTGCTTGAGCTTCCTTCCGCCCCTTTACTTTTATTCCTTGGAGCATCTCCACCGGGTGCTGCCCGCGCCCCGCTCCCCACGCCCCCACGCCCCGCCCCCACGCCCCACCCCCTACCCTCGGGGGCCCAGGCCCTGGACTCCGGCAGTAGACATAACAACCCTCCATCTGCAGACCAGACATTGCCGCACCCTGACGACTGTCCAGAGCCTTGACCACACTGAAAATACGTAACACAACGCACTAGAGCAGGGGTGGCAGTTTTTTTCTGAAAACGGACAGAAAGTAAATATTTTAGACTCGTGGGCCAGATGGCCTCTGTCATGACCACTCTTTTCTGCTGAGATGGTGCTGAGAGCAGCCACCGGCGATACAGAAAGGGGTGGGTGTGGCCGTGTTCCAATAAAACTTCCCGCACCGACAAAAATTGAATTTTATATAATTTCCATGTGTCATGAAACATTATTTCTCTTTTGATTTTTTCCTAGCCATTTTAGAACGTGAAAATCATTCTTAGTGGATGGCATGAAAACAGGAAACAGGCTGGAATTGGCCCGCGGGCCTTAGTTTGGGGACCCCTGCATTAGGGTGAGTAATCCTTCACCCCTTTCTGGCTGATGGCAATTTTTCTGACAACCATAAGCGACTGGATTCAGGACTCTGTTCTCTCTGGTTGTCTGGATCAAATCCAATTCTTGGTTAAAGTGGCTCACATTTTTTTTTTGTCAATTCTGAATAGGCACATATTTAGGTAGGTGTTGAACTGCTTGAACGCGTCGGCTTTTAATTTCCTCCAAAGAAATGGTCGATCCACTGAAAGTTCTGTTTGAAAAGCAACCTCATGGATGTTTTATGAAAGTCTAATTTAAAACCCTGGGGGACCTCACTCTGTCACCTCCGGATCCTTCTCTTTCCAAGTCCACACTTCCGTTCATCTCCTTCTTTCTTCTTCCTAATTAGCTGACTGTCTAATTAAATGATTCCGCATTTAGAGGTTGGGAGCCCTCACTGATATCTAATCATCGTGTGGCCCTCCTGTGGCCTCTTCTATTTCCTTTTGAGATGAAGTGCCCAGAGCTGAATGGCGGCCAAGGTCAAGCTACCCGCATTTGTATTACCTACTAGCACACCATTACCATGGTGTTCGCTCCTCCTTAATACAGACTAATAGCTCATTCTCCTTCCTGACCTCTAGTGAACGCCGAGCAGCTGTCTTCAGGACGCTCTTTGTGATAATTTCAAGATCTTTTCCTTAGGAAGTTATAACTAATTCAGGGCCCATCAGCGATCATAAATAGTTTAAATTGCTCTTTCGAGTGTGAACTGCCTCCCACGGGCCACCTAATTTACCAGGTGTCCCCTGGCTGTGCTTGTCCCATGACCAGACACTGTCCCTGCCCTTTTAAACTCACTCTCCACGTCTTACCTTGGTCCGGTTAGGACAAGCAGAGCTTACATTTGGGAATGAACTGTGCTCTGCCACTCGCCTCCCTAGCAATGCATTAATGACGGATTTGATAAGACTGTCAGTGTTTCAAGCCCGGTGAAGTCGTCTCTGGAGGACTTTCGAGAGGCCACGCTGATCCCGGAATTGTGCTCAGGGTCGGTTTGCTTCTGTTTAGAGGAAACTCAGGGATGTTACTTTACCTAAAACTTTCCAAGCTTTGGGGTCTTCTTGGATTTTCCTAATTTGCCGCCCTGGAGAACTTCGGAGACGAGATTCTCTTCCGTGGGCTAGACGAAGTGTTTAGCCTCTCTCATTTGGTGATTGTTTCAGATGCTTAAATACACAAATGAAATTGGTAAAATTTGAATATGGATTAATTAGATAATGTGGTAATTAGATAATGATATTGCATCAGGGTACATTTCCTGAATTTGATAATTGCCACTGTGATTATGGAAGGGAATGTCCTTGTACTTGGAAGTTGCATGCTGGGGGATCTAGGGGTGAAGGGTCATGATGTTGGCACCTTATTTCAAATGGTTCAGAAAATATGTATATATACCTTATATTTGGGAATATATATTTATATATATATATAAAATAGGGTCTGCGTAAACACACACTTATATGTAGAAAGATAAAGCAGAAATGGCTTTAAGCAGAAATGTTTTTTTTTAAAGAGAAATTTTTTTTTTTAAAGATTTTATTTATTTATTTGACAGAGAGAGAGAGAGATCACAAGTAGGCAGAGAGGCAGGCAAAGACAGAGAGGAGGAAGCAGGCTCCCTGCTGGGCAGAGAGGCAGGCAAAGACAGAGAGGAGGAAGCAGGCTCCCTGCTGAGCAGAGAGCCCGATGCAGGGCCGATCCCAGGACCCTGAGATCATGACCTGAGCCGAAGGCAGAGGCTTTAACCCACTGAGCCACCTAGGCACCCCTTTAAGCAGTAATGTTAATGATGAGTTAGGTAAATGGAAGATGATGAAGGATGAATCCAGGTAAAGAGCATATGGGAGTTCGTTTGTAATATTTTTGCAGCTTTTACATTGGTCTGAAGTTCTTTGTGAGTGAATCATTTAATTAATTAAGATGGTGGATCAATGGTAATCCTAGCACCTGAGACATCTATAGACTGCCAGCCTAGCCCCCCCTTGCTCCTTGGGGTGTCCGCCCTGCCCCCCGTGCCTGCTCCTGCTCTTCTGCTCACTGTCCCCCCAGTCTGCCTCATCTCAGCTAAGAATCATCAAACATGGGCTGAGCTCCAGTACGTGCCAGGTGCTGGCCGGGACAGGGGAGTTGAGAGTAGGCAGACGTGTCCCCGTCCTTAAAGAGCTATGGTCTAACAGGGAAGACAGAAGCCAAACAGAAAATCACAACGAGCTGTCACAGGGATCTGTAGGTTGCGAAAGGAAGCATGTCATAGGGTCTAACTCATTCAGAGGCTCGGGGAAGCCTTCCTGGGGAGACGCTATTTGAGCCCAGAACTATAGGATCGTGGGGATTAGCTTGGCAAAGAGAGGGTGACAGAGGGGCCAGCACGTGTCAGGGGGACTGGAGGGGTGCGTAGCAGGTGTTGAGAGAAGCCCGGCCGGGCTGGAGCAGGGGCAGGGGCAGAGGAGGTGGGAGAGGCAGGCAGGGTCCTGTAGACCACTTTGATAACTGATTTTTCTTTATTCTGAGCGCTGCAGGAAGGGAGTAGGCAGTAATGTCATGATGAGCTTTGCATTTTTATTTCTTTTTCTTTGCATTTTTAAAAAACAAAAAATCCCTCTCACTGCAGTGTAAAAATGAGTTGGAAAAAGCAGCAGTGACAGTGGGGCGGGAAGCTAGGAGGCTGTTGCAGTCGTCTGGTGAGCAGCAATGTCTTCCTGGACGGGACGGAGACAACTGGGTGGATATTGGATATATGTGGGAGGCGAACTTGGCAGGACTTGGTGGTCGACTGGACAGTCTCATTTGGATATCCCTTTGTTGAAAAATTTCTCTGTTTTTCCTTTTGGTTTATAGATCTGGTTGGGAGGTTCTGTTTCTTTTTTTCTTTTCAAAAAGCATTTGCAAATATTCCCCCTTCCGTGGCATTGACTCACTGTCTTGCTTGTGTATGCCTGCGATGAATATTCTTTGCCCAAAGTTGATGGTTTATCTCATTCAATAAGATCAGGCTAATTAGGAATTGGGACTTACCTATCTCACACATTCTGGAAACTTAAGATGTGGGAGACAGAAATTAATGTAGTTTTAAAACAAACTATTGCATTTAGGAAATTGCACATTAGACAATAGGGTTTATATTGGAAGATATTAATTTTGACAGGGGAGAGACCCTGCTTGATGCAATCACAATTCTGACAAATAAATGCCATTGTCCTTTTCCATGCCAACGGTGACTTGCAATTATAGTAATACATGGTTCTCTTTGATTTATGGCATCGTGTTAACCGTGGAATTACTTAGCAAAATCAGCTTGGCTTGATGTAAGATATTTTCCTTGCCTAGAAAAAATTCTGGCCTGAAGAAGAGATGACATTAATTTAGGAATAGTGGAGTTATCATTGAGTTATCAAAATAAATCTGAGGACATAAATCAATTCTACTGCAAGGAGAATGCTAAATCGATAAGTCCAGAAAGACTTTATTGATTCCATCGCCATCACTCAGCCTTCTTCATTAGATTCCTCAGCCATATGTTTAATTGAAATGATAACGCAGATAACTTGGGGTAAATCCACAAATCCTGACTTTGATATGGGGTGGTAATGAAAACAGTTTGGCAAGGCTGGCTTTCTCCCTCAGATTCGGGGGTCTAAGAGGGAAGACTTTACCTGTTCCTGTTTCCTAGAGCTTCTAGTCTGGGCAGATGATGAATCAACCATCTTAAGTCACTCCTTTTAAGTTGAATTAAAAAAATTATAGTAACAGACTGATCATAATATAAGAGGACATTTCAAAAAATTACTCATAGTTAACACCACCCTAACATATTGACTATTATTATACTGCATTATAGTATCTGTTTCTGTGACTTGTTTCTCTCACTTAAACAATGATGAGCAGGGGCACCTGGGTGTCTCAGTTGGTTGAGCAGCTGACTCTTGGTTTCTGCTCAGGACACGATCTTGCGGTCGTGGGATCGAGTCCCTGGTCAGGCTCTGTGCTCCGCATGGAGTGTTCTTCTGATTCTCTCTCCCTCTCCCTCCAGCTCACGTTCTTTCTCTCAAATAAATAAATAAAATTTAAAAAAAAAACGATGAGCCATTGAGGACAAGAGTCTTTTTATCTTTGTATTCCTACATCCTGTTTAAATGCATGAATGTATGGGCATTAGAAGAGCATCCATGTCCTGAGCATTATAAGTGATGAATCCCTAAACTCTACCTCTGAAACTAATTGTACACTGTATGTTAATTAATTGATTTTAAATTTAAAAAATAAATGCATGAATGTTTTTAGATAGCTTGAATTAGAACTTTATCAGTTAGCTTTTGTTGTATAACAAATAACCCTAAAATTTTATAGCTTAAAAAAAAAACCGAGCATTTTATCTGCTCTTGGTTCTGGGGGTCAGATAGGTGAGTCTTCTGTTTTTAGCTGGAACTTGTCCATCTAGGATGGCTTCACTCACACGCCTGGCAGTTGATAATGACCCTGGGATGATGGTCTCCTGTCTCTCATTATCCAGTAGGCAATTCACATGATAGCAGAAGAATTCCCATCAGCCAGAGGGGAAGTAATTCTTATCAGCCTTTGTTGTGTCCCATTTGCTAATGGTGACTCGACCAAAGCCAGTTACATGCTGAGCCTGTACTGAGAGCTGAAGAAATGATCTCTATATCTTGATGAGAGGAGCTACAAAATATTTTGGCCATTTTTTTCAATATATTGCAGAAATATAAATAAAATTGTATTTTATGCATTTTCCCCTTAACTATAGATGCTTCCTCTTGTTACATTAAAAAAAAAGCTTTTATTTATTTATTTGAGAGAGAGAGCAGGAGTGTGGGAGGGAAGGGCAGAAGGAGAGGGACAAGCTCCTGCTGAGCAAGGAGCCCAATGCAGGGCTTGATCCCAGGACCCTGAGATCATGACCTGAGCAGAAGGCAGACGTTCTACCGACTGAGCCACCCAGGTGCCCCTTATCACATTTTTTTAAAAAGCTGATATATTGGATATTTATTATGTGTTAATTGTTTTAGATTAAAACATTTAATCTTCAGACAACCCTAAAAGGTGGGTAAAATTATTATTCCCCATGTTACTCGTGAGGAAACAGAGGCTCAGAGATATCAAGCCACTCACCCAAGGTCACACAGCTAGTAAGTGGAAGAGCAGAGATTTTAACCCTCATCTCTCTGGCTCTAGGGCCTTAA
The DNA here is from genome assembly GCA_028534135.1 of Potos flavus. Taxonomy (NCBI): domain Eukaryota; kingdom Metazoa; phylum Chordata; class Mammalia; order Carnivora; family Procyonidae; genus Potos; species Potos flavus. Next base: position 157,745,373 of record CM052883.1, read on the forward strand.
GCTTAGCAAACTTTTGATGATGATTCTTACTTGCCTTTTGTTGGGTGTTTAGACATTGATAGTTGTTTTGAAATTGTAGGACACATGCCCAGGAAGATTTCCTAAACTGTGTGTGAGACTGGACCTCCTTACTCAGGGGTGACTTGGGTCTTATCAAAGAGTGTGCCATCTCCCAAGCCCCCAAATAAGACCACTTCTTCTGACTTATATTAATTCTGATATTCATGTTTCTCCTAAACCACGGAAGTGAAGGGGTGGTAGGTAGATTCTGTCGAACCCTAAATTAAGGGTCTGGGCAGTATTCTGTGACCATACATTGATTATGGATACAAGAATTTGGCAAAAAACCTATAAAACATTATGTGGGGGCGCCTGGGTGGCTCAGTCGGTTAAGCGTCCAACTCTTGACTTCGGCTCAGGTTGTGATCTCAGAATCACGAGATTGAGTCCTGCGTTGGGCTCTGTGCTGGGTGTGGAGCCTGCTTGGGATTCTCTCTCTTCCTCTCGCTCTGATCCTCTCCTACACACACACACACTCTCTCTCTCTAAAAATAAAAAAAAGAAAAAGAAAAAAACATTGTGTGAGTCCATTGGCTATATAGAATTTATAATAAAGAATATTGTATAATTTTTATTATCGATCACTGAGTGCTATATATCTTGTGTATCTGTAGAACTTACATTAAATTTACATACGTAGTATAGTCATATAGGCACACACTATGAGAGAAGTAGTTAAATACTTACCGGCTCGCCATAGGCATAGTCCTACCACTCTGTTACCTGTTACAGGTAAGAAGCTGGGGGATTTTCCTCTTCAGTCTGAGCGCTTGAGAATCCCAACTTTCCTCTTATCTTTGGCTTGCTAACTCATAGGAAGCCCTGGAAATCATCGAATTCGGTCAGCAGAGGAAGCCCAAAAGGCGAAAAACCCCGACTTTCCTACGATCTGAGGCCTTTGCTAGGAAGATCTGCCAACAGCGAGAGGACAGCGTTAGCGTTCTTGGGTCTCCTGCACGTGGAATGTCTTGTGTGTCACATAGGGGTATTTTAGAGTTTCTGTATTTACATTTATCGAAGTGACAATAACGACAAGCATATACATGCTTTCTCATTTACAAAGCACTTCCACATTTATTTGCTTATTTCCTCCTTCTAAACAGTTCTCTGTTTCTGGCAATTCATGTGCGGCTGGACAGGGGGAATCATTAGCACAGCGTTAGACGCTAGCGAGCTCATTCCTCTCCTGGATGTTGTGGCCTCTTGGACATGGCACTAAAGGTATTTACTTACTGCATCCTGTGCTCTTTGTTACACACCATCTGCAGTGAATTCAGGGCAGGAAACAAAACCCCTTAAGAGGTTATTACCAGTTTGAGTGGAAAGAGCAATCCCACTCGCCGAAGTGAGTATGATGCGGTTGACTTTGAATCTGTTTCTGTCCCTGGCGTGGAGGATGGAGGATGGAGGGTGGAGGGTGGAGAAGGGTATCGGGAATATGAGGGGAGTACGGAGGCAACAAGCAGCTGCCTCAGGGAGTATGGAGAGAGTTCCCGACCATTTGCTAATACTGTACCTATTGTAGCTTTCTTTTTTTAAAAAAATATTTTATTTATTTATTTGACAGAGAGAGAGAGATCACAAGTAGGCAGAGAGGCAGGCAGAGAGAGAGGGGGAAGCAGGCTCCCTGCTGAGCAGAGAGCCCGATGCGGGGCTTGATCCCAGGACCCTGAGATCATGACCTGAGAGGAAAGTAGAGGCTTTAACCCACTGAGCCACCCAGGTGCCCTATTATAGCTTTCATCATGATGGAGGAAAACACCCTCCAACCCAATTATTTTCCTTTCTTGATATGATCAACATCACAGTTTGTAAGGTTTGCTCTGGAAAATTCTGCACAGGGTAAGATAAGAATGAATCCAAAAGCACAGGGCGACTCATTTGTAATAGTTCATGCCTACCAGCAACAATACAGTGAGGGCTCCGCAGCACAAGGGCACGGGGAGTGTGGCTATTATCCAGCTAACATGACTGATTCTCAGGGCTACACGGGATCTCTCAGACCTGAAAATGGGCATTTGGGACTAAAAGAACTGATGTAATGTTCTCCGATGATCAAAGTAAATAAGATGGTTATCAAATCTTAATTCTGCTCTCTACTGCGTGAGCTTGGATGGTCTACAGTAACCTCCTTGGCACGCTTGAGAATGAAAAAATTCAATTTCAAAAGCAAACACAGATAGAGAACAAAAATAGTTTGGAGGACAGCTTATCCACAGAACAGAGCCCGACTAATTAGGGCCAATAAATACAACGGAAGTTTGCAGAACTGAAGCGAGTATTTTATATAGCCAAAGATTGCCAAATATATTTCTTCACCAAGATTTGCTTTTTTTCCCCTTAGCTATTGATCACCTTTGTGAAGGAGAGAATATTGACATGTGCAGAAAACCGTAACGAGTTGAAATAGTTTTAGATAGAGTATCTTTGGCAGGTCTTCGTGTTCTGATTTAAGTGGGTGCCGCTGTGGGTTCTGAAATAGCTTCTATAACCAGTTTCATCACAGACCTAATCATCCCAAACATCATTCCCTGTAATTTGACTGAAAAGCAGTGAGACAGCAAAAGCTCCAATTCTTGAAAAGGATTCGGCAGCCAGCCAGCTTATGCTTATTAGAGACGCTCTTACGCCGTCTCCTCCCCTCTCTCTCCACCCCGACCACGACTAAATAAATCCAGAGGCTTGCATCAAGTATGGAGGTGAGAGGGGCAAGGGAGAAGACCAGAACTGACTCCCGTGGGAAAACAGTTTTGTTAAAAAAAAAACATTCAGTAAGGCTTTACTGTCCTATAGAACTTCTGTCAAAATATTGAGAATTTGAAAAGTGAGTCTTTTCTTTTTCTTTTCTTTTTTTTTTCCAGAAGACAAGCAAGGACACACCCTCAGGCCAGATTATAGTGGAAAGAATCGAGCACTTGGTAGGTGGAGACCTGGATCCTAGAACCTCTCTTCTGCACTGTGTGAACTTTGACAAGACTCTTAACCTCTCTGAGCCTTGGTCCCTTTATTGAGTTTTTTTTTTCAGCCCTACCTTTTTTCCTGCCATGGTAAAGCTTTCTACTTTTTTTTTTTTTTTTTTAGATTTTATTTATTTGAAAGAGAGAATGAGAGCATGAGAAGGGGAGGAGCAGAGGCAGAGGGCGAGGCAGACTCCCGCTGAGCAGGGAGTCTGGTGTGGGACTCGGTCCCAGGACCCCGGGATCATGACCTGAGCTGAAGGCAGATGCTTAACCGACTGAGCCACCCAGGTGCCCCAAGCTTTCTACTTTTAAGATTAAGAAGTTTCTTTTGAAAACTTTGCTCTACCATCAGGTTGTCTGAATTTTATGTTTCGGATTTTTAGCAAACACTATGGAATTTAGATATTGGGGATATCTGGGAAGGCCAGATGTTTTTGGAATGTATAAACCAAAATGTAAGAAAAGCACCAGCCCTCATTTTAATTATGTATGCTATAGCATTAAATAAAAAAAAAAGGTACAAAATTAAGTGTATACATGTTACCCAAGTGTCTTCCTTCTTCTGCATGTATTAGAAGTGTCTGAGATATAAAATAGAGGTCGCAGATCTGCACGATGCATTTGCAGGTATCAGGGGTGATTATGGTGCAGGACAGGGGACAAGTTCAGTTCAGACATCACTGTTCTTAGCAGTTTATCACTAGTAAATTTACGCCCTGTGGTGGGTATGCGGTAACAGGGAGGAGGATGACTACGTGGAACAGTTACCCCCCCCCCCCCCCATGAGGTCCTGGAAAGTCAGAACAGAGATGGAGGAGGGCATTTCAGGACATGAAAAGGCAAGGGAGGGAGCTGCAGAGAGCAGGTTGCCTTATTCAGGGTTTGCCCGGAGCTGGCTCTGTTAGCAATAATCCCCCAACGAGGAGAAGACCTTTATAGATTCCTTTGGCTTCCAACATCTGGTTAAGCCAACTACACTGCAGCACGAAGTCTGCTTGATGAGCTGGGCCTGGGCCCCACATTTTTCTCTGTTCGTTCTCTTCCCAGTCTGTGTTTGTGAAAGCTCTTTGGGGTGTTGAATCACCTAGTGACAGATGTGGAGATTGAACAACTTTGAGGTCTCTTGATCTTCTCGATGGCAAAGAGACTCTTCTGCTGTCACTTGTCTGATCCAGCGTGTCTTGAGATCATATAGAAATTCCTTTTTGTCACACCCCCCAGATCATAATGCAGAGGCCGATTAGCCTGATTATCAAGGCTCATTGGCTCCAGGCTCTTAGTTCAATGATACCCACCACGAACCACAAAGCAGAGCTTTGCAGGGTTAGCTGAGTGTGTTATTACAATGATTTCATTTAATAAACTTCCGTCGGCATCTTAATCGTCAGTCAAGTATAAGCATGAGAACCCTCGTTAGCCATGATTAGGCAATTGATGGTTAACAACATTTTCTCATTCCACAGGATTCATTTTCCTGAAAAGTCGAAATTGATTTAAAAAAAAGATTCCAGCAAGAGCACCTGGTAGACGGTGACTTTATGGGTTTTCATGACCGAGATCTGTTATAAATAAAGGGTTTCAATTGTTCTGGCTTGATTTTACATTTGGCTTTATGCTGGGATCTCTTTCCTGTCGGTTTCCAACCCTTCAGCCTCCTCTTCTGCCTTACCTGTGCTTGGGTCCTGTCCATCAAACTGGGTATGAGAGTCATTGTGTTCTTGGCATGTGCGCCATTCTACTAATGCTAGAGAATATTCCCCCAAATGGGTGGTATCAGGAATGGTTTTCTCTCTTCCCTCCCATCAGGGTCTGTGGTAGAGCCTTGCTGAATTCTTGGCAGTGGTCAGGGTTTTCTGTTCAGGCTGGTGGATTCAGACCTGACTTAGAGCACCTTTTACCCACCTCCCTCCTGCCCTTGTGCCCCCAAACCCAAACAATGCCATGTGCATGGTAAGCATGAAAGAATGAGGGGCTGAGCACCCGAGGTTCCAAATGCACCACGGTTGTCTCTCCTTTCTTGAGAGCTGTGCTTATCTGGGTCCTGGAGGAAGCAGGTGCTGAGACAGGATTAAGCATGTGAGGATTTCATGAAGGGAAATGCCTATGTGGGAAGAAATGGGGAGAGAGCTGGGCAGTCTGGGAAGGCAGTGATGCCTTACTTACGCAGTGAGTACAGGAGCAGGAGGGAGAAAGGTGGGTGGTAACGTCCGAGACTGCTGAGCAGACAAAGAAATTTCAGCAAGGATGCTGGGGAGTCTTAGAGCCAAGTCAGCCACCATGCTAGGAAGGACCTGCCCTGGGATCTTGGTTGCGTGCAGTCATCGGCAGGGGGCAGCCTGGGGAAGTGTGACGCTATATTTCTGGGCACAGCAGCTGGAGCCCTTGGCGAATTACACAGCTTGGGTTAGAGGTCTGGGAGGGTCCTTCCCACGGCGGCCACAGAGCCCATGGGCAGAACTAGAGCCAAATGCCACTGGCCGATATCTTCCTCTGGGTCTGCCTTCTGCTGGGCTGTGGAGGCTTCCTGCCTCGGGGATACTCCTTGTGGGCATCTGTGGTTCGCTGCTAGGCCTTGTTGCCCACAAGCCCATTCGTTGCCCACAAGCCCATTCGTTGCAGAGGTCCTGCTACTGCTGTTGCCCCGGGCCTTCCATACCTTCCTGTCATGGAAGGCGCCATGTTAATTCTCTGAGAAAGACACGAGTCATTCTGCCAGCGAGAGCCAGGGACAGGGAGAGGGCTGCGGTGTTGGAGCAGGACTGCAAAGGGCCTTGAGTACTGTGCCGAGGAGATCAGATGTCATCCTGAAAGCAGTGGGGAGCCACTGAAGAGTTTTCAGCATGGAGAGCAGTATGGTGGATTTATGAGGAAAAACAACTCCAGCAGGCGGGCTGAATTGCCTGGGGAGGAAGGTTGCAGGGAGGAGAAGGAAGCAGAGAGATCAGTTAGGAAGATACTGTAGTCATTTGGTTGGTTAAGCTGATGGGTGAAAAGGAGCACCTGTATCACCTTCTCCATCTGTAACTCCAGCTACTCCACTAGGGTAGCTGGTCCTTTTCCTTTCTGCCCAGGACACCACATCTAGGAGCACCTTTCTGGGCAGCCCCACCTAGGACTGGTCAAGACCCTGATAACTCTGTTCTCCCTTCTCTTCCCCTGGCACCAGCTAAATCAGTTGGTGTGATAATTTTAAGATCAAGTGTTCAGCTGCGGTTATTTACACCCCCAGTGTTGGGGGGAAGCAAGTCATGCCTGCAGCTCATGCCGTGGGAGCAGGCCCAGTCAAATACATGCTCTGTCATGGTTCCTCACTGGTGGGAAGCTGGTGTTTCATGCCTTGCTCTGATCTTCATTTTCACTGTAGTTCTCTTCCATTTGCTCTGCTAACTCTCAATCTTTCTCCTCCCTTTCCTTCTGGAAGTTCTTTGTGGAAGGTGAGATCTCACTTATTCTCAGTGCTTTTAGATGATCCCTTCTTGAGGAGGGAGTGTTTCCCATGGCCACACAAATGTTCTATTTCGAGGCCCTATCCCCTGCTGTCCTTTTCTCTCTCTCTTTTTTTTTTCTAGCTTGTCTCTTAATACATTCACGCCCCAAGGTTATCAGAAGAGGGCACCCCCTCTGGAGAGAGGCACTGCTGGACTTCCCAGTTCCAATTCTTGTCTCTGGAGGTCTGTCTCCCTCTGGGGGGGCTGTCACTGCGTCATCGCCCACTGGCCCCTGGGCTCTGCCCCCTGATTACCAAGAGAAGACAGAGCACTCTCTCTAAAGCACAGCTGAGACCAGATTGGTTTGTGACTCCGACACCATCATGCATTGCTGGGTTACACACAGAGAGCTGCTTATTGTGGGTGGCCAGCTGTGGCTGCGGCTGGAGCCGCTCTGTCTCTGGTGCTTCTTTTTGTGGTCCCCAGCTGGTGGCCCTAGCCAAGACAATTTCCCCATCTCATCGCCAGGAGCCTCCAGAATCTCTGCATGCCTTAGAATCTAGCCTCAGAGAGCTACATAGGAAGGACGCCCCTGCCTCTTATTTCAAGCCTGTCTACTGAGTTTTAAGGTCCTGTTCTGGGACCAGTGCCTTTGTGAAGGGCCTGTCCTATAAAGGCCCCAGCAGTGTGCCCTCACACTGCTGTTGGACAAGGGAATCCAAGCAGAATACGATCACCAGTGACCTCCTGCAAAGACATTTGCAGGAGGCCCTTTAGCCACAGCATAGTGTTCCCCTATCTTGTCCCTCGTGGTGCTCAATCTTCAGCCTGTGATGCCCGTTAAACGTGGATTGCTGGGAGTTGGCTCCAGAAATTCTGATTCAGTAGGTCTGAGATGCTCCAGTGATGAGCCTAATGCAGCTTAAACCCACAATTCGGTTTCTCTAAGCGTGTGTGTCTGGCTCTGTGCTGCTATTTAGCAGGAAGGGCTCCACTGTGCACAGGGTTCAGCCTCCAAGGAGAAATGCAGGGGCCAAGGTCAGGGGTGAAGAACAATTGCAAATTGGAAAATAAGAGTGCAGTGTTTGCATCTAGATCTGGGGAACTGTGGGCTGATCTTGTGTTTACAGCTAGCACTTGGGTATTATATTTCCCATTTGGAATCTCAATCTTAAAGTCGACAGCCTGTGAAAAAAGTTTTCAGTAGGGAGAAAAGGGAGATAGTGTGATTTGGGGAGACAAAAGTGATGTCTAGATTATAAGGTTTTGCACTAAATTTGATAATTCTCTGCACTGAAAAGAATCCCTCTTCTTGGATTAGAGTAAATCTATTTGGTGCAAACTCACATCCTTTAAGTACCAGTATATCTATGCTTCTAAATATCCTGCATAAAAGACCAACAATGATCAGGAGTAACAGTGAACAACCTTGTGAACTCTTTAATGCGAATAATTAATTAGTAAATTGCTACCAATTCTAAATGAGACATGCATCCGTAGCTGGTGTGAATATAAAGTTGCTGAAATAAAATTTTACTGTTTTCCAGTTGGCATTTTATAATGAAAAACAAATTGCTTTATGCAGAATGTTTACTTAATTGTATTGGCTCTAATGGGGTTTTATTTGAATTATCTGGCATGTGAAGGAAAGGAACTAGGCTCTAAGTTGAGAAAAAAGAATAATGGGAGGTTTTTTACAATAATTTTCAAGGGTTACATGGAGAAGACTCATCGCTTTTACTCTACATCCACTACACAGCGAATAAAAAAAAAATACTATAGCAGTATGCTCTACTGAAGATTAAATCTGTATTTTCTCTCTGTTCTAGCAAGAGAGGGTCAGAAAGATACCTTAGTTGTCTCAAGGAGAAGAAATCTTGTTCCAAGGAGAATCACTAAAAGTACTCCCACCCTACCCCCATGAGATCTGGGACGACTATAAATGTTGAGAAAGGTGATGGGTAGTTCCATTTTCCAGGAAAGAAGTTTGACCAGACATTTTAGGGCCGGGGTCTGGGAGGAGGAATGAATAATGGACTGGGAGGAGGCTTGAGGGAGGGAAGGTGCCTGGGGCTCTGGGTCTATGAGGCAGTGAAAGCTGAGCCCATCTGGTCTGAATTCTAGGGCTGGTTTTCAGACCAGGGAGTGGGGGAGGATGGAAGCGGAGAGGGAGAGCTGTGATCATGGGCAGCCTGCCACCTGGAACCGTGTTCTTGGCTTGTCCCTCCCACCGGCTAGGGCTCTGCTCTCTGGGCGTTGCTTGCAGGCAGTGATACCCACTAACTCATTTGGGGAGGGGGGCTGAAGTGACCACCATACTTTGAAGGGTCGATGATGCATGAAACTGCTCCCTGGAAACATGGGTGAGTCAGAAAAGCTGGCCATCTCCTTCATGTAAGGCTTCCTTGTGGCACAGAGTTTTCTGACAATGGTTAGTGTTAGTAATTGAGATAAAGACCAGTAGACTTCCCTAGGGGCCTTCGACATAGGCAAGTCTCATCTATTTGGGGTGGATTTTGGGTGGTCCCATTTTGGGTGGGGAATGAGGGACAGGAGATGGGGGAGGAGGAGCAGTTGATACCGAAATAAATTTACTTCTCACACTGGGATTACTGCTTACTCATCTGCTGGAATCTGAGTGGGTCCCATCATTGTTCCTGGTTCTCGTGGTTTGCTAGAACTCCCCCAGGGCACATTAAAAAATACGGAAATCAGGTGCCTTATCCTTTATGCTTGGTTTCATAAAAATTAATTATGGGAAAAATATATGCTGTGACGTGCTCTTTTTATCCCACTGAGAGAGGAATCTCTGTAGTACTTTCTCTTGTGAATAGAACTCAATAATTCTCCTTTGTGTAGTAAAATGGTATTATAGTCATGCTCGATTGTGGTGTTGCATGTAATTACAAGCCTGTTGAGTTCTGCATTTAAGCCCAGTTTGGGAGGATGTGGAGCTCAGCTTTTTTCAATCACACAGGATTAAACTTGGCATTCAAGTTTTTGTATAAAGCTGGTGCTAGCTGGTTAATGCCCATTTTGACCACCAGTGTGAAGAAAAATTAATTCCATTCAGGGTACTCAGCCAGCATGCACTGTTAGACTAGGGTTGTGGAAAAGGACAGTATCCTTTCAGTTTCAGGACTCATGCCTGATTGGTTCGTAGTCGTGTTATGCTGGCTGTTAAAATATTTTGAATATTGCCTCTGACTTATATCTCTACCTTTTTTTTTTTTTTTTGCATTGTTTGGATTACCAAGACGGGAGCCAAGATATCTTGTCCAGCCTTGAAATTAAGTGTCTGCTGACATGTCTAAAATTTATGGGCAACTGATGAAGTGCAATGGATTTATAAGAAGCTACTTCCTGGCTTCATCAGATGAGGCAACTGAATACTGTTGAGATAATTGTTTTCTTTACAGTCCATTAAATTTCTAATGGGCAAACTTCCAAACTGGGGTTGGTAATACCTGGGACCAGGGGTCAATAACATCCCTGACATGTGACCGTTTCTCCCGGAGGTCCAGTGTTGTACCCATGCTTAGCTGGTCCAACCAGACCCTCCTCCTCCATGACTCTGTGATGGGTCAGCTCTCGTGGAGTTGGGCACATGTCTTCATGTAAGATTATGAAAGTTGATCTCTTGATTCCCCTGGAGTTCTTAGTTCTGGATGTTGTACACTATGCTGAATTTCTGAGACATATGACTCTGCCCGGAAGGGCCAAGAATTGGGAAGAAGATAGGGAAGGGTAAAAGCTTTGGGATTCATGTAACAGGGGGGAAGGTGGAGATTGCACTTCTCTGGTCCAATTTTCCCGGGCCAGTGTAAATTCTTCTTGCCTAAGTGAAGTCAGTCATATGTTATAGACCTGTCCTGACTTACTATTCCAAACGTGTAATTATGACTTCTGTTCATAATAATAATAAGTAGAATAAAAGCTGTCATATAGCGGAGCAGCGGCCATGTGCCAACCCCAGGGCTAATGGTTTCACATACATTATTTCACTTAATTTTTAGAATTTTTATTTCACTTAATTTCCCTGTAAGTAGGAATTATTTTTCACCTCTTATAGATAAATAGCCTGAGGCTCTGAGCAATTTACTAACTTGCCCTAGTTTCCTTAGCCTAGCTCTGTCTGGCACCAAAGCTCACAGTCTATCCTTGCCACCATATGACCTCCCAAAGAAACCCAATGGTCCCACTTGGCCAATGCATTTTCTAAAATGAGATCTGGGTAAGTGTTTCATGTGCTCCAACTTTGTATGCAAAGTTCATATTTCCTTTAAAATTCCCCTGCTCACTCTCCAGTCAAGGTTATCTTGGACACAGAAAGTTCTTCAAATATTCAGACCACCTGTTACCCATGGAATATTCTGAACCTTGACAGTCTCTGCAGTGTCCTCCTCTTGCATGAAAATAGCTTTATCTGGCTTATAATTAGAAGTGAAATAATTTTAAATGGCTTCCACACTGCTCAGCTTTCAAAGAGAGGTTCTAGTTACATATAACTTCACATAAACAGATAATCAGAGGCAAGAGCCAGAGAGCACAGTTCCTGCCTCCTAATTGGCATGAAACAAGGACATCTGCTCTGCATGAAGCTTGGGTCAGGCTGTCCCTCTCATCTGTGACCTCTTGTGGTTAGGAGGGACTGGCCCTGGGTTATATAAAGACTTCACAGGGGCATTGAAAAATGGGATGGAATCAACTTGAACACAAAATCTAATTGGTTTGAATCCTTCCTTAACCATCAGTAATAATTTTGGGATTGATAGCCCATCTTATAAAATAAATGTTTGCCTTCCAGAGGTAGAATTTCTTCCCTTGGTTGCAAGTCCAACCAATTTCACTTAAAAGGCTCTGACGGAGATGAACCTGATAGGATTCTAACTGCTCTTCTTATTTAAGATGAATTTTTCAAATTAGAGAATATGGAACACCACATTTATTCAATACATTTCATCTCAACCTTCCCCTCCATCTCCACACACACACACACACACACACACACACACACACACACACAGCCTTTATTATTATTATTACTAAATTCCAAAACTGGATGGGGGGTTTTGGAGGTGGGAAAACTGTGCAAGGTACAGGACCTGGGTCTGAAGTTTCTCTTGAAACTGTTATTGGTTTTCCAGAAATCCAGTTATACAAATGTACCTAGAATGTAAAGGTCCTAAGATAGCTTACTTCAGAAATTTTTGAGTTTCTGAGCAAGGCTGCTTAGAGCTGAAGGCCCCTCTCCATGAGGTCTAGGGCACGATATGTGCTCATGAGAGAGACAGACAAAGAATTCTTTTAGAACTTTGACCTAGGGTTCTACAAACCCCTGTTCACAGCATTTCTCTCTGTTCTCAGCAAGTCCAAATTCTGTCCATGCTTTGTATGATGGTTTGGAGCCATATTTTCTCCATAGATTCTTTCTGCCAAACCCAGTCTTCATTGATTCTGTTAATTAGTTAATGTCATACATTTTAATTTAATATTGGAATGAGTAGCTACTCATGCAAAGTATTGGTCTTGATATGTTCTGTGGGGCTGCAAAGATGAATCAAAATTCGATTCTTCCCTGAAGAGTTTATAGTCTAACAAGAGAGAAGTCAGTATAGCAGGGGATGGGCAGGGACACAAATAAATAGGCAGTTACTATATGGTGCACTAAAGTAGAAAGTGATACAATGCAAGGAAAGAGGATATAGGAAATTCCCCCAAAGGACTCCCTCTTTCCTAAAAGCATTCTCTCCAGTCTGAGGGTTCCTTGAGATACATTATGTTCATTGGAGCCAGGAGAAGTCTGCTTTGGATTTCTATTTGTATTTATTTCCCAGTTGATGGGAAGAGGGCCTTCAAGGCATATGGTTTAAGATGGGGTGGGGGTTTTGGTGAACCTTACCCGTAGGAATGAAAGGGAAAGGGAGGAGTCCAGTGATGCTTATGGCATCCAGCTCAAGAAGATGGAAGAACCAGCGAGTGGGGAGGGTCAATTAGAGAGGCTGGTGAGCTTCCATAAGCCTATGACTCGTCTCACATTTATTATGTTTGTTACCTCCTCCCCGCCAAGGTTTCCTTCTTGGGATTTAAGGATTGATGGTAAAGCCCTTTAGTGAGTGGGCTCACTAGTCTTTGTCTCTTGGAGTGGGGAGGAAAGAGGGCCTGAGGAGGCTTGACCAGGAAAGGGAGAAGTATGGGAGTCTGCTGGGTAGAAAGAGCACCAAGAGAAAAGGTGAGCAGGCAAGGCCTGGCACCAGTCGGATAGGAACATGACCTGGTCTCAGCATAGGAAGGTTTCCGGGTCCCCAACACAAGCAGGAGTGAGTGATAGGGAGGTTGTGGGGTCAGAGAATTACTCCTGGCTTAAGGGACCAAGGCAGGTTGGCCCCATGGAGGAGGTTGAATGTCATTTGAGCCCTGAAAGAAAATCCAAGTCGGGCACATAAATTTTAAGGAAGAGAATGAGTAGAGACAAAGGGCAGGGAAGAATGTGGAGAGGCTGTGAAATAGGAAGTCGCTGGGTTTGGTTAGACCAGAAGGGAAGGAGTGGAAGTAAGGATGGAGAGGTAGGTGGGGGCTAGATCTCAGTAGCTAAGGAGATTGGGCAATGGAGGAGGGTCACTGAAGGCTCTGGGAGGGTGTAGAACTGTGCTTTAGGGAGATTGATCTGGCCGCGACATGGAAAGAGAGGTCAGGGGAAATAAATCAGGAAGCTGTTGCTGTGATCTAGGAGAAACTGAGATAATGGAGTCTGTATCAGTCAGGGCTGATTTCCTCTGCTTGTTTTAGTAGCTTTCACAAGTTAAAAGCTTATTTTTCTCTCATATCAAAGAAGTGGTGGTAAACAATCAAGAACTGATGTGTAGGCTCCCTAGTCATCAGGGATCCAGTGTTCTGTAGCTGTTTGTCATCCCTAGAGGGCTGCTATTGTCACCAACACCAATCCAGCAGCAAAACAGAGGAAAGGTATACAAAAACGTGCCTTTTAAAGGAAACTTCCCAGAAGTGCCACACAACACTTTTACTCATTTCTCATTGGTTAGAACTTGTCACATGGCCACACCTAATCAGAGAGGAGTCTGGGAAGTGGAGTCTTTAGCTGGGTGGTGATACGTCTGGCTAACACTGAGGTTCTTTTTTTTTTTTTTTTTTTTGAGGTTTCTTTTGTTAAGGAGAAAGGGGGGAAGGAGGCCACTGGTAGACTCTGCCTCAGAGCCTGGATTTAAGTAGTGGCGGAGGGAATGGAGAAGAACTGGAGAATGTGTGAGACACTTAGTGACATAATGACTGGGCTTGACGACTGATTAGAAATGGCAGGAAAATAAGAGACATTTGGAGCCTAAGTAAAGAGAAGCAGTGGAAATGAGAGTTAAAATGTGCCAGGCACTGTTCCAAGTGCTTTCACATGGACTTTACATCGATTCCTCATAACAACCCAATGAGATAGGTCCTAGTATTATCTTTATTTTGCAGATGAAGAAAATGGGGCACAGGGAAGGTAACGTTGCTTGCCCAAAGTGATGCTGTCACTAGCAGAACCAGAATTGGAACCCAGGCAGCTGGTTCCAGAACCTGTGCCCTTAACCACTATGCTTGTGGTGGCAAAAAATAGAGAGAGGAGACATAGGAATGCCTAGATCCATATGCTTATAGCATGTCTTTTCTCCACATTGTTTCCCCTTTCCCTTGAGTATATTTAACTTCTGTGGTGCTCAGTGGTAGATGATAAAGAAAACGTGTATTCTCTGTCTCCCGTTGCTGTTTTGCAGAAAGCATGATTGAGGTCAAGTCTATGCCAGGGATATAGACCAAGGTTGGAGTAATGTCTGCAGAGAGAAGGGCAATTAGCAAATTCCTTAATTAGAGTTGGGTTCCTGTTTCTCCGGTCAACTCTAATCACTTCCTAGATTTTAACTCAGCTCCTTTGGCCTATGGTGTGTAGTCATAGAGTTCAGAAAATCAGGGCCCACTGATCTTGGATAAAATAAGTAAGTAAGACCTCGTTTCCCCTTCTGTAAAAATATTATCACAAAAAACTTATTCCCTGAGACTATCAGGATCCACAGAATTAATATGTGAAAGTGTTGGCAAGATCTCAAGTTTATTTATTACGTTAGTGATAACGATGCCTTATTAGTCATTAATGCCTGCTAGTAAATGATTCTGTGCTTAAATTTCATGCTTCATTGAATCCCACTGACTTCCATTTCTCACCGAGGTGCTGTTCTGCACTGACACCTGTAATCAAAGCCTGGAGATTTACTTAGGTACCAAAAGATTAATCTTGACAAAATTCATGAAGTTTCTAATTTTTTCTTGTTCACTGGGCATTTGCCATCACCCTGGGATGTGACATCCTTCTGTTATTCTGATGGGAATTTGTATTTAAATATATGTTTAGAAAATATCTTGTAGAAAAGCTGCCGTAGGTTGACTGTGGAAAAAGTGCTTTCTTTGAACCACAATTTCACACTGGAATGACGCTCGATGTTTTGATATATGTTGCCTCCATTTTAGGTTGTTACTGAATACTTCTCTCTTCTGTTCCACATTTCCTTCTTTTCCTGCAACCAAGATCTAATTGCAAGGGATCACACTTATCTGTAATTATTCTGTTCTAAAAATACAGAGGAATAAGATGTAGTTTCATCCTCAATAAACTCACCATCTAGGAGAGAGACACACTCGAAAATAAATAATTGTAATATGGTGAGACAAGTGCCATTAAATAAATATATATGGCATACAGAGGTGGCATTTCATCAGGAAGAAGCAAATGGATCTCGGCATTTTAATAGGAAGAAAATGCATTTTGGCATTATCCCCATCTAAATATGCAACCCCAGAACTCATTCATCACTCAGTAAAACTGACTCTCCTTGCCTGCGTCTAATGTTAATTTAACAATCTTTTTAATTTCAGAGATTGAGAAGTAATTGGATTTTTATTAGTTCAGTCTCTTCCTTCTTTCATCTCATTGTACTTCTTAATCCCTCATTTATGTATTTATAATGCAGAACACATTAGGTCATCCCTGCTGCCCCATTCTCTCCAATGATCTTTGTATATGCTGTTTCTATTTTTTCATTATAAATCTTTAATGTGCATAACTGTGTTCATTTCTTTGAGATCCAACCTTGCCCCATCAGATTTGCAAAAACCTGGAAGCTTGAAAATATACTCGTTGGCAAGGCTAAGAGGACACAGGTATTTTCATACATTATTGGTAGGAATGAAAGATGGTACAATTCCTTTGGGGGGGAAATTTAGTGATATGTACCAAAACTCTATGGGCATTTATCCTTTGCTCCTCCAGCAATCCAACTTCTAGGAATTTATCCTGATATACTTCCATCGATATGAAAATACAAGTATATAAGTTTATTCACTTATAAATACACATATTTGTATTTGTAATATTATTATATTTCTTTTTTACAAATACTATACAAAATACAAATGTTGATATATAGTATCTGTAATCACAAAGACATTGGACACCACCTCAATGTCCAAACACAGAATTGAAAAAGCTATGGTACTCATACACAGTGGAGTGCTATGTAGCTGTAAACAAGAATGAGGAAAATCTTTATGAACTGATGTGGAGTGATTTCTAGGAGATTTTTATTCATTTAAAAAAGCAAAGTGCAAAAGAACACATATATAGTGTTTGTATATGTTATGTATACATATAACATAATATATACACATAATATATGTGGTATGCTACCTTCTGTGTAAAAAAGAAGGAAAATCAGAAAACATATACATTTGCTTATCTTTACAAAAGAAGCCCAGGAAAGATAAAGCAGGAAACATTAAAGTTGTTTACATATAGGAGGTAGGGGGAATAGTGCAGAAGAGAGATGGAGGGAGTCATACTTCTCTGAGTGTTATCTTTTTGTATAATTTTGACCTTCAGAAACATGTTAATGTTCTCTATTCAAAAGTAAAACTAATAAGGACAGGAAGGGGAAAAATCCCTAAAACTGAGAGCAAACTGAATCAAATCACCCAGTTGTATTTCAGATGAATACCATAATCATATTGAAGAGAGAGAGAGAAAAAAGAAATGACTAATCCGAATTGGTTATGAATACAGTATTTGACTATATACCCTTAGGTAGAGGCAGGTGGGGAGATTGCACACAAATCCTGAATTCTTTTTAGTAGACTTGTTTTTTTGTAGTAGTAGGGAAAAGCAATTCTGAAACAGTCATATATGTGTAATGGGATTGAGTCGATGAGTAAATGTATTGTTGTTGAGAGCCAGGGTTCTTACTAGGAAAGAAGGCACAGAATATGGAAAAGGGGAAGGAAAAAGCCATATTGCAATGGATTGAAATTAAGTCTATTAGTGTGTACCATATTTCTAAAACATATATATGTATGTATGAATGTGTATATATGTGTGTGTGTGTGTGTGTGCGTATATATATTTGTTTTGTTTTTAAAGGTTTTATTTACTTATTTGAGAGAGAGAGAGAGAGAGAGGTCACAAGTTGGGGAGCAGAGGGAGAGGGACAAGCAGATCCTGTACTGAGTGTGGAGCCAGACGTGGGGCCCAGTCCCACAACCCTGAGATCATGACCGAGCTGAAATGAAGAGTCAGACACTTAACCAACTGAGCCACCCCGGTGCCCCGTGAATGTATATTTGTATGTATAAATGTATATAATGCATATATTACCTAACTTTGCTGAAAGGGCTAAGAAGTAATAATTACATTGAGCACACCAGTGCCCAGATATTGGTCTCTAATATCATTCCCCCCTAAAAGGAGCCAGGGCTCCTGGGAGAACCAGCTGATTCCAGGGCTGGGGCAGAATAAATGCAAAATGAACCTGGAATATTTTGTTTTGCTAGAGATTAGGAAAGTGCTCAAAAAGAGATGGAAGCATGTCATAAAGACACACGATCCAGCTTGAAAGTACTCGTACTGGTTAAATCTGGGACAATTTGCTGAAAAAAAAAAAATCTGGGACAATTCGAGTATCAAAATAATGAAGTACAATAATGAGTCATAAACCATTAAAAATAGGAATTCATGAATACATACCAATAACAAATGGAAACATTAATAATAAATATATGGGGGAGGAAAGAGGGCTCTTGCTTATAATGAAATGCTGAATGCCAACTGGTAAGTTGGGAGAAGGTGCCAAAGTTGGAAAGTTAGCATTTTGTAACCATTATGAGAAAGATCAGATCAAGCAAGAATCATCCATGCAAAATTTAGGGGGAAATTTAGATTAGGTGCAGGATATCTGTATGATCTTAAAGTATCTCCCACAGACTGATTTCTAGATCCATGGGAAAAAATAGCAAATACGCAGTAGAGAAATTTGACATCTTGACTGATGAAAATTTCCATCAGCCATGAGAGCAGATGGATAACCTGTGTCTCTGAATGCAACACCTTGAGAAGGATACAGTACCTATGCAGTATCCTGGCTGAGAAGGTATGACCTGAATCATGAGCAAACATTAGACAAACTCCAAAGGAGAAGTAATCTATTAAAAATGGGGGAGAGGGGAAATCTATAGTTAAAAAAAATGTTGTCATGGATGATCAAGAAAGACTAGAAGTGTTCCTGATTAAAGAAGGATAGAGACATGAGATCTAAATGCAACCCTTGACCCTAGGCTGGATTCCATATGGAGGGAAAATGTTAGGACATTATTAGATCAGTTGACAAAAATAGGGTATGGGCAGATTGAAGTATGTTCCAATGTTAAATTTACTGAAGATGATAACCATCCTGTAGTTATGCAATAGAATGTCTCTGTTCATAGGAAATACAATAAATGGCTATGATGTATGTAACTTTCCCTACAATGATTTAAGGGAAAAAATACACACACACACACACACACACACACACACACACACACACAGAGGCAAGGGGTGGAGGAGAGAGTCTGATCTAGATAAAAGAAAATCAGCCATTCTTTTACTATTTTCGTTCTTGTAAATTTTCTCTAAGTTTAAAGTTATTTCCAAATAAAAAGTTGAAAAAATTCAGTCTTGCATATCTGGTGCAGGGACATTTATCTCCTTCTGTTCACTGGTTTTGGTTCTGGGGACCATGCTGCTGTCTGGTCAATTGTTAGAATATATAATATCAGTAATTAAGGGGGAAAACCCACTTTTTTTGGTTGGGGCAGGGTAGGAAAGCCCTTTCTAAACAAATCAAGTCTTACGTGGAACGTCAGGTCATAGAAGAGATGTAAGAAGGGGCTCTTCTATCCGATTGAAGCTTGTGCATACTTGTTGGGGGGAGTTTTAGACTGCTGTCTTCTTCACCTCCCCTCCTAGGCGGGCAGCCCCGAGGCTCCTCCAGGAAAAGGAGATTGACACCCACTGCTTTAAGTAAACTGGGCTGACATCAGGAACCACTGATTGCGAATTAGCGTCCTGTGATTGGTTGAAAACCTCAGGATTACTTAAGAGCAGTTGACTTGTGCTTTTTTGAATGCGTCCTAATGTGTGCTTTCAGCCTCTCCGTGAGGTTTTCTATCCTTGGCTTGTGATTCATACTTGACAGAGTGAGCCGCAAGGCCCTCTATGTCGAGCCCAGTGCGAGATTGGTTCAAAGAATTGAGTTGTTTCTGAAGAAGCATGTATAGATAAGACTTGTGTAAATAGCATCACACCAAAGGCTGGGGTGCCTTACAGATGGAATTTATGTGTATCCAACCATCCTATTCCTTTCCTTTGCTTTCAGGTAGTTAAGAGTCTTTAACGCATTTGGTGGAGAGGAACTTGGCATTTAAAGCAATCCTTGGCAAATCCTCTTGTAAAGTGACTTAGCACCCCCCTGAGTGAACTGCTCAGAAAGTTGAAACCTTCATATATTTACATCTGTTTTAAAACTCAAACCTGAGGCAACCAAAATTTCAGAGCATTATTTATTCAGCAAGCCTTGGAAGATTGTATCCAGCAAATTCATTTTAAGAAGTCAGGGCCATTTTCATGATGCGCCTCAAGTCTCTGGCTTTTTGAAGGGCCCAAGACCCGAATTGCTACCTGTCCCATTGTTCTTTTCGTGGGAAGACAAGTGTCTTCCAGTGAACTGGACAAAGCTGAGGACAGGGATTTCATTTCTTGTGACAATTTCTGTTAATAGGTAGTGATTTTCTGGAGTCCTACCTTGAGAGGGATCCTGGGGCAGCACTGGGGGCTTGGTGAGACGGAATGCTGCAAACCATTTGTGATGTCTGCTTAGGGTATGGAACGGGGAAGTTATCCAGATGTATGCAATATATGTGATGCTTCTGGCCTAAAAGTAACTCCCAGGGGCTCTGTTTGGTTGGAAAGAGCATGTTCCCCATTGGCCATGAGCCCCGCTTTCCTACTAATCCAGGAACCTCGGGTTTAGGGCCCCAGATTAGATATGGGAGGAACTGGAGAAACTTCCTTGAAGCTTTGAGGTATTTTTCCTGCACACCTATGGCATTCAACACCGCAAACAAACTCTTTGTGGATGGGATGGTAAAAGGCAGTAATGAAAATCTTCTGTATCTGTTTGAGTTCAATGGGTTGGCATGTCCATCTTGAAATCTTAGGATCCCGGTGTTTCTTTTTAAGGTTTTGGGACCCTGAAATTCTTGGTACAGTGCAAACTCAGTGATGTTTTCTTGTAATTTAAGTAGCAAGAAAAGTTGACCCTGGCAAAGCTCAGCCTCTCTTAGAGCCTTCCTCAATACTGAGGCATAAGAAGCAGAACAGAATTGAGAGACAAGGGGTGCCTGGGTGGCTCAGTGGGTTAAAGCCTCTGCCTCCGGCTCAGGTCATGATCTCAGGGTCCTGGGATCGAGCCCCGCATCGGGCTCTCTGCTCAGCGGGGAGCCTGCTTCCCCCTCTCTCTCTGCCTGCCTCTCTCCCTACTTGTGATCTCTCTCTGTCAAATAAACAAATAAAATTAAAAAAAAAGAAAGAAGAATTGAGAGACAATTCCGCTGTAAAGCTATACCCTGATCTTCACAGACGGGGAGAGAATTCCCTGCCTTTAATCGCTGAGCATTTTAGATCTAGTAGGTTAGGCAGGTAGTTAGGTAGTAGGTAGGTAGTTAGGTAGGTAGGTAGGTAGGTAGTGCTGCTCAGTAACTTCCCACCGATGTCCCCCTCATCAACCCCTCCCCGCATTAGTTGATAAGAACCTTTAATCAGTAAACCTTTTTGAAGACCAATTATTATGTCTTGCTTTTCTTTGTTTTCTTGCAGTTCCTGGTAGTTTTGCCAACTAAGACCCCAGTATGTGTTTGCAGAGTGAATTGTTTCAAGAAGATCTGTGTTTGGACTTATTTTTCAAGGTAACAATGAAAAGACTTGCTGAGCAATGTGTATCCAGGCGATTCTGGAAAGAACTGTGTGTTCTCTACCGAGTGGGGCCGTATCCCCCCTCCTCCAGATACTCGGATTCGGGTTAATTTTGCAATTTGCAAGGACAGCTGCCTAAAGTCCAGGGGCTGGGGCTGTTCTTAACTGGGAGGCAGGGAATTAAAGGCAGCACTCAGAAGGATTCAATGCGCGTTTTATTCACAAATGGCCTGGAATAAGGAAGACTTTGTGTGAATGTTGTCATATTTCCCAAGAACACATGTTTGAATTAGCCAGTATGACCCTCCCTTCCCTGAAGCAGAAAACAACTCCCCATTTACCCGCTCCTTTCCCAGCAGACCCTGTTTACACTGACCCCCTCGCCTGGCCATTTCTAACTCCGGGCCAGACCAATAAACAGGAGCTCAGAGGCAGAAATACCTCCACCGGGAGAAGTTGTGGGTGGAAGAGGGTCCCCAGATAGGAGCAGAAATAGGTGCGGGCAATGGCGTATGCTTGCTTTCAGGGGCAAGGAGGACCCCCATGCCTATTTCCCAAATTGTGCAAAATGGCTCTTCCCTGCTTCTCTTTCTCCTGCATCCTTCCCCCTTCGCTGAAGGAATCTGAGGATCTTTTAATTAAAAAGTTGAAACCGGAAAGAACAAATGACATGGATTGATACGCTGTATTTCTTTAATTAAAAGACAGTGAAAACGCATTAGAATTTGAGTTTTGGAGAATTTTCATGTGATTCTTCTTTAACCCACTGTCCCAGTTGCGTTCTAGCCGGGTGGGTTGTCTTGACGTGACCGTGGTATGAGATATTAGCAAGAGTCCAAGAGAATAATTTGATCGTTTATGAGAGATGTCAACAAAACCCTGGGGTATGTAATAATTTTGAATCTGGGTGACTTAACTACAGTAACCAACCGGACCCTGAGCCACACACTGTTACACCCCTGCCTGGCCCCCAAACTCCCAGAGAGAGTTTGGGTGAAGAGAGAGTCAGCTCAGGTGTGGGCTTGAGCGGGTGTCTTTTCTGGCGAAAGGTAAGGATGTGGGTCATAGTTACTGCTTTCCATGTTGGCTACTCCTTTTCAGTATTAGGTAATGCCTAATGTGGCTGAGATTTCTTCCTGGAAAAATGGGGCCTTTTAATAGCAGACATTCAGTAAGCCATGAAGGCGCCTTCTCGGCCAGATATGGCACTGGAGTTGGGAGGCACGGGGATGAAGGGGACAAGTGACTCAGTGTCCGGAGAGGAGGCCGACATGTCAACAATGATAACACACCGTGACAAGTGCTGTCACAGAGGGAAGTGCTGGTGCTCCTCAGGGAGGGCAAAGGGGAAGAGGGGGTATGTGGGGGAGGCTTTCCAGAAGGGTCTACCGTAGCCTGCTGCCTCTTTGCAAGAGGATTTGGTGACCTCTGCTGGGGGATGAGATCTCTGGTCTGGACTGAGCCAACTGGTGCAAGGAGAGAGGAGATTTGCACAGAGCCAGGAAGGGCTTCTTTTTCTTTTTCTTTTTCTTTTCTTCTTCTCTCTTCTCTTCTCTTCTCTTCTTCTCTTTTCTCTCCTTCTCGTCTCGTCTCTTCTCTTCTCTTCTCTCCTTTTCTTTTTCCTTCCTTCCTTCCTTTTAAAAATATTTATCTGTTTGAGAGAAGGAAAGAGAGAGAGAAAGCACGTGAGCAGGGGGAGGGGTAGAGGGAGAGGGAGAGAATCTCAAGCGGACTCCCCATCGAGTGCAGAGCCCAACACGGGGCTTGATCTCACGACCCCGAGATCATGACCTGAGCCAAAATCAAGAGTTGGGCGCTTAAACGACTGATCCACCCAGGTGCCCCAGCCAAGAAGGCTTTCTACGGTAAAATATTGGCTTTAGGAGATAAAGCTTGAAGGAGACTTGATAGAAGGTGGAGGGTCTTGGACCAGTAGCAGGTAGAAGATACTTTATGAAACAGATCAGGGAGGGAAGATGGCTGGTAGGACAGGGAGTGGGGAAATGAGAGGGGAGAGTAGCCCCCCACCACCCCCCGATGGGTAAGTGGAAATGGAGGCCTAGCCAAGGGGCTGAACAGTCGGCTGGGGATTTGGACTGAGCAATTCCACTTCTAGGACCTTATTCTCAGGAACCAATCATACACCCGTGCAAGGATATCTACCCCTTCGTTGATGGTAAACACTACAGCAGCTAAACACAGGGATCGGGTAAATAATTTATGATGCTCCCAGAATATGATAGGACCATTAAAAATGATGATGTAGTTTTATTTTATTTTATTTTTTTATATTGGGATGGAAAGACATTCAAGGGATACTGAGAAGTAAAAAGACCAGATTACAAAACAACGTTATAAACATAGAAAGGACTGGAAGTGGAACATGCTCACAGGGGAGGAGATTAAGAACAATTGTTTATTTTTTGCTTTACGCTTTTTTTTTTTTAAAGATTTTATTTATTTACTTGACACAGAGAGAGAGAGATCACAAGTAGTCAGAGAGGCAAACAGAGAGAGCGGGGGAAGCAGGCTCCCTGCTGAGCAGTGAGCCCGATGCGGGGCTCGATCTCAGGACCCTGAAATCATGACCTGAGCTGAAGGCAGAGGCTTTAACCCACTGAGCCACCCAGGCGCCCCTATTTTTTGCTTTACACTTTTATGGGATTTTCTTCCCCCCACGATGAGCAGGCATTAAATTTACAACCAGAAAGTCAGTAAAGTTATTTCCATTTTGAAAGCAAAAATCCACAGGGTTTTTTAAGAGAGATGATTAGGGCTAGAATCCCAATTGAATAAGTAACTGCCAGAAACTGCTGCATTCGTCATTCATGATTTTCCAAGGAGATCCTCCTGGTAGACGGGGGCTCCGGGACCTTGTGGTTTTTGACTCAGGGTGGAGAGATGAACTTTTCTCTGGGTCTGCTCCCCAGTAGTGACCTCGGGGTGGGGATGTGCTCCCCTTTCCGTGCTCTACAAAAGGCGTAAAAAGAGGAGGCGCCTTCCCATGCTCCCTGAGTGATTTTTCGCGCCAGCAGCAGGTTAGACTCTCGGGGGACCTGGAAATAAAACCTGTGCCCAGGCCCCACCCCTCAGACCAACTAAAGCCAAATCTCTGGTGACGACGTCCAGGTCACAGGCTCAGGGTATGTCCCTCTGAAGCCAGGGTTGGGTACACCCTGAGTAGAGGATAATGAACGAAAAATAAGCAGCAGCGTACATTTGGACCAGTGTTTTTAAGGCATCCCAGCCCTGAGTATTGATCTTTGGAAAGCAGATTCCTTGGTCAAATACTTCTGTCCCTCCTTCTAGGAAAGTCTCAAAGCCCGTGAGCCAATAAAGGCTCTTGGAAGTGCCAAGGTAAAAAAATCTGTTTGATTTGTTTCACCTAGTGTTTCCAATCGTACGTGACCGTGGAAACCTTTGTCGCAGGGGGTGACCCTTTATCTTGGGCTACAGCGAGCTGGAGTCTTTCTTGCATCACCCTGTGGGCACACGTCCCCCCCCACCCAAGGTCCCTGGAATGCTCGCAAGACCAAAGCAGATCTGTGGACGTGTTGCTGTATATATAGGTGAATGGGGAGTTCCCATTCTGGAACTTTGGGGGTAAGCGTGTTGCCTGCTAGCACCTGACCTGGGACCGGGAAGAGGGGACACCCCAGCTACAGAGTCTGGTAGTCACAGGAGGAAAATGAAGTCCAAAGAGGTTGTTGACTGCCTTGTCTCAAATCACAAAGCTCCGCTGAGCCTGAAAGGGACTGCAAGTCAGACTTGCTGCTCCTCGCTCAGACTCTCCTCCCTTTCCCCCACCTAAGGGAAGGCATTGCCTCAGGCATTTTATGATCTTTGAATAAAGGAGCCCAGCAAAGATGAGTGGGAAGTTCTAGCCTTCTTATTCCATTTTGTGTTCCTATCAGCATCTGCCAAGAACACACCCAAAGCTCTCAGTATCACTCGGGTTTAAGGAATGTTTAGAATCGAAGCGCTGGTTTGACACAATTAAAAGCTTCCGGAAGGCTGTTATGGCGCCAATTATTTACTTAGCGATAGCAAGCTATTTAAATTTCATTATGGAGTAGAAAATAGGGAGATAAGAACAAAAATATGGTTGGGCCGACCGTGACCTCAAAACCTCTGCTTCTTTGGTTCAGGAAGGATAGCAGAAGCAGAACATTCTGATTCAAGAATCGTTTTGTTAAATCGTGCATTCTCTTTAAGTGAAATTGTTTCTTAATCTCTTTGTGGGCTACTAATGGGCCATTTATCAGGGCATTCCAAGGCAAAGGGAGTCTGGGCCATAGGGCTGCTGGTCTGGGGAGGGGTCACTCTGTATTGCAGGTGATTGGACAAATGACTCAGTACCTCCCTGCCTCGAGCAGAATGAGGTTTATCATTGTAAGATCGGAAACATCCCCCATCAACAAGGCAAAGAAAGCAATGTTCACTCCTTCATTCTTCCGACTCCTTTTTATATCTATCACTTCGATTGTTGAAACTCTCCTTTCTCTCCCCCAGTCCCCTTTCGAGGCCATTCTCCAGGGTAGTTTAAAAAAAATTATTTATTTGAATGAGAGAGAGCGTGGGGGCACAGGTGAGCGTGGGGGTGGGGTGGGGGGTGGGGGTGGGGAGGAGCAGAGGGGGAAGAATCCCAAGCAGAAAGGATCCGGATCAAGGGATTGTCAAAAGGGCATTTAACTATAGACACTTTAATATATTGTATATATTGTATATATTTACATATTATATATATTGGAGGAATAATTTGCATACAGCAAGATTCACCATTTTTAGTGTGTAATTTTATGAGTTTAACAAATGAATACGGTTATATATCAACCACTGAAATTGATATATGTAATAGCTCCTTCTCTCCCAAAAGTTTCATTTTGTCTCCTTGTTGTCAGTTTCTTCCTCTTTTCACCTCGGGCTCCTGGCAACCACTGAGCAGTTTCTTATCTCCCTAGTTCTGCCTCCTCTAGCAAGTCATACACGGAATCACATGGTCTGCAGTCTTCTGAATCTGACTTCTTCTACTTGGTGTAATGCATTTGAGATTCACCTGTGTTGTTGCATGTGTTAATTGCTGCTGAGCTGAGCATTCCATGGTGGATGTACATTCCTCCCTTCACAACACTTAAAGGACACGTGGGTTGTTTCCAGTTCTCAGCAATTATGAATAAAGCTGCTATAAACATTAACATGTAGGTTTTTGTGTAGATACATGTTTTCGTTTCTTTTGAATAAATATCCGGGAATGGTATTGTTGGATCATCTGGTGAGTTTATGTATACGTTTATAAGAACTTTGTTTAATTTTATCAGGACTTTAAATGTTTAAGTTTATAAATAATATTTTTTAAATTTTAATTTGTTTTCGATTTAAACCATTACATCAAAATGCATTCATGTAATTGTTTTTAACTTTACGAAAGGGTATCCTGCTGAAGTAAGATTTTGGGGGATTTTTTTCCACTTAGTTTCATAGTTTTAAGATTTATTCCTATTGTGGCATCTGGCTGTGAATGTAATATTCTAGCATATTCTGTTGGTAGGCATTTGGCTGTTTCCAGATTTTTCTGTAGTTTGGTTTTACTACTGAGATCCTTGTATGCGTCTCTTGTGTTAGTTATCTAACACAGTATGTAACAATATTACCCCACACTTTGTGGTTTGGGATAACACGCATATGTTACCTTAAAGTTTCTGTGCTGAGAGTCTAGGTATGGCTTCTCTACTGCTTCAAGTCGTCATAAGCCAGCAGACAAGGAGTTATGCAGGACCGTGGGCTAGTCTCAGGGCTTGATGGGGGAAGGGCTTCAAGCATTTTCAGGCTCCTGTGGTTGCTGATAGGATTTGGTCCTTTTTTTTTAAAGATTTTATTTATTTATTTGACAGAGAGAGAGATCACAAGTAGGCAGAGAGGCAGGCAGAGAGAGAGGAGGAAGCAGGCTCCCTGCTGAGCAGAGAACCCGATGCGGGGCTCGATCCCAGAACCCTGAGATCATGACCTGAGCCGAAGGCAGAGGCTTTAACCCACTGAGCCTCCCAGGCGCCCCGAGGATTTGGGTCCTTGCAGGTGGTCAGACGGAGGGCCTCAGTTTCTTGCTGGCTGTCAGTCAGATGTGACTCTCAACTTCTCCCTAGCATGGTTGCTTCATCAAAGCCCGCTAGCATGATAAACGTTACAGTCTTATGTAACGAGATCACACCTTTCTCATGTTCTGCTGGTTCAAAGCAAGTATGGGACCTGTTCACACTGGAAGGGAGGCGATTGGCCGGGGGCAGAAGCATCAGGAAGCAGGCATGGCGGGGCCACTTCACCGTCTGTTGGCGTCACTCATTCCGCAGGGGTGTGATTTTTCCTTGGGTTTACAGGTGGGAGTGGAATTGTTGTGTCCGAGGGAACCTTTCTATTCCCAATAATGCTCTTTACTTAAAGACTATATTCTGGAATGAATATAGCTAAGTCAGCTTTCTTTTGGTTAATATTTGCCTAATACTCCATTCTCTTTTCTCCAACCTTTGCAGATCCTTATGTTTGAAGCACATCTCTTGTAAATAGCACATATCAGAATTTAAAAAATAAGGGGCGCCTGGGTGGCTCAGTTGGTTAAGCGTCTGCCTTTGGCTCAGGTCATAATCCCAGGGTCCTGGGATCAAGTCCCACATCGGGCTCCCTGGTCAGCAGGGAGTCTGCATCTCCCTCTGCCTCTCCCCCAGCTCGTGCTCTCTCTCTCCCTCACTCTCTCTCTCAAATAAATAAATAAAAATATTTTTAAAAAAATATAAGGTGATTTCCATGTGCAGCCAAATTTGAGACCCGTCATCATGACAAGGTTGTAATTCTGGGAGTTTGAAGCAGAAGGGATATGGAAATAACTTCCAGGGGTCAGTTGGTTCCGCCATGTTTTTCATTTCTTCTGAGCACACCTGCACCAATCTTTAGGTCTTAGCAGGAGGGGTATTTGCACTGTTTGCCATCAAGTGATGAGGGGAGGGCTGGGGGAGACAGGAGGAGCAGAATTCCACCAATTTTTCTGTTCTATCATCTGGCAGCCCTGCTGGGCTGGGTCCTGCCCCAGACAGAGCCAGCACTCCGCAAACACCAATCCCAAACAGCCCCTGTAAACTCGGGAGCTTCTCGCAACTTACTCTTTACTTTTCTACTCTCATGTGGATGGGGCCGGAGGAGTGGGGGGGTGAGGAGCCAGCAGTCATGCTAGTTCAACATCTTGGACTGAACTGGGGCTACTGGAGGTGGGATCAATGGACCAGAGGTATCGGCACCCCCTGGGAGCTTGTTAGGAATGCAGGCTCTTGGGCCCCATCCTGGACCTATAGATTCAGAATCTGTATCTGAACAAGATCCCCAAGTAATTCTCATGCACATTAAAGTTTATGCCTTACACAGCAGAGACACTGAATAAATATATTTAAATCGAATCAGGCACCTTTTTGACCAAGTACCTCCGAGTTTGCTTGGTCTTGTTGTACCTGCCAAATGTTGATTTTGGTTCTTTGATTTGAGCTTTCTCCGCCCTAGGCCAGAATTCAACAGTGTTGGGTTTGCCTACCATGCAGATAGATTTTTAAAACAGAATTCTTTAGTTTAAGAAAAACAACGCTCTAGTAGCACCATCTACCTCTAGGTTTTTGCACTCATTGCTGTTGCAATTTTATATTTACTGGCGTGAAGAGCTGATTGAAGTCTGGCTCCTGCATGGTATTGTAAGCTGCAGAAAGACGATGAAGGTGTCTGACTTCATTAGCCTTTGTCTCCCTAATGCCCACCATGGTGGGTGGCATCCAGCAGGTGCTTAATAAATATCAGTCCAATGAGAGAAATGACTTGAGCACTTGTAGAGATCTATTTAATTGATGGTTGTCTATTGAGTGCTGATATTAATGATTATACTTGTGAAGAGTTCTTTTGTTAAGAAATATATATATATATATTTGGGAATGTTTCTTCTGATATTACTGTTTCTCATCATTACTATTAAATCCAGCTACTTGAAGTTTTAAAGACTTATGTTTATTTTTTAAAGAACTTGAATGCATACTGGCATTTAAATAAATGCTAACATTTAATTTTGACTAATTTCTTTTTTTTAAAGTTTATTTATTTTTAGTAATTTCTACACCCAACGCGGGGCTTGAACTCATGACCCCGAGATGAAGAGTCATATGCTCTTTCGCTCTTCTGACTGAGCTGGCCCGGTGCCCCAATATTTACTAATTTCTTAATTCAGTGTCTACATTGTTTTTCATAAGACAAAACAAAAAATGTCACCTCAGGGACTTTCACGGCCCCTTGGTATTCTTAGAAAAGAACACACACATTATATGATATAAAAAAGGAAAGGGGGTGCGGGGGTCATGGTATGTGCCCAGAATGAATCCTATTTGGACTGTTTCTGCTACTCTTTCTCTCCTTTCCTCCTCCAGTTGAGGCCCAGGACAGCAGCCCAATCATGTAATACTGAATTTACTCCTCTCCCTTCTCCGTCCTCTCTGCCAGATTTTTAAAGAGGTGCTGATTGTGAGAGAGTCTTGCCTCTTCTCAGACCAAGAGAAGGGAGAGGGAAGTGTGCACTGGCTTAAGATAAGCATCTGAATGCTTATTCACTGAGGGGGCCTGAGTGGCTCAGTTGGTTAAGCAACTGCCTTCGGCTTAGGTCATGATCCCAGGGTCCTGGGATCAAGCCCTGCGTTCAGGCTCCTTACTCAGAAGGGAGCCTGCTTCTTCCTCTCTCTCTGCCTGTTTGTGCTCTCTCTCTGTCAAATGAAAAAATAGAATAAAAAAAAACTAACGTAAAAAAACAAAAGAAAAGCATCTGACAAAAAAATCAACTTTTTATTATGTAAGGCACATAAACATGCATTTAAGTAAATACGTCAGAGAATATAAATATTACATTTTATCAGGAAACATAGAGCATGGGTTCCATTATGCCGGATACTGATGTCTTTGATGGCCGCAGTTCCCAAAAGAAAGGTGGTTCCCCCAAACATAATCCAGTTGACAGAACTCTAGATGGGGGGTCTGCTTTCCTGTGTGTCCTCTTTTTTTTTTTCCCTCCCCTCAACAAGCCTGATTACACACACATAATCACTACACGTGTGGTGGCGTGAGACAATTAAAAAAATTAGACTTTTAAAAGATCTCGCCCGGCTTTTCTCCGGAAAACTTGAAATGAAGTATCTCGCTTTAAACTTGGCAAAGCTAAAGACCAAAGTGATGCGTGTGATCAGGGAAAGTCTGCTCATAATCGAACACCATAATGGGGCCAGTAGCACCACACATGCTTTTTGCTTGTCAAAGGTGATGAAAGATATGCAGAGGGCCCAAATCAAGCAACATAATGAGAGCACCATGGAAGTGATTTTGTTTTGAGCATTGCTGAGTTTTAAAGCACAGTAATTTATTTCAAGTTTTTCATTAAACATTGAATTGTCAATTGTGGAGACTCTTTTGAAAGCGCTTAGTTTTTAATTCCTCAAATGTGCATTCATCTAACAACTGTAAATCTTAATGAGACATTTGGGGGGCTGCACTTTCATTTATTCTAATTAGTCTCTACTTTCAAGATCGGTTGCGAACTCTTCATTTCATGAATGAAATATCAAGAAAAAAAAAGAGAGAGAAAGAAAATAAAAGAAATTATTGAGTTCCGGATGAAGGCATTTATTTTTTTCTGGAGAGTAATTATGAAACACAATACAAACCTCATCGAATCTCATTTCTACACATCATTAAAGAGCTTCTGGGCCAAACAATGACCTTTCGCTGAAGAGTGTGTAAAAATTACTAGTGTGGAAAAAATGATCATGGGTTCAGAGAGGACATTGTCACACTCTTACCTCCCCCATTCTGTGCTCACTTTTTTCTTTGCAGAGTTGGGAAAATAAGCAGATTAAAAAAAACCCAATTTCACCAGCAGAGGTCACCCTTTCTCCTTTAACGTTCCCAATAAATAGTTTCTCAGCTGTGATTGCTTAGTCCGAAGAAATGCAGGAGCTTTCAGCTGGAAGCACAGCCAGAGGGCTGGTGGAAATCTATGCACCATTCACACTGGCTGTATCTTCTTGCATAAGCACTATTGAAACATATTATCTACCTGGACTTTTAAATAGATAACTTGCATACAACACAATAAATATAATAATCCTACTCTTTAGTTCATCTACTTTATCAACTATTATTCAGGACTTGCTGGTGCCAGCTCAAATTCTGCCCGGTTCTCCGACTCATGGACCAAAGAGTAGGGTCTCATAACCCCCCTGGAGGTGACGAGTCCTCATAGAGAATCCCCTGGTGAGTTTCTGCAGGGGAAAGAGGAAAAATTAAGTTGGGCGAGAGGACTGATGAAGCCTGGAGCCCAGCACCAGGTACTGGAAGGGAAGCTAGAGAGAAATAGACCCCAGTCCTGGCTTCTGCTTGTAGTTTTCTTTTGGAAACAAAAGCATATGTTTGTAGTTCATTTGAAGAGTAACATTGGGCTGCAGAATGAAGTTCTAGCTGGATTATTTATGAGTGTCCCAAGAAGGGGTCAGTCCATAAAGCATCATCTACAGAAGGTCAGGGGTAGGTGAGTGATGGAATTGCCGCCGTCCTGTTGGCTTGGGCTGAGTGGGGTGGGGGTGGGGGATAGCACGTGTCTGGCCAAATCAAAAAATGGGTATTCCTTTTCTCTTCCTCCCTTTATGGGGGAAATAATAGGCATTCTCTTGGGGTCTCTGGGAAAACTGGGCTTATTGGTTTTACGATAGATGGTGAAGATCTTTCCTAGATTCCCTCCCTTCCTCCCTTTCCTTTCCTTTCTTTTCTTTGTTGTTTTTTTTTTCTTCCTGTAAATCAAAGTTTTAGTTGGCGTTGTAGAAGGTTAAAAATAAGGTGGGTTTGGGGGATTCTCTGTAGTTGCTGCTCTGCCCTTGAGATCCAGGTAACACAGCTGCAGGGCACAGGGGATAAGGGAGTGCTTCCTTAACAGAACTGCACTGGTCCCTTCTGGGGAGCAGGGCAGCTGAATGACCATGACAGTGGACCTCCATTAATGGAGGTGAGTGATGCATCCCAGAGAGGAAAATCTGCCTGTGTTCTTGACATCATGCTCTGGGGTCCAGCTCTTTCCACTCGCTGGGCTTCTGGCTCTCCCAGCTGGTTCTGCGCAGGGTCACCTAACCGGCTCGATGTGTCTTGCAGAAGTGTACAAGAGCCAGCCGGTGCCGTGGCTAAAAAGGCAGGAATCTTGCAAGCTGATTTTTAAACCGTTGGTAGCTTGAGGTCAGCCTTGGTGGGAATATTTACAACACAGAAATTGGCAAACGCTACGAATCAAGCCCCGCCCCCTGCTGGTGTACCCGCCTGTCCCAGCTTACATGCCCTTCGTGTACCAGCTGGAACATGCTCACATCACATCATTTTTTTTTTCAATGACATCCTTTGGAATTTTTTGATGCAAATATTAGGGAACAAAAAAGAAAAATAGCCCGACTTCCTTCTCCTCCTTCTTCAAAAACTTCGAGACAAAGTTTTTATCAAGTACAGATTTCTGCTCTTAATTTTAACCAGAGTTTGTTCAAACGACAGGCAAGTTGTCCCAGCTTTCAAGCACAGCCGGATGCCTTTTCTTTAAGCGCACACTAGCCCAGTTTCCTTTTAAACTCCTGCATTTTCCTCTTCCTGCCTCCTCTGGCTTCCTGGGGGTGACCGTCCCCTGACGTTGTCCCTACCGCAAGGTTGCAGACTCTTCACTGGTCCTTTTTGGCTCAAGAAGCCAGTCTAGGTCTGCAGGCCCACCTGGGCTGTCTGCTGTCCTCTGGCTTGTTTGCGAGGAACGATGGCTGTTTCTGATTTCCCCACAGCATCATCCTCTAATTTCTTGACAGGTCAGATCTGGACTCCATGGCGCTGCACCTGGACTCCTGGCACGGCTGAGGCAACATTCGGGAGGGCGAGCGGGGTCATTCATTCATTGCCTGCCTCGCTCAGATGATGAGCTTTGCTCCTACTCACTCTGGGGAAGGTACAGCTGGCTAGGTCTAGAGGCTGCATGTTCGAAAAAGGCATGTGGATTCTAGAGCCTTCGGGCTAGAGGTCTGGTGAGGAGGCTGCCCCACCCCTGCTGGGGATGTTGCTGTATTTACCGCCATAAACCCAGTGCCTAGAAAAGTAGTTAATCCTCATTTGTTGACTGACCTGTTTTATCTCCCTCCCTCAGGCAGAAACATATTAGTCAGCTCAGGCTGTCATAACAAGCCCCACAGACTAGGGGGCTTAAACAGTAGACATCTATTTTTCTCACACTTCTGGAGGCTAGGCATCCAAGATCAAGGTTCTGGAAAATTTGGTTTCCGGTGAGACCTCTCTTCTCAGCTTATAGATGGCCACCTTCTCACTGAGACATTCTGATGTTCCTTCCTCTTATTATAAGGACACCTTATTAAGATTAGGGCCCCACTCTATGAACTCCTTTAACCTTAATTACTTCCTTACAGGCCCTTTCTCCAAATACGGTCACAGTAGGGGATAGGTCCTCAACATCTGAGCCCAGGGGGAGGGGGACACAATTCCATCCATAATAAATGGGAACTGGTTCTGTTTTAAAAATATTTGCAGAAAGAAGAATTGCCCTCACCATCTCCTCAAACTCCCTCTTTCAGATTCAACAGCTCTCTTCGGGGAAAGTCTCCCAAGTGGCTTAAATCCTGCTCCACGCAGAGCGAAGCCATTGTTTCTTCTGGCTTCCACGGGGAGGGCAGGGAGCGAATCCTAATTTGGTGTATCTGTGGTTTCTATCTGTGTATCTACACTTATCCCTCAAATTTTATCCACTCAAAATTAATTTTTATTCATTCAAATTTAAATAATAAACATGTGCAGTAATCTAAGAAGAGGCAAACGGAGCCAAGTCAAACAGTGACGGGGCTTTGTGACTCTCCAAAGTGAGAACTTTAATTCCTTAAAAACCCTAATAACACAGTGGGTTTGAAAATCACTATTACATTATCCCTTATGTTTCTCGTCTTCAACTAATTCCTTCTCCAATCCTGCTTCTTCTGTTAGTTGCCGAGGACATAAAGTAAATCAGGGTGGAAGCCAGACACCATGCCTCTTCACTCCTCATTCCTATTTAGTTTTCCCTTCATAAATTTGGGTTTCATGCCTCTCACTTTGTGAGGTAAGTTCTTGTGTTTATCTGACGTTGTCAGGGGGCTGGAGAGTAGCAGTGGGAGCTGGTGAATGGGAGCTGGCAGGAGGATGACATTGGGAAAAGAACTCCAAGGCCAAGTCCAAGGCAACTCTTCTGTGCATATTTGCATTTAACAGGAAACTTCTGGAAGCAAGATGCTTGAATGCAAAGAAACGGAGTGTCTATGATGAGGGTTTCAGGCAGGTCTGTGAGAGATATTTTGTGGGGATGGTGGGACTCTCCTCAAATCACACCATCAAGATAAGCACCTGCCTTTACCCCCTCCGCATTAGAGAGTAGCCCAGGGAGAGGTGAGTTCGGGGGAGGGGCAGGGCCGAGACTCAGCCAAGGAGAGGAGTTGGGGGATGACTCTGTGGCGCATGCGCGCACACACACACACACACACACACACACACACTCACACACTCTCCCTTGCCTTGAATGGGTTATACCTGGATTCAGGGCTACTCTGCCCACGCGTGGTCCCAGGTGCAACAGCCTTGAAGGGAGCTGGACCTGGGCCACATCAGGGGTGGGGCTGGTGGTTGGCAACCCCAGGGTGGGACCTCCCATCCCCCGTGGAATCCTGACTCTCAGGACTTAAGAGCTGGGAGGCACCTTAGAAGCTCGGCGAGTGTCAGCCTTTCATTTCACAGATGAAGTCACTGAGGCCCCAGAGGGCTCCACCCTATTTCTGGGCTTGTCAGAGGCACTTAAGAAATACATGTTGACTTGACACGACCCTCTGTGAAATAGGCATAACAAACCTCCCCGCATGGCAGCTGGATTAGGCTGCCAGCAGCTGGGAATGATTCTCCCACTGTTGGTGAAGCCCGATGGCGGGGAGGAGCTGCGGGGCATTGTGGGAAGTCTGAGCGCACAACCCGAGCCGAGGCTGAAAGCCTCCCTTCACAGGTAAACTCGAGTTTCATAGAATGTCATTAAGCCCCCACCCCACCTCAGGTAACATGCAGGTAACATGCATAAACTGAGGCCCAGCGAAGGGAACCCATTTGGCTGGTGCGTTGCAGGCAGACATGGGCTTTGAAGCCCGGAGGCCGGTTCCTGACCCATGTTCTACCAGCTCCGCCAGGGAGCCTCTCGTGGCAGCATGTCGCCAATCTGGCATTGGCTGTATTGTTTGGGTGTAGAGAATACGGCGAATACGATGGAAGGGAGGCAGGAGAGTAGGGCAGGGAGCAGCGAGAGACGCAGAGCTAGGCGTGGCGAGGCCAGCCGGCTTTCCTGGGCGCCGCCATCTTGTGACTCAAGATGGAGTGCGAGTTAGCGCCCCACCAGTGAAACAGAACCGTATAAATTAAACCTGCAACGAACTGTCCGCTGAAGGCGTGAACAAGGCCAGTAAATCCCTGGGAGCTTAGGAAACATCTGCTCCTTACCTCGAAGGCAGAAATTTGACCATAAAGCACAAACAGCCAGGACTGGAATCTTTCAGTTTCTCTGGCGGGATAAAGATGGGGCCCAACCTTCAGACAAACTCTCTAACTGGAGGAGATTTTGTGAACTGGAGGCTAGCTTCTCCCCCTCTCCTGTTAGGCTGGAATCGTCCTGCTTCTGTCGCGCCTCTCTCCGTTCTTCTTGGGGTGTTGTTATGCAGCCAGGGAAGGGAATCTAACCCGGGCGGGGTCCTCTGTGCTGGGCCTCAGTGAGGAGGGGGCGTATCTGAGTCGGGAGAAGGGATGAGAAAAGGGTGGCAGGCCCAAAGGACTCTGGAGTCGGGGCAGGTCACGAGGCCCCGGTCAGAACCGCTGGCCAGAGGTCTGGGCCCGAGTGTGGGAGTGGGGGCCTGGTGATGGTGGTGGAGCAAAGAGCAACCAAGAGTTGTGGTCAGGAATCCAGGAGATCAGAATTGGGTTGTTAATCTAATAGCAGGAATCTTGGAATCAGAGGAGCATGAGGAGGCACCAAGACTGAGGCCTAAAGTGTGAGACGCTAACTTCTAGCAAGGTCTTAAGCACAAGGATGGCAAATAGGTGATGACGTCGTGCTTGCCGATCCCAACTGAACGGAGATGGCCATGTGAAGTGTGGTATTTAGGAGGGCCAGATCCTGGAAGAGTTGAAAAGTGCTGTGTTGGTGGATGATGTCAGCTATAAATAGGTCAAAGAAGAGACTGCCTGGTGCCCCATAGTTTCCATTCCTACTTTGTTGGCCTCTCCTAATATTCTTTATTCCATCCACCCTAGGTTTGCAGCTTTTCCCTATGTGCCAGTTCACCCATAATCTTTCAGAGTTCTGGGCAGGTGCTATGCGGCTGGTCCACACCGTGGGACTGCCTTCGAGATGAGAAAACTCTTCATTTACGCCCTAGAGTGGAGTCTAAGACTTGTTCTCTTGATATACTGTTAGTTTCAGTAGCAAAGGGTATTGGTTGTACAAAATCCTTTAGGTAGAAAATAATAGTTTCGAGGCTTAGGGGCTGTGCCTAGATGTAGACCACTGTCTTTGTCATGTGGTCATGCGTCCTGTCTCTTATGTTCTCTCAGAGGAGCACAAACAGCCTGGGGATCTAGCGGATGGTGATTAGTGAGGAGGAAAAGTGGTCCAGGTCATGCTCCTTGCCCTACCTGGGGATAAACTCATACTTTTCCAGATTGATAAGGAGTGGATATGTGGGGCCACCTGGCTGGGTCAGTCAGTTAAGCATCTGCCTTCAGCTCAGGTTATGATCCCAGGGTCCTGGGATCTAGCCCCTCATTGAGCTCTCTGCTCAGCAGGAAGCCTGCTTCTCCCTCTGCCTGCTGCTCCCCCTGCTTGTGCTCTCTCTCTGACAAATAAAATCTTAAAAAAAAAAAAAAAAAGGAGTGGATATGTAATAAGCAGCTGGTAAGTGAAATGAACTCTGTTAGGCACAGCAGACCATCACAAGGCAAGTATGACCCAGTCCCTGCCTTCTAGGGGCTTCTACTCTAGGGAGTATATGTGGCAGTGGAGTGAGGAAGGATGGGTAGCAAAAATTATATAGTTAGTAATAATGGAAATGGCTGGTGAGAAGGACCAGTGCCGTGGACTTCTTAATGCTTTTGGTCACCGTCATGTGGACACAGTTGTGCTTGGTGGGGGTGGGGCCAGGGAGAGAAAATGCACATTTCTTCTCCTTCATTTCATCTGCACACATGAGACTGATCAGAGTTGCAACTTTGCACTTTTAGATTTTTTTTTTTTTCCCTGGGGGCAGGTTTCAAAATCCACTCATCTAGGATACTGTGTGTAGAGGTAAGCACCTGGGATAGGACCTGGATGTTTCTCTGATTGCCTCATCGCATGACTTTGGGCAAATGACTTGATCTCTTTGGGCTCCAGTTTCTTCTTCTTTTTTAAGTCTGTGCGGTGGGATAATAATGTCTGCCTTGCCATCTACTAGGATTAAAAAGCATTAACATATATGAAAGTGATTTCTAGATTATAAAGCCCTATACAAATGCAAAGGCTTATTATTGTAACCTTAAACACAGTTGTTAGGCACAGAATGCATACCTCTTGAATTAAAATCTGAAAAATGGGGTCTCTCTTGAATGGGATGCTCACTCTGTATTTTATTTAACCTATCTAGAATCCATGGTAGCATTCTCTTCTTTCACTATTTGATGACACCGAGCTCCCAATCAGTGGCGAAAACCTCTGAGCCGTTTTAGCAAAGGGAGAGAATTTTCCTCCTCGCCCTCCAGGGCCTGGTTGCCCTCCGGAGAGATGGGGCTTGCATTTTATTGCATTTTAAGATGGATGACCAAGTGAGGGGTGCAGTCTTGCATTGAAAACCTGAGCAGCGCTAACCGGCCCACAGAAGCCTTGCTCTCTTGGTTAGTTTTTGTTAGCTCACTGGGCCAAGGGAATGAAGGAATGACAAGCACGGAGGTTGGTTGGTTTGGAGCTTGCTTTATTCCAGCACGTGACTCCCTTCCCTGTAGCATTACCAGGACTCAGTTCTGGCTAGCAGGCATTAGGGAGTTTCACTGCAAATTCTGGTGGGCTAATTTGGGCAGAAAAGGGTATTGTCCCGTTTGAGTCAAAGACTCTGCAATTTAGAGCAAATGCACTTTGAGCTTAGCTCACATGCTGTGCTGGTAACTTGTTTTACCTTTTCATTCTTATAGTTAGGAGGGAAAAAAACCAGGATTTCAAATGTTATTTACTGTAATGAGGAGCTTCTGTGAGGGAGTCTATCTATGGCTCTTTGCTTCAAAGCTTTAATTGGCTGAAGACTGTATAGTTGATCATTAACAAAATGGTCTCTTTCCTATCGTGTTAATAATTTTGTTTAATAGAAATGCGGCTTTGATTTCTTCCGGGGCTACGTTGCTGTTTTTCTGGCACTGAGAAGGGCTAGTTTAAGATTTTGCCACATACGAGGCATGGCAGAATTCCATCTTGGAAGTCTCCAAGCTGGGGCCCGATCAAAAAAGATGGGACTGGAAGGAATATTCGTGGCCCAGCTGCAGGAAGCAGTTTGTTTAGATCAGACCAAAACAAAGAGGTTGGCTTATGTGGAAACTTTATACCTGTCCCACATGTTCTAGACACTTCTGAGAAAACAAACAGCTCCGTATTTGCAATTACAAGGTCAGAAAGCCACATGTCGGCCCCAGTGCCAATTTAGCGGAGTCCTCAGACAGTCAGTGCTGATGTTGTTGGGTAAAAGTATGTTGTGGCCGCTTAACCAGTCTCCACACCTGGAAAAAATAAAAAATTCAAGAGAGCCAGCAAAGTAAATTTGAAACCAGAGCGGGCTCTAGTGACCGTGTTCATATTCGAAGCTCCTGAGCCGTCTCTCCATTCCAGGCTTGGAGGGATATTTGTAAAGCGTGCATCACGATGGGCAGAATCTCCTGAATCCGTATCTCAGGGGTGGGATTAACACCGTGCAGTGCCCTGCGTGGACCTGGATTCCTCGAACTATATTCTCATGAAACGGTGTCCCAGTGACCACGTCATCTTTTTCTTCCTCGTCTATCTTAGACCAGCTGGTTCATCTCCTGACATTCAATATGCTCCCCTCATTTTTTTTTTTCCCCCAGCTCTGTCAGTGCACCGAAGAGGCTCGTGAAGGGGACCAGCTGCCCGGGTACCAGCGGGAGCTGCTGCAGCTACAGATTTGAGGCGCACACCTGCACGGAGTTGGGTGACAGGGGATTTGTCAGGGGAGGGCGTATCATGCAACGTCAGGGCTCTCAAGCCAGAGGGATGGATGGCTCCGGGGTGGCAAATTGGATACCCTGCTGCTCACCTGGAGGTCATGGGATCACACCTGACTTGAATTAGTCAAAAGGATTCCAGGATGAGGGTGAGTTGGTCGGTTATGAATGAAATGATTAGCTGGCTGTAACAGTTCCTAATAAACAGATTGTCCATATCAATGATGTCTATTCAAAGAGCCACAAGCCAGTGGCGTCCCAGGAGCCCTCGCGCGGGAGGGGGCGGGATGGACGGCGTCTCCGAGAATCCTGCCAAGGCTGTCACTGAACGGGATCCCCGGGGCAGTAGGGCATGTAGGGAAGAGTCCCCGGGAACTCCAGTCGGAGGAGGTGGGGAAGACCGGAGGAGCAGTGGAGGGCGACTGTGAAGGAATGACCATGAGGCAGCAGGAAAACAGGAAGAGAGTCGTGGCCTGAAACCAAGTGCGATGTGTTCCAGGCAGGAGGAAGGGAGCGGCACATGCCGTGATATGTAAGAGGCACCCTGGACATTGACAGTTGGATTTAGTTGCATGGATATCACTGGTGGCTTTGATGAGGGCGGTCTTGGAGGAGGAAAGGGGGTCACCATCTGATTAGAGGGGACATAAAAAAGAACGAGAAGAGAGGATTTGGTAAAGGAGCACTGGCAATTTTTAAAAAAATTTTTTGTTTTTTATTAACATATAATGTATTGTTTGCCCCAGGGGTACAGGTCTGTGAATCATCAGGCTTACACAGTTCACAGCACTCACCATAGCACATACCCTCGCCAATATCCATAACCCAGCCACCCTATCCCTCTCCTCCCACCCCCCAGCAACCCCATTTGTTTTGTGAGATTGAGAGTCTCTTATGGTTTGTCTCCCTCCGGATCCCGTCTTGTTTCATTTTTTCCTTTCCTACCCCCCACAACTCCCCGCCCTGCCTCTCAAATAACTCGTATCAGAGGAATCATATGATAATTGTCTTTCTCGGATTGACTTATTTCGCTCAGCATAATACCCTCTAGTTTCATTCACGTCGTTGCAAATGGCAAGGTTTCGTTTCTTTTGATGCCTGCACAGTATTCCATTGTATAAATATACCACATCTTCTTTATCCATTCATCTGTTGATGGACATCTAGGTTCTTTCCATAGTTTGGCTATTGTGGGCATTGCTGCTATAAACATTCAGGTGCACATGCCCCTTCGGATTACT
This sequence comes from Potos flavus, assembly GCA_028534135.1. NCBI lineage: Eukaryota > Metazoa > Chordata > Mammalia > Carnivora > Procyonidae > Potos > Potos flavus. Next base: position 157,785,733 of record CM052883.1, read on the forward strand.
ACATTTGTATTTTTAGGGTAAATACCTAGTAAGCACTGCCAATTCTTACAAGGAGTTTTATTATACAGTGTTACTAGACAAAGAGCCGAGAAATGGGGTGGAAGTTAGAGGGCAAATAGAGTGAGAGAAGGTTTTTTAAATTTATTTTTTTCAGCTTTATTGAGGTATAATTGAAAGTAACATTGTGTAGGTTTTTTTTTTTTTTCTTCTAAAGATAGAATAACATGCCAATGGGAATAATCCAGTAGAGAAGGAAAATCGTGATGATGTAGGAGGGTTGTCGGGGCCATATTCTCTAGTGGGATCCAAGGGAGAAATGGTGGGGCTGGCCTTCTCTATGAGCAAGGATGGTCCGTCCGTAGTAAGGGGAGGAAGGCAGAGTTTATGGGGCAGATGCTGGCGGGTGCCTAGAAGTGGAGATGGGAACTGTGGCAGTTCTTTTCTGAATGTTTCTATTTTCTCTGAGAGGTGGGAAGTGAGGTTAGCAGCTTAGAGCCTGGAGGGAGAGGAGGTGCTAGAGGTCAAGGAGAGAGGATGGTCCTCCAGGAGGGTGGCAGGTGCCTGGACAAGGGAATGAGGTGTGATGGCCAGGCAGCATGAAGACATGGAAATGAATTACGAATTACATTAAGACTAGTGGGTGTTGGTTGCATGATTTTCTCCAGCCATGTTCAGCTGTGGGGTGTAGTACAGAGCAGAGGGAGAGTTGGATTTTAGGGATTGCCAGTGGAGTTCTGCAGAGCAAGAGAGGGCACCCTGAAGATTTCTCTTCTCTTCCATTAAAAAATACTGGTTATAGACTTAATGAAACTGATTTAATGAACTCTTGATGGGTTGTGACTCATAGTTTGAAAACCACTGATTTAAATGGCATACTCATTTAAAAAAAGAATTTATTTAGGAGCATTTGGCTGGCTCAGTTGGTTAAGCGACTGCCTTTGGCCTGGATCATGATCCCAGGGTCCCACGTCTTCCTCTCCCTCTGCCTGCTGCTCCTCCTGCTTGTGCTCTCTCACTCTCTCTCTGACAAAAAAAATAAATAAAATCTTAAAAAAAAAGATTTTACTTATTTATTTGAGAGAGAGAGAGAGGGAGAGAGTGCATGAGCAGGGGGAGGGGTAGAGGGAGAAGTAGATTTCCTGCTGAGCGCAGAGCCTGATGCAGGGCTGATCCCAGGACCCTGATATCATGAACTGAGCTGAAATCATATGCTTAAGCAACTGAGCCACCCAGGTGCCTATATATATATATATATATATATATATATATATACACACACATACACACACACATATATATATGTGTATGTATATATATGTAATATTTATATATACATATATTTATATTTATAATGTATAAAATTTATATATTATATAATTTATGTAATTTATAATTTATATAATTTTTAGTGCAGGGAGGTGAGGGGAGACAGATGAAGGATAACACATAGTTCTTGTCTTCAGGGTGATGTGCTGGAGAGGATGCAGTCAACTGTCCCTCATTCAGCACCTGGGTCAGTTCACTACTCAAAGACGGCACCATATTGTGGTGTGCTACTACCTAAACTATTGAGCGGATCCCCAGGGGCCAAACGTCATGTTTGCCCACCTTAATGTCAATTTGAGAACACCCGCTCTCCACATGTGGTTGGATGACCCTACCCCAGGACCGTCAACTCCTTTAACCTGAGCAGTAAACTCTATTTATTAAAATGATTTATTTTTTATTTTAGAGAGAGAGTGAGAGGAGCGGGTAAAGGGGCAGAGGGAGGGGGAGAGAGAGTTTCTCAAGCAGACTCCCTGCTGAGCATGGAGCCCAGAGTGGGGCTCAGTCCCACGACCCTGAGATTATGACCGGAGTGGAAACCAAGAGTCGGATGCTTAACCACATTGAGCCACCCAGGCGCCCCTAAGCAGTAAACTCTATTAATGCAGCCTAAGATAGTATCATCCTTTCAGGAAACCTTGGTAAATTGTTGGTTCATACTAACCTTATGGTTAGATTCCATTCTCTGAAACTTAAATAAAATCTTAGTTCTCATCGATTTTTTATTATATATTTAATTTTTTAGGGGGGTAGTGTGGGGTAAACTATATGCCTTTCTCTTGGAGGTTGAGGACTCTGTTTTTGAGCTGCAGACACATTCTTGCTTAATGGGGATAAAGTCAGGGTGCTAGTTCCTTCAAATCTTGGTTCATCTCGGAACATACGGTCCTACAGGAAACAGTTCGCAAGAGTCTTTGATGTAAGGGGAAAAATACTTAATTTCTTCATCTTTTTGTTTTATTTTCTTTGATTCAAAGGGAAAATGAATTAGGACAAAAGTGATGTATTCTACCCCATCTTTTAATTATATTTTAATTCAGTGTAAGACGACTTCATTTCTCTCTGCAATATTCAATGTTTATGGTCCCACACATGGCATTTGCAGTCTCTGTTTATGGCTTGGATGCTCTGTGCTAACGTACTTGCCACCAGCGTAGTTGGGCTTGCCTTTCCAGGCAACAGTTAAACCAGCAGGAGACCACTTGTGTGCAATTTGTTGGAATGAAATCTACATTTTGGGATTAGATTACTTAGTAGTGTCATTTTGCGTTGAAGCGACTTTGTGGGTGGTCTCCAATAAAGCCTGCATGTACAGCGAGTGTCAGCCCTGATTATCTCCAAGCAAGCTTGTAATGACTGCACAGCTTGGTATTTACAAGAAAAAACCAGCTTCCCTGAACTTTTAATTCAGGGAATGCAGGGGCATGGGTGAACCCCCACAAAAGGGTGGCAGAAGGCCCACTGTGGAACCATTCTTTGAATGGGTGCATGTGAACTTTCTGTTCCTTTTGGAGATCAGGATAATAGCCACAAATGTCACTTGGGGCTCACCAGTTAGGACATTTGTCTTTAACAATGCCCGAAGGAGCTGTCCTATCTCAGAATATGTAAGGACTGAAGGTTTTGTGGAGGAGGACAGATTAGTGGCATGAACCCAATGGTTGACTAAGCATGAACATATATGGTAAATCACCAATGATGTGCCGGGCCCACCCCCATATCACTCTTGTGGTAGCAATTCTCCAGGGCAGTGGTTCTTCACCAAGGGTGATTCGGCCTTCAGAAGATATTCGCTGGTGTCTAGAGACATTTTTGTTGTCACAACTTGCTGCATCTAGTGGGTAAAGGCCAGGGATGTTGCCAACTATTCTACATCACACAGACCGTTCCCCACTCCTCTTCCAACAAAGAATTGTTGTGCCCCAAATGTCAGTGTGCTGAGGTCGGGAGACCTTCTCCAAGGTACAGGAGCGGTGAAGGTAATGCACTCTTGCCCTTCCCCATCCTCTTCCTTTCTTCCCTCCATGCCCTCTGGTCCCCTTGGATTCCTTCTGCATCCCAGGTTGCTTGGAAACCTCATGGTACTGGAGGGAAAAGATTACAGAGTCATGTAGCGGAGAGAATGTCTGCTTTGGAGGCAGACAGATATGGGTTAAATCTCAGTGTGATGCCTTCAGTTTGGGTGATGTTGGGGGCAAATGACTTAATCTCTCTGAGTCTCAATTAAAAAAAAAAAAAACACAACACTGAAACAATGGGGACTTCAGTGCTTACCCCCCTGGGTGGTAGGGAGGATGAAATCTATGGAAATGCATCAGGACTTGCTCCTTCATCAAAGCTTCATCATTGCACATTTTTCCTGGCAGTTACTGAAGTGCAATTTCCTCACCTTTAAACATTAACCCAACAATTTCTTCTTATTGTGGGAAATTTACAAAAAAGATAAGAAGGAAGAAAAAGCTATATCACCTATATTCTTATGCCTTGCACACAGAGATAATCACCGCTAATGCCGTCTGTATATGTATTTCTAGACTTTGTGTGTGTGTGGATGTGTGCTTGTGCTGTGTGTACTGTTCAGTGACTTGCTTTTTAGACTTCATGATGTATTAGGAACATCTCTCCATGTCAATACATATAGACCCACATCATCTACATCATCGTTTAAAAAAGCGGCCTAGTATTTTATTGTATCAATGGATCATGATTTAATCCATCAATCCCTTAAATTCTGGGACATTTAAATCATTAAAGTTAGTCTTTAAAGCCCAGAAAATGTCTTGTCTAGGCTGTATGGGGTTTACGGTTTGTAGTTCTCGAAAGGCAGCCCTTCGCGTGCGCACTTGCTACTATACAGACGTAGTCAAGTTCAGGAGGGCAGCACAGGATACATGTTCTCCGCTCCCCAGGCAGACTTCTCCTGGTGTGTGGGAGACAGTGGAGTTAATGTCCTTTTCTTTTCATGACATGGCCTTATACAGTAGCTCAGCGCTCAGGTCCCGCAGTCAGGTGGCCCAGGTTGAAATGCCAGCCCCCCTGTTTGGGTCCGTGACCTCACCTACCCAAGCCTCAGGTTCCACATCTGTAAAATGGTGATGCCAACTGAACCCACACCACTGAGTTGTTCTGAGGATTAAATGAGATAGGCTACGTCAGACACATCATGCCAAGTACTCCAAGTGTTTCGAGTCGCATCAGGTGGAAACAAATGTCTGACAAACTGAGTGTTGCCTGGAAGTCCTTCTCCCATTACTCAGAAGTCCCTGCTTTCTGTCTAAGTTATTATCTAACAGTCCCAAGTGTCCCCTCTTCCCCCAGTATCAGCAGCAGCTGGAGTTCAAAGACCTCTACCTGCTCCTTTCTGGAGCTTTGGCTTTTAACTGCTGTGTATTAGTCTCTTATAGTTGCCGTAACAAAATCCCATGAACGGAGAGGCTTAACACAACACAAATGTATTACCTTACAGTTCTAGAGGTCAGAAGTCCAAAATCAGTATTGAGGGGCTAAACTCAATATAACAGCAAGGCTGCCTTCCTTCTGAAGGCTCTACAGGAGAGCCTGTTTCCTTGCCTTCCCCAGCTTCTGGAGGCCGCCCAAATTCCTTGGCCTGTGGCCTCCCGTCCCTCTGACTTTTGCTTCTGTTGTCACTCATCCTCTGACTCTGACTCTCCTGCCTCACTCTGATAAGGACACTGGGGATTACATTGGGCCCATCAGATAATTTCCCCATTTCAGTGTCTCTAACCTTAATCACATCTGCAAAGTCCCTCTGGCCACACCAGATGGCATATTCCCAGGTTCTGGTTTGTGCTGTGCTGGCGGTCATGGAATTCTTCCTCCTAGGGCCTGTTAGCACTCCTGTCCCCTTGGCCAGGCTCCCACACACCTGGAGCGAGCCCTCCTGTCTTGTTCCTCCCTTCCCACCGCCTGACTTTGGAGCACTTACCCCCCCACCCCCACCCCAGGGTGAATTCCTAGACACGTTCCTTAAGGCCTCCTTGGTCTCCAAAGTAGTTAGAGGGCTCCCTACTCACTGTCACAGGTTCTCCCTGCCTCCTGGACTGGAAGTGCCACCAGCTGTCACTCTTCCTTTACCTTGTCCAGCCTGTGCTCCCCTCTGCCTGGCTCTCCGAATGTTCTACGTGTTCAGTGTGGCCCAGGGGCTCTTCCATTGTCTTGCTAGTCCACAGATCCTAAGACCCTAGGCTTGGGAAGGATACTGTGACACTCTTACCACAGCTGGACCACTGTTGGTGGGCTCTCTGAGAGCAGGTGGATGAGTGTCCCCCAACATGAATTCAGGGTCATCAGCTGGTGAGTCCTCAAGACCCATGGCTGCTAGTGCAGTCCTTCCCTTGGCATCTCCCTGCTGCAGACCCTGTCCGACAACCTTCTGAAAAGTGACCTTGCATGACTGGGACCCATTCAGGCTCCTTCCTACTTGTCCTTCTTCCCTGTTCTCAGTGCCCACCCTACCTGGCGGAAAGCCTGTTCTCTTCTTGTTATTTTCCTGCCACAATGATCTTTAAGGCCCGATTAGGGAGGACGGAGTCATCCTTTACATTAGAGCCGCTATCCTAAGTAATATAGGGTTGGCTTTCCCAAGCAGGCCTGGTTGGTTGCTTAGGAGCCTCGTGCTTTGTTTTCCAAGCAGCAAGAAAACAAGTTGCATTTTGATATAAAAAACAGGTTGACTATTCCTATCCAGACTATTCTTCCTTTCCCACCCTCAGGCAAACGAGAATGATGGCCTATCCTGTCTCACTTCCACACATTCTTAAGTCTGGTTTTAATTTTAGCTTTTCAAAACTTGCTTGGCATTACAGAGCCATTAGCCAAATATGAAGAGAAAAATTCACCCATGATACCACTCATCCCTGAGTAATTCAACGATTTTTGCTTTTTCCGTGATCCCTTCCAGTTTTTGTCCCCACGAACGTATAATTTAAATAATCGTAATCATAGTGTAGTGATCGTTTTGTGTTCTGCATTTTTCCACTTAGCATTAATTATATCATAAGCATTTTTTCCATGTTGTTGCAAAGTCATTGTAATTATCATTTTTAATGACTGTGTGAGAATTCATCAAGGGAGGAGTAGATCACTTAACCCTTGTTCTGTTGTGGGGCCTTTTGTGACTCCTTCTGTGTTTTGCTTCTCCTTCGGGATTGTCCTTGATGCCATGTCCCTTGGCTGTCCTCTGGGTGCAGGAGGCAGGGGAGGGAAGCAGCACACTGGGTGGGGAGCAGGGGCAGGAGAGGAACAACGTCAGGAGAAGCAAGAACAGGAAGGAAAGGAAGCCTGCTTTATGTACACTCATGGTTAAGACTCCTAACGCAATGAGCTAGAGGGGAGCCTGGCCTTTGCCTGTGATGCCCCTTCACCAATGGCTGTTTTTGAGAATGACTTTTTCATTTACATTTTGGGAGTAACTGTCTCCTTTCTTACCCTGAGATCATGACCTGAGCCCAAGACAGACACTTACCTGACTGAGCCACCCAGGTGCCCCTGGGAGTGACTTTCCATGCCTGGAGGAATGGTGGTCTACAGGAAACTGAGGAAACAAAGTTAACTTATCAGTGTTAAGGTGTCAAAAATCCACTGCAGATGCTAGTCTGAATTCTAAAAATATAACTTTTGTTAATCATATATTTAGTGCTGATTAGAACTAATGTGATAACTTGAGAAGATCTCAACTATTTCAGTGTTTCTTAGAGTTCCACGAGCTCTAGGCACAAAAGATGCTCGATGAAACAGGAGACCTTTGGCAAAAACTGTTTGTGAAACAGTGATGCTCCATGCTAGATCCCCTTCCTGGGTATTCACAATGCCTGTGAATATAGTCAGTGCTCCGAGAAGTGCTGCAGGAAGGAAATCTGCTGCCCTCTGGGTGAGCCCGTCAGCAAGGGGGTCTGAGAAATGTAGTTTGTGTGTCCCACGGCATGGGGCCCTTTTGTGATATGGCACCTCCACCAGTCGGAGTCTACTCAGGGAATTGAAAATAAGCTAGATAGTTCAGAGAGGATAGACTACCTAGATCTAGTTTATAAAGTGTCGGGAGAGCTGGAAGAGCCAAAATGGTATTGTGACCTGGAGATTCACAACGGCAGGACGTAGCTGCAACCCCAAAGTGTAGACATGGGACACACTTGCTTCTGCAGTCCTGGGGGTAACCCACTGGGTGCCGAGACCAACAAGGGGGCGCTGGGCGTGGTGGGACAGAGCAGGTGGTGGGAGCACTGGGGAGGTACTAACCCCTGGTGCCGGGACGATGGAAATGGCTTGAGCCGTGACAAGTGAATCTGTGGAAGGACCCTGGAACCCACAGCTGTTTCCTGGAGGGTTGTTGCCCTCTGTGATGGGCAGAATTCTGGTCCTCAAGATCTCTACCTCTGGGTATCAAGACCGTGTGTGTGCCACATCACATGGTGAAAGGGACTTTGCAGATATAAGTAAGGTTCTAATCAGCTGACCTATGACAGGGAGCTTATCCTGGATTACCTGGCATGGACTGTGGGTGGTCTCCTGAGCCCTTAAAAGTAGAAGAGGAAGCCCGAATGGGAAGTCAGAGAAGGCTGAAGCAGGAGAGGATTCACTCTGTCATCAGTGCCTTTGAAGATGAAGGGGCCATGAGCTAGGGTGTGCGGGCAGACTCTCGAAGCTGACACCCTGCAAGGAAATCTCAGGGACCTGAGTCCTACAGCCTCAGGAAACCGAACTCTGCTACCAACCTGAACGATCTTAGAAGTTGAGTCTCTAGCAGAGCCTCCAGAGGGCAGCCCAGGCTCGTCAACACCTTGATCTTGGACTTGTGAGTCCCTAAGCAGAGAACCTGGTGGAGCCCACTGGTTTCTCTGACTTTTAGAACCATTTGTTTTAAACCACTGAACTTGTGGTAAATTGTTATGGCAGCAGTAGAAAATTAATACACCCTTCCATCCCATCTTTGGATCACCTGCCATTCTCTCACATTTTCAGAATCGAACTGGAAGCCCATTGGCAAGAGGGTCTGGCAGATGTAATATGTAATATGTGGGGTCCCATCTTTTCCAGCACAGAAGGGCCGGAGTGAAGGCTAAACCCTCACGATGAGTCTCTGGCATATGTTAACATTCGGTGGGATGAATATTAGGAAAACCACTTTGGGAGATTTTGATGATGATAGAGTAGTGTTGGACTTTTGAAATGGGCACTTTGGGGCCTCCCAGAAAATGAATGAAGATGATACACTCATGCCAATCTTATAAGACTGCCAAGGGGGCATGGTAGGGTGTCGTGAAGAAAACCACACAGGCTAGAAGTCAAGTTCTGACTCTGGCCCTCGCTAGTGGGTGGCTCTGTGTGGCTCACGTGCCAGGGTCGCTACCGCCGGTTGGGTGGAGCAGACAGAGCTGACCAAAGTGCCTATTTGGTCCTTTCAAGCTCGAAAGCTCTCCTACTTGGAGAATATTTTTACTTTTTAAGGTGATTATGGATTCTATTTATAGGATTGTCATCATATTTATGATTGATTTGATGCTGAATTCTTGATTAGCAACAGAACTCCCAATCACGAGATTGTTGCTAAGGCAAATTAGGATTCAGTTGGCAGTTATCTGCTGTCCAATATGAGAAAAAGGGATAGATTCGATAGTGATCATCTTTGGCTCCAAGTGAGTTGAGGAGCCTCCAGCGCGGGCATGAGATGTTCATTGCTAGAACAATTGGTGGCCACGCTGCGTCACTTCTGCATTGGTTGTTATGGGGGAAATTAGAGCCATGAGCCATGTAATCCCCAGCTTCGAGGAGGTTCTAGTCTAGTTGAGATAAGATGGACATGAAGAAACAATTGGACGATGATAAGAATGAATAGGACTGTGTCTTAATTACCTTGCAGGTTGGTGCCGACGTCCTCTAATGGTACCAGGCTTTTTGTAAAGGAAGCCTTTCCATCTTTCTGGATCACAGAGAGAGACACAAACCTCTGAGCAGCAGTGGTTCAGAGCTGGGTTTTGTTGGCTTCTGCATCCTTGTTTGGCTCTCCCCGGGAGCTGTTCCATGAAGCCACGAGTGTCTTTCTTGACAGTTTCCCAGAGGGTATGAAACATAGCTCACCACCCACCTTGAGCAGGTTGTTTTTTGAGGCATTTGAAAGTAAAACAAAGTACCCTGCCATTAATGGGAAGCTAGAATTTTCTATCCACTTAGACTTCTGACAGGTTGGTTGATGCTATTGCGGGCTGTGTGTGCCTTTTCAAAATGCGTGTTTTTAACTTGTTATTCCTGGGTGGATTAATTCCAAATGCTCCTCTTTGATATGCACTCAATGCCATGTTCTTTACAGAGCCCTATTCTGGGTGCGTAGCCCACGGCGTGGAAGCAGCGGTCCTGCCTTCCAAGAGCCTGCACGTCTGCGCAGGTGGCTGGAATGTTCCTTTTGCACCTGGATGTTGAGGGGCCATGGAGACATAGGTTCTGAGCTTTCAGCTTCTCTAATGTTAGAAGCACCTCCATGTGCTACATTTTTAGTGTTTCTTCTTCTTTCCTGGGAGACTGTGTGGTTTTGGAAACTTCCAAATGGGGCACGGAACAAATTTTGCCTTTCCTGTTTTTCTGCAACAGGATGAGATGAGAGTATGAAACTGGGGAGTGCTGAGTTTTGATTCAAAAGCCAAACATTTTTGGGGGCACGATTTTCTCAGCCTCTCTGAGACTCAGTTTTCTCATATGGGAAATGGGAGGAAAACGATCTGATCGGGCGGCCGTGAGGGTTAAATCAAATAATACATGTGAGGTGCTTGACACAATGCCTGGGAAGTCAATGGCTGCTTAATACCTATTAGCTAACCTTATCATCATCGCCATCACCACGATCACCACCATCATCGCCATCACCACCATCAGCAGCAGGACCATCATCCTGCCTTCCCAGAGACTCTCTCTAGGTCCCGGACATGTAGCAATATCTGGCCATGAGGCAGATCCCGGGCCCCTGCTCTGCTCCAGGCTTGGTTGGAGGAGCTGTATCTCTGAGGAAGTGTGTGAACCTCACGTTCTCCCAACCATGATGTACGGATTCTTCTTTGTTTTCCCTCCTTGCCCAGTTCTCTACTTGGCTGGAGTCCTGATGTGCAGCCTGGCATTTCCCAGCCCTCTCTCTAGGGGGTGGTATAGTCCCTGGTAAGGATCTAGCGGTCTTCTGAGCCTCTGGCTGTTGTCGGATTCTGAGAGTTTGCTGCTTCCTAGACTCGTGTCATTGTGGGTTTAGGCCACAACCTGTATTGACTTTGCTCCTTGAGACACTTGTTGTGGGGAGTTTGAGGCATAAAATAAAAGTTAGGCTTTACTGGGGTGATGCTTTGGCAGGTTTGCATGTGGGGGAAGGTCCTCCCAGCATGAGACTGTCCAGAGGCTATGTCATGGGAGTCACTGCTCGGAAAGGGAGGGGGACAAGGGAGCTCCAGGGGAGAGGGGGATTGGGGGTGGTTTAGGTGTCTAATGATGGGGCTCAGCAGCCTGGCCTGGGTCAGAGAGCTCCAAAAAGCCGAAACAGCTGGGGGTCTTTATAGCCTCGGGGTTTATCTTATCTATGGCAAGCAGATGTTGGCTATGCAGAGGAAGCAGACTCTAAATAGCTAAAAATCTGCTTATTTGGGCTAAATAAAATAATTGGATGTGTTAAAATTTGAGTTTAGAATCAGAGTTTTGGAGCTACCACAAACTGTGTGGCTTAAACAAGACATTTATTTTTCACACTTCTAGTGGCTGGAAGTCCAAGGTCAGGGCGCCAGCATAGTCTAGTCTTGATGAGGGCTCTCTTCCTGGCTGGCAGATGGCTACTTTCTTGCCGTATCCTCCCATGGAGAGAGGGAGAGGGCGAGGGAGAGGGAGAGTAAGCAAGCACTCTGGTCTCCGCTTACAAGGGCAATAATCCCATCACGAGGACCTTACCCTCATGACCTCCTCTAGACCTAATGGGCTCCCAAAGGCCCCACCTCCAAATACCATGACACTAGGAGTGAAGGCTTCTCCATGGGAAGTTTGGGGGGAACCCAAATATTCAGTCCATAGCACTTCTGATATAGAACTTTCTTTTGTCTGTCAGAGATAATAAATGGAAACGTATTTTGAAAAGTGAAGAGCATTATATCCATGGAACACATCATCTTTATTACTACTTGAAAGGTTAACGTCTAGCTAATCACAAATAGTTTCCGATAGTAGATTTTCTTACAACGCAAATGTAAGTCTTTACTCTGTCTTTATTCCAGTCTTTCCACTGAACAATGTCAAAGAATGCCAGCTTCCACACTAAAGCCCACACCGTCTGTCCCCTCCCCTTCTGTCTGGCAAGGGGAGGGGTAGAACCACAGTGTGTTAAGCGGGCTGTAAACATTTGAGCTGCTTTCCTTCAACTTTTGGGAGGGCTTCTTGGGATGATGGGGGGACAAAGGGTTGCCGTGTAAATTACCATGCAAATTGCCATAGTGTTTGAACTTAAGACACTTTTGCCTGCCGCAGCTCAGTGAACTTGAGCTTCTGGGACTCCCCCTGAAGGGGAGACGTGCAAGTACCTTCCAAGCCGAGGCCCTGAACCACCTAAAGAGCCCCACATGCTTGACTCCAGCGAGCTCCTGTAAATACACTCGAGCGGCTGCTAAAATATGACAGCCCAAAGCGAGTGAGCCTGAAGTTGTGTCCCTGCTGACCTTGGAGCAAGTTTCCTCTTTAAACGCCAGCGGTAGGATAACTCTGACCAGTGCTGCAGCGTGATGCTCTGAGTAGGTCTTGAGACACAGGTTTGCCAACTGAAGCATTGCCGACACGTGGGTGCTGGGTCTTTCTTTTCCCATTTCCTCCTTCCCTCCTTCTGTCTCACTCACTGGGTCAGCAAAGAAATGGGCTGCTCGTGTGGGAGGTCTCCTTCATCTCTGAGGTTGGCAGGCTTGGTACATTGTGCTGCCCCCAGCCTGATGCGAGGCACGATGTCAGGACTTTTCCTCGCGGACAAAAGTCGCGGACTTCCTTGGCTTCTTGTCTCCATTCCCAGGGTCACATGACAACCCTGAGGGCCGCAGGCCATATCCAGGGGTGGTGGCTCGTTCAGCGTTCTCAACTCGCCTTTTATTCACAGGAAATGACTCCCCAAGGGCACAACCCTAATTTAGGACCAACAGGGGACCATGGGAAGTGCCCTGAGGAATTTCCATACCAGCTTCTAGGGAAGTTTCTAAAGAGCCAGCAGAGTTGATCTTGGTTCTTCTCTTCCCTGCACACCTAACTCCATGTCCAGTGTGGCGTAATCATAATTCACAGTGGGAAGCAGCTTTCCTTCCTGTTAAAAAAAAGGCACAACCGGGGTGCCTGGTTGGCTCAGCTGGTTAAGCGCCCAACTCTTGATTTCAGCTCAGGTCACAATCTCAGGGTTGTGAGATCGAGCCTCGCGTCGGGCTCCATGCTCAGTGCAGAGCCTGCTTCTCTCTCTCCCTCTCCCATGGCCCCTCTCCCAGCTTGTGCACTCTCTCTCTCAAATAAATAAATTAATCCACCTTTTTCTTTTTAAAGGCACAACCACCACAGTTAATGTCTACTAACCTATATGTGCTGAGCACTATGCTGAACATGCTGTATGTTTCATATCATTTAACTGGACAAGAATGCCTCAAAGGTAGGTGTGTTAGGCAGGGTTCTCCAGAGAAGCAGAACCAATAGGGTATGTGCGCGCATACACACACACACGTATGTATAAATGTACATATGCACATACACATGGATACGCATGTAATTTATTTTTGAAGGAACTGATTCCTGCGGTTGTAGAGGCTAGCAAGTCCAAGATCTGTAGGACGGCTGGCAGGCTGGAGACCCAGGGAATAGCCCAGGCTGCAGCTAGAATCCAAAGGCAGTCTGGAGACGGGATTCCTTGTTTGTCAGGGGACATCAGTCTTTTTTCTCTTGAGGTTTTAACTGATTGGATGAATCTCACTCATCTTATGGAGGGTAATTTGCCTTACCCAAAGTCTCCTGATTGAAATGTTAATGTCCTTGAAGAAAAAAATATCTTCACAGTGACATTTAGACTGACTGTGTTTGACCAAATGCCAAGTTGACACATAAAACAAACCATCGTAATAGGTATGATGTCCTTTTATAGGTGAGGACACAAGTCTCAGAGGAATTAATTCACTGGCAGTGGGAGGTTAAAAAATCCCCCCCCCCCCCGCAAAATATGTCCACATCCTACTTTCCAGAGCCTGTGAATGTTGCCTTATCTGACAAAAGGGACTTTGTAGATGTGATTAACTAAAGATTTTGATCTTTAGAGCATCTAAAATAGATGATCATCCTGGGTCGAGTAGAGATTATCCTGGGTTGTCCAGGTGGGCCTGGGGTAATCACCAGGGTCCTTATGAGAGGGAGGGAGGAGGGTCGGAGTCAGAGGACAATGTCACGATGGAGGAGAGGTTGGAATGGTGTTCTTTGAAGATGGAGGATGAGGCCACAAGTCAAGGACTCCCGGTGGCCACCGGAAGCTGAAAAAGTCAAGGAAACGGGTTTCCCCTGAGCCTTCAGATGGCACGAGCCCTGCCAACATCTTGATTTTAGCCAGGGATGCTGATTTTGGACTTCTGACTTCTAGAACTGTAAGCGCATATGTTTGTGTGGCGTTAGGCCACTGAGTCTGTGGTAATTTGTTATGGTACCAGAGGAAACTAATACGCATGTCAAGGCCATGTAGTTAGGAGTTGGTAGAGGTAGGATTTGAAACCATGGCCTCAGGGACTTGACGCTGTCGTCATCATCAGTCCTGTTGCCCTTCCTCCAACAACAGTTCTTGGGTCCATGCTCCCTCCTGCGGTCTTCGTCCAGACTTTAACCACCCCGTCCCTGAGCCTAGAATTAGGAAGCTAAAGAATCATGAAAACAAGAGTCCCATTTATTCCTACCGTGTGGCAGGTGCTCTGTCAATATTACGGTTCTGTTCCTCCCACCTCCCTGGAAGTCAGGTACTACCGTTTTCCATATTTCCTGGTCGAGGAACCAGAGACCTAGAGAGCCTGAGTGACGTGCCCAAGGACACACAGCTTGCTAGGTGGCAGAGCTGGGGTCAAAGCCCCTGTCTGTCCGATGCGGATGCTGTTGCCCGTTCTCTCCACCACACTTGCTTCTCCAGAATCTCCGTCACAGAGCAGCCGCAGCGGCGGGGGCAGGAAAGGAGAATGTTGGTAAAAGCTGAAGAGAACTGGAGACCGAGGCTCCCTGTGTTCTTGCTTCCCTTCCCAGAGACCTCTGTCTCGGGTGTGCAGCCTTCAGATCCAAGGTCAGGGGGCCCTGTAGTGTCCTCTACACGCTAAGGGGGGTCACACTCTTCTGGCCTTGCTGGTGCCTTCTGTCGGGCTTCCTTTCCCTCTGCCTTCTCACTTTCCTTTCCTGCCTCCACTCTTGGGCTGCCCTTGGCGTCTGCCATGGGCATTTGGGTCTCCCCTCTCCCCTTCACATACACACTTTTTCCCCTTATTCTATGCCCACCACATCCGTCTCTCTCTCACTCTGATTTCGGCCCCCACAGAGGGGTTCTGAAAACATGGGAGAGAGGGGAGTGGAGGGTGAGCCATGCTTTCCAAGGAGGGCTAACCAGACTTCTCGGCCCGTCATGGGCTGGTGGACAACCTCAAGGTGATGGCCAGGCCTTGGTCCCATCACCTGGTGAGCGGGCCATCCAGTGACCGAAGATGATGCCAGGCAACCGGGGCTGACCAGAGACATACTGCTGATTCCCAGCTGAGCGTATGACTTGACAAAGCAGGTTATCAGCAACATTGGGCTAAAAATACCATGTTTATTTTTGAAATAAGTTGTTTTGGCAGTTATAAATACTCTGTGAAGCCAGCTTCGAGTGTAGTCTGGCGGCTCTCAGACAACTGAATATTTCAGAGGCGCATGCAGAATCCAACATGCAAATTTCAGCCAGTTCGTCACTGTCCTGAGTAACGGAGGAGAAACTGGGTGTGGATAGAGCCAGGGAGAGAATCAGCTTAGTGCAGGGTTACAGCCTAGGCTTCCAGACTGAGAATCTTACTTCAGAGTAGGTGCTACTGGAAGAAATGCTCAGGAACATTTTCTTTGCCTGCTGGGCACCCCTTTGCCCTCAGGTAGCAGAGAACTGAAGTGGAATATCCTAACTCCTGCCTCCCCCCTTTCCTCCTTCCCTTCCCCCCTTTCCCTCCTTCCCTTCTTTCCTTCTCCCCGCTCTCTTTCTCTTCCCCTTTCTCCTCCCTCCCTCCCGTCTTTCTTTCTTCATCCACCCACCCTTCGAACAGTAATTGAGCACCAGCTTTGTGCCTGACACATTGCTGGGTGCTGGGGATAGTGAGAAACAAAACCCAATTGATCTACGTGATCTATCTCCTCCTCCCCGACATGAAGTTTAGGAACCACTGTGATGGTAATTAACAAGTGGACGAGAGAAGGAATAACTTAAAAATGCCCCCCCCCCCACCTTCTGAGCAATAACTAGGAAGGAGGGGGAGAGGCTGGAGTGGCGTCTCAGCGCAGACGGGATGGCTTCTCTGGGTGGGTGGGGGCATTTTAGCTGAGTCTGGAAGGATGAGGAGCCCCTGTGAGGGTGGGTTCCAAGCCAAGGAACCAATGCACGCAGAGAATGACTGATTTGAGCAACTGGCTTCATACATTTTTATTTATGGAATGTCTATAAAGATCTGCTTGCGTGGCACTCTCAAGAGCTTGGCAGTGACTCTTACTCTCCTCCTCTTTCCTTCTCTTCCCTCTCTTCTCCTTGTTGGGGGGACTCTCCCTTCTGCCAAAAAACCCACTCCGACTGTCACTCCCACACCCCACTGTCACCTCGCTGTCTTTAGCTCTGAGCCCGTCAGCACCTTGGCTGCTGCCTTCTTCACCTGCCTCGCCTCAGGGGCGCCTGGATTTGCTAGTGAGAAAGAGGTTCCTGCGTCTCGTCAGCCGCCTTCACTGGGACTCTCGTTACCACTAGCCTGGTGGCTTCATCAGCATCACACTTGCTGTCATGGCTACTGTGACGTTCAGTCTCCAGGCCCGCTGCCAACATCCCTGGTCATGCCCCATCTCTCTGTACCCCTCCTGCCTGTCCTTGTCCTCTTCCTCCTGTAACCTGTCACAGGTGGCCATTCTCTTCCCTCCCCTCCTACAGACACTACAATGTCATCCCTGCTCTGCTTGGCCCTAGGGGGAGCCCCAAACAAGGAAGAACCTGAATATCCCCAAAATGTTATGGCAGAAGGAGCGGGGACCCTGGAGTCAGACCCGGATTCGCTGAATGGACAAGTCCCTAACCTTTAGTTAGACCATTACAGTTGGTCCACGATTATTGTGAGGATTATGGAAATAATGGATGGGATCATGCCTGGTATCTAGTAGTTGCTTAGTGAAAGGGCAGTTTCTTCTCTCTCTCCACCCACATGGACCTTGTGACCGATAAACAAGAAACAGCACACCGTCACCTGCCTGCACCCTCACCGGGCTTGTTTTGCTCTTTAGGACCTCCACAGCTGAGGAAGGGTTTTGGAAACGACTCTAGCACTCCCCCAATGCCAGTTAACAGTTTTGAGCTAATGATGCCTAATATATATATTTTAATGATACAAGTAGTACATGAATATATTCTTGTAAAAACACAAACAACGATGAAAGGGAAAGTTCTCAACTACCCTCTCCCTTCCCAGTTTCTTCCTCAGCAGCAACTACTGTCAACAGTTTAGTCTGGGGTATAACCTTCTGAACTTTAAAAGACACATTTACGTAATATGTATGGTTTGGCTTTGTGTTTTTATTTTTTTAAGTAACTGGTATCATTGTGTATAATTACACTGCAATTTGCTATTTCACTTACTACATTCTTTCCTTGACTGTACATATATCACTATATCTTTTGTTTAGGAGCGGCTACCTTCTTTATTTTTAATGTTTTGTTATGGGAAAATTTATTAATTATTTTAAGATTTTGTTTTATTTGTTTAAAAGTTTGATTGTGTGTGTGTGCTTGCGTGCACACGCATGAGCGAGAGGAAGGGCAAAGGGGGAGGGAGAGAGACTCTCAAGCAGACTCCCCACTGAGCACGGAGCCCAACCTGGAGCTCGATCCCATGACCCTGAAATCATGATCTGAGCTGGAATCAAGAGTTGATTGCTTAACTGACTGAGCCACCCAAGCACCCCTTAGATTTTATTTTATTTTTATTTTAAAAAAATATTTATGAGAGAGAGTGAGAGCACGAGCAGGTGGGGAGGAGCAGAGGAAGAGAGAGAAGCAGACTCCCTGTCAAGCAGGGAGCCTGATGTGGGGCTCGATCCTAGGACTGCAGGATTATGACCTGGGCTGAAGGCAGTTGCTTAACTGACTGAGCCACCCAGGTGCCCCTTAAGATTTTATTTTTAAGTAGTTCTCTACATCCAATGTGGGGCTTGAACCCATAACCCTGAGATCAAGAGTCACACCTTCCACCCGCTGAGCCAGCGAGGCACTCCTTATTATAGAAATTTTAAATACATGTGAAGGTAGACAAAATAATGTAATGACCCCTTAGGTACCCACTCTGCGGCTTCAGCAACTATCACCTCACCCAGTCTGGAACATCTAATCCCACTTCCTTTCTTCTGGTTCACTATTTCAAAGCAAATCCCAGATATAGCATTCCAACCATAAATATTTTATTATGTGTCTCTGAAAGATAAGGGTTATTAAAAAGTATAAACACAATTCCACTGTCACACTTAAAAATTAACAATTCCTTAATATCAAATTTTATATAGTTGAAAACATTATTTATTTGAATTGGATTCTGTTAAGATCCACACATTGCAATTGGTTGATATATCTTTTACCTTTTCTTAGCCTGTAGGTTTCCCCTCCCTCTTCCCTCCCACCCCTCAATCTCCTTCCTTGCAATTTACTTCTTGAAAGCTCTACCCTTTTGCCGGCTGCATAGTATTTCCCAGGAGGGATTCATCATGGTTTACCATTCCACTGTTGATGCTCCAGTGAACATCTTAGTGTAAGATTTTTGTGCAAACAGGCCAACATTTCTCTAGGATAGCTACAACGAAGTGGATATGCAAAGTTGAAAGGCATGCAGACTGTGTTTGGCTGAGCCATAAAATTTTGTATAGGTCCAAGATCTTCGAATATTGGCAGTTTCATCTGGTTTTAACTGAAATTGCCCAATTGCCTTTAAACATACTGTATCAATTTACCCTCGCCCCGATGGTTTATAATTGTACCCCTTTCCCTAAGCATCACCACAATTAAAATGATCAATATTTCAAGTGTCCTGTGAGTCAGATGGGGGAAAGAATGGAATGATTGCTCTCGTCAGTGGCTCTCAAGAGCCATGTGGCTATGTAGTCTGGGGACACTTCTCCTTTAGGAGCCAGATCCCCAGGGTACAGACCCCTCAAGATGGGCAGCATTGCTGTTGGGCCGTGCCCCGATAAAGTGAGTAATCCGCCAGATGGATGCCGCAAGCAGAGAGGGGCTTGGCTGCGCGTTCAGGCAGATTCTTCTTTCCAAACCCTGCACTGAGTCGTGACCCCGAAGGCAGGCTTACACCTGCTTGAAATATGAGGCCATTCCGCGGAGGCTGGTTGCCTCCTAGCTTGTGCGTGCATTGGCAATTTGCACCCGGTTAAGGCACCTGCCTCGGCTGGTGAAGAGATGGTGGGTGAAGACTTGGAAGGATACCTGCGTCCCGCAACGGCTGTGTCCCTGCTCTACCCCTGCTTTGCCCATTCTGGCCCCTGCTTCGCGGGTTAAGATACATAGTGGGTGTTACTGGTGTAGCTAAGGGAGGCTTATGCACACGGATGGAAGGAACTCTGGGCTAAAAGTTTTGTCCATTTAGACCCTGTTTTGTCCATGAGAGCACTGTGACCGGGCCATTCTCTTCCTCAGTCCACGCCACGGTTGTCCCATCCGGAAAACGGAGACATAAGGGCCTGCCATCCCCAACTCCCACCCCTTGCACTGTTATCATGGTGACATAAAGTCTGTGAAGGCATTTTGAAAGTGTCTGTGTGCTCAGCCGAAGCCAAACTCTGTGTGCAAAATCCACGGACTCTGCGATCTAGAGAAATGCCCCCTTTCCTGGTAATTATTCAGTAATTATTCACATAAGAAGGATTTCATTGTTATGTTTCCTATATTCGTCGCACTTGATGGCCTTTTAATAGTGGCATTGAGTTTGTGTACAGAAAGGTTATTCATTTTAAGATTTCTGGGCCTTAATTGTTATTTGTTTTGCTTGGTTCCAGTGCTCTAGAAATTAGTGATATCCACAGAGCCTATTTGTCTTGGCACCAAGGCCCATTGTCTGCAGTGAGCGCTGTTTGGCCCGGCGCTGGCTTGGATTTCCCCATCTGTTTCTGATGTTTACATTGTTAAAGATACGGCAGACACATAGGACACGGCCACATGCAGCGAGGGAACTTTTTTCCACTCCAGTGCATCAAACAAGGTCTGAGCCTGTGATAAGCACAGCCTGAAATTACACTTGAGCCTGCTAAAGGCCGGCTCAGCCTTGGCGATGGGGGAGTCGATTGCCGGGGCCCTGGGGTCTTCGCTCCCAGGAATGTGTCCAGTGGGCTCCAGAGCCCAGTCTCCAGAAACTCATTTTGCCTTGTGTTTGAAAAGAAAGAACTGCACAGATTGCATGCCAAATGGTCCTCCTGAGTGGGCTCCTGAAAACCAAGGATGGGAAAGATAAGGTGATCAATCCTCAAAGCAACCTAGTGGCGAGTCCTGGGGGCTGATCTATCCCCGGGGTCGGGGATCCAAGAGGGACTGGTGTTTTTCGTCAGCTTTGTGAAATGGCTGGTCCCCCCGCCCCCCCCCCAAGCAGTTCTCCTACACGGTCACCCCCGATCTGCTAAAGTGGGGGCCCACATCTTTTTGTGAAGAGATCTTCGGTTTTCCTCACGGGGTGAGAGACCTCAGGAGGGGAAGGAGGGTGGGTGAGTGGGGCATTTGGTGTTGGGAGCAAAGGCTCTGAGGAGGGAGGGGATGGGGACAATGCCTTCCTTCACCTCCCTAGATGAGTGTGTGTGTGTGTGTGTGTGTGTGTGTGTGTGTGTGTAAGGGGGTGAGGAGGGAGAGAGCAGGTAGGGATTGTATGTAGCAGGGACATTGGTGGTGGAGTGGAGGCAGCCAGCAGCCTTCTGGTCAGTGGGGGGCAAGGCTGTGACATCTGCTGTCACATTATTGTTTTCATCCTGAGAGTCCTTCTTCCATACCCACGTCAAGTGTTGCCTTTAGTTCAGAACAAAACCTGCCGCTCTTGCTAAATCGATACCCCTTTCCGTCCTCTCAGGTGAAGGAGCTGAGAGGTTGGCTGAGCGAGTCCTCCCCATGTACCCGCCGGGGCCCGAGGTCTGGCTTTTCACAGCTGGGAGAGGAGGAAGAAAACCTCTTTGCGTCCTCAGCTTCTGTTGGAGCAGAAACCAGCCCACTTTTCCCCTTGCCTTCTGTATTTACCCTGTTCTGCTTTGGTGTCTTATTTGGGTGGACGTTGCTCCCTGGGAAGGGAAAGACGGTGGCAAATTATTTGATGGTTTGATGTTGCTGGCCTGCCCAAACACCTGCTCGCAGCCCACATCGTGATGCTTGAATTCCCTTCCTGTGCCAGCTGCTCTGTCTCCTCAACAACCTTCTATTCCTCTCCTGAACACATTCTCCATACTGTCGTCTAGACAAACTTTCTAGAACATTCGGGGAGGGGTAATATATTGAGATGTCCATTGGTGTTTTGTTCATGCTGTGTTTCCCCCCTCACAACGGCTCCCGCCCCATGCCTACCTCTGACGAAGGTCCCCAGACTCTAATCAGCCACCCCCAGGAGAGGTCTCTGTTTCCTGGGCAGAAAGTGGGAGTTACCTGTGGGGAGCAAAATGCTCTTCTTAGCTGTGTTGGCCAGAGCTTGAACTTCTCGAGGGGATTTTGTGAGGAAGGGTGTTGGGCGGTCAGGGAGGAGAAGGAAGGGCACCAAGGGTGCCTGCTTACAGCCCACATATGTTCTGCCCTGCTGTTTCTTCTCCCTGGAAACACTCGCCTCTCCCCCCTCCGCCATCATTCTTCAGAGCTCAGCTCAGGCGTGGCCCTAGGAACACATCCCTGACTCTTCCTTCCTGGGGTCATCACAGGGCCTGTGACTTGCTCATCTTTGATCCACGGCACCTGGCAAGGTGCTGAGTGTGCAGGTGGCCAGATCCGTGTTTGCTGAGTGACAGCTGGCTGGGGGGGCTGTCTGGGGGCTTCTCCTTGAGGTAACGTCTGGGCCGTCCCCACGCTCCTGCTCATTTGCTCTGTGACATTGGGCAAGATCTCTTCATGGGTCTGTCAAGTAGGGAGGAGGGGCTGGGTAATGTCCCAAATCCCTTCCAGGGCTAATATGCTCAGGGGTGGAGGACAGAGGACTTGATCAGTAGAGATGGCCACTCTAACTGCTCCTTTTTATGCCACTGTCTAAAGCCATGGTTTCTGCAGGGGTGGCATGATCAGGGAAGGGCAGGCATGCAGCTCTCCCCCAGGGATCCAGAACCTTCCCTTTTAATTGGGGAATTAATTAACAATTAATTGTCCAGCATTTTGTATCTCAGTGAATTTCATTACTGTCACCCAGGTCTGCAAGCCAGAAACCCAAGAGCTGTCCATCGACGGCTGGCTTGTCTCCACCACTGTCCCTACCCAATCCACTCCTTGCTCCTAGGTAGCTTCAGAATATCTCTTGAACCCATCCACTTCCGTCCTTTCCACCCCAGCCTGACTATCAGTACTCTGCCAGCATCTGCCCTCCCCGTTCTGCTTTCATCATCTCGCACCTTGACCGAGGCAAAGTACCTGCCTACCTAGCTCACCTGCTGTCCCTCCAGCCACTCTGCCTCCCGCTCTCCCATATAGATTCCACACGGTAGCCAGGGGACCTCAAAATCCAAATCCAACCCTGCCACTCTCCCTTTAAAAACCCCTTCGTGGCTTTGTGGGGCGCCTGGGTGGCTCAGTCAGTTAAACCTCCAACTCTTAATTTCGGCTCAGGTCATGATTTCAGGGTCGTGAGATCGAACCCTGTGTTGGGTTCTGCACTCAGCAGGGGGTCTGCTGGAGATTCTCTCTCCCTTTGCCCTTCCCTCTGCTTGCATGCTCTCTCTCTCTCAAATAAATAAATCTTAAAACAACAACAATAACAAAAAACCTTTTGCTGGCTTCCTCTTGTCCTTAGGAAAAAGATAAGACTCCAGTCGTGTCTGTAAGCTCCTGCCTGCCTCTTTAACCTCATTTCACACCGGGTCTCTCCTCAGGTTTTTTCCCCCAACTCTTTCATTTTCTGGTTCTTTCATTTCATGCTCCAGGATACCCTCTGCCACAAGGCCTCTGCACATGCTTCTCATCTGTTACAGTTGCAATTTTACATTTGTGAGTGTAATTGTCTCATTTTATCTGTTGGGACCATCTCTGCTTTTGTTCACGACTACATCTCTCTACACCTAGCCTGGTACTTGACACCCAGTAAACATTTGCTGTATAAATAGATGAAAGAAGGCAGGTAGGAGGGACCGCGCACCCTGGTCGCCATTTGTATATTGTTACTGGAACAGATTCACTTTGTCATACTAACTGGGAACTACTACATTTAATACAGGGAAATTTTACTTGGGGCCAGCCCTATACCTTGCGTTTTATTAATCAAAATCTTAATATTCTAAAGAGAATAAAGATTTGCTCCATGGTAAAAGGTTCCATACGGCCTTAAGAATTAGTTCTAATAAAATGATGAATGGCTCTTCACTCCATTAACAAATGATCATTAATTTCAATTCATATGTCTGACACCTGTTCCTGATCTTTGTCCTTTCAGGAGTAATTAAGATAATTGTAAATATGCAACCCATCGCTGGAAGTTACAGGTGATCGTACTATGCTGTATTTACTCTCCAGCCAGTGAAACTGTTTCCTTGAGTGTGGGACCCATTCTAGCCGGGTGTTCAGTCAGCATGGGGGGAAATGAGCAGTGCTGTAAGGGAACAGACATGGGGTTGGTCTGTGTGGGAGGCAACTATTTAAAAGATGGCTCAGAAACAGATTTCTCTCTGATGTGACCATGAATCCATCCTCCAAAGGGCAACTCTGCTTCTGTGGACTTTTTGCTCTAAGTATGCACCCAGAAAATGGTGAGATTTCAAGGTGCTGGAAAAGTCTTTCTTCTCACTTATTTTTTTAAAAGATTTTATTTATTTATTTAAGAGACAGAGAGATAGCCAGAGAGAGCATGAGCAGGGGGCAGGGAGAGGGAGAAGCAGGCTCCCCACTGAGCAGGGAGCCCAATGCTGAGCTCAGTCAATCCCAGGACCCTGGGATCATGATCTGAGCCAAAGGCAGATGCTTAACTGAGCCACCCAGGCGTCCCTTTCTTCTCACTTACATTCCCCAAAGAGTAATTGAACATGCCCGAGATTTTTCTAAGAAACAAGATATTCTTTTTCACAATTGGAATTGTTTTTATTAAATTAAAATGCTTTTAGAAGAGGAGGTATTTGAATTCACACTAAAGTGTGAATGACTGCCATGAGGTCATTTCCCTGAGAGGAAATTTTGATATGGAAAGCAACCTGAGTGCCTAAAGAGTAAGAAAAAGGGCCCAGAAAGGAGAGGCTTAACAATGCTCTGTTGTCTGGGCATTTCCAGAACTCTTAGGTTTCAGACCTTACTAAACTTTGTTAGAATAACAGGGGACCAAGGCCTGGAGCAGGCAGCATGTGAAGGAGGATAGCTCTGCAGTCAGAACTTTGTGCCAAGCTTGTCCCTAGGCTCGGTTCTAGGATTAATCATGGGAAACTCATGGAGAATGACCTTCTCTGCGTCTGCAGGAGTCCCTGGTCCCTGGCGTGCAGGAGAAAACTGGCCCCCATAAACAGAGTCAGAACTCACTGCAATGCCACTCCCTTATTAAACCTCTCATATCTCTTTCTGGGAGAAAACAGGCTTTACTGTGGATGAAATAAAAATTTTAATACACTTGGGAAAAACTCTGCAAGTGAAGTGTTTTCCATATACCTGGATCTAAATTGTTACAGGGAAATTTTATTGTAATAGGGCCCATGATCTCAGAAACCAGGTTTTTATCCGGAGGCTATTCTACTTTTATAACCACATCAAATCGGTGGAACATATGAGCTGATGACAATTTTGTTTCTCAGATCTGTCGTGTTTGTGAAACCAATCTCTGCTCTTGACATCGGTTCATGATGTTGTCTCTGGGAGGGAAGAGTGACTATCTCCCTCCCTCCCTTCTTCCTGGGACTCTGTTCTCTCCTTTGAACTCAGGAGAGTGGGTCCCGGTGATGCTGGTCTGGGAACACAGAGGAGAAAATTCCTGAACTCCCTTCTCTTCCATTCTCCCCGTGCTTTTATGGGGTGGTGGTGGGGAGGGAGGGGAAATTGCTCCCTTGGTTACGGCCCACATGGAAGTAGAAGAGGTAACTGTGATGTGTAATGACCCTGGTAGTGGAGACGATTTGAATGGTAAGAGGAGCCGTAACCCTTAAGCATCTTTTCTGTTTTCTCCTGGGGGCTCCGTCCCCTACCGAGTACAGGGGAATTTTCCTAGACTCGCACTGGCTATTCTCAAGTTAGTGACCTAGTTGCGATATTCTTCCAAGATGTGACTCTCTCCATCAATTACCTTGCTGATCTTTAATCTAAATACTTAAAATATTACCTTTGGACATCTGTAGGCAGGCAGCATTCGACAGAATGGGGAAATTATTTCTGGTCTTAAAATCAACTGAATCTGAGCTGGGATTTGGACTCTCCTATGATGCAAACACTTACAATAGACGAGGCATGTCTTTTCCAGTTGGTGGGAAGAAATAAAATTCTGTATGTAGAAAGTTAAATGGCAACGTGGAGAAATAACTATATTTTTCTTTGTAAAAACGTATTATAGTGTATGTTCTGGGAAAAGGAACTGCAGTTTCTCTAAAAGTAAGTTATTGGGGGGTGACTGGGTGGCTCAGTGGGTTAAAGCCTCTGCCTTCGGCTCAGCTCATGATCTCAGGGTTCTGGGATCGAGCCCCGCATTGGGTTCTCTACTCAGCGGGGAGCCTGCTTCCCCCTCTCTCTCTGCCTGCCTCTCTGCCCGCTTGTGATCTCTCTCTCTCTGTCAAATAAATAAATAAAATCTTAAAAAAAAAAAAAAAGTAAGTAATTGCTGTGAGAGGTTGAGATGGGGGAAAATGCCACCTTCCAGAACTAACTGCTATTAATATTCTGCCAGACCTTTTTCCTATGCAAGTATCTATATTTTTCAAAAAGCATCTCCTATTAAGCAAACTATTATTAGCTGCTTTTTTTCACTTAACAATACTCTGCAACTATGTTTCCATAACAATCTACTCTCTATTTCTTAAACGGCTGCATAGAGCCTAGTTGTATGAGTGCACATTAATTTACTTAACCAGCCCTCCGTTGCAGCACTTTGAGGTGGTTTCCTATTTTTCACTGTTATAAATAACTTGGAGATAAATATCACTTTTACATATTTTTAAAATTTGGCCAATTATTTTCATAAAATGAATCTTAGTATCCCTGGGTCAAAGATACCCTCTAGGAACAAGAATATCTGTGCTATAAAAATGCAGAGAAAATGCTTCTCCAACCCCAGTCCTTCCCCTCATTGTTATTTACTGTGGCCTATTTGCCTGTGTTTTGTTAAGCTGTGGTTTCACTAAAGGTTAGTGAGACAAGGAAGGATAACTTGCTATTGAAATAATAACAGCAGCAGCCAACAACTCCTATTTTAGTATATGTGCTGCCGAAGCGAGCACTCAGCCAACAACTCCTATTTGGCATTTTTCTTCTGATTTCTCTTCTGTTCTCCCCGCTCCTTCCCTCTCACTGCTACTGCCTTCAGCTCCTCGACCTCCTTTATCAGGCCGAGAATGTGTCCTCTTCCTTTTGGAACCTGGGTCCTTCAATTCTGTTCTGGGCTTTAGGTGTTCAGAGGGAGCCAAAGAGACCTCATACTCTTACAGATCCATTTAGAGAGAAAGAGAGGGGCAGAGAGAGAGAGAGGGAGAGAGGGAGAGAGAGGAGGAGGTGGAAGGGGAAGGAGGGAGAGAGAAACAATTTCCCTAACAAAGAAACAAAGAGGACACTGAGATCCATTTGTTTATTCCTGAACCTTTGCTAAGTTGTTTTACTCTTGTAGCTTTATAGTACATTTTGATACCGAGCAGGGCAAGACTTTTATTTATTTTAAAAAAGATTTATTTATTTATTTTAGAGAGAGAGCGCGTTTTAGAGCACACGAGCACATTTGCAAGTGGGGGGAGAGCAGAGGGAGAGACTCTCAAGCAGACTCTGAGTGAGCGTGGAGCCCAAGGCAGGGCTCGATCCCAGGACCCTGAGCTCATGACCTGAGCTGAAACCCAGAGTCAGATGCTTAAGGGCCTGAGTCACCCTGGCGCCCCAGGGCGAGACTTTCAGAACTTTTTAAAAGAGGATCAGGGAAACAGAGATACAGGGCAAAGACCTGGAGAAGGGGGAAACAGAGGGATTTATTGGGGAGGGGAGAGGATAGGAAACTCCCTTGTGATGGGTAAAGATTTTGGCGCCCGGGGACTTCTCCCGACTCCCTGGGAGGGAGCGTTGCTGGAGTATCCTCAGGTTGGGTCAAAGCCATCTGTTCCGCTCTCACTCCTGTCTGGGTGACAACAGCAACATCCATGTGACTGAAAGAGAAGTCCTAGGGACGGAGCAATGACTTTAGCCAGGGTAATAATCAATTAAATTGCAACATCCTCTGTGTAGTCCACTGATGCAAAGTTGATCATGATGAGAGGAAAAATCATCAAATTACTCAGGCCGTGGCTAACCTGGTTCCCTTGAATGTAATCTGAGTATGAAACACTCACATTTCTTAAGTAGCTTTTCCTTTTATTTTGATTCCTAACAAGTTCTATTTCCTCTTAAAATGGAAATAAATATTGATTTTTTATTGTTGTTGTTGATGAACAATTTCTGATGTAGAGTCTTCCCATTTTTGAGTTTTAGCCTACTACTGTACTTCCTAGCCTACGTAGAAATTGATTTCGGGAAGTCAAAGGATACAATTCTGTTGAACGGTTTTCATTTTACAATGATAGCTTAGTAGTAAATGAGGACATTAGAATAAACATCATGAGGTCCTGGCTGTGAGCATCAATAGTGTTTTTTTAATAGCTATTAGAGTTATCGAGTTTTCCATTTTATAATACCATTTGTGATTATGCTGGAGTGAGCAGAAAAGAGGAAGCCGTAGTACTATGGATTATTATCGTTATTTTTTTGGGATGCATTAAGGAGGCATATTGGATTCAGAATCCAAGATTTTGGTTTTAGATCAAGCCCTACTAACTCTGTTTTCTCAGTGTGCTCTTTCTTTTCTGTGAATCTCAGTCATACTGTCTGTGAAATAGGGAAAATAAGACTTGCCTTACCCATATTTTGGGTTGTTGAACAGACTGAAAAAGAGAATGCATGGAAAGCCACTTTGTAAAAGAAAGCGTGTTCAATCTTCAGGTACTACTGCTCGGAGATTATTTCCATAAAATGCCACACAATTACCATAGGAACACAAAACAGTGGCCAAATTCCTGCTGAATGGTGCTTTGTAAATAACCCGTTGAACCCACTAATTAATTTTTGGACCTGGCTAAAGCCGTCCCAATTCACACTATCATTTGTACTGACGATCACAGCATGAGCAAAACCGAGGTTCTTCTGTGGGTTGGTTTGCTTTTCCTGAGAAGAACCAATTGGCCTTTGGGACCAGGACATGGAGGACTAGATATTACAGTGGTTCCTAAGCTTGCATTTCCATCAGACTCACAGGGAACTTTTAGAAAGTGCTGATTCCAAGTTCTCACTCCAGACCTACTACATCAGAATCCTTAGCTGCTGGAGCCTCCCAATCTGTGCTTCTAACCAGCTGCCCAGAGTTTCAGATACACAGTCTGCTTTACAGCTACACCTGCGGTGGGAACCAGGAGGTGAAGGTTCTGTTTTTTGCTCCATCAGGTACCAGTAGAGTCTCTTTGGTCCTCACTTTTTTTTTTTTTTCTTAAGATTTTATTTAT
This sequence comes from Potos flavus, assembly GCA_028534135.1. Lineage (NCBI taxonomy): Eukaryota > Metazoa > Chordata > Mammalia > Carnivora > Procyonidae > Potos > Potos flavus. Next base: position 157,814,197 of record CM052883.1, read on the forward strand.
TTGTCAGAGAGAGAGCACAAGCAGGCAGAGTGGCAGGCAGAGGCAGAGGGAGAAGCAGGCCTCCCGCCGAGCAAGGAGCCCGATGCGGGACTCGATCCCAGGACTCCGGGACCATGACCTGAGCCGAAGGCAGCCGCTTAACCAACTGAGCCACCCAGGCGTCCCTCTTTGGTCCTCACTTTTGACCTCAGTAAAATGCCTGTGTTTTTAAGCCGTGAACAAAATCCAGGAGCAGAGGACTCTTCACATGCTTCAGACCTGAAAACAAGGAAGCGTGTGAAGCCAGTCTGAAGATTTAAACTATCCCGAGAACCCCTCATTGCTTTTGTTTAATAACCAGGATTCTGGAAGCTTCTGCCAGAAATGAGTCCCATAGCTAAAGAACTTTGGAACCCACTAAAGATCCATGACTCTGACATGCCCTTCTGGCTCAGACAATCTTTGGTTCTATAGCCACAGCTCAAATGCTCTCAGAGAAGGTGGTATAAAACTTTCTTTTGTTTCATGTTCTGGTTATTAAAAGTCAGCAGGAATCTTCACAACATTGAGAGTCCAGCTTTGAGGATAATTTGGGTCTTCAAAGAACACTCCTCTGCCTCCTTGAAAAAGTCGTATTTGGGGCGCTTGGGTGGCTCAGTGGGTTAAAGCCTCTGCCTTCTGCTCAGTTCATGATCTCAGGGTCCTGGGATCGAGCCCCACATCGGGCTCTCTGCTCAGCAGGGAGCCTGCCTCCCCCCTCCCTCTGCCTGCCTCTCTGCCTACTTGTGATCTCTCTCCTCTCTGTCAAATAAATAAATAAAATCTTTAAAAAAAAAAGAAAGAAAAAGTTGTGTTAAAGCAATTAAATGCTATCTTAAGGAAAGGAAAAAAATGCAAGCTGACTACTGAATAACGGGGATGGTGTTAACAAAACAATCCTTACCCTGGGATCAAACCTGGAGAGAGGCGGGGAGATGGTGTGCAGGGGAGAAGGGAAGAGGGGAAGACAGGGAGGTGTCAGGATGGCTCCCGGTTCAATTAGGGATGAAAACATGCAATTTGGGGATAGTCTCCTGAATTCAGAACAATAGCTGGCGACAGAAACACGGATGGCCCCCTGAGAATTCATGATGCAAGAGACACTGCATTCTGCATCTCTCTTCAGACAAGGGGCCAAATAAAGGAACAAAACAAACAAGTGGACATAATTGTTTGCCATTCAAGGGAGCCACAGACTGCTCAGCATATGGCGTGTGGAGATTCCGGAATGCACGAGCGATCTCATTTGGAGTGACTCTTCTTGTTCCAGATACCTGGGAGCCAGATGAGCATGAGGCTGACTGAAAGATGAGGTGGATCGTACTCTCCATTTCTAATGCAGGAACATTCTTTCTCAGCGTCAGTGTCCAAGGTATTCACCAGACTTGGCTCCAATAGACGTTCATTGTTTCCAATACTCAGATCTCTCCTGCAAGGGACAAAGAGGTGCCATTACCGAAGAGATTTTGAAAATACTCTATAGACTGAAGAGAATCTCCAGAAAGGAGAGGCAAAAAGTCTTTGGAGTAACATTGGGAATAAGGGCACGGAATCCCCGTAGGCCAATGGGCGCGTGGGATGCCTGGTGCTTTTGCTGCTCTGTTTGTGAAGATTGAGGTGTGGCCTGAAGTGGCCTGTGAGAGGTCACCCCATCTTAGTCTGTGGGACTTCCTGGCTTAGAAGCAAGGATTCACCAAGCACCAAGCTCTCTGGGGGCAGGGAGGAGAGGCCGGACGTAGATGTTAACAAATCTAACTCTCCAAGCCTGTGTGTACTTAGGGAGTTAGTTCATTGCTTTTGGACCATGTTACAAGGGGCAGAAGGAGAAATTCTTAGGCCAAGTACATCTGGGAAACAGTTGAAGTAAACCAGGATTTTTTTTTTTTTTTATTGCAGGACTTTTCATAACCTTTGGTATTCTAGGAAAGGGATATTGTATGCAGCATTTTCCAAGTGATTTGCTCATGGAAACATTTATTTGCATGGCGTCTCTTGGGACTAATGTTCTATGGAACACACATTGGAAAGAAAAGAAACCAGGTCAAAGAATCTTAGGGACCTTAGAGTCTGTTTCCACGTCTTAGAAATCAGGTTATAGATCCTGAGAGAGAAAACGATTTCCCCAGGATCACACAGATGGTTTTTGGCTCATGCTGGAAGAGAAATGAGGATCTCATGTAGAAAGTAACAGGTCTTAGGGATCTGGGGATACTCTTTCTACTACATCACATTATACTTGTCATTGCCCCTTTGTACAGGGATTCGATGCTATTCTATAGTAAAGCTGAGGTCAGATAATCAGGGGTCAGATTTTGGAGGGTTTTGAATGTCAGACATTTCTGAATTTTATCCCAGTGTGTTAAACTTCCTCTTGCCACTTACTACACCATATCCTCATTGTTCCCAGTGGCAGATTATGTTATTGGGGTCCTATCTTGCTGTTTTCCCCATCTTTGCTATGGCAGGTAGAGTCTACTTCCCTGTCTCATTGATGTTGGGCCTGGCTGTGTGTTATGGGCTGAATTGTGCCCCTCCTGAAATTCACATGTTGAAGTCCTAATCCCCAGTATCTCAGAATGGGACTGTATTTGGAGATAAGGTCTTTAGCAAGGTGATTAAGTTAAAATGAGGTTAGGAAGGTGGGCACTAATGCACTATGGCTGATGTTCTTATAAGAAAAGGAGATGAAGACACAGGCACAGAAGGAAGACCAAGTGAAGACACAGGGAGAAGGCGACCATCTACAAGCCAAGGAAGGAAGTCTCAGGAGAAACCAACTCTGCCAACACCTTGATCTTGGACCTCTAGCCTCCGGAAATGTGAGACAATACATTTCTGTTGTTGAAGCCACCCAGTCTGTGTTTTTTTGTCACAGCAGCCCTCGGTAAACTAATGGAATGTCTGAGATAGTCTTCATGATGGGTAGATGGCCATCATCCAAGGAGTCATCATGAACCCAAGCCTTTGCCATCTTGTGACTCCACCATCTTCAACACATGGTTTCCAGAGTCAGTGTGCTTGTCTACAAGAGGATGATGGGGGAATGGTTTTATGGGCACCATCTGGAAACAGTGGTCTATACCACTCCCATTCACAGTCCATGGTTAGAACTCTGTTCATGGGCACGGCTGCCATGAAGGATACTGGAAACTGTAGTCCCGCCGTGCACCAGGAAGAAGAGGAAATGGATTTGGGGATTTGCCAGCCAGTCTTGGCCATATCTCTTAACTACCCCATTGGAATAGGTTGCATGAAAAAACAGCAATGATTTCTCTCAGATCATAAGGCTAGATAGAAAGGGGCATATACTATATATATTATAAAGAAACTTCTGCCTGTAAAACAAAACGAAACAGAACAAAAACAACTGTAGAGAAGTGTGAATGTAAAAAGTAACAGCCCCATTTGTTTTTCCTCTCCCAAAGCCAGGCCCCGGAGGAACTGGAGCCAGCCCCAAGGCCTCACTTGCTGGGTCATCCCATCGGCCAAGGTAATGGTTTGGTTGAGTTGTGTGAGGTGAGGCTTCACACTGGTGCTCCGATAAACCACCGCTCAGGGAGTGTGTCCCTTCCCTAATACAAAAGTCCCTTTCCCTGCCCTGTGGGTGCTCCGATTGCAAAATTGCCCTGATTTTCACACACAGGGAAACTAATGATGCTTCTATTTCTGACTGGTATTTATTTGGTGGCAACTGGCTGAGACTCAGACAAGGTCAGGAGGTCAGAAAAGCATTAGATCATTCTGGCTGAAGTGAATTGAACATTAGCTGGAGGGACAACCCAGACGCATGCTCAGAAACAGTGATTATTGCTATTTTTCATGTTGGTGGTCTTTGCAAAATAAAACACAACTTTGACAGTGACTCCAACTTTGATCTAACAGTGGTGTTTGGACTCCCTTGCTTTTCTCCTTATACTAGAAAATGTTGGTTCCAACTTAACCCTGTGGAAGCATGGGGCAATTTAAGACAAATTTTCTCATTTTAGGCAAAGAGGTGCATTTAGACGGATTACTGTGGAGTCATTTCTTACAGAGAGCATTTTGTTCCAAGCACAAGAATACCTCTCTGGTATTGCCCTCTGTGACATTTGCAACGCTCGCTCACTTTTGTTTCTTGCTGTTTGATTCTCCTGGGTGTCTCTTATCTCCCAGGAACACTTGCCTTCTTCAAGTGCTGTTGTGTGGTTAGAAAATAGGCTTTAATTCTCTTAAGGTGAAACAATTCCCTCATTTTTCTTTTCGTTCATTCAACAAACATTTATCAAATGCCTCTTAGTGCCAGGTCCCTAAAGTACTGAAATGTATTAGATAGTCGCTGCCCTTCAAACCCCGGTGTCTAGTGGGGTTGATCCCATTGTCACAGAAACTTGTACTATGTATTGTGGGAAGCTGGATTATCTTATCCTCTGTTCCAGGGGGCAGTTGAATGTAGTTGCATGAAAAGACTGAACATAATCTTGATGGTCTTAAAATTTTAAAAAATTCCATAGGGTTAAGTTGGAACCAACATTTTCTAGTTCTTGTTCTGGATGTACACACGAATGTAAATAATTTCCCTTGTTATTGTAAAAGGTTGTTGAACAGGAAGTGAGGATGGTATTTCTGGAAAATAGTACATTACTCAAAAATGATGAGGAGTGAATCATTGACTTTATTAGATAATTGTTGCCTGTTAAATACATTACTGAACCCATTAGGGAAGAGCCTAATAAGAAATAGTCTATATTCTGCCTTTTCCTTCTGTCCTTCCTCCCTTCCTTTCTTCCCTCCTTCCTCTATCCCTCTCCCTTCCTCCCCACCTACCCCTTCCCACTCTTCTTTTTTTCTTTTTTAATTTAACATTTATTGAAAACCTGCTGCATTCATGGTGTTCTACATCTAGGATTTTCCAGTATAGACCCAATTTTATATAATTTTATTCTTTTTCAATAAGATGTTTTATGAAATATATAACTAAATGTGATTTGGTTTCAATATCCTTGTTAAACTTTTCACATAACAGAACCCACAAAATGAAAAAAAAAAACAACAACCCTCTCTCAGCCTTGGGCTTTTCTCTCTGGTTTGGGCAATATGGCCGCTCGGTGTGTTTAAGGTTCTGGAAGAGGCTGGAATGAGACAGTGTAGGGACATACAGGTGAATAGGGCTCAGCTCCTGTTACGATCTAACAGGACGGATAAGGTGAAATTGGAGTCTCTGTCACAAAGACAAGATTTGCTGAATGCATGTCGCATCCCTTGTTGACTTTCCCCAGCCAATCTTTTGGGAAGCCTGTGAAAAGTGAGAAAAATGAGAAATTACTTCCATTTGATTTTATCCCTGTACATTTATGTTCAAAACAGCCCCTCTAGACAATATGTTTCCCAAGAATTGGCTTTTTGTTGATTTGATAAACTCCAAGTCATTGGGAGAATTCGACTTCCTCTGTTGTAAATTGTGGGGGCCAAGAAACTATGGCCATCTGTTTTTGTAAGGCCCGGGGGCTAAGAATGGATTTTACATTTTGAAATTGTTGAAAGAAAATCAAAAGAAGAATATTTCATTACTTGAGAAAATTATATGAAATTCAAGTTGCCATGTCCATAAATAAAGTTTTATTGGAACACAGCCATGCTTATTAATTTACATATTGTTCATAGCTGCTTTTGCTACAATGGCAGAGTTGAATATTTGTGATAGAGGCCATATGGCCCAGAAGTAAAGCTGGAAATATTTATTATCTGGTCCTTTAAGAAGGCCTGCTAACCCCCTGATATATTGTTTCTAGTGGAGAAAAGTTTTTTTTTTTTCCCCCAAATACTTTTATTTTATTTTTTCAGTGTTACAAGATTCATTGTTTATGTACCACACCCAGTGCTCCATGCAATACGTGCCCTCCTCAATACCCACCACCAGGCTCGCCCATCCCCCCACCCCCGCCCCTCCAAAACTCTCAGTCCCTTGTTCTGAGTTCACAGTCTCTCATGGTTCTTCACCCCTCCGATTTCCTCCAAATTCATCCCTCCCCTCCCT
>CM052883.1:157820727-157843741 GCA_028534135.1 Potos flavus
GGGGGTGGGGGGTAGGGACAGAGGTAGAGAATCTCCAGCAGACTCCTGGCTGAGCTCATGACCCTGAGATCATGACCTGAGCAGAAATCAAGAGTCGATGCTTACCTGACTGAGCACACCAGGTGCCCCAACTCTCTGATGTCTTTGGACGGATGCCAGAAAGATGTTCTTAATTGAAGTGAAACGGCATTATCTGAATGGACCCCTTCCCAATAACCCAGTGAGGTTGTCCCCCAAAAGGTAATAGTACATTGAAGTATAGTAGCACAATGAAGGAAACTGAGACTGAGAGCCATTTGGGTGCTGCTGATGGGGAGGGTGGAGAGGCCAGAGTCCTGATTTGGCTGGTGGACCAAGGCTGAGCTATTTTCTGGAATTGTCCATCATCCTCGATCGGCTCTGTTCTCTAGCCCCAGGACCCCTGCTGTCACCTATGCGGGCCTTTGGGGGCTCTGCTTCCCTCCAGCTTTAACACCACCAGAACACTCCAAGGTGTGAGGAGAATGAGATCTCCCACAATGCCTCACCCTAAGGTAATTGTTTGGTTTCGCTTCCTGCCATTGTCTGTATGGATCTATAGTTGCGAAAAATAGCATAATTGTTGTGGAGTCCTTTTGCACATGTGATGTGCTCGTCTGTGTTCTGCACAGACCCCTTGAATCATTTTAAGAAGCTCATCAAGGTGGAGTGCTATCACTTACCTATCAATTCCCCTCTTTGGTCATTTCAGAGTCTTCCAGAATTTCGGGATCACAAATATCATTGTCGTGAGCATCTTTGTGTAAATAGATCTTTTGCTTTCTTTCAAAGATCTCTTTAGGAGACATTGCCAGCAATGGGATTAATGTGTCAAAGGGTGTGAATATCTTCACGGTTTCTGATATATATTGTCAAATTGCTTTCTAGGAGTGTAGCAATTTACATACTTGACATGAATAAATGAATATAGCAGGTGGGCAAAATGTTGCAGTGTTGAATATTATTATTTTTTAAACTTTTTTCTTTTTTTTTTCTGGTTTAATATATATAAAAGGATCCTAATTTAAATATATGGGATATGCCTAGGATGCAGGTTGGCACATGGTAGTTGCTTTTGCTGGTGTTTCCCTGCAGGCTATGATCCCTATCCTACTCCTTGGACTATAGCCTAGACCTTCTGTCTTTCCTGTACAACCCCCACCCCCTGCATGACCTTGGCTGCCATCACTCTCCTGTGAGTCCCCAGCCTTGGCTTGGCCCACATTCCCATAAATGTTAGGCATTAATGGTAACACTGAGCATCTAGGTTGAGCCCCTCTGTAGTGTGGTGGTTGCAAGACCGCTCATATTCATCTCTTGGTTCCTCAGTTTATCAGTTGTGTGATCTTGGATAAATTACCTAATTTCTCCAAGCCCGGGATTAATTGAGGTAATGTATGTTAAGCACCTAACACTGTACCTGTTGCAGGATAATGCTAGTGTTGATAATGCATAACTTTACGGGGCACCTGGGTGGCTCAGTGAGTTAAAGCCTCTGCCTTCGGCTCAGGTCATGATTTCAGGGTTCTGGGATCCAGCCCTGCATCAGGCTCTCCGCTCAGCAGGGAGCCTGCTTCCCCCTCTCACTCTGCCTCCTTGTGATCTCTCTCCTCTCTGTCAAATAAATAAATAAAATTTTTAAAAAAGCAACTTTATTTACTTATTTTTAAAAATTTTAAAAAATTTATTCATTCGAGACAGAAACAGAGAGAGAGAGAGAGAGAGTACATGAGCAGGGGGAGCGGCAGAGGAAGAAGGAGAAGCAGACTCCCCACTGAGCCGGGAGCCAGACTTGGGGCTCGATCCCAGACCCGGAGATCCTGACCTGAGCTGAAGGCAGATGCTTAACCATCTGAGCCACCCAGGTGCCCCAATAATAATGGATTTTAGTAAATCATGTCATTCTTTGGGATAGGCAATGTCATATCCTCATTTTACAGATGAGGCATGGAGGCTCCGAGGGGTTAAAGTACTTTGTGCAATATGGGCGACAGAGCGCATGTGATCTCTGGCCCCTCCCCTCTGCAGCCCTGGCGAGTGGGCCCCGTGGGTGGGAGCAGGATTCATGAAAGCCCTCTCTATACCAGGACAGCCGGCGCTAACCTAGCTATACATGGAAATGACTTCGAGCTACAGACAGAGGGGTCTCTAAACCCAAACTAAATGAATTCCACACTGCCCCTTGTCTGGATTCCAAAAATGCCAGCAGTCACTCTAGTCCCGCCTAATCTGAGGGGAAGTATGGCTGAGGGGAACGTAGAGTGGAAAGAGATTAATCTTAACCAATTGTGGTTAAAATGTCTTACTTCTGAAAATTTTACAAACACGTGTGGCCATGTGCACTACGGTTCCGGGCCTTGGAGGGGGGTTGGGGGGTGGTCCCCGGAGCCGAAGCCCCATTCGCTTCACAGTAAATGGGCCGCAGTCTGGGTCTCTTGACTAGCCATTAACCAGGCACAGCCTGGGCTGGTTACTTCTGATGGCTTGTCCCTTTTCTCTGAATTAAAACTTTGTCATTAGCATCCTTTCAGTCTGAGAGTTTCTGCCAGGGTAGAATTACTCTAATTAAGAGGAAGAGAAAAATATGTTGCTAGTCATTAATTTTTCTTGATTAGAAGGTGACCCAGTTTGAGGTTAAATGAAGAGGATGGAGGTAGTAATTTAGCACCCTGGGGGGGGGCGGTTCGTGGAGAGTTTTGTGAGCTGTAGAAACAAGAGCTGGATCCAAGATTGCCGTCTGATTTGAATTCATAGCTACTTGTACATAGATGTGTAAGAGAAGCTACTTGTACATAGATGTGTAAGAGATCTTCAGGAATGGCGTGCTAATTTTTAGAAGGAACAAAAGCAAGGGTGCTACGGATGCCCCATCTGTGTCTCAGTACGTGTTTGAAGGCTTTTTCTCTTAAGGGTAAAAATGTTATATTTTCATTTTTCCTTGATTGGAGGATCCAGGCCTTGACTGGTCCAATGCTGGGATAACAAGAAACTTACCTTAAGCTTCTGCCCACAGCACTGAACATATGTTAACAGAGCTCCGATATTTCAGCTCTCTTCCTTAATACAGGACACAACATTTTGAGGTTTCTGGGAAGAGAGCAAAGCATCATTTAGTGTAAACAGCACAGACTTGGAGCCAGAGGACCTGAGTGTGAGTTCTGTTTCTGCGTTCGCTAGCCCTGTACTGTTGGAATTCATCATTTGGGCTCCTGAACTTGTTTCCAACATTACAAACCGAGTTTGAGGCATCAAACGAGATAATTAGATATATGGAATACCAACGTGATATACACTTGTTTTTATGGTGTCATCCAGTTCTCAGATGACTTATGAATTGGGACTTCAAGCAGCATCTTTGGGAAGATGACGCAGGCATCTAAGTTTTCATTCTAAGGGCAAAGCTGCGGAGGGAAAGCCTGCCTGGGGCTCCAGGGGTCATGCGCCTTCCTCTTTCACCTGCTAACGCTCCTGTGGCCCTGGAGACTATGCACATTTCGGAGAGATGTAACTTCATAATTTTTTTTTTATGGTCCATGGCCGAGTTTAAAGGAGAGGTGGCGGCTTGCAAAATTTTTATTTATGACATGATTGTCAGAACTGCGTGTTCGCAAATACCTGCAGGGTTGAATTTACGGAAGTGGAGGCTATTTGAGGACGTTATCCACGCAGTTTACAATGTTGCCCTGATGGAGGTATTAGAATCTGGCTGCAGGGTGGGGGAGGAGGGCAGCCTGGGAGCTGCTTGTCCTCAGCAGGCTCTTTTCCCGAAATTGTATCGTGACTTACGTCGAAAGGCTAAATGCCACGAGTTCAACTTGTAATTCATACAGATTTCAATTTGGCTGAAGCAAGTTTTGTTTTCTTGGGTCTATTCTTAATTAGTAATTTGGTTCTAGTTTAATTACCAGTGTCTGCTGATTGTTTTTGCCTCCTTAGCACTCTTTAACCCATTAACTTTTGAAATTTGAAGTGGCTATCTCAAGTGGATAAAGAATAATCTATTTTCTTAAAGACAATTTCTTATGTAGCAAAGATTATAATTCACAGTTATTTGCGATTGGTGTCAGCTGATGGAGCAGGGGCGAGGGGTTGGAGCAGAAGCTGTGAGGGCACGGGGTGCACCAGCCCCCCTGCCCCCCCGCCCCCAGAACCCTGCTTGCTAGTGTAAATGCAGGCTCAGACTGGCTCAGTAGACCGAAGTCTTGACCCAGCGTGCGAACATAAAAATCTCCCAGGCTCACGTTTTGAACTTGAGCTGACCTTTGCAAAGGAGGTCTTGCATTTATTTTTTTTAAGGGAAAGCCTGAGTATCTATGAGGCGTAGAAATGGTGGCTCGTTTCAGAGAAACTCTATGTGGCAAAAGAAAAAGACAACGTCATCAATTCCACTTTGGATTTTTAAAGCTTTTTGGAAATACATAGAGAAAACCAGGGATAGAAACAACCAATAGTTACTAGAATGGGAAGCCGTGTTCTTTAAAATGGAGAACATTAAAAAATAAGAACCTAGAAAGAAAATTTATTATCCTGATTATGAATTTCCCAGAACGTGAACCACATTCCAAGTATGCTGGAAGAGAAGCAGAAGTGGAAGGTAACAGGTGGTCCCAGCTGTCCTCTGAGCATAGTTACAGGCCCTTCTTTCTGGAAGCAGGGCATGGTGATACCCACTGGTGCCCGGGGCCCACGGAGCGGCTACAGCAGTGGATGTCTATGTTCCAGCTGGCCTTAGCATTTAGTGGTGAGCTTAGGTCCAGATTGGAATCTTGACTTCACCACTGACTGACCCTACGACCTTGGACAATTCACTTACTCTCTCTAAATCTGTAGAATGGGGCATAAGGCTCATGCAAAGCTCTCAAGCAGTTGTGAGGATTAAATGAGATAATGTGTGGTTAGTGCCCCAGGCATGATTCTCTCCTAGCCTCAGCCTCTTGGAGCACAACGAGGCAAGCTGTTATTTAGGAAGAGAAGCGTGGTCATGCTCAAGACAGGTAGGAGAAATCAGCCTGACTTGGAGACCCTCGTCCTCAACTTGGAGATGTCTGTCCTGAAAGGGCCTTCCGTTTTCCCTTCGGCAGAGCCTGGCATCTTGTGACTCCAAGGAGAGCCTTGGGCTTGGGCTTTGGGTAGCGTCTTGGCCCTTGGGTTCATCCCCTGTGTCCAGTAGACAAATATTCATGTTTCCCTAGGGCCTAGGAGACAAATGGGGAAAGGTGGGACATTCTGAGGCCCAAAGTACGTGGGACATCATGAGCTTCTGGGCAGCTCTCTATGGTAAGCGTGAGATGTGGCTTAATCTGGGTGCTGCTTCTGCCCCAGAGCCAGAAAGAAAACACTCCTGCAAGCCTCATGAGTTGTTCTTCCTGTGTCCCCAGTTCTGACTGAGGGGCTAGGAACCCCCTTGAAAGGCTCCCTAAATTCTTCCTGGTGGAGGTGTGATCTCTCCCTGTCCTAGACGACTGGTGCTTGAGCATCAGTCCCCTTGCAAGGGGGTCCTGGAGGCTACATCTTGCTCTGTAGCGAGTGACATGAAACTCTAGTGCTGAGCTAAAGTGTGGGCAGCAAAGAAGTAAAAGAGAGGCAACATTTAATTTTAGATTAGTAATGGTGTAATTTTAAATTATTTTATTTATTTTTTTAAAGATTTTATTTGAGAGAGAGTGAGAGACAGAGAGCATGAGTGGGGTGAGGGGCAGAGGAAGAAACAGACTCCCCGCTGAGCAGGGAGCCAGATGTGGGGCTCCATCCTGGGACTCTGGGATCATGGCCTGAGCTGATGGCAGACACCCAAGCGACTGAGCTGCCCCGGCACACTTAAATTATTATTTTATTTTATTTTTATTATTTATTTATTTATTTATTTGACAGAGAGAGAGAGATCACAAGTGGGCAGAGAGGCAGGCAGAGAGAGGGGGAAGCAGGCTCCCTGCTGAGCAGAGAGCCAGACGCGGGGCTCGATCCCAGGACCCTGAGATCATGACCTGAGCCGAAGGCAGAGGCTGTAACCCACTGAGCCACCCAGGAGCCCCTAAATTATTATTTTAAAGGCAAGAAGTAGATGACTACATACATACCATTGTGATCTGGTTTGATTTTCCTTCTATATTCTTCACTCTTTTCTCGGTTGAGGCAAACAACTTTTGGGGACCTTTTCTACTTTCTTCTGATTTCATCTCCACGTGTATTTAGTTTTTTCTTTCTAAAAGCAAGTGATGGGTCCCAGGTGGGGTATGATCAGATTATGGGTGTTTGGGGGTTCTATATGCGCCTTTCCTTCCCCACAAAATGGGTGAAGAAGGGAGTCCAAACCCGGGTTCCTGGCTCATAAACACCAAGGAGGGCTCAGTGAAGTTAAGTGTAAGAGCGGTATCACCATTGATCTTCCCTGTCTGCCTTTGCTCCTGTAGGTCCGGATTTCTAAGATGCACTCTCGGGCACAGGGAACCCAGCTGTCTCTGTCTACTCCACAAAAGGGAAAGGGCATATAACAGGCTAGCACAACAAGAGCTGATTGTGAACAGTTGGTCATGGCACGTCACCTACCATAAGCCATCTCCTGTGCACACAGAAGGGTCTTCTTGAGGCCTGGGCGGTGGGAAGCATGGGGTGCATGGTGCTTGAAGCCTTTATGTCCGAAAGCTTAGTTTTGTCCTTTGAAAGTGGGAAATGGTTTCCAAGGAAATCACATTTTTGTCAGGATCAGACTGAAGAGCCTACACAACCTTAACAGAACTTCAGAATTTCAGAGCTGAACGGATTTGTCTAATTTTATTTTTCAAGGGAGGAATGGGAGGCCCAGGGAGATTCAGTGTCTTCCTGCGTGTCCCACGGTACCCACCTTATGCTAGATCTGGCTTTGACGGAGTGCAGAGACAGTGAGGATTCAAAGTATGAGCTGTAAAGAAATAAAAGTAGGCAGACCCAGAACAGAACTCTTTGTTCCTTGTATAAAAGGGGAATTGTTGTTGTTTCATGTACTCACCATCTTGTATGTAGGAAAAAGTTTTTAAAAACCAAATTTGATCATATGTTGCTGAATATTCACTACCTTTGTAATGGAGAAGATCGGTGTAGTCAGATAGAAAGTTCTGCGGCTGGAAGCGGGGCTGGAAGGGGTCAGAAGACCTAGGTCAAATCCCAGATGTGCAATGAGGCATTCAGTCTCTCTTCCTAGTCGCTAAATCCTTCTTCATTTGTACTATGAAGGGTTGGGCTGGATAATTTCTAAATTACATTATCACACTAAAATTCTGGAAGTTGATGGACTATACAAGCAGTATTAGTTAGGACATAGTTTCTTTTCTTTCTTTCTTTCTTTTTTAGGACATAGTTTCTGCTGTGTGCAACAGACATAAAAAATAAAAGTGGTTTAAATCAGGTAGACCTGTATGTGTCTCTCAGGTAAATGGTTAGCTGATATGGTGGCTCTGACATCATCAGGACCCAGGCTCCTTCTATTTTGTTGCTCTGCCATTGTTCCCTATTCTTCACGATCCATAATATCTGGCTGCCATCCTCGTGTTCTCAACAGGAGGGTGGAGGAAGAAGGAAGAAGAGAGGGAAAGCCCCTTTCTTCTATGAGCGTGGCAAGTTGCGCTTATCATTTTTGCTCAGAACTGGTTGGCCAGAACTTAGTGAAACAAACGATCATACCTAGATGGAAGGGAGGCTAAGAAATGTGATCTTTATTTTGGCTGGCCATCTGCCTAATCACAAGTTCTAATGTTACGGGAGAAGATGGAATAGATATTGGGAATAACCATAAGTCTTTGTCATGTGAGTTGTGGTTGCGATGATACAGAACACAGGATCGTCTGTTGTGTCCATCACTGCTCAGTGAGGCATGGGAAGGATTGGGTGTGTGTGGGGGGCGATATCTCTGACAGTCCTGACAAAAGCCCAGCTTGAAGGAATAATGGTGGGGCTCAGAGAACATGCTGATGAAACTCTATTATTCAAATAAGGGGGTAATGGTTGAAAACTCCTTTTGGGGAATCTGCCCAGTTCCTGATGTTCCCCTTTGTCTGAACTTTAATTCTTGTTCTCCAATATGGTGAGTGATGGCAGCCATGGTCGTAGTGAATATCCTTCTACCCATCTGTGGCCACAGACTGAAACGGGTGTGGACACAACTTGTGCTGGGCCATCACATCCTCTCTTGTGGGTTTTCAGAACCATGACCAAACGAGTCAGGTTAAATTAGGGACCATTTGCTTATGTTTAAGTGTTATAAACTCAAAATGGAGGGTTGCCATTTTCTGTCATGAGTGTGGGGAATCAGAAAAATCTGGTTCTTGGACACAGAAGGAAGAAGCAAGTGTTTAAAGAGAGCAGCCCCCCAAAACATGGGGTCTGAGAGAGAAATTGGGAGGGGCTGCTGGTTTCTGATGGCTCCACGGACAGGTTTTCAGTTTTGCCTAAGGCTGAGATGTGTTCTCTCCTATTAAATTTATTAAAACCCTCTTAAAAATACACCATGTATATATAGAGCTTTAAGAAAAAAAAAAAAGAACTCCTAATCTGGCCAATTGAGTTTTTCTTTCCCTTTTTCCCCCTAACAAATCTTAAAATCTGTGTACCATCTTAACAGCTAATGGCTTGCAAATTTCAATTTTTCGCTTGTCACTAAGAGCGACAATTCAGAGGAGACTATACAAATTGATTCACCTAGCCAAACTTATCCAAAAGAGGGAAGCTAAATAGGTCAGTCCATGGAAACCCAAACCACAATGTCTTTCCCCAAATAAAACAGCAAGAAATCCACATAGGAAGGGATGAAATGCAATGGAATGGTTCAGAAGGGAGACTGAAAACAGCTCATCTTTATTTTTAAATATCTTCTTCTAACTTCAATGAATATGTGGTTTTGAAAAAGAACCTAGGTTGGTATTAGAGGATAGAACTCACTATATATTTATTTTATTTTATTTTTATTTTTCACTATACATTTATACCTTAACTTCAAAGCAAAAAATAGATAGGTAAGTCATCCACTTGCTTACATAAAATTTGAGAGTGGAGATCTGTTGAGAAACAGAATCCATGCCGTGAAACTTCCCATATGAAGTATGAAATCCACTAAAAGAAATCTATTAGAGTAAGGCTTCGATTAACTGGAAACTAATTAATTAGAGCTTTCAATAATTATTATTTTTAAACCTACTTAAATCAGGGATATAGTAAAACAAATCAAGACTTAGGATGTATCCTAGCTTTGAGTTTAAATTTGATTTAATTTATTATTATTTTTTTAACTTCTAGTACTTATCTAGAGTCATGGAATTGGCCAAATAATTGGGTTTTGGAGCTAGCAAGACCTTAAGGGCCATCGAGTGCTCGGGTTTTCAACCTTAGCTTCATACTATGATCACCTGGGAAACTTTAAAAAATCCTGATGCCCAGGCTGCACTCCTGCACTCCATGCTCATTCTATCAGGATCTTGAGGGGAGGGGGCTGATGATTTTCCAGATGATTCCATCTGGAATCTGGAGATGATTCCACGGAATCTGGAAAACCAGGGATCTTCTACAGCTGTCCCAAGCAGTGAAGTGACTGGCCCAGATTGCCATCTGGTCCAGGACCTGGCGGGCCTCTGCCCTGTTACCCACTCAGGCTGCCGGTTGGACGGGGCCAATGTGCGCCACCTCCGCACTGACCACTAAGCCAGGGCTTCTCCAGCTCTGATGTGCTTCCCAATCACCCAGAGAGCGGAGAGCGTATGAAATGCGACTTCTGGTGACCAGGTCTGGGGTGGGGCTGAGCATTTGCCTTTCTGACACGAGTGCAGGTGACGCGGCTGCAGCAGCCCCGGGTGCCCCACTTCGAGAACCGCTCTGTTGGCTGTTGTAGAGCTCTCCCTTCCCATAAGCGCACCTACCGTGCACCCACGTGGTAGATTTGAACTCTCCTCCGCCTCCTCCTTCAAGGACACGTGGCCGGTCTGTTTCAGAATCTCTTTGTTTTTCCAAAAGCGTGTGCAGCTGCTCTGTTCACTCAGAACCCAAGAACCATCCACGGGTGGAGGGTCCTTTCATGTCGAGGGATTCTGCACTGTTGTGTTTCCCTGAACTGCCGCATTTGACTACCTCATTCCAGGGCGGGGTTCCTTTCCCTTTCCCCTTTCCCCTTACACCTTACCGCTTACCCCTTACCCCTCCGTCCCTTCCCTTTCCTTCCCTCCCCCCCTCCCCTTCTCTTTCCTTTCCCCTCTTCCCCTTCCCTTTCCTTTCCCCTCCTTCTTTTCCCTTCCCTTCCCTTCCCTTCCCTTCCCTTCCCTTCCCTTCCCTTCCCTTCCCTTCCCTTCCCTTCCCTTTCCTTTCCTTCCCTTCCCTTCCATTGTCCCTGAGAGGGTGAAAGATGTGCTTCATAATATGGGTGACACCAAGGAGTTAAAGTTCCTCGACAGGGACCCATTGGTTAGACAGGATGAGTGTCTGAATTCTGCTTATCAGCCTACACATGTGGCCAGAAATGGAAGAACTGACAGGCGGCGGAATGAAACCCGGGCACCTACGGAAATCCAGGCCTAATCCCTTCCCATAAAACAAAGTGGAAGATAAGTGAAAACGGTTGAAAGCCGAAAGCAGATGGCTGAGTTCCTCCACACTGGGCTGTAAAGGGGGACCTTCGTGACGGAGTATTTATGGGTTAGGGGAAACCTGACAAGGTGTTGCTGTAAATGCCAAGAAATACACAGAACAGTGATTTTGTTATTTGAACACATCTCATGATGACTGCAGCTTAGCGAGGATGGGGAAAGATAGCTCTGTGTGTGTGTGTGCGTGTGTGTGTGCATGCATGCACGTGCGTGTGCTCTGAGTTATGAGCAAGACTAACCTGGTGGGTCGGTGGGAGAGGGGCGGTTGGTGAACAGGGCTGCCAAAGGAAATCCTTGCAGATGCTTAAGCAGGGACAAATGGACCATCGGGTCACAGAGGAACTCTGCGGGGCATGAGGATGGGGGCTGGCGAGTGTGGACTCACAGTTTTAGCTTATTTTAAAGAGCTGCCCCAAACAAAACTGCACCCAAGAAGCCGCTGACTAAAGCAGGGGTAGGGTATCTTTGTCCATCTCTGTTCCAGGCCATTCCACTACTCCATTAGGCCATAGTCTTTTGCATTAGGCATTCTAGCATCAGTACTTAGAACAATGCTGCCTTCGTTGTAGAAGTATCAAACCATGATTAATATCTTTTACTGGTCAGCCGATTATTCCCAATCTTTTAAGTTTCTGTACTTGCTCCTGGCCTGATCCACAGAATACTTTTGATAGATAAAAGGCATTCCTTAATATGCAAAGGAGTAGCTAACTGGACCTTTGAAAGCTATTCTCTCTGAAAAAAAAAAAAAAAACAAAACAAAAAAATGACCACCACATGTATTATTTAGAGATCCATTTTTAAAATCCAAAGAGCTCTTTCTAATTGTAGTCTCGAAACAATCCTGCAGAACTGTGTGGTTGGGGGGGGAGGGGATGGCCCTTTTGTCTCCAATTCCGAAAAACACGTGCTCTCCTTTTCAGAGTGGAAGCAGGAAGATTTTCAATTGTAGTTTAAACCGAGTGGACCCTTCGGATTTTCCTGGAGCTTGTCAGAATTCTATTTCTGGGAAACTGCATTGTGATAGAGAAAGACAAGGAGAGGGGAGAGAGGAATCAGAATGAGAACATGCAAAGAGAAAACAGATGTCTCAAAGTCACATGCAGGGCCCCTCATTTGCAGTGTTCGGGTAAACAGGGCTGAATGTGGAGAAGCAGCTTTGGACGTGAACAGTAAACATAAAAGGAAAGGAGCCAGGGGCCCTCGAGCCCCATTGTGGGGCTATTCCACATCTGCCAAGTTGGAGACTTCAGGTGGCAACTGTAGGTTGCCCTCCTGCTTTGGAGGGGCCTGGCCGTGTCCCCCCGCCACCAGAGGAAAGGAGTGAAGCCCCCCCCACATTGCATCTGATTTCCCACCATGCTCTTCCAGCCCCCCACGATTTGCTGGCACAGGCTGCTCATCTAGTGGGAGGGGGCTCACTGCTGGGCAGTGTACCTCCCCCAAGGACACCTTTCCTGCCTTCCACTGTCAAATGTTACAGCTCCTGTGTCCTGTCCCTTCTTCCATATCTGCTCCCTGCCAAATAACAGAAGCGGCTTCAATGAAACCAGCGGTGTCTCTCAGCGTGGGCCCGGGGTTCTCAGCAAGCGGTCTCCGGACCAGCAGTGGCAGCATCACCAGGGAGCTTGTAGAAATGCAAATTCCCGGGCACCACTCCAGATCCATGGAGTCAGAAACTCTGTGGTTGGGGCCCAGCACCTCATGATTCCACAAGCCCTCCAGCAGACTCATGCCGAAGTTTGAGAATCACCCGTATAGACTTGGAGAAGTGATATTTGCATTGGAGCAGAGGAACATCTGTGGACAGAGATGAATCTTCTAGTGGGGATTTGGGGGCACGGTGGAAGTCAGTGGAGGAGGTGAAATTTAGGGGAGATGAGGGGCCCATTTTTAGACCTCTAGATGACTCCCTGCTTTGCCAATGGGTCAGACCCACCCAGTGGCCATCTTAAATGAAGTTGGCTCTGGTAGGTGATGTTACTGCTCACAGTAGGGCTATAATATCTTTGAGAAGGTCCCCCAAGGAGCTGGTTATACAGCTCACCCCACTCCCTTCAGCACTCCCTTCCTTCTCCAACATGGTTTGGATTCGTCCTCTCTTGGGGCTGTCTTCTTTGGAGTGATTCTCACTCCTTCCCCACACGCCCCCCAAAACGCACATGCGCGCACACACACACCCGAGTCAAGGACACAGAGGGCATCCCTGCATGCTTTTTCTTTTTTCTCTCCTGGGAATGAGCCCAAGAGAGGCAGGCAGCAGAGTTTCTTTGATGAAAACTGTAAAATATTGCTCACAGAGCTGCTTTCCACATGTTTTGGCTGTAGAATTTCCAATTGCAGATTAAATAGTGCGTGTGTCTACTTAAATTAACTCCTCCTTGCCCTCAGTCCTGAGTTGACTGTATTGCGTTATTGACCCCCCTTTCCCCTCCTGTCTTGCTGCCTGGAGGCAGATTCTGATTTAGGAGGACATATTTAGTTCAGTCTTTGGCTGGACCCCAGTGGCCCACAGTGATCTCTCCCTGGCTTTTGGTTGCAAGAGCCAAACTTCTCTTGGGTTGCCCACGCATTCTGGACCTTCTTATAAGTGTAACTAGAGGAGGCTGACTACGCCCTCTCTGCTCCCCATCCCTTTCCCTGGCAGGAGAACAACGACATTTAATCCTGACCTTTCCAGACTGATCTATTATGGTAACCAAGGGGCAACTGTTAAAAGAGAAGTATGCTCCTTTCCTCTTGAGTTTGGCTCCCAAACTTATGGAGTTGAGAAGAAGCTCTACTGCATTTCTATTTGGATGACAGTGGGGAAGGATTAAGTTATTAAGACCTTTAACTGGTCCTCTGCTATGTTATCATTCCCTTTTGGGATTTGTCCTAAGTCTTCAATAAAGAACTTCCTAAATACCTGTACAGCCTGGTATGGAAGTTTCTGGGAGACAGAACACAAAGGCGTAGAGGGCTGTTCCACCCCACCTCCTGATGACTTCTGTGGGGAAGGGGGATCTAACTGTTGAAGGAGCTACATTTAACCCCTCAAAATGGTAGCCCACTGGGTCCCTGGGAGGAGTTGGAGAAAGACAGCAGGTGAGAAGAATAGCTCCTGGATGGGAAACTCAAGAGACACAGTCAAGGTGGCTAGTGTTATTGATAGGTCGGTGCTTGAGGGAACAATTGCTTGGGAATCCAGACAGAGCCAAAGAGCCAGCCTCAGAAAGAGTGGGGTCAGAGATTGGACTTAAAGCCCCAAAGGTGGCTTTGGGGAACATAAGAGTTTATGAACTTGGCCATGAATGGAAGTATGTCCCATCATTTCAGGGCCTCTGCTCCTCCCTGCTTATCTACTCCTTCAGTTTCTTTCTCTACTGACCTTTCCCCCCAGTATCCACTCTGAATAGCTATGTCTACCTCCTCAGATCCACCTTTCACTCCTCCTGACTGTTCTGTGCCCTGGGAGGCTGAACCATGTAAAACAATGACCATTAGGGCTAAAGCAGAAACCGAGTTTGTGAACCTACGAGGCAAATGAACACACAGCAGTGAATAAATCCACAGAGCTGCCCTCAGAAATGGTGTTTTTTGAAAAACTTAGTAAAAGGGTGTTAGAATGGTCATGCCAGTTAAGAATCAACAGGTCCGTGGTTCCTTGGTGAGGAAAGAGCCAGCAGTAAGGTCCACTGAGGGTCTGGAGTCACTCAAGAGGCACAGTGGGTGAACAATTCCAGCTCGTCAGGACGAGCCACAACACAACACAAATTCAGTTTTGATATCATTTGAGGCGAAGTGTGCCGCAAGGAGGACACTTTCCCTTTACACCTAAATGGGTGATCCACCGGCTCAGGTTTGGTTTGGCTAATGGAGGCAGCGCAGATTCGGGCAAGAAGGGGTGGAGTTGAAGTTGGAGACTTATTCCCTGGCTCCTTTCCTTCTGGGGTGGCCACAACCTCAGCCCAGTGCAGCCTCCTCTGTTCATCTCCCCTCTCTTGGTCTGATGACGTCAGGCCTCAGGGTGGTTGGCCCTCAGGTATTGGATTATCCCTTGTTAATTCTCTAAACCCTACCCCTAGCTTGGAACATAATCTCTTTATTCCAACCTTTCTCAAATTACTTAATTTGAGTGTATGGTCCTTTTCCTGCCAGGACCCTGACAGGTGGGTTGACAGATACAACCCCCGCTGCCTAATTTTTTCCCCTTGCCTTCTCATTCATACTTCTTACGACTTCCCAACTTGACCCGGGACATGGTCCACCTCATTGCTATTCTCTAGGTTATAACTTTTCAGCTTTAGCTCCTACTGCTAAGAGCTAACATTTTGAGCAAGTATCAGATGGGCTCAGAGTCTGTTTTTAATTTGGGCCACATCATATATGCCTGGCAAACCTATAAATTGGCTCCTTTGTTCAACTACTCTTGGTTGCATCTCCCATGGCTACAGGTGGAGGGAATCACATAGTATGAAGAGTGTGGGTGGGGATGGGGTGGGCTGTCCCTTAGATGGGGAGTGGCCATGGAAGACACTGTGATTGATGTCCAACTTTTAATCCATTTCTGTCTCTTTTTTTTTTTTTTCTGTCTCTCACTTGTAGGCTCGTTGGGGGCCGGGGCACTGTCTTGACTGCCCCTGTCTCCATGCAAGTATCCAGCTCAATTCTGTGCTCAGTGAGTCTAGGTGCTCGAGGGGCTCTTTGCAGAGACACTCTCCTCCTCCAAGGGTCAGCAGACTGTCTAGTTCAGTTACAAGTGAGGAGGAATGGCTTTGAAAACTGTTCACATTACCATTTCAATTTTCAAAATGTCTCAATCATCTTTCCCAGAGTTGGATCCAATTTCTCCCCACTCAGATTCTTTCCCTACTCAGCTCTGCAGCAGTGGGCAGGTGAGCTGACAGGGCTAGCGTGGGCTGGTGAGTTCATCTTCCTTGCTGCCTCGAGGGGAAGTAGCTGACATTTACTCAGTTACCTACTTAGTTTTAGGTACTTTCCTACCTCTCGCTTAATCTTTTATGAAACCAAACAATGCAGGCGTTTTCTTTCCATTTTGCAGATGGGGACACTGGGGCCCAAATAAATTAAGTTCCTTGTTCAAATTCAGGGGCACAGCCAGGACTTGGACCCTCTTTTTATATTATTTTTTATTATATATAAATATATATAATAAAAATATATTTTATTATATATTATTTATTTATTTTTTAAAAAAAATTATTATTACTTTTTTTTTAGAGTGAGAGGTGGGAAGGGGTAGAGGGAGAGAGAGAGAGAATCCCAAGTAGGTTCCACACCCAGCGCAGAGCTGGCTGGAGCTCACGACCCTGAGATCATGACCAGAGCCGAAACCAAGAGTCGCACACTTGACTGAATGAGCCACCCAGGCGCTCCTGGACCCTCATTGCTTGATTCAAAAGCCCTTGTCACTTCCATTCAGCCATGTTTACAAACACCCCTGGGGTGAATGGCAACACGCACTTGCCTGCTGACTCTCCACTCGCCATCTGTTACCAGCTACCTCTTCTTCCCCCAAATGCTGGACAGTTTGGAGCAACCTAAGGGAGGGGCCTGCAGTAGGCACTTTTTTCCTTCTACATACCCTGCAGTGCTTAACGCATAGTAGGTTCTCACAAACCCACAATAAAAGTTGCAAAGGGAACAATTAGAATTAGTTTTGATTTGGTAATTTCTTTTCAAGGGGAACCAGGGTGGAGGAGAAATGGCTATAAAATAATTTACCTTGGCCCTACTGGCATTATTTCTCACTTTTCATCTCTTTGTTTGGACCCTATGTGAGTAGACATTTGATGGCTCCCATAAGTTAGAATCCAATCAGAGCTCTGCAAACTTCAGCCTCTGATATCCTCTCTCAGCAGACTGTAATTTTGAGAATTGCTTTCTTGATTGGCTATTGTGGCTAGGTAAGAAGAGGCTGGTGCTCAGGTAGGGCGGCCGAAATGCTTCTGGAATTCCAATGGAGGTCTGCTTTGAATGCCTGGTACTTATTCATGAGAACTCTTTTACACAGAATCACACTTCTCGCACAAATGAAAATATTTATATGACGGTATTCATGCAATTTGGGAAAAAAAATTGCAGCCTGTGATGCTTCCCTTTCCTGGGTGCCCCAGCATCTCAGAGTATTTTCTTTCCTCCCCCAAAATTAATGAAAAAGAAATCAAACTTTTGCAGGCTTCACTTAGTTCCTGACTTTCAATCAGATAAATTTGTGACCTGAATATTTCCCTCTCCTCCTTCAGTATTCATGAAGAATCATTTGTGGCCAGGCTGGTGGATTTAAGTGTTTGTCTAGTTCAGGAAAGACAGATTTATTCCCTGGGAGTTGTGTGTAACTTACAACCTACATATTTCTTGCCCCTCCTCTGCTTTCCTCATCCTTTTTTCTGTCTTTAAATTTAGAAGGAATAATTTTTTTTTCTTCCTGGTTTGTTGTTAGTACAGACTTAAGGAGTCTGGGCTTAAAATATTGATCCAGCTTCTCCCACAGAGACTTCGGTCTCTGAGTTTTGCAATGTGGTATGCCTGATTGAAAGTGGTCTGGGCTGAATTTGCTTTAATAGGATGTTACACTCCTCTCCTGGGTCAATTTTTATCCACTTTATCAAGTTACTTATTGATTACAGCTCTTGTCACATGCACATTAGTTTGCTGAGAAACTTAAAGATATGTTTTGTTTCTTGCTTAGCGTAGTCTAGGAATGTAATGGTCTCTAGTTCAGGGGGGTCCCCAGATGCCCTGATTTTTAAAACTGACTCCGTTCTCTCTTAGGCACTTGGCTCAGAATTCTGAGAATGATGTTAGTTGTCTAGAACAGGAAAACAAAAAGAAGATAAGAAGTCCCCCCAGCCCCATTTAGTACTTTCTTCTCTGGGAATACTTGGAGGCAATCTCATCTTGAATAAAGGGAGTATAAAGAAAGTACTGGAATGGGAATTTAAGAGTGGAGAGAAGGGATAGAATGGATGCAAGTCAAACTAATGGGTCAAGTCTGAGAGAGGCTGGGCTGGGTATTTTCATGCCTAAGAAAAAACGGATTTGGAAAAAGGAAGGAGAATATGCTTTATGCTTCTGTACCTTGGGCCTGGCCAGCTTTTCAAGATATTTGTTTCCTTTAATTTGCAATCAGATATAGAAAAGTTCGTCATGAAAACAGAACCCTAATGAGCTTGATTCTGAAGATTTGGAACCCCTCAGCAGGTCATGGATTTCCCCAATTACTGGGATTATTGCTGTCAGGGGAACAAAGAACACCTAGGAACACACTCAAAATGGAAATATATATTTTTCTATTGGACCTCAGCTTTGAATGTGCAAATGGTATGTCTAGGGCTAAATCCAAGTAGAATTATAAAGTTGTCTTCAAGGCCATCCCATCTCCATTTTCTCATGACCTAATTCGAAGTAGTGTATTATGTCACCCAGAGCAGATACAATTTGATACTTCTTCATATTAAAATGAGATAACATTATCTTAAGTGTTGTTAATATTTTCTTCCATCACAGTGCCAACAACCAGAAGCCAGGCTTTGTGCCTGGGAGGTACTTGCAATGGACCTTAACTGTTATGGGCTACCCAGTCTCTTAACACCTTTCCTTGTTTTTGGAAAAACCCAACTATGCTAGCCAGCCTTGAAGAGAGCCAGCAGCGACCCCTGTCTCCCATCTGCATGCCTTCGTGTCATCCTCTCCCACATTATATTAGGGTTGGTCTGTATGGTCAATAGCATA
This sequence comes from Potos flavus, assembly GCA_028534135.1. NCBI lineage: Eukaryota > Metazoa > Chordata > Mammalia > Carnivora > Procyonidae > Potos > Potos flavus. The sequence goes on from CM052883.1 coordinate 157,839,084, forward strand.
CCACAGAAGCGACTGCATAGGATCGTGAGACTAGGTCATGAAACACATGGTGGATTCTGCTTTGCTCTTTCTTGGATATCTTGCTCTGGGGGAAGCCAGCTGTCATGTTATAAGTGCGTTCAAACAGCTTGATGGAGAATTCGCGGTGAAGAACTGAAGCCTCCTGCCAATAACTAGCAGGCCATGTGAGCGAACCACTTTGGAAGTGCATCCTTTAGCCTCTGTCAAGCTTTCAGACCATAGCCCTGGCCAATATCTTATCTGCGATTTCATGAGAGACTCTGAGCCATAACTACCCAACTGCTTCTAGATTCCTGACTCTCAGAAACTGTGGAAGATAACACATGTTTCTTGTTTTAAGCTGCTAAGTTTTGGGATGATTTGTTACACAGCAATAGATAACTAATACACAAAGGGAGGCATGCCCCAGTTAGTTCCCACAGTGGAAGCCAGGGTGGAGGTGGAAATTTCCTCTTTCAGATTCCTGGCAGTTAGTGCTTGGGCACATGATCTCGACTGAACCAATCGGATACTTACGCTTGGGCTTGTAACCTGCACTGGGTCGATCAGATGCCTGTGTTTAAGACCTTGAATCTGAAGAGAGTTATAATAAAGCAGAGTCCAGTGTAGAACTAATTCCTTCAGAAGCAGCAATATTAGCAAGTGGTATCTTTTGTTGACAACAATGAGAATAAGCAGTATGCTTCTGTACTGTGGACCTGGGCAACTTGGTGGGCCACACGCAAGGGTGGGTGAGGTGCTGTGTGATGTCTGTAGCCCGATCTTTGCTGTGGAGTGATTTTGGATGTCATTCTGCCTATTTGGCCTCCAGTGAGTTCTCCCTGTTTCCAGAGCTTCACTCTCTAGTCTTTTTTTTTTTTCATTCTCTAGTCTTACTAGCAATTCCTGCAATGTGAGATTCTACTGAAGTTCAGCAAAATTAGTTTCTGTTTTATATAACCAGGAACCCTGCCTGGGACAGCACTCGAGTACATTTTCATAATGACGGTGGTGGCTTCTTTTAAAAAATGTCCGTTGCCTTGAGTACTGCACAGAGCAAGTGACAAGTGGATCTTCATGGATTGGAGGGCTCATTAGTGAACATCTTTTCTCATATGATCCTATGTTCTATCAGCAGCTTTATGGAGAGAGGACAGTGTTAGGGATTGGACCTGGCACAAGTTGTTTATGACAAGCCACCCCACCTCCCTTCCCCCTGTGGCGATCTGATCTAGCGATGTAGACAGAAGAGGTCTCTCTTTGGAGGCTGAGCCATGCCACCTATTGGCTGTGTGATTTAGAGAGTTATTTGATATGTCAGGTTTATCTCGCTGACAGTATCACAATCCCTACTCCACTGGGTTGTTGTGAGATTAGATTAGATAACATGTGTGAAAAGATCTTAGCCTTCAAGTTCTGGCTCAGGGTTGGGCAGCCCAGCTCTGAGCAGTGAACTGAGGGTTCCTGGCCAGTCATTCACCTTTACTTCTGCTCAGTTTCCTTATCTGGAAAATGAGCAGGTTGGATTAGAGCTGTGATTTTCAAACTTTTTTTTTTTCTTTCTGGAAATATAAAAAATAAAATCATTTATAGACCTAAACATAAAATAAATAGTATTTTATTAGCATGGATTTATTTTACAGGTTTGCTTATTATAAAGTCAGTTACTGAGAACAATGGGGCAATTCTGATGAATATAAACATTTGAAATCAGGGTTATGGGCAACATTTGCCACCAAAGCTTATATATCACATTGAATTCTGCATATTATATTGGATGTGCATCAACGAGAATGTTAAGTTTCATATGCATAAGTAGTTGCACGTAATTGTTTTTGATAGTGTATCTTGCAAGCTCAGAAGATTTTTAGTTAAACTGAGAAGGTTTGATGTGAGGACTGCATGAACATGAGCTTCTTCAAGCACAAGCAAATGTGCAATGGATTTAAGTGTGCCTTCTGCCACATTTGGGTAAGTCTATGGAGCCCTAGGGAAAGCAATTTACAAACTCCCAGAGTAGATGATGCTAAGTTTTCTTGCAGTTCACACATTCAGTGGCTCTAAGGATCGACACAGGAGTGATATCTGCATAACACTAGCCATCTTTTTAACTTGCAAAAGTAGTACATGAACATTTGCTCAGTGTAAACACTTCCAATAACATGGGAGCATATAGAATGAAAAGTAAGAGTTCCCATTCAACCATCTTCCCTTATGGCCCTGTCCCCATTCCTTTCCTATAAACACATGTAAGTCCTTTCTCTCTCTCAGCAGACTTTCTATGAATATGTAGATCTACCATATCCTTTTAAATTCTTATTTAATATTTTATAATATAAATACCTACAATTCATTAACTGTTCCTCTACTTAACAAAGATTTAAAATAATCTATGTTTTTCATCATTGCAAACAGTGCTGTAGTCATGACTTTCATACATATACCTTTCCTGACCTTTCAGTAGGATAGTCCTGAGAATTGGAATTGTCTCAACAAAACAAATAGATATTGATAAATACTGTCCAATTACCCTTTCAAAAGTCTATGCCCATTTGTATTCACCAATGATGCTTATTGTTTTAAATTACACTTCTCTGATTACTAGTGAGGTTGAGCATCTTTTCATGCTTATTGGTCACTTCTGTTTATGTTTTGCTGCATTGGTTCTAACTATTTTTTCCCATTTTTCCATTGGGTAATAATAATTTTTTTTTCCTAACTGGAATCTTTTAAGTAGTGTTTGGTATCAAAGTATTCCAGAGTACCAACAAATCCAAATGGATTTCCTGGAACTTGAAGCAACAGCAATTAATCCATATAAGTAAATGTATCTATCCATTTATTCATCTACTCACCAATCATTCAAGAAGTATTAATGTATATTAGAAGTACAAAAATACATAAGACCTGCCCCTTACAGAAAAGAGGCCCACAGTTTACTTGGGAAGAGAGATACATGAGCACTTACAGTTCTCGGTATAAGTGCTCTAACACAGATATGTCTGGAGAGTTGTAGGAGTACCAGGTCTACTGGATATAGGTTATTTTGTACAGGGTGTGCTGTCTGGAGCGTCATACCCTATGAACTCTGGAATTGAGTGGTGGAGGTAACCAGACACCACCTGTGCTTTTTAAGGAATACATTTTAAAGAGCTGGACTTTTCAGAGATGTTTGAAAAGCTGGAGAGAGGGGCTTACAAAGCTTAGGAAAATAAAAGAAAATGACATCAGAGAAAGCTTTAAGTCTGTAATGCAGAAATTATCTGAGTAAGAAAGTGAGCAGGAGAAAGCGGGATGAGTAAAAGGAGATGGAGAATAGGGCTTGGAGTTAAGAATATCTTAATGTGCATATCCACGGAGTTTGAGGACAAGGACTTGTCAAACAAGTCAGGAAATTGGACTTCATAACTTCCAATTCAGATTTACTAATGTGGCTTCTGTGGGGGGAGGATGAGAACCTGAGGGGGATTAGATCAACTTTCCTTGGAGGCAGTCAAGAGCTAGGTTAAAGCACTGGATTTCAGGCTCAGGGAGAAATGCATACATGCATACACACACATACACACACACACACACACACTCACACACATATATTTATGTATTTTGAGGGGAGAGGGCCACATTTGATGTTGGAAGGTGATAGAAAACCTTTAAGCTGGGAGTCAAGATAATGGAAGTCTTAACTTAGAGTCCTCTAGACTTTTCTAGTGGTCTGTAGAGAGCAGAGCCCGAGGCAAGGGTTAGAGTGCTAACATTTTATTTAGGAGGTGCAAGGTTAGGGCTATGAGGAAAAAACAGAAGTGAGGCAAAGAAGGATGTGAAACACTGGGATGCAGTGTATGATGCTGATGAGCACTTCCCAGTGAAACTTAATGAAATAGGACAGGTCACTGAGCAGGTGTATGTGCTTGGCATGTGGGACTTTGTAGAAGGACTGGAAAGAGAAACTACACTTGAAGGAGAAACCACACTTTATAGTTGTCCCCAGAAGAGATTATGATTGGGGAGTTTAATGGTTGGCTGCCTTCTTTCTCCCATTTTTTTGCTGGTCAAAGTTCACTTCTTGGGCTGCTAATTATCCTGTACTCTGTGCTTGGAAGAGGAGCTTCTATTGTTTGCAGTGAAGGACCCCGATAGACCCCTGCTATGATGACCTGCATGGGTCCCCATCTTTGTGGCTTGCCTCTCTCCACACTGACCACTTGGTGGTTGCTGCCACCAATGGCATTCTTGGAAAATTTACTTAGGTCATTCATTGTCAAATCGGTCATTCTTCTAGCTACTTTCCTTCTGACCACAGGTAGACTTGTAGACTACCACAAGTAGACTTGTAGTAACTTCATTTTTATCTTTTTTAAAAATTAACATATAATGTATTATTTGCCCCAGGGGTACAGGTCTGTGAATCATCAGGGTTATACATTTCACAGCACTCACCATAGCACATACCCTCCCTAATGTCTATAACCCAGCCACCCTATCCCTACTCCCCACCCCCCAGCAACCCTCAGTTTGTTTCATGAGATTAAGAGTCTCTTATGGTTTATCTCTCTCCTGATCCCATCTTGTTTCATTTTTTCCTCCCCCACAACCTCCTGCCCTGCCTCTCAAATTCCTGATATCAGAGAAATCATATGATAATTGTCTTTCTCTGATTG
>CM052883.1:157844241-157943686 GCA_028534135.1 Potos flavus
ATGAATTTAGTGCCACTGTATTGCCTGTAAGGTGACTGTTACTGTATATTGTCTTTGTTCCTTTCTGGTCTGTTACTTTTAGGCTCTGTCTTTGCTTAGAGGACCCCTTTCAATATTTCCTGTAGGGCTGGTTTGGTGTTTGCAAATTCTTTTAGTTTTTGTTTGTCCTGGAAGCTTTTTATCTCTCCTTCTATTTTCAATGACAGCCTAGATGGATATAGTATTTTTGGCTGCATATTTTTCTCATTTAGTACTCCGAATATATCATGCCAGTCCTTTCTGGCCTGCCAGTTCTCTGTGGATAGGTCTGCTGCCAATCTAATATTTCTACCGTTGTATGCTACAGACCTCTTGTCCTGAGCTGCTTTCAGGATTTTCTCTTTGTCACTGAGACTTGTAAGTTTTACTATTAGATGATGGGGTGTGGACCTATTTTTTTGATTTTGAGGGGGGTTCTCTGTGCCTCCTGGATTTTGATGCTTGTTCCCTTTGCCAAATTAGAGAAATTCTCTACAATAATTTGCTCCAATATACCTTCTGCCCCCCTCTCTCTTTTTTCTTCTTCTGGGATCCCAATTATTCTAATATTGTTGTGTCTTATGGTATCGCTTATTTCTCGAATTCTCCCCTCGTGGTCCAGTAGTTGTTTGTCTCTCTTTTGCTTAGCTTCTTTATTCTCCATCTTTTGGTCTTCTATATCACTGATTCTCTCTTCTTCCTCATTTATCCTAGCAGTAAGAGCCTCCATTTTTGATTGCACCTCATTAATAACTTTTCTGATATCAACTTGGTTAGATTTTAGTTCTTTTATTTCTCCAGAAAGGGATTTTATTTCTCCAGAAAGGGATTCTCTAATATCTTCCATGCTTTTTTCGAGCCCAGCTAGCACCTTGATAATCATCATTCTGAACTCTAGTTCTGAAATATTACTAATGTCCATATTGATTAGGTCCCTAACTTTCGGTACTGCCTCTTGTTTTTTTTTTTTTTTTGTGGTGAGTTTTTCTGCTTTGTCATTTTATCCAGATAAGAATAGATGAATGAGAACAAACTACTGAAAGGGTAGCAATGACCCCAGAAAAATGTACACTAACTAAATCAGAAGAGACCTGAAACTGGGGGGAGAAAAAAGGGGGAAAAAAAAGAAAAAAATATATATTAGACTGGTGAATAGAACAAAGCCATACACTTGATTTTGGGTGTGTTTTGGTCTTTAGAAGAAACCATGTCCCAAAATTTAAAAGAAAGAAAAACATATATATACAAAAATAAGGGTAAACATGAATAGATAGAATATGACTGTAAAGATGAAAATTAAAAAAGATTCTAAAAAAGGAATTGATAAGATAAGAAGTTGGTTGAAAAAAGAAAAGAAAAAGAGGAAAGAATGTGATCAGCCTGGAGACTAGAACAAAGCCATATGCTAGATTTAAGGTATATTTTGATTTATTAGAAGAAATTGTATCCCAAAATTTTAAAGAAAAAAAACCCTATATGTATACAATAAATAAGGTTAAATACAATGAAGGGATAAAATATGACTATAACAATGAAAATTAAAAAAGATTTTTTTTAAAAGATTTTATTTATTTATTTGTCAGAGAGAGAGAGAGAGAGTGAGCGAGCACAAGCAGGGGGAGCGGCAGGCAGAGCAGGCAGAGGGAGAAGCAGGCTCCTCGCCGAGCAAGAAGCCCGATGTGGGACTCAATCCCAGGACCCTGGGACCATGACCCAAGCCAAAGGCAGCTGCTTAACTGACTGAGCCACCCAGGCGTCCCTAGAAGAGATTTTTAAAAAGGTATTGATAAGATAAAATAGTTAAAAAACCTAAAATAGGAAAGAGGAAAAATAAAAAAATAGAATAAGAAAAAAAATTTAACGTTGAAAGACTAAAGGATCATGGGGACAAAGCCATGAATTCTGTATTGCTTTCTTCTAGCTCTGGAGTTCCGCAGTTCTCATTGATTGGTGAACTTGGTCTTGGCTGATCTTCTGGGGGAGGGGCCCATTGCAGTGATTCTCAAATGTCTTTGCCCGAGGCGGAATCGCACCGCCCTTGCCAGGGGCCCGGCTAAGTAATCTGCTCGGGTTTGCTCTCGGGAGCTTTTGTTCCCTGAACGCTTTCCGTACCGCTTTGGAGGACGGGAATCAAAATGGCGGCCTCCCAGTCTCCGGCCGGTAGGAGCCGAGAGCGGAGGGTCCCACTCCTTAGTGCGCCCTCAGAGAAAAGCAGCCAGTCCCTCCTGTCTCCCTGGTCTGCGGCTGCACTCGGAGCTCACCCGGCCTGTGACCGAGCGTTTCTGTCCCTGGCGCACGGCCGTTTGGAGTCTCCAAACCCAGCCGATTCCTGCAGCGCGCTCCCGCACCGCTCCTCCTGAAGGAGGAAGGTGAGTGTCCCCGGATCTGCCACTTGTGGGGTCCCTGCTCAAAGAGCAGTGGCCCGACTGCGACTTTGATCATGGTTTAAGGAAATCCGGAGCTGAGAGCTCACTGCTTGGCTCCGTCTCTGCAGCTGACTTCCCCACTCTGATACCTGGGAGCTCTGCCACACTCAGGCACCCCTGGTCTTTCTGTGACCCCGCAGGTCCTGAGATCACACTGTTCCCGTGAGGGCTCCACCCTCTGCTTGGCCTCTGGAGCAACGTCCCTCAGTGGAGCAGACTTCTGAAAGTTCCGATTTTGTGCTCCGCTGCTCTGTGGCTTGCCGGGAGCCGGCCCCTCCCCCCGCGGTCTCTCTTCCCGTATATCGCCTCGGATTCACTTCTCTGCATGTCCTACCTTCTGGAAAGTGGTCGACTTTCTGTTCCTAGAATTGCTACTCTTTTTCTCTCTCCTGTTGAGTTTGTAGCTGTTCAGAATGGTTCGATAACTAGCTGAATTCCTGGAACGTGATGATATTTAGCTCTCCTACTGCTCCGCCATCTTTCTCCTCCCCCAGCCATTTTTCTCTCTTATATAATCAAGTTTCCATCCCATATCCCAGGTCCATAGTTGGTTCTATGTCCTCATCCCTGCATCTCTTCCCTTATAACCTGGGTGGGATTTTTTTTTTTTTTTAATAAAGATTTTTATTTGTTTGACAGCGAGAACGAGAGAAAGCACAAGGAGGGGGAGTGGCAGAGAGGGAGGGAGAAGCAGGCTCCCCACTGAGCAAGAAGCCCATGTGGGGCTTGATCCCAGGACCCTGGGATCATGACCTGAGCTGAAGGTGGACGCTTAACTGACTGAGCCACCTAGGCACGCCTAATCTGGGTAGGATTTATAAGGAAGTAGATTTGAAATTAATATAATTGTAATTCAAACCCAAACTGGGCCTCATGTGGGCTAGCCTTGGCAGAGAATTACACTCTGAGGAACACCATCCAGCAACCAAAAGCAATTAAGTTAAATTAAAACTTTACTGGTATCTCTGGGAAGAATGTCAAGGGAAGTAAATATATTTTTAATGTACAGCAAGACTTGTTAAACTTTTCCCATCTCTGGTATATTCCATATCTTCTATTCCCCGCCCCACCAAACTCTCTCCTTCACTGATTCTAAACTGAGCATTTTCCCGTCACTCTGCCTTAGTGAGTCCTGTATTTTCTTCCTCTTCCCCCTTTCCTTCTGCCTTGATTGTTTCCATGCCAACTTCTGATACACATATCCCATTTTTGCATTTCCAGTTCTGTCCTTTTTCTCACCATCGTCCCAGAAACTAGGATTGCAAGGACAGAATTCTCCTTAAAAAATGGTGAAGGAGGGGGACACTCACACATTAATCATTTTTATTTTCATCATTTGAGAAAGAAGTTGCTAATGAGCAGAGCTGTTCAGCAATGAAATGGATTACTCCATTAGGCAGGAATTCTCCTATCACGGGGATAATTCAGACGAAGTCTGGAGAATCAGTTCTCAGCGATATTGGGAGAAAGTTCTGGTTCTGGGCGATGTTGGGCCAGATGATTTATAAGCTCCCACCATGTCCAAGATCCTAGATTTAGATTTGTGTCCCATAAACTCTGCCATAGTGTCAGGGTGGACTCCTGTCAGTTTTCCCCCTCTTTAGAAATCTCTTTGCCAGGGATGGGGATCCTCAAACTCTGAGCTTGCTCTAACTCTTTTGGCTTTAATGTCTTTGAGACAAGTTGTCTGCATTGTCTTTTCAGCATCTCAGCCTTTCCTGCTGGAACCGACAAGCTCGATTATGTGTCTCTCAAATGGCTCAGATTTTCCACTAATGTGTCAACTATGCAGTCTAGCTGTGCCAGGCCCTTGCTGGATGATTGTTCATTTTGCTCTGAGATTGCATATTCCAGGGGACAAGCGGGCACGGTCCATGTTGGATTGGTGGGAGGCAGCAGCCAGGAGCTCAGATTCCCTAGTGAGGGAATGGGTCAGGACGCACGTCTTGCCAGACCTGCCATGCTTCAGGGGAGTGGTACGGTGGGAGAGGGAGGGCACACATTTTGGGGTTGGATGGGCTTGATATGAATCAGTTGCTCATACACAAAGTGCTAGTCCAGACTCCTTGGGTTGCAAGTGGCAACCATAAAATAAAAAGCGGGTGGTGGTGGTGGTGGTGGTGTCGGGGTACTTACTGGCTTCCAAAACTGGAATTGCAGTCACAGCTGTATGCAGGAGCTCAAGGGACTTGTAAAGACTTGCCTCTTGCTTTCTTTCTCTGTCTTATCAGCTTTACCTCTTCCTATTTCTACATGGCTTCATTTTCTACCCCAGTGGAAAGAAATCCTTTTACTGAATGTTTTGAACCAAATTCTCAGAGTTGAATCTTGTTGGCCTGGGTGGAGTCCTGTGTTTGTCCCTGAATCAGTCTCGGTGGTGGTGGTGGTGGGTGGGGGATAGAATACACTATTGGCCAGGAGAATATTTTCCCAGAGGGAAAGTGAGCCATTCTTGTCAATGAGGAGCAGGAGCATATGGATGTTGAACTAACAGAAACAGCCCACGTCTACTACAGTACAACCTTAGCAAGGCTGTGTGTCATTGCTCTGAGACTACTTTCTTCAAGTACGAAATTCCTACTTCATAGCTATTTTGAAGAATGTAAATAATAAATGCATAGCACCTGTCACACAGCGGGCCTTCAATAATTAGTAGCAATTCTTGTTGTTAGGTCCAGAGGACCAGTTGGTGAGAGGAGAATTCTATCCAGTGGGGAGATGTGTGTGTGCGTGCGTGTGCATGTGTGTGCATGTGCATGCATTCCCATGCTAGCTATTAGGAAGGTGCAGGCTAATGAGACTTGTTTCCACCATCCCAACCTTTCTCTCCTTTTCCTTCTGCCTTTGCTCTTTGGCTTTCTATCTTTCCTCCTCTCTTCCAGTTCCCTACTCTGCTTTCCTTTTCCTTTCACTGGCTATATATATATTTTACAATATATGCATATGTGTTACAAAAATGCAGTATTTTCTTATTTTTGTGACATGAATTTAATTTAAAGATTTTATTATTTATTTATTTATTTTAGAGAAAGGGAGAGCGAGTGTGTGGGGGGAGAAGCAGAGGGAGAAGGCCAAGCAGATTCCCTGCTTCCCTGCTGAGCATGGACCCCGATGTGGGGCTTGATCTCTTGACTCTGAGGTCATGACCTAAGTTGAAATCAAGAGTGAGATGCTCAACCAACGGAGCCACTTAGGCACCCTTAAATTAAATTTATTTATGTACTTTTTGCATCCTGACTTAAAAAAAAAATTGAGCTATCTCTCCCAAGTACAGGCCACAGAATCATGTAAATCGCTAAAGAAATTGTAATGGAGGGGATAAGTAAAGAGACCCAATGTCAAATTAGAAAACAAAACGTATACCTCTGCATCTTACAGGATTGCTAGGGGTGGGCTCGATTTACTGAAAATAAAGTTTCACTTTCCCTATTTGTCATTTTAAAATGGAGCAAGTTGAAAATTTTCTCTTTTCTCCAAAAAAACCAGCTAAGCAATAAAGTCGGCCGAGTGTGATTGCTATGTGTGGTCCTTGATCGTGTCCATGGGGGTGGTGGCTCTTGATAGCAGAAAGGTTCGCCCGTTTATAGGGACCAGAGAGGGTGTTAAAGACAAAATCGGGGAGGCAGGGGGCTGACGCATAGCTGGGCAGACAGGAGAAGGGAAACAGCGAACCTCTCCTCTGAGGTCCGTAGACCTTTGGAGAAGAAAGCGATCAGTACCACAGAGAGCCACACGCTTTAGGACGAAAGCGTAAGTAAAGATGAAATGGAAAATATGCCTCATTAAAGCCCAGCTCCTCAAAGTATTAAACTCCCAGGTTTGCCTCTGTGCTGGGGCCGTGTGTAGCCACCAGGCTGGCCGTTTGCTGATTCTTTTTGGGAACGAGACTGTGACTGAGAAAGGTGTCCCACCTCAGAGCAGTCAATGGACGGTGGCCTTCTGGACAAGTGTGTATCAAACCAACTTACTGCTTCTTTTTGGCACCTATAAACACGATGGCACGTCATTTCTTGTTGCAAGGGACACCTGCACTGCTCAGGGAGTTGGGACGAGGAGGGGACACGAAGGGAGAGACGAGGAACTCTGCCTTGCTTCTCGTATTCAGTGGAAAGGGTCAGATAACACTGCCGGGCAAGCTGTAGTACTTGAGATGTGGATTGTCCCACGGGGAGAGGGCATGAGTGGATGGGGGTTTGGGTGTTGTGGCAGGGTGGTGAGGGATTTGAGCCTGACTCTAGAGATGGTGCCCGAGCTAATGAGAGCACACGAGGATGGGTGACATGTACAGGAGACATGATGTTATCGGCTTTCATGTCATCGCAGGGCAACGAAAGGACACTCCCAACCCTTCCTCTCCTGGTGGATGCTGGGGGACTTCTGTGGGCTTCACCCTCCTCTCTGTAAATGGGAACACGAATCCTGGCCTCATGTCCTTCCTGGGCCTGTCCTGGGGATTCTCTTATTCAGAAAGAATTTACTGAGCTCCGACCCCACATTCAGGTCTGGGTTGGATACGTCAGAGAATAGGGAACAAGGTTAATACTCAGTCTTTATCCTTAAAGAACTAGCAGATGTGAAAGGCTTTGTAGAGTGGTTAGGGGTGTTTGTAGATGAGTTCTGTGGCCCTGGGTTGGGGATAATCTGCCTGGCCAGGCTTCAGGTTTAGTCCTTTTCTGCCCCTTACTGACTGGGCTGGGGCGCCCCTTCTCTGGGCCTCACCTACACAACAATGGGGTGGGGTAGTTGCCCTGGGGGAGTCCCTTCCACTTCTGGCCCATATGAACCTTCTGACTGCTCACATCTGCTTATGAGGCCAAGTAGGAACCACAGTGGATGGCCAGAAGTACTAGGGTTTTGCTTACACCAAAGCCAAATTGTCTCCCGTGACCCCAAAACACACAGTTCTGCAAAGGGCCATGACCTTTCAAGTTCGAGAAGCATGAAAGTAGCCCTATTGTCCTGACTACAGGTCAGGTATCAGGAGGGTGCTGGGGCCGTGGGCCTGTCCTGGTAGGGAAGGGGTGCAAGTCAAGCCAGCTGGCTTCCGCCGCCCCAGGACAGGAGAGCCGGCTGGTGCTCCTCCACGGCATCCTGGGGAGGGCGTGCCCTGGTGGGTGCCTCGGCCCTCCGTGCAGAAACAGCCTCTGTTGTTTTTCTCCTTAAAGTTCCGATGAAAGCAGCTTTAGACTCTCAGAGCCTTTCCGTGGTCAGATGTTTTCATTTTTCTCTTGGCGGGCTTCCTGGTGCTGTCGTTTGGTTGCCGTGGGTAGGCTTATGTTTCAGGAGTGCCCTGCTAGCTCTGTGGGTCTTCTCCACAAGCCGTTTAAGTGGCTAGTCAAGGCCGTTTCACAGACCGGAACCCACAGTGCTGCTGATCCACAAGCCAGAGGCAAATTCCTGCACCTCGCCTTCTGACAGCTTTTGCAGTCTGGCTAAAACGTAAGATCCGCATGCTTCCCCATTTTAAGACAGTGTAAAGAAAAACAGGTGCCCGCTGGTCTAGTCACATCCCCTATAAAACGGCTGGAGTCTCTGTGTTTTGTGGGAAAACAGCAGAGGGGGGTTGGACTAATTAGTTTCCTCCCAGGAATCTGATTAAGGGAAGGCTGAGCAGTGTGGGAAAGAAAAAGTGAACGGCCACCCAGGGCTGTCGCCACCAAGAGCCAAGCCATTTGACAGGCGGAGTGAGCTTCCTGGCTCGGACGCATTCAATCAGAGGCTGGGCAGCCACTCTGGGGAAGGTGACTGATGGACTTGGCCGAGGTTGGAACAGGGGACCCCGAAGGTTTGCAGAGGCTCTGAAATTGCCTCGCGAAGCTGAAATATAGGAGAAGGCAGCATTAAGTACCTCTACTCTTTTTATATTTTTCGAACGTCTTTTTTTTACGTGATAAAATACACATAACATAAAATTTGCCATTTTAATCATTTTTACGCGTCCACTTCGGTGGCATTCAGTGCATTCGCATTGCTGTAAAGCTATCGCTACCATCCATCTCCAGAACCTTTTTTTATCTTCCCAAACCGAAACTCCACACCCATTAAACAATCACTCCCCACATCCCCCTCCAGCCCCTGGCAACCACCATTCTCCTTGCTCTCTCCATGTGATTGACCACGGAGGGCACCTTGTGTAAGCAGAAGCACACACTGTTCGTCCATTTGTGTCTGGCTTATAGTCACTTAGCGTTCCGTCTTCAAGGTTCATCCGTGTCGTAGCATGTGCCAAAATTCCATTCTTTCTGAAGAAATAGACATTGTATGTATAACGTTCGTTGCGTTCATCCATTCCTCCATTGATGGACGTCTGGGTGGTTTCCACCTTTCGGCAATTGGGAATAGTGCTGCTGGGAACGTGGATATACAAGCATCTGTGTGAGTCCCACTTCCAGTCAGAGTTTTTACATAGAATCAAAAGTGCTGAATTGTGTGGTAATTCTCTGTCTCCATGCCATACGGTTGTACCATTTCACACCCCCACCACCAAGGCCTTAAGAGGCCTTTCTCCTCTTAAGAAGCCACTTCTTTTCTTTTTGGTCTCCTAGCCCCCAGGGGATGTGTGGGCAGGAGATACACCAGTGGGCTTGCCTCAGTCTGAACCAACCGAGAAGAAAGGGGGGTTGGATCTCTCTGGTCTCAGATGCCAGGAAGCTGGAAATGTCAATGACCCTGGGGGAGGTGTTGATTCTAATCAGTAACTGGAAGGAACTAAGAATTTAACAGGAAAGATACAGTCACCATTCCAAAGGTAAAAGAGCAGAGATGTGGGTCTTTGTTCCTGTGTTAGAAATCAGGTTGAAGGTGAGTTTGTAGCAATTTAAGGCAAGGTTTGTTGATTTCAGGAGTCTCTTTCAGAGCAGGTGCTCTGAGTCTGTGTTTCTCTCCTGTCTCTCCTGGGCCCCTAGTAGCCAAATGCATCTTCAGGATGTAGCATTTGTTGAGCACTCACTATGTGCCAAGCCTTTTAGGAACTTTCTGTTCATTTGCTCATTAGTCCTCTGGTCTATTAACATCTGGGAGGCTGAGGCCCTGAGATCACCAAATTCAAAAATACCTCTGTAGTTTACCCTGCTCCCCCATAAAGTGCAGTAAAGCATGACCAGAAGTTGGAGTGAGCATTAAGGCCTTTAATGAGCTCGTGGCCATCGGGGGACAGTGAGCTTCTGTGGAGATTTGGAGGCTGACCCCCGGCTCTGTGTGGCCCTGGGCTCTGGGCCTTTTGTTTTGATGCTTAATGAATCCTCCCTGATTATCTTGCTTCTGCCGCGACTCAAGGTTATGTCAATTAGCCCTTCAGAGCCCGGGTCTTCTGCATAATTGTCGACTTAAATTAAGATAAATAGGTAAGTAGCGCATTTACTCAGGTCTCTCTATCGGGCCGGGAAGGGGAGACGGACCTGCCTTTTGAGGCCCAGAAGGGAGAAGGGTTTCTCTTGACAGGTCCACCCACCTGTGGCACCCCATGCCTTAGTGGATGTGGTTCATCTTCTCTCTTCCTCTTCCGCCCTGACCTTCACCTTCTCTCTTTGAGTGGGTCTCCCAAGGGCATCAAAATCCTGGCTTCCTATCGTTTTGCCTTGTCCTCTGCCAACAGGCATTGGGGCATCTTGGCCACCCAAGCCTTCAACCTTTCACCTTCAATTGCTTCTTCTTTTGGTCTGCCCCTCTCAGAATGGGCTAGCAGTTCTATCTCTGGGAGCTGACCTTCTTGAGCCATTGGCACAGTCAAGCCTCCCTTGGCAGGCAGGGTCTGATGGTCTCACATGCTGATTTCTACAGCAGCCTCCTTCCTAGTGAGCCTTTCCCACCTGCAGCCCCATGCCTCCTGGCACATTCTATATCCAACCGGTAGGCTAATTTTCTCCGAGTGCTATTTTGATTTTGTCACTCGTCCATTCAGAAATCGGCAGGAGCTCCCATTTGCTTGCCACCTTTAATCTAAACTCCCCAGCATGGGTTTTAAGACCTTTGCAAACTGACGTTTAACTGCCCTCATCTCCTGCAACCTCCTGGCTTCTCATCTTTGCGCTGGCCTGACACAATGCACATAAATTGCTAGCTTTGGGTCATGACTTTGCCCTTGCCCCTCCGATTGATGTCTGTCCTTATTGACACAACAGAGATGTGTGAGCAGGCCCCACCAGGCTTGTTTGGCATTATAATCCTACTTCTTATGCAATGCCTGTCACATAGTAGGTGCTTCATAAATATTTGTTGAACGATTGAAAGTTAAAGATATCTTTCCTTGAATAGCACTACTTGGGTTAATCAGCACAGACAGAAAAGACTTTGTACTAAGTATTTAGGACATGCAATGAGTAAGCTTGTGCTTGAGGAACTCACAGTCTAGTGTAGACCTATAGAGAAATAGTAGATATTTCCTTGATTCTCTGATTGATTGTCAGGTGCAATGTTAATTTAAAAACAGATTTTGGTATAAAAGAACTGCTACCATTTTAGTTATATACAGTGTGTGTTGAGCTTTGATTTTGGAAACTTTGAAATGTGAAAACAATACACATCTTAGAATGGGGAAAATAAAGTGTTGTAACACAGAGCTTTAGGTCCTGTAGTAGAGGGAGGTACAGAATGCAAGGGAAGGATGCCATTGACTACGTGAGCTAGCTCTGGACTGGTTTGCCAGGGAGAGCAGGGAGGGAGGGAGGGAGGGGAGATAGGGTTTCAGTAGCCTTCGAAAACTGGCATTTCTGGCCCTTCAAAACTGTGTGGCCTGAGACAAATGACTTAATCTCTTTTAGCCGAGCGTCCCCTTCTGTGAATTGCAGATAATAACAGAACCTACCTAGTCACCTGTATTTTACTTCCATCTGCTAAACATTTACTATGCACCCAGCCTGGGCGAAGTGCTTGAAATACATTAGATAATCTTCACTTGTAGGTCTCATTCATCCAGTCCTGGGCACAGAGGAAACGCTTAACAAATGGATCTCTTTAGTGAATATCAGTTTCGGTGGTTGTTGATGTTGTAATGTCTGCCTGCTTTGGTGTTCATTCACTTCTTTCTGGCAACGGCATTCAGAATTCCCCTCGATGAAACCCCTCTCCCGCTGTCAGTCCATATTGGTGTGGTTGGTCCCTCTACCCCTTCTTGTGGGACCCAGACAGGGGCATATGGCCTAAGGCTGGGCCAGTGAGACCATTGAGTCACTACTCAGTCAGAGATGGTGCCTGGTGCCTGACCCCGGCCAGTCGGAACTGTGAAGAGGACCCCTCTCTCTGCTGGGACTGCTGCGCTGGTGGGATGTGAGCTTGAAGCCATAGATCTGGCTGAGGCAACCTGGGCACCTGTCTGGGAGTGGGGCCGGCAGGGAGGAATGGACCCTGTTTGAGCATTTGGATCTGGCTGTACCTGTTTATGCGGAAACTTTCAGCATGCCCAGACATCTCGGTTACTGGAACCAATACATTCCCCTTTTTGACCCTTTTTTTTTTTTTTTTTTTGGCTTAAACTGGTTTTGGTTGGAATTCTCTATTTTACATTGAAAAGTCTGCTCTGACCCAGACAGAAATTGTGATGATAACAATAGGAGGGTGAGAGACTCAGTGTCGCCTGAGTATAGGGGTGTGTGTGTATGGAACTGAGCCCACGGTTGGCACTTGAATATCTAACAACACAAGACTGAAACATGTATTAAAAGCATGGGGCATGTGATAGGTGCTGCAGGACTCCAGGGGAGGGTGGGAGCTTGCTGGGTGGCTATGTTGAAGGCTGGAGCCTGTAGGAACCTGTGGGGAGGCTGTGGAGCCTTTGGGGGTCTGTGGGGAGACCGTGGCCAGCAAGGAGGAGGGGGAGGGGCTGCACGTGAGTGGTGAGCAATGTGGACAGAGGGCAATGCAAAGTGTGGTCAGGACGAAGGGAGTAGATCAGCCTGGCTGTTTTGCTTAGGGAAGGAGGACATAGTAGGCAGACTGGTCTGGGAGCTGACATCCCGGGCTGTGGGGTTCCATACCTGGGAGGTGGGAGTCATACCTCTCTCCCCAGCAGCCCCATTACTGAAGCACCCTGTTTTACTCTCTGGACTGGGATTCCTCAGCAGTGGAGGATATGTTTTCTTCAGTCTATCAATGTGCCTTTCACTTTTCTACTTGAGACTATGAGCCCCTGGCAGGGAGCACTTCTGCCTCTTGGTTATCTCTCATTTTAGCCTGGTGGTCCCATGCTCAGCCGGTGGTGATGTGGTCTGCCTGGGGGTGAATCCTGGCCCTGCACTTAGCATCCATGGCCCCTTGGGCCAGTCACTCACTCTCTTTGTGCCTCAGTTCCCTCATCTGTAAAATGGGAATAACAGTGGTATCTACCTCAGAGGTTTGCTGGGAAGTTGAAAGAGTCAGGGAACATTCCAGTGTTGAGGACAGTGCTCGACACAGAGTAAGGTTATTGAAGTATAAGAGACTCATTATTATTTTTGTTATCATTCGTTCCATTCCACGATGCTTTCTTTAATGTAGACTGTGGCCTGAAGCCGGAGCTCGGTAATCTAATTTTCCAAACGTGGAAGCCCGGGGGCACGTGGTTGTGCCTTGCCCGAGGCGGGAACTGACGAGGGCGGAAGCAGCACACGGCTGCCGTTGCCTGGAGAACCCCAACATTTCCAGCCAGATCTGGCTTGTAGGTGTGTCTGGTTGACCCTTGGTTATTTTTTCTCGACCACCCTCCCCATTTCCCTCAAGCACTTTTTGGGGGAGGAGTCCATCATTGGCCTCATCTCCCCGGGGGCTCCTGACCTGGCAGGGGCCCCGACTGCCATGGCCGTGAAATTCTCCACTGCCCAGTCTTGCCTTGACTTTTCTTTGTTACTTGGGCTTCTTTTATTTTGATTCTTGGAGCATCTGCTTGCAGGATTTCCGACACTCCTGGGCCCTCAGAGCTATGGGGTCTCACGAACGTACGGTCCCTCCGTTTCTACATCGAAAGACAATTTACCTAACAGATGGGATCTTTTGAATATTTATGTCTGGACACATCTGTTCTGGACTTGAAAGCTTAATAAAGCTTTTCATTTTCTGAAGCGCTGGTGAAGCCTGTCTATGGTGAGCTGACAGCCCCATGGGTCAGCAAGTCAGCAGTGACTCTGGGGCGCGGGGGTACGGCTTGGACACCCCATTTGGCAGGCAGCCAGTCTCCCACCCGCCCTTCCTTTCTGCTGCAACAGGAGGGAATGGCCAAGGGGCCAGGGCGGGCAGTGGGTGGCTGTGTCAGTGGACCCACTGAATACATTTACAGAGAGGAAAGTGTCGATGATTATTTGCAAAGGGGAACCATGTTTTCTCGCTCTTCCCAGGGAAGAGCTGGGGGGTGGGAGTGAAGGATGGGCAGTCTAGACTGTCTGGGTTTTTGCTCCCTGGGGATACTAAGGCTCTTGGCAGGGGGAGTCTAGATGGATGTGTACGTAGGGGGAAGCTTTACCAATACTCTCAAAGGTGGGCTGTGGGGGTGTTCGTGTTGAGTACCTTCAGCTTCTTAGTTCTTACTGCCCCACTCCCTTTTCTCCTGACGGTGGCATTCTGTAATGTCCCCGCCCCCTTGTTGCAGGAATTCTCTGCCTTTAGTACCCGCGGCTCTTGGTCACACCGCTTTGCTGAATGAAGAGGTAGACCAGAGGGAGAGTGGTGGACAGCAAAGCAAAGTTTTTTGGGTAATAGTATAAACCTTCCGGAGAAGGTCGGGTGCCCGAGAGGGTTGCCCCCAGAGTTTCTAAGTTTAGAGGTTTTTAGGAGCTCTTTTGTGGAACTCTCTTAAGCAATCAGGGTGTGCTGAGTTGTGCCAGTCAGGGCTTTAATCACGTATTTGTCTACCTCTTGGGTTAATGTCAATGTGCTGATGGTCTTTTTTTGCTGACATCTGGGGGCTTATGTCTTAACTGCTCCTTGCCCATGATAGTGACAAACGCTTTGTGGTTAATTACTTTCTTTTAGGATGTTTTGCAGAAGTCATTTCTGCAAAGGCTGCAAAGCAGAATGTTAGTGTAGTTCTGTCTAAGTTGCAAAATGGGATGTCAGTGCTGTTTTCTCTTAGCTGTCCTGACTCCATATTTTCTTGTTGTCCTGACTACCTAACTGTCCAACTAACTCCTAACACCCTCAGACTCTGTTGCAGTCCAAACAGACTCCCAAGAAAGAAAAATAGTAACAGGAGTAACAATAACACATGATGCAAACATGCTTCCGAGAGCCAAGTACCATGCTACATGCTATCTTCACTATCATGGCTAATTATCCCAACACTGAGGTACAACTGTTATTACCACCATATTACAAGGGGATTTACTTGACTAGCCTAAGGCCATACAGTTACTAAGTGGGGCAGCCAGGATTCGAACCCAGCCCATCTTACACCAGAGGCCGAACTCAATGCTTTATTGCCTGCTGATTGGAATCTGCCAGCCAGCATTTTCTAAAATATGTTTTCTGGAACCTGTGGTGCAATGATCAAATAACTCCAAATGCACCTTTCTCTCTCAGGCCAATTTATAATACACATCAACTTCTTAAAGGCTTTGAGGAGTCCTGCAATAAAGAATCTTTGTGTACCTCAGAGTTTTCCAAATTTCTTTAACAAAGAACCCCTCCTTTTCCTTAATACCAACTAACAAGGGTCCCATAGACCTAATATACTCGAGATGCCTTGGGAAACACCATCCAAAATGAGTGTTGGCTTAAAATATTACCTCTCCTAGGGATACTTGCATTTTAGCAAAGTTCAAAGTTTTAAGTCTCAGAAAAGGTCAGTTCTAGGTAGAAACCATATTGTTGGAATTTTAGGTTTCATCAGTAGAGAGGGTTTTCTTAAGGGAGAAACTTCAAAGAGCCCTGGATTCCTGTCTGTATGAATTAAAAAAATATATTTTATTTTGAAACAGATTCAAACTTAAAAAAACTTTATAAAAACAGTACAGAGAATTCCTGTATACTTTTTACTCTGACCGTACTCAGTTTTTGTTTTTTTTGTTAGTCTCTCAGGAACTTCAGTCATAGTGCTGGCCCCAGTCCAGGATCACACGTAGGACTTGGTTGTCTTGTCTTTCTTGGCTCTTTGAATCTGGGACCATTCCTCCTTTTCCTTTGATTTTCATAACTTTGAGAATTCTAAGGTGTACCGGCAGTTTTTTTTATAAATGTCCCTCAGTTTGTGTTTGTGCATTGTTTCCTCTCCATTAGACCCGGGCTATATGTTTTTGGCCAGAATATCCTAAATGCTGTGCTCTTTTCATGGAAACCTCTCTAGTGCTCGGTGTGTGATGTCTGTTGGTCCTGTAAGTGGTGATGTTAATTTTGATCACTTGCTTAAGATAGTGTCTGCGGGTTTCTCCACTTAAGGAGATCCTTTCTCCCTTTTCCTATTTAGTGAATGTTTTGTGGGGAGGTGCTTTGACACTGTGTAAAATCCATTCCTCACTCCATCTTCACCCCCTGGCTGTGGCGTCTCTTGATGCTTCTTGCATCTGAATTGATTGTTGCTATGGTGGTTGCCAAATGGTGAATTTCAAATATCGTGACCCCATCTTCATTTGGTGGTTGTCTTTCTACTGCAAGGGAAAGCTTTTCTTCTTTCCATTTATTTATTACAATTTCATATCTCTGTGGATTTCTGGGTTCCTATTTTATTCAATGGCTACAATCTGTTACTATCACTGTTTATTGTGATGCTTTAATTTTTCCAGATTTGGCCCATAGGGACCCATTCAAACTGGCTCCTATATTGTTTTAAAATTTTTCCATCATTTTTAAAGGACTACCTTACTTTCTGGCAGCACATCTACTTTCCCTTCCCTTGCCTTAGAATCAGCCATGTCTCCAAGAAACTCTGACTCCTTTTAGTGAAGAATAGTATTTTCAAACCAAGATTTGAGCCAGAGGTGTGCTCATGGCTGGTGGGATGGCACGGCTCTCAGGCTCCATCCATGAACAGAGCTGGGAAATAACACAGTATATAATACACACAAATGTACATCTGTATTGAAAACCATGAGTTCATATTGATGCTTCTAATTACAATCCAATATCACAGAGTATATTCTAGTTTTTGCCCTTTCCATGTTTGCACCTCCTTTTTGAATGTGAGAAACCAGGCTCCCCTTATTTTAGCCACCCTGCATAGTTAATCTCCAGATCCTGTGACTCCCCCCCCCCCCCCAACTTTGTGTGTGAACCCTGACACCAGCTTGGCCCTGCCTTTCTCAGGTCTCCTGTCTCATTTGGGCCTGCCTAATGGCATTTTTGATGAAGGAAGGTGAAAAGGAGGGAGGAAGGGAGGGAAGGTGGGAGGTAGGGAGAGAGGAAAGAAGGGAGGAAGCTGATAAATTTTTTTTTTTAAAGCAGAAAAAGGAAGGGAAGGGGAAAGCCATATGGATTTTGCAACTTTTTTTGATGTTCAAAATGAAAAATGTTTGTGTTTGTGGTAAACTCAATATCACTTGATCCTCTGAGATATTAATTTATTTTATTCTTAGCATCCCAATGAGCAGAACAAAGAGCAATAGGTAGGAATTACATGACAGCAGATTTCAACTCACTATGAGAAACATTTCTGAAAGTCAGGCTGTTCAACATAAAATGGTTTGGGATGCAAAGGAGCGAGCTCCCTGTCAACAGAGGAGTTCATTTAGAGACTGTAGGACCACCAGTCAGAGGGACAGTGAAAAGATTTCTTGCATTGGGAGAGAAATTGGATTAATGCCTGTAGAGATCAGCGCCGATGCGGTCATAGTAGCATAGCTGGCTGCCAGAATTGGATCAGGTTCCCCAAGGAGCAGGGACACCAAACTCCCTCATGGGTGACTGAGAAGGGAGGCAAGGCTCCAGAAGGAGACTTTTCTCTCTATCCTATACAGTCAGCAGCAAGATGGGTCTCCTAGAGGCCCGCGAGTGTGCAGCACCAATTTGCACCAACGTAAAGGAGCTATATGTGTGTTTGCATGACGAATTTGCATCTCGAGATAAAACATAGCTCCAGATTGAGACAGCCTTTAGTTCCAGTGCCAACAATGTAATGTTGGCTTCAAAGAAGAAGCTAAAAATGTTCTTTTTGGAGCTGATTCTGGCCCTTGTATTTCTTTTATTGTTCCCAAATGGACCACATACTGGGGAGCTTTTGTGATTGCCCTAACCACAGTAACCTGTCAAGCACAACAAGCAAAATCCAAAAAGAGTCTTCTCAGAAGCAAGTTCGAACGTCATTTGTTTCTATACTCTTAGCTCTTCATTTTTACAGCCCTCACTCAACTAATCTACCTCAACTCTACTGTAAAGAAGCTGCAGGGTTTAAAAAATTTTTTTTTAAAAAAAGATTTTATTTATTTATTTGAGAGAGAGAGAGAAAGCACATGAGTGGGGGGGGGGTGCTGGGGGCGAGGGAGAGGGAGTGATATGGGACACTTGGATCATGACCTGAGCCGAAGGCAGACGTTTAACCAACTGAGCCACTCAGATGTCGCAGAAGCTGCATTTTTTTTTTTAGAAGCTGCAGTTTTAATATCTTTTCAAGTGTTGAATCAAACTTAAGACTTAAAATTCTATATGATACCAGCAAAAATGCCTTTAATGCGTGGGATCACCAGTAGTTCAACAAACATTAGTTGAATGCCTTCTTTGTGTAGTCGTGCCAGTTCTGAATTATACGACTAAGCAAGGTGTCCATGGTCCCATTTCACAGGTAAGAAAACAGGTAGAGTAGATAAAAACTTTATTATGAGTAATAACCACCTTCAATGTCAAGCCGTATCATCTCTTCCTGCTTCCCAGAGCAGAGTGGTTGCCTTGCTACCAAGGAGGAATGATCACCGTTCATGACTGTGTTTTGTTTTCCTGATGAAGGAGCTGTAAATCTGAACCATTTTAAACCAGGGCTCAAATCCCGATTTGAGGCTCAAACCCCAGATGGGACTCTGCATCTGGACATTTCTTGAGCATTTTCATAAAAATGTGATGCTTGCTAGCTGGTTTGTATTATGTGTAAATATTTTTCAGCATGATATATTTGTGCTTTTGTTATGTCTTTTGTAGGTGGGCACCTAGTTTAGTTACTGTGAATCCTGAAGAATAAGCTCTTCTATCAGGGAATAATAGGAATAGTGACTGTTCAGTGAGCAGATTGCTGCATGCTAGGCCTATATGGACATTATTTCCTTAAACCTTTCTGACAACAGAGTGCAGATTAATTTACAGATGAGGAAACTGAGGCTCAGAGTGGTCGTCATGTGTTCCATCCAAAGCCCCATGGCTAGAAAGTGGCAGAGTCAGGTTTCAAACTCAGATCTGTCCAACTCAAAGAGGGACATCCATCATACTATACTGCCCCTCTGGAGCACTGCACCCAAAGCCATGTGCGTGAGCATTGCGTGGCAATTATGATGGGTGGCAATGGGCCACAAGGGGGCCCAAGAAATAGATTACATAAGAGTTAAAATAAGGGACGCCTGGGTGTCTCAGTTGGTTAAACGGCTGCCTTCAGCTCAGGTCATGATCCCAGGGTCCTGGGATCGAGTCCCACATCGGGCTCCTTGCTCGGCAGGGAGCCTGCTTCTCTCTCTGCCTCTGCCTGCCTCTCTGCCTACTTGTGATCTCTCTCTCACTCTCTCTCTGACAAATAAATAAATAAAATCTTTAAAAAAAAAAAAAAAAGAGTTAAAATAAAATTCCACCAGGAAAGTTTTCATGTGTCTTTTCCAAAGGCCGGAGTTCAGATTTATGATACTGGAATATTCCTGAGTCACTGCAGTGTATAGTATTAGGGAGAAAAGATTCTTGTGACAGAATTAACCTTAAGGCAACGGCTTTTCTGAATTGAGGTTCAGATATTGTAGATGTGATCAATGTGGTCCTACAACCCACCTGGAAGGCTGTGGATTCACATCTTAAAATGGTATTTAATGATATGGAACATGGTAATGTCTGTTTCCATCCATCCATCCATCCATCCATCCATCCATCCATCCATTACCTGCTATTTGCCTTACCCCCTATTCGGGCCTGTAGAGGTGTATCCATACCAAACCAAAGAAACCCTCCTAAGTGGCTTTCATCCAAGTTGGAGGGATAGAGAGGCATGTAAGAATAGACCAACCATAGGGCAATGTGCTGTCTAAGGTATCAAAACGGGTGGTCCAGATACTGGGTATTTCAAGAAACCTAGAAGAGAGAGGTCTTTCAGGATGTGGTGAGGCTTGTCTGGCCATTTTGGTTGCCTTCAGGGACCGCGATGGCACCTGCAAGACTGCTGGGAGTCCAATTAGTTCTAGTCTTAATACAGGCTGAGCTGACAAATTGGATATATGGTCTACCCACTGCCGAGATACAGTTTGGATCTCTTTAGCTCTCTGTTTGAAAATGAGATGCCACTTTTCGTCTTAAACACCATTGTGCTTGTTCCGTAGGACTGAAAGAAGATGAAAGAAGCAGAGATTCATTGGAGGAAGAGCTGCTCCTCCTCATTCCCCAGTTTCACTGCTAAAATATAATGAGAGTTTGTTTGTCTGTCCGAAGCCAGAAAAACCAGCTCTCCAACAGCAGTCTCCCCCTGGCTTTTATGACCTCCAGGGCTGTGAGGTTGACAGTAGGGGACCCAGACACCGAGGGGGCCTCGAATGTGAGGTGCAGACATATGTGACATAATTAGGCAGCCTTTATGAGGAAAGCAGAGAGAAGTCATTAGAACTGCTGTTGAACAAAGGGAGACTTCCTGCTCCTACCTTCCTATTAAAGAGCTGCTTTTCAACCGTGTTGCACTTCTTTGATCCCTGAAGGCCCCTGATGTTAAGCTCACATCCTGTCATGAGATTTAATGATGCCTCACATGTGCACGAGGAGCGCG
The DNA here is from genome assembly GCA_028534135.1 of Potos flavus. Lineage (NCBI taxonomy): Eukaryota > Metazoa > Chordata > Mammalia > Carnivora > Procyonidae > Potos > Potos flavus. Next base: position 157,864,516 of record CM052883.1, read on the forward strand.
GCCCAACTTAGCATCGTTTGGGGAAAGGCATTGTAACACGACAACTTTTTGATGTGGTTCCTTGCACGGCAAGGTTAGCAAGGCGGCCCTGTGGCCGCTAGTGAGAGCCCTGATTCTGCTGGCTGTGGGAGCGGTTGAAAGGAATGATGGAGAGAGGGAGAGATTGCCAAGTTCCTCGGCAGAAATTTTGTTTATTATGGGGGCTGTAGTATCAGCTGGTGCAATGCTCAGGAGAGGAAAGAAAGAATTCGGTCTTGGACCGTCTTCTTTCAAAAGGCTGGGGAATGTTTCGGAGGGATGGATCTTTTTCCAACCTATGGTTCCCTGTGATCATACACACGAACAGCTGCTAAAAGGAAGATTAATAGGCCCTTAGGGACCACCCAGCCCATACCAGATATATGAATCCTTCTACAGAATTCCTGGTAGGCAGCCTTCCCCTGTCTGCCTAAACAGCCCTAGAGATGAGGAACTCCCTGCAAGGCAGCCCAGCACACTGTGGCTGCTCTGACAGTTTGGAAGTTCCTTTCCGTTCTGTTGCCTCTTGCAGCTTCTGACACTGGACCCAGCTGGGTGCTTGGCGGCTACATGGAACCACTGGACTCTTCTTTGTGGAAATACCCCTCCTGAGCCTTCTCATTTGCAGGCCAAGCACCCCATTTCTGCTAGAGTTCCTCTGATATGCCGTGGTTTTCCACACCCTCATATATCATGGTCCTTCTCGAAATGTCCTGGCAGGACAGCACCACCGCCTTGTTCTCTGAATGCTGATTAAGTTTGACTTGGCTTCTTTAGTAGCTCTTGAGCCCCAGTTTCTGAAATGGAGCAATAATCTCAAAATAGAAAGGCAATAAATTGAGATTTCCCATGAGATTCTCAAATAGGTCTAAGTTCGTATTCCAAGTGTTGACTTGTGTGAACATTTCTTTTCCTTCCTGACTCTCTGGATTATAAGAATGTCAAGGGCTAATGCTTGGGCCTCTCTCTTTGGTGCTTTCACCCAGAGGTTAGTTCAAGTGCTCTACAAACGAATGCCAGTGGGATTGAAGGAAACCATTCCTAGCTGCCTCTTGGTGGAGATGCCCCTCAGTCCATCCACTACTTTCCACCTGCATTGCCACCATGTCATCTAAGCCCTGTCATTTCTGTCCCCAGATTACAGCCAGAACCTCCTAATGATCTCCCTACACGTATTCCTGTTCCTGTAAACACAAATTGCTAAAAACATTCTAGCAGTTTCCCATTGCACATTTGATAAATCCAGTTAGATGATAATGGCCCACAAGGCCCTGCAAGATCTGACCACTGCCTACTTCTCCCGGGTCATCTGATACCTCTCTTTCCCGCAGCCTCACCCTCCATCCTCACTTGCCACCTTTCAGTCCCTTGGACACACTGGCTTCTTTCATGTTGGGCGTTTACATGTGGTTTGTTCTGCCTACTCCCTCTGCCTCACCCTTTACCTGGCTGGCTCCTTTCCATCTTCGGAACTTAAATATTATAGGCTTATGCACTGTAACTATGGAGAGGGCTTTCCATGTCTCAGATGCCCTGTCTGACCCTGCGCTCTTTATAGAACTGATAACAATTTGTAATTATACATTTGTGCGCTTGCTTATTTTCTGTCTCCTCTTACTTCCTCCCACCTCCTGATCCTACATCAGGCCAGGATGTTGTCTTCTCTGTTTTCCACTGTATTGTCAGCTCCTGGTGCATGATAAAGGTGCAGGGTGGGCTTGTTGAATGAATAAGTGAATGGATGAATGGAAATAGTGGCATATTTGTCTCCAGCTAAGCATAGACTTGAATACAAGATGCATTCCTGAGTTGTAAACTGTATGTTTTAGGAGAAACTTTTAAGATAGAACAGGCTTGCTGAAATAAATACCCCTTTGCTTTTTTCATTCTTCATGTCCCAGCAAGATGGAGTTTTTTCGAATCTAATCACAATGTAAATGTGATTGTCCTGGTCGAATCATCCATTGTCCACTTAGGTTTATGTTGCTTTTATTTTTGACAAGATGAGAATATTTTAAAAATATTTCTTTCTTGAGTGTTCTAGTGCCTCGTGTAGATGGGGTGGGAGGAAAGAAAAAGAATTTGAAAATATGAGCACTGTTCTTCTCTCGGACCCCAAAACAAAAGATTCAGATGTCTTCATTTTTTTTTTTTTAAAGATCTTATTTATTTATATGACAGAGAGAGATCACAAGTAGGCAGAGAGGCAGGCACAGAGAGAGAGGAGGAAGCAAGCTCCCTGCCGAGCAGAGAGCCTGACGCGGGGCTCGATCCCAGGACCCTGTGATCATGACCTGGGCCGAAGGCAGAGGCTTTAACCCACTGAGCCACACAGGTGCCCCCAGATGTCTTCATTTTTTCATGTAAATTTAATTTCCCTGCAGCTTCACCCCAAATCACAGAATGGAGAGAGCTGATGCTGATCAAACTGATGCTCTCAGATATTATCTCTGAATTGGAAAACCTGTAGTAGTTTCTAGGGCTGTGGTAACAAAGCGCCACACATTGGGGGGCTTAAAACAACAGACATTTGTTCTCTCACTCTTCCGGAGGCTGAAAGTCCAAAATCAAGGTGTTGGCAGTGTTGGTTCCTTCTGGAGGCTCTGAAAAAATCTGTTCCATGTCTCCCTCCTTGTTTCGGAGGCTGCTGGCAATCATTGTTTTCCTCAGCTTGTGGAGGCATCCCTCTGGTCTCTGTCTGTCCTCACATAGCCTCCTTCACTGTGTTTCCATCCACATCTCAATCTCCTGCTGCTTTCTCTTAGAAGGACACCAGTCACTGGATTTGGAGTCCTTCCTAAATCCAGGATGATCTCATCCTGAGAGCCTTAATTATATACCTGCAAACTCTATTTCCAAATAAGGTCACATTTACAGGCACCAAGAAATAGGACTTGGACATACCTTTTTTGTGGATATAAGATTGGGCAGTGAGATCCAGATAGACAAAATGACTTGCCAAAGATGTACAGTTACTTATTGATGAAATCAGAGCTGCAATTCAGATCTTTTGGTCCTGGACAAATGCTTTTTGCACGCTATTATACTGTCTCTCAAAAGAATGAACTCTTGTCTTCTAAGTCATTGGTTTCATATACTTCCTTTTTTTCTCCATTAGAGTCCCTTTTATGACCTGGCATTGACCATGCAGTCTTCGACTAGCCTAAACCACATTAGTCAATCTAGTCCAACCCACACTGATTTGTGCAGGTGATGTTTCTCTCAGTTGGAAAAGAAGATAAGGGAACACAAAATACATATCTTTTTTTGCTGAGCTGATTATATCTATTTGGTATGATTGTAGTTGTTGATGTTCAATGGCAGCTTTTGTAAATTAGAATGATAATTTCCCCGACTTTGTCTTTGACAGCTTCGGCCAGAAACATTTAATAGAGTCCAATGAGTTGCAGTCAAAGTCAGTGATCACAGGCCAGAGCAGTGGTTCTCAGTCACGTTCTGCCCTTACACACACCTTAGATGGTGATCATATCCCAGATACGCGGTAATGAGCCCACCCGGGTTTTCAAAGAATCCAAACCATTTTGTAGACAAGCAAAGCCAATAGCACCACAACCATCTCCTTCTTTTTCTTTTCTTTCTTTTTCTTTTCTTTTTTTTTTTTTTGGTGGGGGAGGGTATGAGGGACCTTGATATTTATGAAAACATTTTACAAGCATGTGAGTAATAAAATCGATCTTTTAAAGCTGTAATGCCTTCTACAGGCTTTCTTAATCTATCCTTGCCTTCCTTCTTCCTTATAAAAAATTTAGTGATGATTAAATTAAAAAGAAAATGGAAGTCATAATAAAATAAAAACCACAAGCACCACGATAATCTGTAATTGCCACAAGTACTAATGGTACGTCCCAAACTCACTACTCCTGTGGCCTATATGGGAAAGGATATGAGTGTCTACAAATTCCTTTTATCTAGCTGTTATACCATCCTTTCCTCTTTACTCAAGAGAGCATTTGTAAGGCAAGTGACTAGCTAACCATAAGTAATCTGTTCTTAAACTGCAAACCTAAAGCTCTTTTTTGCATGGCTGCATAATAGAGGACCCAACTTGAAATTCTTTTAATAATAAGGATTCACCAATCTCAACACATTAACTTGTCCTCAGACCAATGTCTCTCATGATTGCAAAATGACTGCTATAACTCCATGAATTGGACATCCAAGCATGAGGATATCTAGCAGGGTAAGAAAAATTTCTCTTTCTTGTGTCTTTTTTTTCTTAAAGCAAGAAACCTTTCCCAGAAGCTCCCAGAAGACCTTTCCTCAATGTGATTGGCGGATTTGGGTCACATTTGCTCCCTAAACCAATCACTGGTAAGGAAATGTGAAACTACCACCATTAGTTTAGCTAATCACGTAGTCTATGTAAGGGTACATGTTATCCAAACAAAAGTTGGGATTCTGTTCCAATAACAGGGAATATATTAGGACAATTTTTGTTTGCAAGTATAAGGCCATCCAAATAAAAATGACCTAAACAGTAAGAGAAATTTCATTATCTTGTGTAACAAGAAGGCCACAAGTTGGTGGATTTGCAGCTCAAGGATGTTGGTCTCATGATTCTCTTGGCTTTATGGATATGCTTGGTTTCACTATGGCTGCCACAGCTCAAAGCACTGCCAAGTTCAAATGCAGGAAGAGGGCAAAGGCTCTGGCTTGTGTCCCTTTTTTAGAACACTGGAAATTTCCCCAATGACCCATGAGAGTGTTGTCCTTATGTCTTATGGGCCAGGGTTATATCCTGTGCCTGGGTTTAAATCTGTTACTGGCACGTGAACGGGATCAGCATGACTGGCTTAAAGTAATCAACATTTAACCTTTACTCCTGGATGGGAATGCAGCGTCCTTGGCCAAAGACAAAGGGGCAGAAGGGAGGGTTGCTGAAAACATCTGGAGCATCTGCAGATATCTGCCAGCTGGGAAGGAAGAGGCTGGGAATACTGTTGGGTAGCCTACCACATATGCGTCATTATTTCTCTAGTTGGAAGAATTAAGCTGAGCACCTAATATAAATGAGGAATGTTCCCATTTGACTGAAAGATTTAGGGACCACAGACTTCTCAGGGAGAAAGATAAAGAACATGTAGTCATGGCTACTTTATGAGAATAGCATCCAGTGATGATATTTTCAGGATTTCTTCTTCTTTGGGATAGGAGTAGAGAGGCGTGGAAATCCTGCAGGATATTTGAGTTACTGAGGTGGGCTACTGTGGTGGGACGCTGGAGTATAGGGAGGGGAGAGGCACAGACCTCCTCCTCTAGTTCAGCTTCTTGATTTACAGCCAGGTGGGAAGGGAGACTCCTCTCCCAAACCCCGATGCTGCTGGTACAGGGGCCTTGCCTCTCCCATGTCCACCTAGTGGTCCAGAAGGGCCTCTGGGAATTACAGGTCTTATCCCTTCTTCCCTTTTCCAAAAGATGCCGTTGAAAAGTAGCCAAAGTAAGCAGAAGGGTTGTTAGTAATATATTTTCATCAGGATGTACAGCTGCGCACTTCCTTTCCTGGGGTTCAAATCTTGAAGGCATCCAACTTGATTTGGATCTATCATCTCGTTTCTTACCTTTAGCAGTTTGACCTAATTTGGCTTCCCAGTTTTGTCACTTGCTGGCTTGCATGCAGAAGGGGGGCCAAGCCTTGTCACTGAGGACCTGTAGGGTCCAGGATAAGTCTTTTCACAATTATGAAGACTAGTTTCTTCATCTCTAAAATATGGATAATTACGCTCTCCTTGAAGGAGCTATGCCTGCCATGCAGTGGACGGCGTTTGTGCTGTGCCATAGTCTCCTTCTCTTTTCCTTCCTCCAAAGCTTTGCTCTCTCTTATTTGTGTTTTGTAGTCTGTTTGTTTGTTTGGTTGTTTACTTATTTATTTATGGCAGTGAAAGCTGGGCCCCTTTACCTGATGGCTGGGGTTCAAAAACAACTCCTCTGGACTCATCCTTCATTAATATTCACCCAGTGCCTTGCAAATGGCTCTGGAGGCCTCTCCTTCATGGGCTGCTTTAATGTGGCAGTTATGAAAGCAGCTCAGACCAAGCTTGATTAGCATAATAATGAAGCTTCTGCTGCAGTGTTATCATCCTCAAAGGAAATAGCTGGAGTGGTCACAGAGCCTTTAACAAGTACTGCTTTAGGATAAAAAAGGACAGGGTGGGAAATGATAGATGGCAAATGGGGAGTATTGGAGGGGAAATTGGAAGGGGTGGGAACTAACAGGAGAAGTGGGGAGGGAGCTTGTTTATTGTCCTTTGCCTTGCTTCGAAGATGTGTCCTCTGTAACTACAGAACTTCCTTTGGCAGTGGCCCCTTAGAAATTCATTGATATCTGCATTTCCAGAAAAAAATTAACATTAGTGTCTCTTCTGGCTGTAGAAGAAGAAGGAAAAAAGCCCACAATAGTAGCAAGGTGTTCAATAACCCCTGAAAAATAGGCTGGGTGGACATTATTGTCTCCCTTTCACTGATGAATGCTCATCCATCCATCCATCCAACCATGTATCCATCCATCTATCCATCTTGCTCCAGAAATGATTTAAGGTAGTTTCCATATGAAGTTTCCAAAATGTCAATGCTAGGAAGAGGCAGTGTGTGGATTTGAACTCAGATCTCCTGTCACTCTTCTGCCCACACCAAGATTCTCTGTAATCACTAAAAAATCCAAAGCAAGGACCATATGTTCTAAGTCTTTTGCAAGAATTGTCAAGAAACAGGTTCAGCTGGATTTTTGTGCTGATGCTCATTTACACTCCTCCAGCTGTTTTCTGAGCCAAGGGATCTAATATGGGTATGAATATGCCTCTACAGAGCCATTTGATTGGCCAGTGGCCCAATTTGGGCCAGTGTAATAGCTTTGATTTCCACATTTAAGCTATTGGCTACTTTGCTGGATTTTTTAGAAACAGGGATCAGCTGTTCCTTCATTACACAGATATGAAAAACAGCAGGAAAACTGAAACACACTCTGGCTTTCTCTAGCCATATAAAATCAAGGACTAAGGGAAAGGCATAGTCTGGATAATTCAAGGAAATCTCCTTAAGCCCCTCCCTCTCCTTCATCAGCACATGCACATGGAGCAGGAAGAAAGAACTGACTGCAGGTGTATATACGGTTTGCCATACTAGACCAGTGGCATATTTCACATTAGGGGAGATGGCTCTTTGTTTAGCTAACCACCTTAATGACCTCTTTAGTGTGAACGATGAAGCCTTCCTTCCCCTTCCAGAGGTTGATTTGGAAAGAGGTGAGGCAAAGGGAGGTCAGAATGACTACATAATAAAGGGGAGAGGACACAGAAAAGTGAATGTGAGGAGGGAGTGATACAGAGACAGAAGCCACTGGAAGGGGAGGGGATGCTGCGGAAGACAGTTGTCTGGCGAGGGAGACTTTGGTGGAAATGGACCAGGAGGTCTGGTCTTCAGTTGTTTGTGGTGCTGTGATAGAATTCCTTCTGGAATCCCTGATCTTTAGTAAAAAACCTATCTGCAATATGCAACAACTTTAGTATGGGTGGGGCTTTGGAGATTTAATGGGAAAAGGGCTGCACCTCATATGCAGCTTGAAATAGGATAGAAAGAGAATGTCCACAGAAGGAGACATGTGCCAATTTGCAAGATCACGAGGAACAGGAAATCTGAATGAGTGGTGACCATCTAAGACCCCTGAGGATCAACTAAAAATCTTTTGATATGTAGAATGGGGCTTAAGTCAGATTTCCTCCCATATTGAAAAGAAAGGGGACCCCAGATGTTTATCTAGGCAGAATAGATTTGCTTCCATTTTCTTGAAGTTCTGATAGAAGTCTGAATGATCAATTCAGCAATTACGATTGTTGCTTCAAACCTCTGCATCTTTTACAGAGTTTGCTGTCCAAGATCACTTGCAGAGATGTCACATTCATATGGTTCTTTGCAATTTATCAGCACTCCGCGTTATTTCACTTAATTTTCGTAAGATTTGGGAGGGAAGCTCAAAATCCAAATCACCCTGGGAGCATTGATCTGTTGCCATTAACTTGTTTTCTCTCATGAAACAGCTTTGACTAGTTGTATATGCAAACAGAATACTCAACTCAATGTCTATATAAGGAAGAACTTACTAGCATGGTAAGGGTTTTGGCTGTTGGAGGTGGAGGTGAAGGGTAGAGTTTGCATCTATTGAGCAATTTCCCTTCCAGTTGCTTTTTAAGTTTTGAGTACATGCTAAGAAGGATTAGCCCATGCAACCCTGTTGAAGCTGTGACTACATGGGGTCCACTCTCAAAGTTACAGTCAAAGAAATAGCCTAGGAACCAAAGGCAATTTTATAATATCTCTGGTTCTTGCAATTTTTTAAACATCATGACTTGGATGCTAAGTCCCCGGTAATAATTTAAAAATTTGCCTTTGCCTTTTCCATTTGATTGATGCTCTCACATTCCCTAGATTTGTCTCTCAACTTTCTGAGAACTCACTCCTCTCAGGTCTAGACTTGGTGGTGTGTTTGTTCTTTCTGCTCCTTTCTGTCTGTCCCCCTGCCCCCAGTTCTGCTTCACAAAAGCTCCACAGAACAAACCTGGCAATGGCAGAGCCCTTCTCAAAAAGAAAGGAGAAGAAACTGAGTCAGGGAGGTTAGAATATCCTTTTGCGGAATGGGAGAGAAAGACTAAGAATACATTTACATAAACATTTCAGGGTTGTAATAAATAATATTAAAAGTTAATCTGGCAATATGCATGATTATTGTTTTCTTGTATATTAATTAGGCAATAAATGGTAATGGTTTATGCAAATGATTGTGCTTACTATTTATTTTTAAGAAGAAACTTTGTTTTTATAGTTGTTCTCTTCCGGCTTTGCAAGTTCTTCGGTATTTTAAAAACAACGGTCATACTGTTGGCTCTTTGCCTGACACCATGGATATAATTTAATTCTCATGGGAGGGACCCAAAACCAAACATTACTCACTGACACAGACTTGTCAAAAGACAAATACTTAAATCTGATTCCTCAGAAATATTGGTTTCAATCATTCTTCTACTAATCTTTTATGACTCTGGGCTGTCATAAAAATCTGTAGATTTTTGAGCAAACATTTTTTTTTCTTTCAGAATATCTTAAAATAATTAAAACTGGCTTGCCTTCAAGATCAGCCTTATGGTGACTCACAAGTGTGATATGATTTTGGGGGCAAAAAGAAGGTCCTTCTGTCCCCTGCATTGCCACCCCCCTATTTGCTAAAATTCACTATTTGCTAAAATTATTTCACTCTTCTGAGCTTTTCATTTTCTGAGCTCAAGGAGAAATAACACTTTGACTTAAGTCATTCTCACATCTCCGAAGAAAAGCTGAGTGGGGAGGCGTTTTAGGTGCTAAAAGGGTTTAGAGGAGGACTCATGCCCGGCTTTCCAGGAACTGAGAATCTGGGCTTTTGCTGATTCTGAAACACAGGCACGGAGGGACCTGACTGCCACACTGGATTATGCAGATGGTTGGATCAAGGTGGTGGGCAGTGAAGGGGAGCAGAATATGCTACCTCAAATATGCCTCTTTGGCATAAGGATGATCTGAAGTTGGTTATTTTTAAGAAACAGCAGACATAGGAGAAGCTCTGGAAAGGGGAGAAGTTACCCTTTTATAAGAGATACTTACATTTATGAGGAAAATTTATTATAAGACATTTGCATTTGGGCCACCTGGGTGGCTCAGTTGTTTGGGCCACCGACTCTTGGTTTGGTTCAGGTTGTGATCTCATGGGTTGTGGGATTGAGCCCTGTGTCAGCCTCTGTGCTCAGTGGGGAGTCTGCTTGAGATTCTCTCCTTTCCCTCTGCCCCTACCCCTTCTCTAAAATAAATCTTTTTTTTTTTTTTTAAAGACATTTCCATTTCCATTTACCATTTCTCTTGCTATACCTGGAAGAAGAGGATGACCAAATCTCTAAAAATTCTAATCAATGGGAAAGGCAATGAATGACATAGATAACAACCCTACCCTTGTTGACTGTGCTTTGCCTGATAACCTCCTATAACTGGTTCCCCAACCTGCCCCCCAACACCCTCTTTTGTTTTTAGCTGGAGATGGTATTTAATGTGGTAGCTTGGGTCATTTCAGGGAGTATTGTTTCCCTGGGTATCAAACTTCTATTCATTTTTCTCCTATTAATCTGTCTGTCTTTCTAATATTGGCGGGGGCGGGGGGGCGGTCCTCAGCCAAGAACCTAGAAAGGTAGATGGAAATTAGTTTTTCCTCGTCTGCATCAGGTAAGAGGAAGGAATTGGGTGGTGTTTCCCATAGCTTGGAAGAGAGACTTCAGCCAAGGCATTCAGAAGACTGTGGCTGTCCTGAAGGCCTTGGTTACTATTCTTTTCCCAGACTGTAGTGAGGGGAGCTTGTCCCCTTTCAGGAAGGGGGTGTTATCCATTTATCATGATCTTGTGGGACTCCGAGTTCCATAATTTTGAAGACAAAAGAGGAGGAAAAATTTGAAATCTAACCAAAGGCCTCATCTGGCTGTGATTTTCTTATTTTCTTTTCTCTCTTTAGCTCTTCTTTCTTCTCTTCAGGTAGTCTGAGGCTGACTCTTCTCCCCCAACCTTTTCCTCTCCCAGGTTGTTATTTAAAGACCGAGGGCTTCTGGACACCTCCTCTCTGCTGCTGAGCTGCAGGGAGGGCAGGCAGGGATCACAGGGGCAAGTGCTCACTGTCATTCTTCCCGACAAGGTGGGGCAGGTTCTCTCTTCCAGAGCCTCAGAGCTGGGGCTGATAAGCAGCATGCCAACTGCTTTCTGCCAGAATGGCCCCGGATTCTCCCTGGAGTGAAACACCTGCACCTTGGTGGGCAGTAAGCAGAGGAGGCAGGAGAAGGGGAAACTGCTGGAGGTTGCAGTAGTCAATTAATTAACATCATGTAGCCAAGGGGAGGAGGAGTTCTTGAACTTGATATGCAAACTTATGCAAAATCATATGTAGATTATCCTAGGTTCAGAATGAAAAGTTCTGGAGGTCTGGCATTTTTCTTAAAAGGAATTCAGTATTGCAGAATCACATAGGAAACAAGAAGTAGAAATATTCTGAGTTAAACAGCAGTCCTTCAGAGTTTGCTTCCACAATAATAACCACTGTTTATAATTTGGTGAGTCTGGTAGGTAAATCTCACTCAACCTACCTGTTCAGCTCTGTCACTCTGTTTTCCAGGATTCTTGATCTCGAGGGTTCCAACTGACTTCTCACCTGTGTTAGACCAGTATATTCAGTGCACCCTGGCCATTATGCATTTCCATCTCTGAGTTTTGCTTAAATCTTTCCAAGGTATCAAATAGCCATGCAGTGTGTTCTGGAAATGTGAGTTTTGGAGCAAGACTTGGGTTTGGATTGGGCTAGGCGATGTTACATAACCTTAGTGAGCCTTACTTTCCTCTTCTGCAAAATGGGGACAAGGATATCAACCCTATCATGGTTTTGGGGACTATTAAATGAGCCACTGTATTTGAATCACATAGCGTGTACACCTCATAAGCTCTGTTATTATCCAAATCTGATGCAAATTTTAAGGCCCAGCTTGAGTCCTACCTCCTTCATGAAAGTTTTCATTTCCACCACAGCTTGAAGTAATCTCTGTGTACTCCTGAGGTATTTATTTGCTGTGCAATTCATATGGAAATTAAAAATGCATTGCTTCATGACTTGTCCTTTGTTGTTGTCTTATTAATTAACCTGTGTTGTTATTTAATTAACTTTTCATATCTCTGTTTCTTGCCTTCCCAACTTGACTTTATGGTCTTTGAGGAGGGATAATATGTCTTAGGTTTTACAACCTCCCCAGATGTTTGGAAGAGGGCTTTGCAACAAATACCTGATCGCGTTCCTTTCCATATATTGAGAACTAGGAACAAAACACATTGTTAAGCAAGCATTCCTAAGTGGTCACCCAGACCGTGGAATATGTTTCTTCCACAAGGAGCTTTTCCTCTAACAAGATAACCCCTTTGTCCTCGTATGTTTTCCATCTTGCATGTTCTCTATTTTCTTGAGGAATAATAAAGCCCAATGTTATCCACGGGTTTTTAGCCGAAGTTAATAGTAGTAGGCAGCAGACTCATGGAAGAACAGATGAAGAGGTGGAAAGTCTCCTTAATTAGACCTTGCTTGTTGAAAAGAGTGGCACTGGGAATGGGACTTCCATGCTTTATACCTCTTCCCTTGATCGTATCAAGCCTTGAGGGAAGCAGCTGCGACTTCACTCCTCACTGTATCCTCTGAGCTTAAATTTCTTAGCTTCCGGTCCCCAGGTTTCAGGGTTGGAGCACTGTCACTACAGAATTCCTACTTTTCCCTAAACTAAACCAGATCACTTTAGCTGTAAGATCAGAAAGTCATTTATCCAGTGAATCACCTTGATGTTCTGCTTAGAGCTCTGGAGGAATCATAGGGAATAGATCAGAAAGTTTATGTAAAATCATTCAGTTTTTTAAGACACATATACTCACACACACACACACACACACAAATTTTCCCTCTAACCACACACTGTGATAAACAGGGTTATCTTGTGGTTAAAGTGATATACTCTACATTTGGGGTCACGTTTATTGGACAACCCTCTTATTTTCCATACAAATTTCAGTGTGAGACCAGAAAATGTGAACAATTACATGAGTTTCATATTTCTCCAAGGGTCATTTCGAGGATGAATGAAATCTGCCAGAACCTCGATTCTGTATCCCTGGTTAAAAACAAAAAACGCTGAATGTGAAAATGAGTTCAGAAAACCCTGGGCTTTCCTTTCGAGTGGCACTGTTAATACTAAATACTCCATGTGCATTTGTTATATTGGCAGATAAATATGGGTTTTTTGAGGATCTGAGTTTTCATAAGCATTCAGACCAAATCACAAAGTCATATTAATACACCTGATGTCTTTTGTACCATGTCATTGGGTGGGTGTGTCCTCCTGGACAGGGGTTGGCACTGACCCTCAGGCTGCTGCCCAAGAGTTCGTTTTTTTCTTTTTGCTTTACTTCTCCTTTTTACTTTTTCTCTTGCTTCTCTTTCATACTCCATCTTTTTCTCGTTCATACCCCATCTTTTTCCCTTCACCTCTCCCAACCCCTCCTTCCCCACCTATCTTTTTGCCTTTCTTTCCTTGACCTTGACTTTTTTTTTTTTTTTTTTTGTAAAACACCATTAACCTGCCAGGGTCCTTTTTTACCAAAAAGTACTCTTTGGGTATAATAAACAGGTTTCAAGCAGAATAGAGTTCTAATAAAGGAAAAAAATTAATAAAAACAACCATGACATCTAGAGACAAACTGCACACGTATTTCTCCTACAGTGGAATTATGGAAAGGAGTATTTTTTTGGAGGTTAAAATCATGCTGGACCTTCACATAGGGAAGGTAGGGAAGGCACTGATTTATTTTTTTGCCCTTTCCTGATGGTTGAACTCAAGGAAGAGCTGGGGAGGGGAAACATTGGGTCTGGTTTCAGGAGGAAACCCCAAAGATCTGTGGGGTCTTATACCTAACATAAAAAGGAATCGTTCAGTTTTTCTGATTAATCTTAGTGAGAATGTTGGTCTGAAGTGGAGCTCTAATAGGCACATACATTATTATTTCAATTATTCCTCACCATTGTGTAAGGAAAGTAGTATTATCTTCCTTTTCCAGGTGAGGACAGTGCTCAGAGAGGGCTAGTTTAATTGCTAAGATCACTTAATTAGGAAGTGGTGGGGCTGGGAATTGAACCTGGGCAGTCTGACTTGAGAACCCCTTCTTAACCTCTTGAAAATATACTGGCTCTGTACATGGTGATTAAAGAAGTTCACTTGTATTTATTTCACCTGCTTTATTTTGCATTTTACTTTCTCCCTTCATCAATACGTTTTACTTGTTCTATCCATGATGTCTAAATTATGTATATTCTTTAGGACTAAACTGATGCCAGATAAAATGTTTAGTTATCAGACTTCTCTCTTTTTCTTTGTTATCTTCTTCTCTATCTATCTATCCTTCTCTATGTTATTTTTCCTCTCCTCTCCTCTCTTCCCCTCCCCTTCCCTTCCCTCCCTCCCTCTCTCTTTTCCTCCCTGTCTTCCTCCTCAGTCTCCTGGCTCAAAATGTACTCTGCTTATAAAAATAACGGTTTTCTTCTTTCCTGTTACGTCATTTATACGAGACCCATTTCCATGCTATATATTTATTTTATTTTCTGTTGGCCTCTGGAAATCAGGTGACTTGATGGTATAAACTTCTCATTTTATTCAATTGGTATTTAACCCTTATTTGGGCATTACTGTGTTTTTCTTTTAAAAATCAAATGAACTGTTCTATCTTTAACAGGACAAAGGCATACAGTCACTTTTCTGTTAATATGAGGTTGAAAATCACACTGCTCACCTTTTTTTTTAAGTTTGTTTAAGTAGTCTCTACACCCAATGTGGAGTTCGAACTCATGACCCCGAGATCAAGAGTCGCACGCTCTTCTGACTGAGCCAGCCAAACACCATGAAATCATACTCTTCACCTTAAAGATAACTTCAAGATGAAATCATGAATGGAGACAGTCAGGTTTCATAGCCCTTTTTATTCGTTTGCAGCCCTCTTATTATGCTCCCCCAAGTGTGAAAGAAATTGCAGAGGCAAATAAGATAATGTTACCTGATTATGAACCCACGTGGAGTCTAAGCATGTGGACAATATCTCTTGGCTTTCACCATCAGCTGGATTTTCAGTTCAATGGATTGACCTTGGCTGAGCATAATTTGGAGTCATTCCTCTCTCTGGTCTCCCTGTCTTGCTTCCCTTTTTCCTTCATGCATACTTCCAAGTTCACTCCCACTCAGGGTCTTGGTGTCATCCTGGTTTACCAGACGAGTTTGAGGCCTTTGGGGTCTCGTTCCTGGGTCCATCTTGGTGGCTAGGGCTCCTCGAGTCTACCGGGCTGTGGAGGGGAAAGAACACCATTGCTAGGCACACACGCCTAAAGGTGTGGGTTGATAGGTGGGTTGTGGTGGGCTCAGGGAAGAGGGGATAAGAAAGCCAAGATCTGGCTTTCTAGGGCCTTTGTCCACAGGAGGAGCTCAGAGTCTGGTTTGTACTGAGAACATTTTCTTTGGAGCTATGTGGATTAGTGATCCCGTGCATTTGTTGGGCTGTTTGCATTTATGAAACTTTCTAATTTTTTGAAACATTCTAACAAATTTCCTCTCTGCTGGTAATGACAGCATAGGGTCCTAATTTTGCTTGGTGTCCAGACCTACTTCTCCCCCTGGGCAGTGTCTATGTTTGCTGTAATTGGATGATGCCACACAACCCACTGCCTTTGCCAGATTTCATTATGAGTTGGCGTCTTCTGTATTAATTTCCCCACTTTGGGGCTGTTTCGAAGCAAGTGAGGCCAATTTCCTTTTCAATAGCACAAATCTGGAGGCCCGTTTTGAGCTGTGAGCTAAGTGGGTGCATTTGTGAGGCTCTGATTGACTGACAGTGCACTCTTTGTTTGATTTGATTTCTTTTTTTTTTTTTAAATGAGAGCTTGATCCTGAGAGGCAGCTGGCATTCAGTGGAAGCCAGAGGACCCATCCTTGAAAAGCCAAAGAATACATTAGGGCAGCTGGTTTTATCCAGAATGATTTTTTGCTGGGGAGTGAGACAGGCCTGCCGTTCTCAGAGTCAGTGCTGTTCTTCTGCAGTGCCCACTCTCGTTGACTGGGAGACTTCACGGTCTGGTCACTGGAGGAATTTGGAGTGAGAAGGACGTAGGGGGATATGAATAGATTGGCCAGAGGAAATACAAGATACCCAGTTAAATTTGAATTTCTTTTCTTTTTTTTTTTTTTTTTTAAAGATTTTATTTATTTATTTGACAGAGAGAGAGAGAGATCACAAGTAGGCAGAGAGAGAGGGGGAAGCAGGCTCTCCGCTGAGCAGAGAGCCGATGGGGGGCTCGATCTCAGGACTCTGAGATCATGACCTGAGCCGAAGGCAGAGGCTTTAACCCACTGAGCCACCCAGGCGCCCCAAATTTGAATTTCAAATTAACAATGAACAGTTTCTAGTGTAAGTATGTGTCTTGCAATTTCTGGGAGATGTTGCATGGGGTATACTTATACTCAAACACTCTTCATTGTTCGAGATTCAAATTTAACTAGATATCCTGTATTTTTATTTGCTAAATCTGGCAACTGTTGAAATATATGAAAAGGTGAGTGTGCTTGTGGTCACTGTAAAGAGCCAAGAAGATGAAGGAACCAAATCCAAGGACAAAGAGGAAGGAAGGATCATTTGAAAAATAGGACATTGCCAATGGAAAACTTGTTTAATTGGCACAAAAATAAAAATTAAAAATATATCACATGGGAACCAAATGTGCTATTTTAGGCTCCTTAGCAACAGGAAAACGGGAAGAGTTAGTTTCTTAAAGACTCATATCCTCATTAGACCTTAGTGATAGTATGAATTAAAAGCAGATTAAGCATTTCTGATTTTGCAGAATGTGAACAGTGGTTCTCAAACTTATGAGACTCACCTAGAGGGCTTGTTAAAACACAAATTACTGACTCTGACTCGGTAGTTCTGGGCTGGGCCTGAAATACTGCATTTCTGCCAAGTTCCCAGGTGATGCTGATGCTGCTGGTCTGGGAACCACACTTGGGGAATCAATAATTTAAACTTGAGTTAACTAATATGGTGGCCACTCAGGCTTGAACTATGGCTAGTCTGAATTGAGATGTGTTTGAAGTATAAATATACACCAGAATTTGTAGACATAGTGTGAAAAAGGAATGTACAATATCTCATTAGGAATTTAAAAATATTGATTACATGTTGAAATGATGGTATTTTGCATATATTGGGCTAAATAAAATATGTTATTAAAATTAATTTCACCTACTTCCCCTTTGCAAAACTATGTTTACTAGAGGATGTAAAATTGCACCTGTGACTCATGTTTGTGGCCTGTATTATATTTCCATTGGACAGCGCCATTTTAGGCCATCCCTTGGGTCCGAATTTGGGCATCCATGAATTCGTGAGGGAGAATTAGTAAGATAGGCAAAATGCCTTAGATTTTTGTGACCTGTTCTTGAGTTTAGTTTCTCTTCTAAGATTTACCAAATTCTCTTTCCTGGGTGTGCCATTTGGAACCTTAAAAATGTCCCAGTGTCCTGGTGCTTGATGCAAGTAGGCCCCGGAGCACGCCCTCGTGGTGGTAGGGCAGACCGTAACAGCATGGGCTTCTACTGGGGAGCTACAAGAAATTACCAGGCTGTCACTTCTAGTCAGGAGGCCATCCGCTCCATCTGTAAAGGTCACAATCACAAATGTGATCATTTTAATTCCCCCAGTTGTCCCCTTGCCCCATTTTGGCCATTTGCTGGATTGGAAAACACCCGATGATGTGGAATCTATAAATACCCATGGGATGCATGGACCCTAAGAGGCCTGTTTCTTCCTTGTTTTCTCTGCAGTCAAAGCTCAGCAAGAAGCTTGGCTCCTGGTCTGGGTTCTACAGCTAATAAGGCCGTGTAGAGCTTGGATAAGGTTAGAAAGAAACCCCCAGAGAAGGTTAAAGCATGAAAATTGAATTTCTGACAAAAGGCCAACCTAACTTGGACTATTTCCTTTGGAGAAGAAAAGCCTTCCAAGTATGTGAAAGACCACTCCACAGAAGGTTGGGGATAATTGTTTTGTCTCCAGTAAGAATAAAACTGGTGGAAAAACATTTAACTACTACGTGGGGGATTTGATTTTCTGGGAAAGAAGAATTTCCTGTGTTGAGCAGAGTTTATCTTTAAAAGAGTTTCTATTAATGTCTGCTCAGCTCTTTCCTCTAAATTTCTTGCTCAGGCTGAAATGACAGTCCTGGGCAATCTCCATTGCTTAGTTGGAGGATCAGGAATTATCACCTTATTATGGGGGAAGGCTTTGTGCCATTTTGGTCAGAGTAGAGAGCCTGGAGGCACACCTAGGATGCCATACTGTTGGTCTTTGCCCAAACCCTCATTCCCAACCTGTGAAACCTTCTCTCTTGTCATCGATTTTAGTTTCTCAGGTTTTTAGTTGAAAACATTAAAATTAGCTTAAGCATAAAAGGAATTTTTTAAGAGATCTTAAGTGGTGGTGAGCTGGAACCAGCTCATAATGGTTCCTGAGAGCCAGTTGTTAAGTTTTGTGAGCTCGTTGATGTCACATTGGTAGCATGAAATCAGATGTGGTAGGAGTATTTACACCACGGAAATTGGCACCAGGGAAATTGGCAAACAATACAATCCTGCCCCATCTTTTCTCTGTAGAGCCAGTTGTTAAACATTTACCAGTACCTGGCTGGATGCTGATTAGGTAGCATAGCAAATTCTTCCTGGGCTCATGTCTCATCTTCTTGGTCTACTTCTGATTTCAGTTATAGCTTTAGCAGTCAGTTGCCCTACACACAGAGTGCATCCCACCTGAAGTATCCTTTGCCTTTATCCTCTTTTCTGGTTCAGGGTTTCCCCTGAAATTCACCCAGCTCTTACACAGGGCAGTCTGGATATTTGGGGGAGTCAGTGCTTCCAGGTGTGAACTCAACCAATGGGGGCTGGAAGCCAGAGGATAGATGCCTCAGACATTCATCCTTTGGAGAGAGAGAGACAATTCTGCAGTGCATTCTGCATGATTCCTCAGTGGGTCCCCATTAGGACTGAGCCCCAGTTACTCATACATATTGACTTTTCCTCCTTCTCTGTCTTACTCTCCTTGTCATTCATTCCTGATTCTGGAATCATCTCCCTAATAAGATACTTGCATCCGTGTCTTTGCCTTTGGCTCTGCTTTTGAGAGAACTCAAACCAAGACAAGAAGCTCAATGGAATCCCTAGAAGAGCCAGAAAACCAGGCTGGGAGACCAAATAGCTAGAAATGATGCCTCAAGTCATCCTCCATTGGGCCACAGAGACGTTGCTCTTGATCTTGGCACTGAACATTACCGCCAGAAGCTCTACCATTGCCCCTTGGGAGCCAGATGTTGTTGCCTCTACTCTTGACAGAATGCTTCTTCAAGCCACTAACTCCTGATCAAAGCCTGGGGTGAGTGTGTGTGTCTCATCGGTGGACCCTAGATTCCATGTTTCCTTTCTCGCTGCAAGGAATGTTGGAAAGTAAGTGTTTCAGTTATATATTGTTGTGTCATAAACTACCTCAAAACCTAGTGGCTTAAAACAGCTATTTTATTTGCTCATGGTTATATAACCAGCAGTTTGGGCTGTGTTTAGCTAGATGGCTTTTTTCTACAGTGGCCTCACATTACTAGCAGTTATTTTTGCTGGCTGAGTGTTTCTTTCTTCTGCATGGTCATTTCATCCTTAAGGAGATTAGCCCAGGATTCTTCACATGGCAGCGTGAGTTCAAGAGGGTGACAATGGAAGTGGCAAGGTCTCTTGAGACATAGGTTCCAAAGTGCCAAAATATCACTTATGCCCAGACCGAAGTGCTGGGGGAAATAGATACTGTTTCCTGACAAAAGGAGCAGCAGAGTCACAATGCAAAGAGGAAAGGGCAAACAGACATATGAGGATTATTGTGGCCGTTTTGCTAATAATCTGACTCAGGAAGTATCTGACCTCTACAATGGAAGATGAGAATTCATAAGGTGGGGAGCTCTTTAGATACCGAAAGATGTTCAAGGTGCTGGATGGCTCAGAGCGACAAATTGTCCATTCCAATTGGCTTGTTCTGGAGAAGGGGGATTTCATCCCCATTCTTATTCCTAGGTCCCTCCTGGCCACTGACCCCCCCAGGAGGATTCCTTCCTGGTTCCAATCTGACAGGTACATGGCAAAGAGGGGACTGAGCCTGGGTTTGGGGCCAATGTAACCTTGAGTAGAGATACCACAGATGTCAGGCAGACCTGACTCTGATGTTGGATGTAATTATTGAATAATTAAAATGAGAGTTCTTAATAAGAACTCTGTTTTGTTTAGAAGAAATATGTTCATTTGTATAAACATGTACTATCTACCAACGGTCATTAATTCAACAAAATTTCGGGACGCCTGGGTGGCTCAGTTGGTTAAGCAGCTGCCTTCGGCTCAGGTCATGATCCCGGGGTCCTGGGATCGAGTCCCACATCAGGCTCCTTGCTTGATAGGGAGCCTGTTTTAAAAAAAAAAAAAAAAAATCAACAAAATTTCGAGTACTCTGTATTTTTAGAATGTGATGAAGGTGAAAGTGACAGTAATAACTCTTGCTTGATTATTGCTTTTCCTCAAGGGACAATATGAAAATTAGACAGGAAGAGGAAAGGAAATGGGGGAAAGTGAAGCCAAGGCTTACTGAGGGCCGGTGTTAAATGGGGCATTAGACCACTTGAGCATGTTTGTACCTGCTCTCTCCTTGCCTCGGGTTTTGAGATGGAAACTGAGGCATAGAAAGTTTATACAACTAATGAAGACAGAGTGAATTCAGATTCTGGTTTCACTCCAAGACCTGTGATTTCTGTACCTACTGTGCTTTCTATGGAGATATGAGCTGTCAGGATCTGCCCGATTCTCTAAAGAGGTGATATCTCATTGCTTGGTGCTCTAGCTATTCAAGGACTTGTGCTCTGCAGTCAGATCAGACCTGGATTTTCGAATCCTGATTCTGCTTCTTAGGAGCTCTGATCATAAATGAAGTCACTTAACTTCTTAGGTTCTCAGTTTCCTTATCTATAAAATGGGAAGAATAATAGTAACTCTCTGTAATGTCATTTAAACCCTTAGCATGATGCCTGGTAGCCAGTAAATTAGGTACTAATGCCAACGGTTATTGTTCATAACCAGTAGCAATTGGTTGTCATTATAGAACAATTTTTATGCTCTGTATTATTCAGTCAAACTGAAATAATATTGTAGATTTACTTTTCTGGAGTAATTTTAAGTGCTGACTATGGTACAATGAAATCACTGCATAGATGATCTGATTTGGTTGTTAGGTGCTTAGATTCTTGTTGAAATAAATTGTGAAAAAAACCCAACCCTGAAAGCACTGTTTCAGCT
This sequence comes from Potos flavus, assembly GCA_028534135.1. Classification (NCBI taxonomy): domain Eukaryota; kingdom Metazoa; phylum Chordata; class Mammalia; order Carnivora; family Procyonidae; genus Potos; species Potos flavus. The sequence continues at coordinate 157,885,542 of CM052883.1, forward strand.
GTTTAATGATATGTTTAGTAGAGATGTGATAATGACTGAATTGGATTAATTATGGGGTCCTTCAACAGACTGTTCAGTAGTAAATTTGCAGATATCTTTTCAGATAAGTTGGATGGTTAGAATTTCAAGTTCACCTGTAATAGCACGAGGGATGGGACAGGTCATTTCTGAAGAGGGGCTTATAAAAACAAGTATCTTTGGTCTTCCAGGGTGTGAAAGTTGATTTCATTAAAACTGCAAAGAAAGGAGAAGGGAGGGTTTGTGCATTACTGATTTACATTTATGTCTGTGTTTGCAAAACTCAAACAGGGTCTGTGTGAAACTGTTTTGCATAATCATAATCGCCAACGTCTATTTAATGCTTGCTGGTTTCTAGGCACCATGCTCAGTACTTTACGTGTATTTTATTATTTATTCCTTACATTAAACTTATACCAGTAGATACTCTTAGTTAACCCACTTCTGCATACAAGGAAACTGAGGCTCAGAGAGGCTCAGTAACTTATTCAAGGACACATAGCTAGGAAAATGATAGGAGGGATATAAACCCAGAAAGATCGACTACAGAGCCCTCACTCTTAGCCTAACCAAAACTTGTGAATGAAAGTCTTTGTTGGCAGTGAGATTCCCGTTGGCTCTGGAATAGGGAAGGGTATTGAATGTGTACCGAGCATAGTTTAATGTCCATGCTTAAAAGTGACCCCTTATTTCCTTGCTCTTAACAAAGATGGACCGGAAGCCAGGCTTTCTTGCTTGATACGAACAAGGAGGCATGCAGCCTGATTGCTATGGGCAGCTTTCCCACAAAGTGGAGGCCAATGCTATGAATAGCAGAATGGAGACATGGGAAGTTCCTGGGTTTTTGATGACATCACTGGCTTGACCCAGAAGCCTGCTGCGCCTCTGGACTTTGGCTAAAGTAACTGATTTCCTGATTGACTGTCGCAGAAACAGCTTGTTGCCTCTCCAATGTCCTTCTTTCCTCTTTCCTTACTAACCAAACCCTGGTCTTATTTGGGGCGCTCATTGCCAGTTACACACCTGTATTTCTCAGTCTCCCTTGTGTGGGCTGGCTATGCAACGTGGCTCTAGCCAATGAGATAGAAACAGAGATCCCTGCGGGGGAGTTCTAGAAAAGTTTTGCTTTTCCAATAAAGGCACCATCCCTGCCTTCCTAATGCCTGGAATGCTGGTAGCTGCAGCCAGAACAGACATCCTGGTTGCATGAGGTGAACAACAGAGATTTGCAGAGACCTGGGCTCTGAACTGCCAAAGCGATGCTGGGAGGCTGTACCTCCTTGTTCTCTGAGAGAAAATAAAGCCCTAATATGCTTAAAGTGGTGTTTCCTAGCCTTTGTTATTTGCATACAAATGCAATTCCTAACTCTGAAATTGAAATCTTTCATTGACATGGATTCTTTCTCGGAGTTCTGGTTATCTACTGCTGCATAACAAACCATCTCAAAACCCGGTGACTTACAACAAGCACTGTTTTTTTCTTTCGCATGTGTCTGGGGAGCAGAAGTTTGGATGGGGCACAGCAGGGACAGCTCATCTCTGCTCCAGGATGTCTGGGGCCTCAGATGGGATGACTTGAATGGACGGAGCTGGGACATCCAAGGTGGTTTTTTGACTCATCTATCTGGCATGTTAGTGATGTCCCCATATGACCTCTCTCTCTCCAGCAGCATAACCTGGTCTTCTAAAACAGTGGCTTGGGGCTCTGAGAGGGGGAGAGGAAAAACTGTCAGTCCTTTGAAAGACTATGTCTAGGACTGATGAAGTGTCACTTTTACATTATTCAATTGGTCAGAGCTGCCCAGACTGAGAGGAGTAGAGGTATAGACTTCACTTCCTGACCAGGGGTGGGGAGGGGGGTTTATAATGGTCATCTTGGGAGGCAGTGATCACACTCGGTAAGTTGGGACAGATTTGTGGATTTGTAGGCAACCCCTCTTCTTTAGCTATAAGGATAGTCTTTCAATTTATCTTGTATCTGAAAAATGTTCAGTACTTAAGTGTGGATTGTATTCTGCTGTGTGGGATTTTTATGTTTTTCACCCCCTGGTGCTTGAAAAATTGCCTTTATGCCATGGTACCTTTGTGAGGTCAGAGGAGAAGACTATCATGGGGGAAGGTGGGAGAATGCCAGTGGTGTGTATTGATTAGGGGATAAGCATGGAGGGTGAGCGAAAGCAGCTTTTCACTGAGGAGAAGAGAGATCATTTAGGATTGAGACTGTTGGAGCAAATTAATGAAGGAAGAACCTACTAGTTGGTACCTGAGCTCAGAAATAATGGAGACTTGATTGACATCTAAGAGATGTTGAATCGGGAATATTTACTGATCACCTGCTACTAGCCAGGTACTATGCTGCTGCGAATATGGTAGATGTCGTTCTATTAAAAAAATATGGGCTCCTTAGAAGTTCAAGAGGTCAGGGTTACTTCCAATTATGGGGATTATGACCTTTTGGAAAACGAAGTAAAGCAAGACAGTTAAAAAAATTATAGTACATTTCAGTGTTTGCATTTAACAAACAAAAACTTTTTAACATCAAACCCCTGAACAAACCCAAACCAAACTAAGCCAGTAACTGTGTGTAGCACCTTATGTGGAGAATGGACCAAAATTCCTATCTAAGGCCCCTGTAATATGCCTTGCATATTCTAGAGGTGGATGTCTTATGTCTTAAGAGACAAAGGGATGGTGGAACGCTTTAAAAGTTGATTCTGAGACCCCAAAGCTTGTTGTGGTAGTAGAGAAGACATTGCCAGGGAAGAGGGTTGACGTGGATTGGGACCTGACCCACAGGGACCAGGAAGCAGCCGTCCTGGTGAACTCCCCTTCTGGAGAGGGACCAGAATCAGGGCTCGGTTGAGATTGATGCATTGTCACAGGCTGACCATGGAAGACCGTCAGGACGATCCTGTAACAGCACTTGGAGATGACCCTAGTGGTTGGAATTAAGCTCTTAAAAAGCCACCATAATTGGGACCCTGGGTGGCTCAGTCAGTTAAGCATGTGACTCGGTTTTGGCTCAGGTTATGATCTCATGGGCATGGGATTGAGCCCCAGGTGGGACTTCACTCTCAGCAGGGAGTCTGCTGGAGATTCTCTCCCTTTGTTACTTCCCTTACTCATCCTACTCATGTGTGCATGTGCTCTTTCTCTCTCTCAAATAAATAAATAAATAAATAAATAAATCCATCAATCTTAAAAAAAAAAAAAAAGCCACCATTCATTGAGTTTCTATTTGGGTTAACTGGTCATGTTTATTCAATTTCTGCTGCCAGGCATTGGGCCGGAGTCTTTCCTGACCATAGTTCAGAGAAAACAGTAGGGGTACAGAGCCTCCCTTAGACTTTTCGTTGTGAATCAACTCCAAAAGGAGAGGTTTATTTATTTATTTGCTTATTGGGGGATCTATTTATGGCATAACCAATTCTTTAGGGTTAAGCTAGGAACTGTAGGCTCATCTACAATATTTTCCTCTTTTAAAATTTTTTATTTTTACCATCTTAAAGGGGCAAATAGGGAAATCATGTAACAGCAGGATGCCTAGATGAGTATAGTTTGATGTCCTCCTGATTGGAAGACGATGCTAGAATGAGGGTATGGGCAGATAAGTTGACTTTAGAGCTGCCCTGCTAGTCGTTGTGCTGCAAGGGATGGTCTGTGTTTCTAAGAGGAGTCCTGCCCCCAGGTCTCCAGTCCTTTTGTTGATTGTGTGTTCCGGTCATGTTGAGGCATGAGGCAGACAGATAGCTTCAGACCAATACAGGGGAGATGGCTGCTGATGTTCGAGTGGTGAGAAGATGGTCTTGAGGAGTCTCTGCCAGCTTCTGTCTTGGTGCCAGGCCACAGAAGCTCAGGGAAAGTCTAGGGGAGGGCTTCTCTCTTCTCACGCATGAAGAAGGGCAACTCGTTGCTTACTTCTCCTGAGCTTGAAAGAGGGAAATAGATACTCAGTTTTAGAAACATAGCTTAGGACCAGGGTTTCCCAGGGGCCACATCACTGCAGGAGGTGGAAAGGAGTGGACAGGGATAATACTTTTGCCAATCTTCTCTCCAAAAGTATTAGCCCAACTGCCTGTCTTTCCACCATTAGACCTGCATTCCTTCAACTCTTCCAACTTTTCCAGCTTCAGAAACTTCTACTGAAATTCAACTATTTTCCAAAGGGTTGGTATTTTAAATCCGTGACTGTCCAATTGCCATGTGCAGTGATATCAACAGAAATGGAGAAGCCTAGGGACGCCTGAGTGGCTCAGTCCATTAAGTGTCCGACTCTTGATTTCAGCTCAAGTCATGATCTTAGTGTTGAGAGATTGAGTCCTGCATAAGGCTCCACCCTGGGCATTGAGCCTGTTTAAGATTCTCTCTCTCTCTCCCTCTGCCCCCTGACCTTTCTGCTCTCTCTCTCTCTCTCTCTTAAAAAAAAAAAAAAAGAAAAGAAAGAAATGGAGAGGCCCACAGGATAAACAGTGCTCAGAACCTGCCCCAGAAACCTGGTAAGAAATGCGCAGTATTCCTTTCATATTAAAATTAACCCAGATGTAGTATGATGTGGCACATAAAATGTGCATGAGTGCCTAGAATCCATCTTGGAGGAACTCAGGACACGAGGGATCAGGGTCAGCCTCCTTTGCAGTGAAGAGTATGCACTGTGAGACGTATGCCATTAGGAGCCATCATGTCTTAAATTAGTCTTCTGCTGAAAGCAGGACTTTATGGAACCTTCCACAGACCCCAGCGGAGTGGGGGTGTCAGGCTGGGTTGCCTAAGTGGGCGGAGGCAAGGGAATGATTCTTCCTTTTCCTTTCTTTTGCCATCTGTGGTAAATTTCCAGGCTTTCTTTGGGCTAGTCCAGATTAGGAACACGTGTTACTTTTCAAAAAACCCAGTTACCTAGTGTTAACTATTTGAACACATATATGGACAATTTGCCTTTTTGGGTGGCTCATTACCTTGCGTTCTGTCTTCTCCCTTTAGGATTTCAGAATCTCTTGTCTGACCACAGGCCTCCCTCACGAGTCCTTTTTAGTGTGCTTAGACTAGGTGGCCACTACCTGGGTGGCTGACCTGGGCTCATTAATTCTGATATTTTGACACCTCATTGATGCTGATTATGCTAATTGTAGGTACTGCTCTAGCCTTGGTTCTGTTTGTTCCATTTTGCTTTTTCAGCTGAAACCTCAGGGGGACTGATTTTGTCATGTGGCTCATTTCCATTTTTCATTGCTTTTCATTATTTCTGTGGTAGACACAGTGGTAGGCTGAAAAAACATGTATTAGTATTTTTAACACAATCTAGGAAAATCCAGAAGGAGAGAAGAAGTGTAATTTTTTCTGAAATCTGTATCGTTCTTCACTTTCCCCTATGGCATTTACTTATTATTATTATTTCTTTAAAAAAACAAAGCCTTCTTAAAAATATCAAAACAAAACAAAAGAGAAGCGCCACACCTGCTCAAATATTCTTGAGCAAATGGTGTGAAAACAAAGTGAAGCAGTCACTTGCTCTAACAGATTTCTGTACCTGCCTAGATACCATAACCACTTGGCTACAAATATGACTATAGTGGGGAAAGGGGACTTGGGAGACTTGGACTGAAAAACAGCAACAATCAACACACCGAAACAACTTGACTGTTGGTAAGATGGAAGCTAGAAGGTTCTAGAATGGAAGTTGGGGGCTATGATGAAATAGGGCAGAGCTATAATGGGCAGAGGCTCCCAGCTTTTATGAATTTTCAAATTACTCCTTTGTTTTGTTAAGTAATGTGAATGGGGCTACTTAATGTGGGCTGCTGACACCCACAGACGTGACTAGAGGTGTCAGCATGAAGCTGCTATGGTGGGGACAGCAGATGGTATGCAGAAGTGCTGTGGGAGGGGTCTCATGTCTTTTGCGGTGAACAGACATGGTGGAAAAATGATACTGGAAGGAAAGGTTGGGGGTCAGACAAAGGAAGGCCCTGAATGCCACACCAACTTTGCAATGGCAACCACATTCTGCTGACACTCGTGTCAGTTGAGGTTCCAGCACACTCATGGTAGGATTAATTTGAGGAGAGTTTAATAAAAGGATTATTTATGAAGGGGCGAGCAGAGTGTAGAAAAAGCATTAAGGGTTAGTGCAGTCCCCCCGGGCTTAGTAAGAGAGGCTTAGTTATCATCTGCAGGCCTGACAGTGCAAGGGAGGGTGTGATTACTTTACCCAGAGGTGGCCAGGGCTATGTGGTGACAGTGCCTGTCAGGAGTGAAGACCTTTGTGGTGATTCTGCAGGGGAGGAGCTGGAAATAGATACTTGCTCCCTTTCCTGTGTCTGATTTTCTACCATGGCTGCCTATATTGTTCAGAGTTCTCTAGAGAAACAGAACCAACAGGATATGTAGACACACAAACACACACACAGACACACACAGAATGATTTAAGAGATTGGCCCACGTGATTTGGCAAACCCCAAATCCTGATGGGGTAGGCCAGCATGCTAGAGATACAGGGAAGAGTTGCAGTTCCGAGTCCAAATGTTGTCTGCTGATAGAATTTCTTCTCTCTGTGGGGAGGGGAGTCTCTGTCCTAGTCAGGCCTCCAACTGATTGAATGAGGCCCACCCATCCTGTGTAGGGTAAATTGCTTTACTCAAAGTCCACTGATTTAAATGCTAATCTCATCCAAAAGAATATCTCATTCACAGAAATATCTACAATACAGTTTGACTAAATATCTAGTCACCATGGCCAGCCAAGTTGACACATAAAGTTAACTACCACACTGCCCATCGGTCAGTCTCAATCAGAAGCCAGAGGATGTGGGAACCCCTTGAGGCTGCGCAGGTGGATTGGTCTCCCAGGCATAGAGTCTGGTAGAGGCTGGGCCTGGAGGGGGCAAACCATTTACCCCAATGTGAGGTGGAAGAAAATAAGGTCAGCATTTTGCTTTTACACCCTCCCTGTTCTGCTTAGATTGAGGTTGTAGGTCTTTCTGAACTTTAAGTGTTTCCAGAGACCCTGTATAATATAATACCTCCTCCGGGCTCCCAGAAAGTGGATACAAGCATCAAGTAGAAGTGAAATCTCTTAAAATGCTGCTGGCTTTCCTTAATGCTTTTACTTACTTTTTTCCCTTAAACTACAAGAATAGCAGTATAAGCCATGTGCAATTTCAAAAAGCAAGCACCTGGACAGTCTGAAGAATCAGAAAACTTTAATATCAAGGTCTGTGTACCTATTTCACTATCCTGCTATGCCCGCCTGCTCCATCCCGCACACCGGCTGTTCTGTATTTTCTGAGGGTGGCACAGAAGGACTTAAGCTAACTCCAGAGAGATTTAAGTAAGTTTCAATACAGGAGCTTCGTTACCGAGGCTGTGAAATCCCAGGAGGGGTTTCTCTGTCGGGTTGTTTTGAATTTTGGACTTATTGAAAAGTAAATACACTAGGGTCAAATTTACATCAAAACAACACACGTGAAATGGAGACTTGATGAGTTATTTAGCTATTTGAGTCAGACATGAATTTAAGAAACCTGTTAATTCCCTCAGTAATTCATGTTGTATGATATAATGTGCCTGTTGAGTTCTGAAATGGTGTTCTGCACGAAGTGACAAGAATCTGAAAAGTGTTGTCACCAACAAACAGAAGACGAAGTGTTGTCCCGGAGATACCATAAGGGTCTACATTTGGACAACCCAAGGGGTGACTTCCAGAAGCAGAAAAGCCATGGCCACAGGTACTGCCTGATAGGGGGATGCAGACGAACCTCGGTCCTGGAGAGTGGGCAAGTAACTGTCCTCTTTACTAGGGCAAGTCTCTTTCCCTTTCTGGGATCTTCCTCCCTGAAATGAGAGACCAGCCATGTCCCGTCTCAGTACCAGACTGGCACATGTGAGCAAACACCACCTCTCTCAGATAACTGAGCTCAGACCACTTCTTTCTTGCATCTCATGTATGGCTCAGGACAGGGGGCTGAGAGAAACAAACTTTTATTCTGGCTACAGCTGACTGGATGGGCAGACATGCTGAAGCCACAGGCAGCCATGCCTGTGTTTGGCACAAGGGACATCAGATGACTCTGAGGTGCCTGGTGGACAGTCTGCATAGCCAAGGCACTCAGTTGATTGGTAGAAATCTGACCAAATCAAATTGTCTTTTCTTCAAAGTGAATGTCAAGAAACCTGACAGGTCACTTGAGTTTGGGTCCATCCAAAGATGTTGAGTTGGATCTGAGTCTCCATGAGGCTGATGTATATCTCAGAACTGGGATGCAAAAGTTAATGAAGCAACTTCCTATGGCACCTCATTTTCCCACATAGCCTTGCAATAAATCCCCATCATCCAAGGTAGTCTGAGTGCCTTTTCCTTGTCTGCTTAACTGGTTTGACTGACCTAACCAGTACAATTTCATTTAGCTCTAACAGTGTTGCATTCTAATCCTACTGTGATGCCATATATTGCCAGGGAGACAGGATAGAGCAGGAGCTAGGTGAATGGGCTCTGGGGTGAGATGCCTCGATTCAGTTTCAGCTCTGCCACTGTTAGGTAGGGCATGGCTTCAGTTCCCATAACACAGAGATAAAATAACAGCACCTTCAACAAGTAAGATGGAAGTTTATTTCTAATAGTTCAGGGCTGGTAAGGCAACCCTGTAATTTGAGGGATCCAGACTCCTTATTATTTTGCTCCACCATCTTCAGGGAGTTCCTCTCATTCTCATGCTTTAAGATGACTCACCACAACATCTGTGTACCAGCTACAAAGGAGAAGAAAAGGAAGAGGGTATGGGGCATGGAAGGGAAATTGCTCATACTACTTCAGCTATTATTGGCCAGAACTTAATCACATGGCAACACTTAGCTGCAAAGGAGTTTGGGAAATGTAGTTTGTATTCGTGTTCTATTGCTGTGTAATAAATTATCACAAATGTGGTGGCTTAAACAAATTTATGACCTCACAGTTTTTGTGGGTCAGGGGTGCTGGCATGGGTTAGCTGAGTCCTTTGCTCAGGGTCTCATTGGCCTGAAATCAAAAGTATCAACCAGGGCTGGGATCTCAGCTGAGGCTCGGGGTGCTTTGCCAAGCTCACTGGTTCCTCATGATTATAGGACTGAGATCTCACTTTCTGGCTGGTTGTCAGCTAGGGTCCATTCTCAACTCTTAGAAGCTACTTACTATTCTCTACCACGTGACTCTCTCCACAACATGGCTTCTCCAAGACCAACAGGAGCATCTTTCTGACTTTGAATCTCATGCTTCAGCAAAGGCCCTGTTGCTTTAAAGCACTCATCAGAGTAGGAAAGTCCCATTCAAGGTACACTCTTTTTTCATTGACTTGAAGTCAACTGATATAGAACCTTAATTACATCTGTAAAATCCCTTATTGTCACACAAGGTAACCTAATCGAGGGTGCCACCATTCCATCATATTCACAGGTCCCACCTACACAAGAGGAGAGGATTATATAGGGCATGTCTGTCGGGGGATTGGGATCCTGGGGACTGTCCTAGAATTTTGATTACCACATCATCTTTATTTAGGTAGTCATATAGCCAGCCCATAGAAATCAATCCATCTCTGATTTCTACAGTTCTATGACTAGAGAAGAATGAGAAAAAAGATATCGGGATTTACATAGCAGTGTTTGCCATAGTGACTTACTAACTATACTATCTTGGTAAGTTACTTAATTTCTCTGTGCTTCAGTTCTCTTATAGAACAGGGATAATAATAGTACCTCGCTCCTTGGGTTCGTTGTTATAAGGCTTAAATTAGATTGCATGTGGAACAGGGCCCAGCACATATTAAAGAATTCATTAATAGTTAGCAATTCTTTTTCTTCTTCTTGATTCTTCTTCAAAATCAGGGATGAAACACAGAAATAAAACATGGGAAAAATTCAAGATCTTTCAGAAAATGTAGCCATATCTTTAATGACTAATGAGTACAAAAAAGACTTGAAGTCTTTCCAGTTTTGAGCATTTTTAGGCAGCTACTAGGGCAAAGAGAAACCTGCAAAATATTCCCAGCACCTCAAGCTCGCCATTGCACAATAAATGACATCATGGAGCAGAGATGCACCTAGATTATGTCACATCCTATGAGGAGGAGCTGCTATGGGTAAACCTTGGCATGATGTACATTCTTCCAGGGAAAGCAGAGTTGCATGATTTATATGAACTTGGAAATCAGTTGTGCCCAGTCTGGATATGAAATACGTGTGTAGTGTGCCTGTGTGTGAAATTAGCTACGTATTGATTAAACTTCCCTCTCTGTTGAAGGGACAGGAAGTTTTGGAGAGCCATCGGAGGAAACGAAACAATGAACTTATCATGTTGCTTGACTCAACAAGCTCTGGGATTTAGAAACAAAATCTGAGCCATTAGTGTGTGGCTTTACTTTTTTAATAGGAAAATGTTCCCCGTAGGTCAGGCAGTGTTCACGTTAGGATTGTTTAACACTTTCATATGCTTCTGCGATAACTAACATGGAGCGTTCCTTGAATAACACAAAATACAAACAATTATTTCAGACATTTCAGAAATGAAGTGCTACCAGCTTCATTGTGCTCCTCTACTCTGGCGAGTAATGAAAGACATATTCTTAATGTGAAACAAAAGAGGATTGTGAATATTAAAAAAGCAGGCCAGCCAGCTAGAGTTAAACCGTCGGGATAAGATATTAACTTAAACCACATGTGAAGTGCAGCTGTTTCTGTTGAAGCTTTCATCAGACTCAAGTGGAAAGATTGGTGGGTTTTAATATGTGGTTTCCAGCCAAGCCAATAGGAATCTGGGGAAAATGTGTGTGAAATCAGGGCTCTGCCAGGGGGGTCCGGGGCTCTGGGCTGGCTTTTCTTTCTGTTAACACAAATGGGGTAACCCAATGCTGAGGGCAAGCCTGCTTCATCCAGAGGTTTAGCTGCAAGGCTCAGGAGTGATCAGCCATCTATAATGTTTTGTGATTCTTCGTACTCCTTTTCAAGAGAAATGCATAGGTCTCGTGGTGATAGGAGCAGGGATGAAGGAGGAATCTTCTTGTATCTGTTCTCTGCTACTTCCTCTCAGAAACACCTAGAATTCATGCAACCTCTTATAACTTAGAGTACCAAAGGGTGCCAACTCTATGCAAGCTAAATGTGCTAAGCAAAGTGGTGATATGTATGATGAGTTGTAGGTTTGTCATATGAACATGAAAACGGTAGAAATTAATAAAAGAATATTAAAGACATGAGATGAGGACAACATTAAGGATTAATTGTATGCTATTTCTTTACAAGGACTGAAGTAATTAACTGGCTTAAAGGTAGGCTAGGATGCTGACTCTTTTGTCCAGCCTGCTCTTGAGGTCTTCGATTATTGCAGCGATCTGACATTATTACTTCTGGACTGATTACTGGGTGACGTTGGCCTTCTACCATGTGCCTCCGGCATCACAACACTGATTTCTGCTTCAGAGGCTTGTAACAGAAATAACCTTTATGGGCCCACAAATTCAGGAGTTGAGGGAGGAAAATGAAAATATCCAAATTGTACTCAGTGATCTTAGTTGAAATACTACCAATTTATATGCACTGATTCATGGGTTCAACTAACATTTATTAGGCAGCTACAAGATTCAAGGGACTTTGCAAAGCACTCAAGGGGATACAGAGATATGTAAGAAGGAAAGGATTTGACATTTATTGAGCACGTATTATGTACTAGGCATCGTGTAGGCCCTTTAGTTACATTTTCTCATTTAATTCCCCAAACTTTGAAATTATAAGACCTGATCATTGCTCTCTAGAGCCTTTAAGTCTGGGATTAACTAGTAGATAAAAGATGGATCCAAATGCCCATGAAATAAGGTAATTATAATCATATGCCAAAAGAGAGGTTTCAAGGGGAGCTGAGAGACTAAAGTGATTACTTGGAGAATGAAAGAAAGTTTATTGGAGGGGACCACATTTGAATTGAACATCGAAGATTGGGTAAGATTTGGATTCACAGAGAGGGAGGAGAGGGCATGGTCCAGGTGAAGAAGATGAGCAGGGGAGGGAAGAAGGGAAGCAATACCCATGAGTCATACACAACCCAGGGGTTAAGCAAAAATCACTTAAAGTCAAATTTTCTCTTATTACTGCTTCTTGGGTCCAGCATAGGTGTGGTAGGTGTCTTGACTTTACAACGTGGCATTGCTTGAAAAATGCTTATCTTTAGACACTAGATACATATTGAGTGTGTTGAGATGCTTGAACCATCAGAGGCTGCTCAAATTAAGACCTGCTGAGGGGAGCACAAGTTCTCCTTTCCAACATCATGCCTACATGCACAGAGTGGGGTGGCTGGCAAAGTGGCCAGGACTGTTTAACTTGTCAACTCTCTGCCTCGTTATGCTGGGACTGGGTTGTTAATCTCAGAGTTAATTTTACATAGGATTTAACTCTGAAGATTGAGAGGGTCTATAACACAGAGTCAAGTCCAATTTAATTATGCCATAGATTAGTTGAGTGTGTGTGTGTGTGTGTATAGTGGTGGTGGTAGTGGTGATGGAAAGTAAGGTAGGTAGGGCTGGGCACAATCAGAGAGGCAGGGGCAGAAATTTGTATGGCATTTGGTGTAGAGTTTGGTGATTAAGGTATAAGAAAAGAGTATAGGGGGCATCTGGGTGGCTCAGTCATTAAGCATCTGCCTTTGGCTCCGGTCATGATCCCAGAGTTCTGGGATCGAGCCCTGCATCAGGCTCCCTCCCTGGCAGGAAGACTGCCTCTCCCTGTGCACACACTCACACTCTCTCTTTCTCTTTCTCTTTCTCTCTCTCCCAAACACATGAAAAAAATAAGTTGGAGCTTTTGAATTACAGCTGGAAAGCAGGATTGTATTGTTTGAAAAATAGTCATCCAAATTCCACTTTGTCGCATTGCTAGAACTTGAGTCTGAGTAGAAAGTATGTGCCCTTTCTAATGCAGCCCCTGTTCCTGATGGTATGGTGACAGTCACCATGCTTGAGGTTAAATCAATCAGGCCTGTAGGCATGAGGCACTAGAGAGACTACAAAGATGTTTGAGAGACAGTTCCTATCCTCAGGCATTTTACAGGCCTATGATATGCTCATGACAAGGTGACCAGTAGTACATGGCGAGCCAGGTGTGTAGAAGCTAAAGGAATGGTCTGAGATGCTGTGACAGTTACCTAGCACTGATATAACAAAGTACCACACAGGGTGGCTTAAAACAACAGAAATTTATTCTCTGACTAGTTCAGGAGGCTGGAAGTCCAAAATCAAGGTGTTGGCAGGGCCATGCTTCCTCCTGCTAAAGGCTCTAGGGAAGAGTCCTTCCTTGCCTTTTCTGGCTTCTAGTAGTTGCCCAATCCTTGGCATTCCTTGGCTTGTGACAGTGTAACTCCAGTCTCTTCTCCTCACACTCCAACTCCTCACATGGCCTTCATCCCTGTATCTCCTCTGTGTCTTCACATCTCTGCATTTAAGGACACCTGTCATCAGACTCAAGGCCCACCCTCATCCAGTAAGTTCTCATCTTAACTTGATTGTATCTGCAGAGTCCTAATTCCCAAATAAAGCCATATTCACAGGTACCAGGGGTTAGGACTTTAGCATATCTTTTTGGGAGACATGATTCAACCCATACAGATATCAGTGTGTGAGCTGGCTGGAGGAAGGAGAGAAAGAACCATAGACTGAGGCAGTTAGGGATCACATCTTGGCTGTGGTGGGACTTGAGCACTTTCTCAAGGATGCATGGCATTTGGATGGAGAAGTGGAGGGAGACAGGGAAGAATGATGTGACTGGAGTCACAGGGGTTGGCATGTGTGAAGTATATCAGAGGATGGTGAGGACACCAGCTGGCAGGAACAGAGGAGTTCCTTGGACAGTGGTGGAGATTGAGGTTGGAGAGAGAAACCGGGGCCAAATTGTGGAGCTACCCCAGCATCATTAGAAGAATGTCAGCTGGGGGGCACCTGGGTGGCACAGTCGGTCAGGTGGCTGACTTGGTTTTGACTCAGGTCATGGTGTCAGGTTATGGGATCGAGCCCTGCATCGGGCTTTGTGCTCAGAGCAGAGTCTGCTTGGGACTCTCTTTCCCTCCCCCTACCCCCCCACGCTCTGTCTTTCTCAAAAATTGGTAGATATATCTTAAAAATAAAGAAGAGCTATCGTCTTGGCTTGGACTATATTTCCCATATTCTGGAAAACTGCCCAAAAGCCCCCCATACATACAGAAGACAGAGGCAGGCATGCAAGGAGAGATCTTATGTCCAAATCTGCTTCCAAAGTATATTCCATTTGAGAAAAGCTTATGGTCCACCCAGTGAAGCAGCCTGAGGAAGATCTGCCATCTCTGGCAAGGGCACCATGAACTTAAGCCAGTGTCATCAGCAAGGTAGAGCAGTAAGCAAAAGGGTGGTTCTTGACCCTTCTTTTGGGGCTGCAGCTTTCCCATCTGTAAAGCAATGGTGTGGGTTGTGACACACTACAGTTCCTTGACTGTTTATAATACAGTGATCTAACTTATATTCGAATAGATGCAAACCAAGTTCATCTGTAAATTACGCTTGCTTTGATATGGCACCTCCAAAAGGTGGATACAGCAGAGGCATTTGTGCCCTATTTGGATAGATGAGGATGTGGACTCAGAGGAAGTTCGTTGACTTCTAGAGACACTCAGCTGGTTACTGTCAGAACCAGAACTTGAACACAGGTCTTCAGATTCCTCATTCAGTATTTTCTGCTCTACGTAAATACTTCCTGTAGAATCAGAATCTGTTTGTTCATTCATTCATTCATCCAGTCCATCAAGAAGCATGTATGTATTGAGGGTCCACTACATGCCAGGCACCTTGCTAGTTCCTGGAGGTAGGTGGATAATTTCGGGAGGATTCTTGCCCTTAGGACTTCCACAGTCTGCTGGCCTGGCTTGAGGTTTTTCGTAATGGTAGGGCAGAAACTAGAATCCAGGTTGTGTGTCCTCCTTCCACCAAGCCACACTCACTGTGAGATCAGGGGTCAACTGAGCAATGCTCTGAGGCCAGCTTTTTTTTTTTTTTTTCTTGTTTATAAATATGGGGTTTGCTCCGGAAGGCAGATCTGACTTCTCGTATAGTGTAGTTGGTATTCATTATCAGCAACACTTAATGTTAAATAGAGAGAAGATTATCAAAAGGGAAGTTCCGAAACTGAATCAGCTACACTACTAAAACAGTAGCTACTGCAAGAGAGAGAGAGAGAGAGAGCGCGAGAGAGCGCGAGCACCTCTCAGGCCAGGTCCCTTGCGTTTGTATTGCATTTCTCTCTTGACAAAGAAACCCTTTCATATGTGATTGCGCCTTTGCTAGGTGTCACAGTCTGAGGCAACACCTGCTTTAGGATCAGGCAGACCTCAGACCTTACCACCTCCGGGTAAGTGACCTTCACAATTGCTCTGCACAGCTCAAGTTCTCTTGCTCATTTGCAAAATCAGGAGGGGGGGATAATGGCACCACTTGGTAGGGTTTCTGTGTGAGAAGATGTGTATGAGGGGCTTGGGGCACAGTAGGACCGCAGGAAATGTGAGCCCCTTCCCCCATATCTCGGTGTAGTAGTCCAGCTCCCCCTTTGCTGGCATATTCTTCTTTGCACGTCCTTTAGACTCTCTGCTGGCCTTTGGGAGAAGACGAGGTTTTCCAGACTCCCATCTCTTCCAAGCTTTTTACATGGTCGTCTGTATAGTCACTGGTAAGACAGATCAGTGAGGTGTAACTAGGGAGACCTCTAATGGATTCTTCTATTTTTAGTTGCTTTTAATTTGGTCAAATTAGTGTCTGAATGCATACAGTGATATGCCTAAGCGCACAGCCGCTGATCCCGCGACTCCCAGATCCTGAGCTCCTCCTATCAAGAAATCATTCCAAGATATAGGCCTCAGAAGTAGGGCCATCCTCAGTGCTTTTGAGAGAGGAGATTGCTGAGGACTCAGACTCAGGTGCTACCTTTTCCCACACATCAGCCTGGGGGTGTGCAATGAAACACATGGCTTTATTTTACAGCTAATATTTTAACTTAATTTGTCCTGTTCAGCTTGTCTGAGTTTCAGGCTGGTAATGAATAAGCATGATCGCTCACATGCTGGTCCCATCTACCAGTGATAAAAGTGATCCAGAAATATGTGGAAACTTTGGGAGCATTTAGATAGATTCCTTAAAATATGATACTCCCCCAAATTGCCTTGCTGGGGTTGGAGTGCCATGAGCATAAGAATAAAATTTAGGGTGATGAACAGTTAAAGTCTAAGAAATTGTAAGCAATACAAGCAAGGAATTATTCATTCATACCAATCCTGGCATAGTGTCCAGTGTCTATTTACCATCTCATAGATCTCTTCAGGGAAAAACAACAACCAGAATTTGCCATAGGGACGCAGGCATTCTTTCCTTCATTGGAGCCAATGGAGCTGTTGGAAACACTCTATAAATCTCGTCTCCTGTGCGGTGACCTTCGGCCTTTTGGGGACAGCATTCACTTTATGTTCATCCTGCAAACCGCTGCACAGGAGACTTGCAGCGAGACCCAGGGGCTCTGGTATCCGGCATCTTTGCCAGGTGAACAAAGGAAAAGATGCTGCCGATTTTCCCAGCCAGAAATCAAGCTCCCTTTCCAGCTGCCAGAGAACAGCTTTAAATGAGGTCACCATGCTCCGAAGGGGGAACAATTATGTGCCTTTCCTCCCACACTTACTACTCTCAGTATTTAGGAGGGAGGCCCGTAGTAACATCCCTTTGTCTGCCCTGCTCAGATGCTTTGTCCATGACACAAACTGGGGGCAGAAGGAGGCTGAGCTTGGTAGAGGGAGCCTCACATTTTAGTGGCGATAAGGTAGAGAGCTTTTCATTTTATTTTTCAATTTAATGCAAGGGGTGCCTTGAGAAATGCTTATATTAATTTGAAACAGGAATTAAACAGCGCTAGGCCTTGGTGTGGCAAGGCCCGATTTGTCTGACTCTCGAGGTCACCTGATTCTACCTCCATGCCAGGGCTTAGATCCCCCCTGCAACTAGCTCCCTGGGTGAGATGCAGGACCCCATGCCTTGCTCCCCCGCCCGGCAGCGTCTGAGACGGAATCCGGGACCAGAGGTACGAAGGGCAATGTTGCAAAGAGTTTTGTAGCAGAGACAGCAGTTGTCTTGTCATCGGACGAGGAGCAGTGCTGAAGGAGCTCAGAAGGGGCTCCATTTAAAATTCTGAGCCGTGGTATACACTCCCGGGTGCGGCTCAATCCCCGTATTTGGGACATCTTCGCAGCGGTCACTGTGGGGCTTCTTGTCTCAGAACCCTTGATATTCTTGGGGTTGCCCGGCACTCATTTTGGCCCTGCGTGATTTTCAGCTGTTGCCTGCGAGTTTTATTGTTTCCTCAGTGAGCCTGCAGATTCCTTGAGGGCCCCTTGGAAGGTTCTTGCCCATCCCTGATGTTAAGCAGATCCAGATAGGAGAAGTAGGTCCACGCCCCTGTTCCCCCGCCTCTCCTCCACAGTTCTCTGGCCCTTTGCAAATGACTCTGCGTTCTCAAGTCTAAGGGGACACCACCGGAGAGTGGTCCAAGGCACAGAGGGATTAGCACATCTTTTCTGCACATCATGCTTTCTAGCAGGAGGGTGGAATGGCTCAAACAGGAAAGCTTTGTGCCTCTGACTTGGCAAGGACCTAGCCGGGCTCCCTGGAGAGACTGTGCCTGCAGCAGCTGCCCGTGTGTCCCAATGGGGGTCTTTATAAGGCTGCCGGGGCTACCTACCTGCCTGACATGAGACACCATTGTCGGGGGAGACCTAGGCTCTAGTATTAGCAGCAAATCTGCTCTGTGACCTTGTACTTGACCTCCTGGCTTATCTGAGCAAATCAAGTAGTAGCTCCTTGCTTCCAAGCCTCTCCTGGTGGATAAGAGGATCAGGAGAGAGGAAAGTGTGTGGGATGGATTGTGCGTTGTACCTATGGGAGATAGTATTGCATGATGGTTAGCGCACTGCATGCACAGGACCTGGCCACAGTCAGGAATCCTGATTCTACCATTTGATGACTGCATGACCCCAGCAAGCAATTACAATTGCTGGGCCTCAATTTTCTGATCTGTCAAAAGAGCTTAATAGGGGTGCCTTCCTCGTAGGGTCATGTGGGAAGGAAGTGATGCATGTCCAGAAGCACGTAAATGTTAGGTCCTTCAGGGAAGGTGCTAGGGTCCTGGGATGGATCTTAGCTCCTCCTCCTTGCATTGCTGTATAGCACGTATCACATTTTTTCAAAGCCCCCGACTACTTCCCTCTTTTCTTGCTAAGCTCTAACTCCCTCCAGAGAAGTGACCATGTCTTAATCACCTTTGTGTCCTGTGAATGGTGTCTGGCATAAAGAAGATACTCGGCGTGGATTACTATGGTGAGAGTCTGCAGATAAAGCTTTGGCAGAATGGCAGCCATGTTTGTATCCTGGTCAGTGCGAACACGGACTCTGGAGCCAGACTGCCTGACTCTGTTCCCCTCCGACACTGTCTGTGACCTTGAGCCAGTTACTCGGCTACTTTCGCCCTCCACGTCCTTCTCCGTAAACGTGGGGAACACAACGGAATCTAACACATGCAGCTACTCTGAGAGTTAAATGCGATGATACGTATAGAAAACCCTCAGTGTGTAGCCTTGGCTTCTTGTAAACTCTCAGTAAATGTTAGCAATTATTATGGCTACTACGGCAAGTTCTGTGCTACGTATCATGTCTTTTAACTCATCTCATTTTTTTAAAAAATATTTTTATTTATTTATTTGACAGAGAGGAGAGAGATCACAAGTAGGCAGAGAGGCAGGTGGAGAGAGAGGGGGAAGCAGGCTCCCTGCTGAGCAGAGAGCCTGATGCGGGGCTCGATCCCAGGACCCTGAGATCATGACCTGAGCCGAAGGCAGAGGCTTTAACCCACTGAGCCACCCAGGTGCCCCAACTCATCTCATTCTTATGACAGCCCCAGTGATAGGCATTGTTACCCCGTTCCACCGATGAAGAAGCCAAGGGGGATGGAGTACAGCTACACACCCAGTATGTGGCTGAGCAGGGGCCTGTGCCACATCTGCTGGGTTGGGGGCCTGGTTCTCCCACCGCTCTCAGCTGTGAGGGGCCGAGAGTGCAGATTCTAGTGTCCGCCCCTCGTGGGGGTGCAGAGCAGGACTGGCAGGGGGCACCCCTGAAACCAGCTCTAGATCCATCCTCATGCTGGCTTGTCCAGGCTGTCTCTGTTCCAGCTCGTGGGTGACTAGCCCCTGTGAGGCAGGACAGAAGCCAGCATGAGTGAGGACAGAGGGACTGATCTCAGGGCTCACTTCTTGTCAGTGTCCAGCTCCCAGGCCCTGGCCTGGCCTCTGAGGAGCCTCAGTGAGGTTTCCAGAAGCCTTCACTGGGGACTGTGCTAGTCTATGATGATGATGATGTGGTTTGAACATCCGCAGAGCATTCCAGTGAGGGGCGCCTGGGTGGCTCAGTTGGTTGAGCAACTGCCTTTGGCTCAGGTCATGATCCTGGAGTCCCGGAATCGAGTCCCACATCGGGCTCCCTGCTCAGCAGGGAGTCTGATTTCCCCTTTGACCTTCCCCCCTCTCATGCCCTCTCTCTCTCTCAAATAAATAAATAAAATCTTAAAAAAAAAATCATTCGAGTGAGGGTTTTCCCAGTGTTTTCCTAAGTGTAGGAAGCAGGCTCACTTCCCTGCAATTTGCATGGTTAACAAAACAAAAAAAACCCCACCAAAATCAAAGCCAAACTCAGGCCCTGTGCCGGCTGTTTCTCAGGTTGGCCTTCGTCACTATCACTGCCATGGTTCTTGAGAACCTTTGGCTCTTTCAGTGTTCTAGAAGCTTCTAGAACATCATAGGTACAATTTTAGCAGATGCGGTATATCTGTCTAGCCTCTATTCCAGTTTGATTGTCCTCTTCCCTTAATCCTGTCATCTGTTATGATTTTTAATTTAATGTTTTGGGGTGGAATAGGGGTACCAGAGAATAGAGAGTTCACATAAAAACAATATTAGGAGATCTGTCTCTGAGCTCACCCGATAGTTGCTTTCTCTCAAATAGAGAAAAGCAACAATTTTCCTTGGTTAGTTTCCCCTTTCTGATGTTCGGTGGGAGTATGGTAAAAAGGATAGATTTTAGAGTCAGTAAGATGTGGGTTCGAATCCTTCCCCTGCCACTTAAAGGCTACTCAATTTTGGACAAGTTCTTTGTGCTCTGAGCCTATCTGCGTCATTCTGAGATGAGTGTGGCAGTGACATCCTCATGTGGTTGCAGTAAGGATCAACCCCTTCTGAGACATGCAATAAATATGAGTTTCCCTGCCTTTAATGTTTGAACAAAGTGAATCCAGACTTCCTTCATAGCTCTTATAAACTAACCAACATATCATTACCATTTTTTAGAAAGTAGCCTTCACTTTCTATGGGTTTTCTAATAATGAGCTTCTTCTTCTTTTTTTTTTTTTTAAAGATTTTACTTATTTATTTGCATAGAGAGACACAGTGAGAGAGGGAACACAAGCAAGGGGAATAGGAGAGGGAGAAGGAGGCTTCCTGCTGAGCAGAGAGCCCGATGTGGGGCTCAATCCCAGGACCCTGGGATCATGACCTGAGCTGAAGGCAGATGCTTAACAACTAAACCACCCAGGCACCCCTAATAACAAGCTTCTATAAGAGAAGGAAGGGACTTTTCATGATAAAGGAGGGCTGTAGGACATCAACAATAGCCCTTAAGCTTGCTGGGTTCTCATTCTGCTGAGGAGAATAATAGATTAGGAGAATAATAATCATTATTAGGCTTATTTTTCTGCTGATTCAGACGGAAGAGTATAAAATACCATCCGGTGCTTATTAGGTGCTAGAAACTATTCACTCCTTTGATCCTTACAAGGACCCTATGAAGGAGGTATTATTATCTTCATTTTACAGACAAGGCTATTAGGCTCAGAGAAGTTAAGAAATCTTGCCCAAGGTGACCCAGCCCATAAATGGTGAAGCCAGGATTTGAATCCTGGTGGATTTATTTCTTATTTCAGGAGTGTTTCCTTTGGGCTTTTCCACTGCTTCAACTCTTGTGATATTAACTTCTACTTTCATCTGTGGATAGAAAAGTGTTAACAGTGGAGATTGAATACCCACTGATTAGGAAAAAAAAAAAAAAATTAAAGCAAAGAAACGGAAACCTGCCATCCCCCTTCTGCCCCCCCAAGAAAAGTAGCACAAGGTGGATGTTCCTGGAATGAGTCTCAGCTGTGGCAGGAGGGGAAGGGAGAACAAAGTTGGAGGATCAAAGACTGTTTTCTGTGGCTGCCCATGGAGTTTCATCCTAAGTATTACAAAGAAATAAGGGCTCTTCCGAGTTCTTAGGACTTTGGCTTTGTGGGAGATAAATTTGAATTCTCTCTTTGTCATTCATCTTGGAGACCAACTCGGACTTGGTTGAGTTCCTTCATTTACTGATACAGAAAAATGGAAACAAATTGGCTCCCTGTTCAATGGCTGGATAATAAGCACCCAAAAAGCATGTTCCCAAGTCACAGCAACAGTACCATGTGAACGTAAATGGGGACTTTGTACATGGAGCTTCTTTGTATACGAATAAGCAAATATAAAGGCTTATTATTGCAAGTGTAGTGGGTGTTGGAGGTTGGAGTGTTGGAGGTTTGAAAATGAAGGGGAGCTGTTTGTGTTCTCTGTTAGAAAGAAATATTAAGTAACTGGGTAGAAATCATTTAAAATAAGCAGTGTTTAGAGGCGTTGTTCCAACTTGGAGGTTGTGTACCTATGAGACCACTCTGAGTGGGTGTGATGCTCGGGAAAGACACAAGGGCCTGAATTATTGGAGGAATGTAGGAAAGAGAGGGTAGAAAAGCACCTGAGCACGGTGTTAAAATAAAAATACAGCGAGGAAGTATGGGGCAAGATCAAGGAGAAGAGAGCTCTTGGCAGAGACTGCTTCTGTAATTTATCCCAGACCCCTTAATTCCTGACCACCACCCTGGGGAGGAGATTATCACCTTCCCCAGCCAGCACAATTGGCTGGTATGGAGGTTGTTAACTTGAGAAAATCACTAGAGATAGTGCTGGACAACTTCAAAAGTCCACTGTCTTTTTCAATGAGCTTGTTGTAAAGGGGCTTAAACAGAATACTAATAACAGCTAAAGATCTAGCTGCAGGTGGCTGTCTAAGTCCAATCAAAATAATTTCCCCCCAGTCTTAGTGGATAAAGGAGGGCAGAATTAAAAAGGGAACCGAGAGTGATTTTTGGCACGGGCACCAGGTCTGTTGTGGAGGAAGACTATTGGTGTTGGCAGTGTGCAGTTAAGTTTTCCCCAGCAACAAATTTCCCTTTCCCCTCGATGGCTTGGAAGGCCTGTACACAAATGCCTTTGTGTCAGTTGTCCACAGCTGCACACACCATGGGGCATTTGCTTTAGTCAACGGTACAGTGGTGGGAGGGCAGGTCATTGGTTTTTGAAAAATCAGAATTATTATACACAGACATATCGCCCCCTTTTCTGGAAGTTTCCATGCTGAATTGAAAATATTCTATTTGAGGATTACAGGCATGACGTCATCAGGGCTTCTTTCTTTGTGGTAGTTTATGTTTAACAAGTGTTCTACCAGAGTTTCTAAAACCGTGTTCCTTGATCATGAATATTAGTCGAATAAAAGATTCGCTTATCAAGTCGAGATTGCCAAATGCCAGGTTGCACAAAATTGGACAAGTATCTTTATTGCAGGACTTTCCAGAGCCTTGAATATACAAATTTGTCTTAAGTCACCTAGGAAGGGATCCATTTTTTTTTTTACCCCCCAATTATCTGACCCTTTGTTTCACTGATGCATCCTGGGAAATACTGCATTCTTTAAATGGGCAGGAGTGGCTCCCCTGAGAAGCAGGTTGAACAGCCATTTCTCTAGCTGTCCCTGGAGAGAGGAGGCCTGAGTCAGGTGTTATACACAGCACACGGTGGCACATAGCCTTGGGGTGTGTGTGTGTGTGTGTGCGCGTGCACACATCTGGGCTGGTGGTTGGAAAGGGAAAAGTAGAAGAGTCCAGCTCTGCCCTCTCCCCTCAGAGACATCCAGGCTTAATGATTTCCTCAAGAACTTTTTCTTCCTAGGCCTCAAGTGTCAAAGCCGAGTCCTAGGTGGAATTGTTGTAAACACTATTCCCAAGTGGCTCAGTATTTATAGCTTGTCATTGACGTAAGTAGATCTCCACAGCTGAAAATAGTGACATCGAGTCATTTGGGCCAATTTGTGAATTTTCCTCAGGGACGCGTGTTCAGGGAAGTAATTTTATGGCAAGAGGAAAGTTGCTGGAAATGGTCATTTTCCTGAGCAGTTCTGTCCTCTTATTTAAAGGAGACAGGACTTTTCAGATGGCTCTCGTCCAGGCACCCTTGTACACTCGGCGAGCCATCTTCCCTGGCTCTGTGAATTCTCATGGGGTTGATCATGGCGCCAGTCTTCTTTCACAGCTGTCTAAAAGGGTTGGAACTCTGGAGGTTTCGGGGTGTGTGAAGGCTTCCCCATTTCCATGTAAGTCGTCTCTGGCTCACTGGGCTCGAGGGGAGAGCCACCCTGCGAGGCATCTCTCCATTGCTCCCAGACCACATAAGCAAACCCAGAGAAGATCAAGCATGGCAGAGCCACAAACGGCCAGCCAGATACACATCTTGAGAAGCAGTCTGGAGATAGCTTCCAGAGGTTTTTTCTAAGCCCTGGTCATGCCATGTGGATTCTCTTTTAGTCATTTAGTAATTAAAGAAGGAAACCTACCCCCAAGAAATGAAGTCAGCAGTCCCATCAGGTCAATCAAAGGATATTGGGAAGGGACCAGGGCTGTCGATTAATCTTCCAGTATCTCTCGAGTCTGTGAAACCCCTTTCATTGGTCTTGCGCATGTTACCATTGCGTTCAAACCGGGTCTGTTGGTTATTTCTTTAAGATGTTAGGCCTGTTTGGAAATTAAACACTTTCTTGGGTTTCATCTCCTTGGACCAATGGCAGACCTGCTGGGGTGATCCTAAGAGGACACATTGATAAAAGCCTTAATGGGGCCACGCAATGGGAAAAAGCCAAAACGAATTAGCTTGCTGTGACATGGCTAACATCATTGCGTTTATATATGTTTCATTAAGCGGGGGCTTGACAGCTTTATGAAGAAACAGTGGGGTTTGCAATGCAGGAAGGCCCTGTCACCCTGCCAAAGCTGATGGCATCCTGTGCCATGCGCGCTCTTTAATAGAATAATATTTGCGCAGTGAAAATGTCATTTTAAATGACTGATTTGATAATCCCTTAAGCTTTTAAATGATCTGCAAAGTCTGGAAACTCTACCCCAGTGTTTAAAATTGACGGGAACATTAATGAACGCAAACATTAAAGGATGGTCCCTAGCTTTGTTTCCTGAGCCCGACGTTGCTTACTGGGGTTTCTCTCCTTTTGTCTCATGTGCCCTTTCTGCCACACCAGTGTGTGGAGTGTGTTCACAGAGCAGCTGCACAGGTCTTCGCTGCAGGGATGCTTTTGGGGAGGGGAGCTCAGCCTGCAGTGGGACCTGGATTTACCACAGTTTGCTGCTAGCACAAAGCTCCCTCGTGCAGAGTAGAAAAGACACCCCCCTCTGGGAGGGAGTTTGCAGGAAGTGTCCCCTCTGGGCAGAGCAATTAGCAAAGGGCTTGCTTCTCTCCAGCTGGTGTGTCCTGAGCCCAGGTCTTAGCTCAGTGAGCGGTAAGTAGAAGGGATTTAAGCTCTTTACAGCCTCTCAGGGCATGTCCTGCATAACCAGATGCAGCATCCCTGGTGAGGTCTACCTTGTTCTTTCCAAAACCCCTTTGGGGCGGGATAAAAGCCTCTTTTCCCACAGACAAATATCCTGTGTTATATGAGATTCTGAGTGGGCCTTTCCCTGGGGGAAAGAAGCCCCACTCACTCCTTCCTCTCTTCAATGACTGGAATAGGATAGGAAGGCTGATGTAGCAGAGAGTGCCTTCTTAAGGATTGAGCATTATGATGTGAGGCTTGGCAAACTACAGCTTGGGGGCCAAATCTGGCCCCTTGCCTGTTTTTATAAATAAAGTTTTATTAGAACATAGTCATGCCCATTCATTTATTGTCTATGATGGCCTTTCTGCTACAATGGCAGAGTTGAAGAATCATGATGGAGGCTGAATGGTTCACAAAGCTTAAAGTATTTGCCATCTGACCCTTTATAGAAAAGTATGTGGACCCCTGCCCTTGAACACTGGGCAAAATGAGGTAGGATCCCTGGCCTGAATTCTGGCTCTGTCAATTCGTGGTTTGTCATTTCCTTCAATTCCTTAATATCTCTGTTCCTCAGGTTCCTCATAAGTAAAATGGATATAATAATGCTGCCCTCCCCCACTGTGTGCAGCTGTTACGAAGATTAAGTGAATGAACAAAGGGAAAGTACAGTCCATATGTGTGTTATTATCCATTTCAGGTCTAGTGTGGTCTAACTATGAGACCTTGGAGAAGGCCCCTGGACCTTTTTAGAGCTGTTTCCTCATCTGTAAAGCAAGAAGTATGCTCTAGATCAGCACTCCTCCAACTTTAACGTGCATATGCTTAGCTGGGGAGTTTGGTAAAATGCACATTCTGATTTGGTAGGTCTGGGGTGGGGGCTGAGATTCTGCCTTTTTTTTTTTTTTTTTTAAAGATTTTATTTATTTATTTATATATTTATTTATTTAGAGTTCAAGCAGGAGGATGGGGCAGAGGGAGAGAGAGAAAATCTCAAGCATACTCCCCGATGAGCACAGAGCCCGACACAGGGCTCCATCCCATGACGCTGAGATCATGACCTGAGCTGAAATCCAGAGTCAGACACTTAACCAACTGAGCCACCCAGGCGCCCTGAGATTCTGCATTTCTAACCAGCTCCCAGGTGGTGGTGCTTGTGCTGCAGCTGCACTGGGGACCACACATTGAGTAGCAAGGGGCTAGATGATTTTGCTCACCTTCCCTGGTGGTGTGATCAATGAGCTGCCTTGCAAAGGCTGTTTGCAGGGACAGTCACTTTCCCAGCCACCCTTCTCCCACCATCTGCACTGGTGGCGGGGTCCTGACTTGTTTCAGCTTGTAGCCTACCTCTGCATCTGTTGTAGGGCACTGGTGAGGTAAGATGGGGATTTTTCCACTTCTTGAGGGTTCTGGTCAAACCTTTCTTCTGGCAGCTAGGTGGCTTGACAGAAGCAGTTGGTGGCAGACCAGAGTCTCCCTGGCTGTCCCCAAGACAGCCTGAGCACAGCAGAGGGAGCTGGGCATATGCATGTAGGGAGGTGGGTGGTAGAGAAGCGCGTCAGGGGGGTTGTTCATGACAGCAGGCATCAGGTCAAGGTCCTGGGTTAGTCCTTGATATCCTGGGGGGCAGGACAGGGTTATGATGTAAAAGCACTGGTTTTTAGATTTGGATAAACTTGGGTTCAGATCTCAGCTTCACCTTTTCCAGTGGTGCTTGGGGAAGATCCTGAACCTCCCTGAACTTCAGTCTTCTCAGAGACTTGTGAGAATTAAATGAAGCTCTATATGTTTCCCTGTTCCGAATCCTCTGGGACTCCCTCTGACTGCATCTTGGATCCTACTTAGCTCAGTCGCTGGTACTAATAGAAATTCAGCAAAATTTCAGTCAACAAAAATCAGGCCATGGACACCCTACACATAATATATTTTTACAGAGGAAAATAAGAAGGGCTAAAACAGGCATTTAATTGATCCTCAACATTTTAGTCCTTCTGCTCATAAGATGTGGCACCTCTGGCACGGTCCTTCAGTTCTTTGTGTCTCAGTTGCTTCATCTGTGATGGCAGGAAAACAGTTGGGCTGGTTTGGTGGGGCTGTTGGGGGAATGAGATGAGAAAAGATAGCCTCAGTTTTAGTGCAGCTCTGGCATCCTGTGAACACTCACTAGCTTTAGCGCATCTTGTGGTTATTGTTTCAAGATCCCAAGGCACACTTGCTTGTGGCTAGAAGATGTTGCTGGGCAGTGGTTGTGGGATCCCTGCACAATAATGGCCCTTAAAGTGCTTTAAAAACTAGTTCAGGATGAATGCTCATCCCCTGATTGGGAATGCTCTCCCTGATTGGAAATGCTCTCCTCGGTTGGGCATGCTCTCCCTCATTGGAAATGCTTTCCCTCATTGGGAGTGCTCTCCTTGGTTGTGGGTGCTCTCCCTGTTTGGGAGTGTTCTCCCTGGTTGGGAATGCTCTCTGGTTGGGAATGCTCTTTCTGGTTGGGAGAGAAAGGCTCCAGGCAGACCAGATCCGTGTTGTTCAACTCTAATGGGTTCTGGACACTTCTTTTTAATGCTTGTTGCCCAGCACACTCTCCAAAGTGGCCATTCTAGGCTTCATCACTTATATCTTGAAGTCGTCTTTGAGGCTCTGTTCTTTGCTCTAAGTACTAGCCTCTCATCAGGACCCTGGATTCTTCCTCCACCATAGTGTCTACTCCTCCCTGTTCCCATCCACCCCAGGTGCCTCAGCCTCCCTACTCCCCCATCTGGCCTGCTGCAAAGCTTGAGGCCAGCAGGTTTCAACCCTGACCCCACCGAAGTCACCTGGCGAGGCTTTAAAAAGAAAATAGAATCCTAATGCCCTAAGCCCCAAGATTGCGATTCAGCTAACCGGGAATGGAACCTCAGACATCTGTGTTTTAAAATCTCCCCAGGTGATTCCAATTTGCAGTCCATGTTAAGAACCTCTGTTAGAGGCTTTCCTGCATTCAGCTGCAAAATCAGGAGCCCAACAGCTTTTATAACTTCACTCCTCACCTGCAGAGAGGAGCCAGTGCAGTCAGATAGGACGCTCGAACTCCAGCTCCGACGCCTTCCCCACCATTCACAACCAACCGACCAACGACGATTACCTTATATCCTTCACTGAATTGAAAGCTTCTTGGGAAAGGATCAACAGCTTGCTTAATTTTGTACCTGCCACAATATTTAGCAGGGCTTCTCACATAGTAAATATTCAATACGTAATCACTGGGCTGATTTATAGTTGTGTGCCCCACAGGGTCTAGAACAGTTGTGAGAGTATAGTAAACACTCAATAAATATTTCTTGATTGACTGATTGATGTATCTACTCAAAACCTATAGAAGAAAGGGAGGAAACAGAAATAATTCCTAGCCCTAGAGGAGTAAGTAGGTAAGGCAGGGTAAGTGCTGCAGGTAAGTAATTTAACTCCCAGTGCCTTTGCTCCTGGTATGGGTGCATGCAAGAGCCCATGGAAACACACACATACACGCACACACATACACACACACACACCAGTTCTTGGAACGCAGGACTTGTTCATCTACTTAGATGATCCTATCACTGTCATTCAGTGAGACCTGAAATATTAAATGAGAACAATATCAGTTTAGTTTGTCATGTTCAACGTAAGATAATTTCACATAATAGTACTTTGAAAACCACCACGCACATGCAAGTTAGTACAAACGGGTTGTACTGGGTAGAGGGAGGATGCCTGGCTCCTAGTCTCAGGGCTGCCACTCACCTGTCAGGCAACCTTGGTGATGTCCCTTAACTTCCCTGACCCTTGGTTTCCTCTTCTGAAAAATCAGGCTTTGGATTAAATCAGCAATTTCTCCCTCCTGAAATACATTCCAAAAATGTTGGTTTCTCAGAATACGAAAGATATTAATAGGTGTTCAAAACAAAGCAACCAACAAACAAAAGTTTTGAGGAACAACTAAAAGTTGTTTGGGATTCTGGTCAAGCCAAATGAAATAACTCAGGACTTCTTAGAGCCTTTTTATTTGTTTGTTTACTATGACGGTCCAAGAGGATGGAGACAGGTTTCCCTCAGACCATTGGCTCTGAAACACATTCTTTTCTCCCCCTGGAATATTCACTAATGATCTGAAGAATTTGCCAGCTGGTCCTCGGTGGTGGTGGCTGAGTGTGCCCTGGTATTTTGCCAGGACAACCATTCCGTAGGTTGTCTTCAGGCACTGACTCACTGTGAAGAAAATCTCTTTGCCTGTGGTACTTGCATTTTGGTTCCCCCGGCATTTAAGTCTTACCTATGGTTCATTAACTCACTTCTTTCTGGAGGTCTTCCCACTTTACTCCATCCCATGGTGCTATCCCTGGGCTTTAAATCTATTAAGGCAACTGAGTAAGAAGTGAAAGTTCTTTGGCGTCACCGGGTACCGTCTGAATCCTCATTCCATCAGTTGTGTGGGTACCTGGCCAAGTAACGTAGCTTTTCTAAATCTCATTGTGCTGATCTGAAAACTGTGGAAAATACCCTGTGGACATTTGTGGTCCTGCCCAGCATCCCTTTGTCCTTCATGTAGTAAATCATTAAATGAAATTTCCCTCTGGAGTTCATGCCAGCCACACTCTTAGCCCAGCGGTGGGTCGGTGTCCAGAGCTGAGGCAGTCAGGATATCATATTTCCCTGGATTCCCAGGACATCCACATTTCCATGGGCATGTGACCTAATCAAGATCAATGGGACACAAGCATGATTTTGCTGATATTTCTAGAGGGGAGGCTCTTGCTCTTTTCCACTGGATTTGGAGCTTAGGGAAGATAAGATCTGAGTATGGTGCAGCCATCTTACAACTGTGAAGGGAGAGTTTTTCTGAGAACAGAATCAACAAAGTGGAATATAGACTTAATGGTTGAAATTTCAGCAGCCATTTGGACCACGAAGTGACTTTGGGGACAAAAACTGTAGAAGATGCCCAGGTCCCTATTGTTATGAAGTAACATTCCAGTTTTGGACTATTTCTTATCGTTTTGAAAGTGGGAAATAAACTTCTATTACATTTAAGCCCCTGTGATTTTTTTCTGTTATTTATAATTGAAAATTATATCCTTAATCCTAACCCATTGTTTGAGTCCAGTTTTCTGTTTTCTTTGCTTTTTGGTTTGTTTTTAGACAGAAAGAGTCCTTTCTGATGTATTCGCTCACCTCCATGGCAGGATTTTGTTATGGGCTGAACTGAACCCCCCATCCCCTCAACAATTACTAATTTAAATCCTAATCCCAGGACATCGGACTATAACCGTATTTGGAGACAAGGGCTTTAAAGAGGTAATTAAGTTAAAATGAGGTCTTTAGAGTGGACCCTAATCCAGCAGGACTGGTGTCCTCATAGGAACAGGAAACCTAGGCACAGATATGAATGAGCATAGAAGAATGACCATGTGAAAACAGAGAAGATGGTCACCTATGAGCCAAGGAGAGAAGCCACAGAATTAAAACAAATCTGCCAACACCTTGCTCTTGAATTTCTAGCCTCCAGAGCTGCAAGGAAATACATTTCTGTTGCTTAAGCCACTGGTCCATGGTACCTTCTTATGGCAGTCCTTGCAAATTAATACAGAAGAACTGAAATAATCATGTATATAGAGCATCTAGCACAGGGTTTGTGCCCAGGAGGCCCTCAACACATGTTACATCCTTTTCCCCATGTACTAACTCATACTGTCAGGAAGCCTTCTAGGACACAGTGTGCTCCATTTTCCTAACTAGATCCTTGAAGTCTCCACAGCACCCGACTCAGGACTATTATGCACACTGGAACACTCAATAAATGCTTATTGATTAATTAGGACTCCCTAGGCCTTGCTAGGCAGGCAGAGATGGATTAAGTTGTTTAATAAAGTCTGTCCTAATGCACCAAAACCCTATGCAGGTTTCTGCTTTAAAGGGAGAAGGCAGATTTTACAGCTGGTTGAAATACACTGGAAGAAGCTGTCAGGGAAAATTGTCCTGGAGATGGAATTGACAGAGTGATGGCCAGGCAGCCCTTTGTATCAGTTTCAAGCCTCCAGTTATGTCTGTTTTAATCTGGAGGATGCTTTGCTAATGAAGTGAGTGAGTGTGTGAATCTCAATAAAGCCAAGTTAATGTTGTTAGCATTTGTGGCCATCAGTGCCTCACTTTGGTCCAACAGGGAGCTTTTTTTTTTTTTTCTTTTTTTCTTTTTTTTAATCCTTCTTCCGAGCTGTAATAGGATGGAAATATTCTTGCTCGCTGTTATTTTTGAGAACTGTAAGTGAATGTTGGCCCTTCTGCCCCTTAAATCCATAGCAACAAACCTATTCCTTTTAAAACCTAATTTCAAAACGGTGGCTAGACCTAGAAATCTATCCTTTTAAGCTCAAATGTGGCATGGCAGAGGTTATATCTTCACTCCTGTAATTTTCCGCTGGGGAGCAACTAGACCTTCGCTAACAAAGTATTGGTTAAATTTCACCCACTGGGAAAAAGAAAACTGACAAAAATGTGTCACATTGCCCGGGTACAGGGCTGCAGAGTATTTTTTTGCCAGTAGCTGGTAAAGATAGGAAGATGTTCCTTGATCCTTTGCCTT
The DNA here is from genome assembly GCA_028534135.1 of Potos flavus. Classification (NCBI taxonomy): domain Eukaryota; kingdom Metazoa; phylum Chordata; class Mammalia; order Carnivora; family Procyonidae; genus Potos; species Potos flavus. The sequence continues at coordinate 157,916,940 of CM052883.1, forward strand.
TCCCCAAGTAAAGGGCTGGATAATGTATTTATCTGTATAATTAAATAAATGTGAAAAAACAAAAGCAAAAATAAACCAAACCCATGTTTGTCCGAGCTCTAGAAAGCTTTTCTTGAGATAAGATGAAGGAGGAAAGGCGAGATGGAATTATTCAGATAATTTCTAATGCTCTTGTCCACTTTGTGTAGGGGGATGGTCTCAACCCCAGAGGCCTAGCCTTTCCGGGGGGTTGGCTCTTTTCACACTATTATCAGAATAAGCTTTTTGAGAGTATCAGCTGTAAAACCACGCAGTTGTTTTCCAACGGGTGCCGTGGAGGGTCCATTAGATGAATGAGTCCTTGTAGGTACATTATAAGAATAATCTTGCATCACTGGGGCTACTGGCTCACCTGATACTTCTTACTTTTTAAATATCCTTGCATCTGATTCTGCCAGAAGAAATATATATATTTTTAAAAATGTTGATTATTAAGCATCCCATTGTTTTGTGGCCGAGTGATTTTTCCTTACCAGCTAGCATCAGATGACATGAAATGTAATGGTCATAATTATTGCAAGATAAAGTTTTGGAAAAAGTTTACCATTATTTCTGTATTTCAATCTTGGAATAAGGTGAGAAGGATCTCACAGTTAAATGTTAGTTTTCAGATGTTTGGCTTCTTTTATTTTGGTCTAAAGTTTACAAAGAGTCTGCATACAGGTGTGTGTGTGTCTGTGTGTGTGTGTATGCGCGCGCGCACGTGCGTGCGCGTGTCTAAAAAGAGAAGAGGAAGAGTCCATTTTTGACTCTTAGAGATATCTGCAAGGCTGTTAGTTTACCTGTGGTCAGCAAACCCTGATAGTCAGAGAGAGGGAAAGATTCCCGTCGTTCCTCCCTGTATACACAGGGCATCCTTGGGGCTGATGTGCAGATGTGTAGCTTTGCCAACTGTCAGGCTCAGGCTCTGTCCAAATGCCTTCTTCAGGAAGCAGTCCACGCTCTCCCCAGCATCACCCAGTGGCTGAAAGTCAGACTGGACAGCGGGAGTACTAAAGGAGTTAGGGTGGAGGCAGCAACCATGGGTGGGTGGTAGAGGGTCTCTTCCAAGGGAGATGACAAACATTTAGCATACTGAGTGCAGAAGTATGTGTTATAGAAGGGGGCCAAAGATGGCCTCTGTATATTGGCCCTTAGGTTGTTTATTTCTTCACTGCAGACTGAGAGCCAACAGCTCAAAAGCCTACTTGTGCCAAATTTAAATTTTATATATTCAATTATTTAAAAAATAGTCCAGGGGAGCCTGGGTATCTCAGTTGGTTAAGCATCCGACTCTTGATTTCAGCTCAGGTTGTGATCTCAGGGTGGTGGGATTGAGCACTGTGTTGGGGTACCCACCTCGCCCCCACTCCCGGCCCTGCTTGTGTGGAGTCTGCTTGGGATTTTCTCTTTCCTTCTCCCTCTGCCCCCCCTCCCCTTGCTCATGTGTGTGCAAGCTCTGTCTCAAAATAAGTAAATAAAATCTTTAAAAAAATAGTCCAGACAAGCATAATTTTAGCCATTTAGGGCCATTGATAAGGTAGAGTGTTGTGGTTATAAAACCTCATGCTGTGAGGGCCCTTTGGAGAGAGACTCCCTGCCATGCTGCTCACCCTAGACATCACTGAGACATATAAGCTCCTCTTTGGTCCCCTTTCTCCCAGAGTTCCCTGGCCTTGCCTCCCCTTCTGGATGTAGCTTCCTTCGGACAGTCTCATGCTCTGAGGATCATGCAGCCCTGCCCAAGTGCTTCCCAATACGGATTGTTGTGTGTACTGCCACTCATGGTCATACCTTTGTCCTTCATTGGACTCCCAACTCCTCAAACCCTCTATAGCATGTTAGGATCAAGGCCCTTTAGCACTTGGCTGTCAGTCCATACTTCGTCTCCAGACCAAAGGCCTGCCAACAGAAAGTACCCGTCTGACTGCCCCATTTTATTTTTTTCAACTCTTCTCGAATTGAAAGAATGCTCAGTCTTGCAAAGCTTGTCCAGTCTGAACCACTCCCAGAAATAAATGGTTTCACCTGCTAAGAGGCAACCATTGACTGCGAATGCCGGTATTGTTTAAGTAGAGTGGAAAGTACATAGATGCTTATTTTATTGTTCTATAAACTATAGTTATATTTCAGCCTTTGTGTGATGTATATAGTAATGAAATGTAAAAGAATCAAGGTTTTTTTTTTGGTAGCAGAAGACACAAGGGAAAGAGTGGGGTTTGTGGTGAAGAAAAACATGAGAAGTAGAAATAAAATGAGCGCCTGATTATTTCCTGGCTTTTACCGGTCTTCTTCCTAGAACTACATGACAGGCTTTTTGAGAGTGTGGAAAAAGGTCTTTGTGTCCTAGTAAAATATTGAATTCATATTTGTTCTCAATGAATATTGCTGATGAATGAGAAGCTAAGGAAGGGGAAGATGACGGGGAAGAGAAGAGATAGAAGGAAATTGGATAAGGGCTTAGACTGGAAGAGAGAAAACTATAAAAGGAAGCTGAGCCATGTAGCCTTAGGCAAGTCTTTGAGCTTCAAATTCCTAACGGTGGAAGGTGGTAAGAGGCAGCTCTGCCTGGTGGTGGGAAATCCCATGGAAATATAAGGCCTTTATTGGAGCAGAGGTACCTTTGTGTATTTTACCTTCTCCTCTGCCAAAAACACCATGGAGGTAGCCTTCAGAAGAGTGGGTGGTACCTGGGCACCTGGAGTCACTTGGAAAGTCTCCGAGGTTTGGAGGAAGGTCCCCGTAACCCACTTCAGAAGACAGAAGAGCAGCCTCTTTGTTTGGGGGTGACACCATTGAGTTATATTGTTTGTATTTTTATGGTTGAGAAGGCAAAGTCCAGACCTCTGGGCATGAATCCTAGGGGAAGAATGGGGCCTTGGGATTCTGTGTTAGCAGATTCCGGCCCCCAATTTCACCTGCTTTCTGGGCCCAAGCAGTAGCCAGATGTGGCCGCAAAGCACTGAGTGCTAAATCTTGGGGCCCAATGTGGATGCTGCTTCAGAGGAGCGGGGCACTGAGACACTAGGTGATGCTCCTAGGAGGAACTGTGGTCACCTGCATAGGAATCTCCATCTTGGAGGAATGTTCTCAGCCAGTTGGGATTATCAAAGGGTCAAAGGAGTCTCAGAAGAGAATCGGACTCCTTGCTAGTAAGGCAGGTGGAGATTGGAGACAATGGCTTTCCCCTTGATATATGCAGAGCAGTTCTGACCATATATATTATGATTAAACATGCTGCATGCCTCCCACAGATGATCAACCAAATATGTATTCCAAGGCAAGACAAGAACAACTATAAAAAGATTTAGGAAGATGCCAAGGTTATTGATTGGAACCGTCTATTCTTCTGAATTATGTGGCATTGCTTGGGCCATTTCCCTGGTGGAATCACATTAGAGACTATCACTTTCATACTGATTTCTACAGCATGCGGGCAAAACCAGAGGGTTGAAAAAGCCTTTATAGTTGCAAATCATGGATGGAACCCCACTGAAACTAGTTTCAAAAAGTCAGAAAAAACTATAGAACTTAAAAGCTTCTCCCAACTGTTTTAGATTTCAGTGCCCCCTGGGATTGATAGCCCATTTTTTTGACTGCGCATCGGAAAAGCAGGCAGTTTCTGGAAGGTTGTGGGGGCTCTTCCAAGGTAATTAGGTCACCTGGCCTGAATGGGGTCCTTATAGAGACCTTCTTTAGCAGTCTTTAATTAATCAGGTAACTCTTTACCCCAGGCACCAACATTCATTATTTGTTTTTCTAAGTCCCTTCTCTTAACAACAACAAAATATCTCTTCTAATATTGGTATGAGAAACCTGGACTATTTTTTGAAAATTTTAAGCAAGATTCTGCCCCCTCAACCCCTATTACAGAAAATTGAAAAAAGTGGTAAAAAGTAGAAAGAATCAAAAAGTCTTCCATTATTCTACCATTCTGAGACAATCAAGCTACATTTTGGCACACATACACATATGTATTATATGCATATACAATGTATCTAGTTGTTAAGTTGTGGACATAATTGAGATCATATGGAACTGAACAAATGAATACTTTTGTGCTTTTTGGCTTAATATTTGACATAAGCATTTCCCCATATTACCAAAAACTCTTTATAAACATTTTAAATAAGTGAATAACATTTTCTTTTGAATGTACCATAATTTGCTTATCCAATCTCCCAATCTGAAACATTTCAGTTGTTTCCAACTTCTTTGTTATTATAAATAGTACTGCATTTAGCATCTTTGTGCATGATTCTGTTTTTCCTGTTCTTAGGCTGAATGGCTCGACTGATAGGAATATTTTTTGAGCTCTTCATGCACCCCGCCAAAACACTTTTCAAAAAGATTATACCACTTAGAGTTCACCAGAAGTGAGCTCCCTTTCACTCTACCTCATCAGCACTGGGTAATCCTATTTTTAAGAAAATGACTAATTTTAGAGCTAAAAAGCTGCATCTTATTACTTGAACTGTTGCCTGTTTTTCTTTCTTTGCTTGCCATTCTATTTTTGCTTGTGACTTTTCTATGCAGTTTGTCCACTTATCTGTTGCTCTATTTTCCAAAGCCCCTTATATATGTATATGATATTTATAATTTTTGTATGGTATTAACTGTAAATATTTTGTCTTTTGTCCTTTTATTTTTAAATGCATGAATTTTAGATTTTTTGATTGCTTCCTTGTTAAAACTTCATTTTAGACATTTAGAGATTAAATACTATTCACTTACATGTTCTTACAGTTTTGTTTTAATCATTATAACTTCTTATGTTTACCTTTAAATATCCCTAGAATTGACTTGGAAATATTTCTGAGATTTTTAAAAAATATTTTATTTATTTATTTATTTATTTATTTATTTATTTATTTATTTGAGAGAGAGAGAGAGTGCATGCACGTGTAGGCAGAGGAGCAGAAGGGGAAGGAGAGGGAGAGAATCTCAAGCAGACTCCGTGCTGAGTGTGGAGCCTCATGCAGGGCTTGATCTCATGATCCTGAGTTCATGATCTGAGCTGAAACCAAAAGTCAGGTGCTTAACCGACTGAGCCACCCAGGTGCCCCCTAAAATGTTTTTAAATGGACTTCTCTTTCCAAATGGCTGATTGTCACAGCTTTATGGGCTAATGAGATCTTCATTTTTCTACTGATTTGTGATGACTCTATTATTAAGTGCTGAAATTTTTACATATATTAGTATTGGGCTGAAGGCTAAATGCATATGCTGTTTTATTAATTGTTTTAAAATATGGCAGAGCTAGTACCCTCTCATTACTTATGTTTTTTTTCATTACTTATGTTTTTAAGAAATGTTCTTGATTATTCTCAGATATTTATCCTGAAAGATGAGCTTTAGAATTATTTTGCCAAGGTTAAATAAAAGTCTCATTGGAATTTTCATCAGTATTATTACAGAAATCATGACCAACCAAATGAGAACAACAAAGGCTACTTATTTAGAGTTTTCTATAGCAAGGGAATTAGCCACCATCACTTGTGTTTTGGCGGAGACTCAAAGGCAGGCAGAGGAGTGGGAAAACTTTATAGTGGAGAGAAGGGAGGGTCTCAGGTGTGCCCTGATGGGAGGCTATTGGCATAGAGAGGCTGGAGGTAGGTGGACGGGAAGGGGGGCATCTTATGTGATTGGTTAGGGGTACATATTTGGCTTTCTCCAGTTGGTCCTAAATTGTCAGTGGGGAAACTAGGTGACAGTGACAAAAACTAGGGAAGCTGTCAATTATATTAATAAAGTCCTGGTCATTTTGAGCTAATAGTTACAGAAGTTATTGTTTAACTTCCTGGATTGTTACTAGAGTTAATACACTCTAGTAGAGACTTCCTACAAGTCTGACTTCATGGGCCGTTTATTTTAGATAAGGGATGGGTTTCCTGGAGCAGTAGCTGCAGTTGTGGGTCAGAGATCTGCTTTCACGCAATGCTTGGCCCTTGTCCATTTGTATATTCAGTCTCTCGTATTAAAACTATCAATTAACTCAAGAATCGGTAACCTGATACTATTCAGTATTCTCATCCAAGAAGTAACTCTTGATTTTTACCTTTACTCAAGAGAGAGTTTTGAGTTTACTTCTTATGGATCGCTCATGTTGCTTTTGAAAGTTATTTCTAGATAGACTGTGTAGCTTTTGTAGCTTTTGGGCATGGGCTATTTTATTGTTCTGTATTAAATTTTTTTTTGTTTAATTTTAAGTAATCTCTACTCCCATTGTGGGGCTTGAACTCAGGACCTCAAGATCAAGAGTCGCATGTTCTACCGAATGAACCAGCCAGGTGCCCTTATTCTGTGTTTTTAATCACTGATAAGTGGTACAAATTAAAGCTAATTACTTCTTAAAATATTTTTCTGGTTCAGATAATTTGCAAAACATGAATTTTCTAGGCACATAAGTATCTCCTCCTACTGAAAATACAAATGCCTCTGACTTTTGTTTCAGATTTTATTGCATCATGAAGAGTTTCCATACAGTGTTAATTGCAGCAGTTATGATGGGAATTCTTATTTTGGTCTCAATTTTAAATGAGGATGGCTTTAGGGGCTATATTTTACTATTTAGTGTGTATAGTAAAGATTGAGGATGATCATCATATTCAGGAGAAAGGAAACTCTAAGTACCCTATTTTTAGTTTTAAGTAATTGTTCAATTTAATATTGAATTGTATTGAATATCTTTTCAACCCTCTTTTGGTAAGATAATGCACTTTAAAATTTACTGCCCCTACCTGAGCTACTATATCACTAGATTTTGTTTTCTGTTACTAGATTTTTAACACTTATATTACTAAACTCACACTTGGCTTTTGAAAATTATGATTTTCATGTTTATTAGCACCTTCGTTAAAACTTTAATATCTGTGCATAAGGGCTATTGCCTATTGTGTTGACCATCCCTAGACTTGTTAATTCACAAGAAGGATACACAAAATTCAGCATGCAGATAGTCATACTCATGCGATGATTTACTACAGTAAAAGAATATGGAAAATCAGTGAAGGGAAACCAGGCACAAGCTTCCGGGAGTCCTCTCCTGATGGAGTCACACTAGATGCATGTAATTCCCCTGGCAACGAATGTCACAGCTCATGTGAAATGATGTCTATGAAGGAAGCAGCTCATTACAGACCCAGCGTCCAGGGTTTTTACTGGACGCTGATCACACAGGCAGCCTGAGCTAGGCAGATACCAAAATTTCAGTCTGCCAGAGGGAAAGCTGGTGTTCAGCATAAAACATACCATTGGCACAAACAGTTTAGGTACAGTGAGCCATTCTTATCAATTAGGGGGATTGGAACCCTCCTGAATTCCAAGTTCCCAGATGCCAGCCAAGGGCCAATCTTGTAAGTAGTTCTTTCTAAGATTAGCAGTCAGGCTCGTTAACTCCTCTCTGTACACCTATGTTTGTGTGTATGTGTTTGTGTGGTCATGTGCCATTTTGGCAGCGTTTGGTATCACAGTGAAGAGAACTTTATGAAATAAAGTGGGCAGAGTCCTTTCTCTGTGTGTGTGTGTGTGTGTATGTGTGTGTGTGTATGTGTATGTGTAAGGGGACAGTTTACACAGAATGAGAATTTTCTGCTCTTTGAGGATTTATAAGAACTTACCTAAAAATTACGTGGTATATGAACAATGAATCTTGGAACACTGAAAAAATAAAAGTAATTGGGGGAAAAAAATTACATGGCTCCAGAATTTTTGTGGGGGGGCAGTAATTAAAAATTAACCTACTTCTTCTTGAGTCAGTTTGTTAATCTTTACCCACCCCTGCCCTGCCAAAAGTTATCCATTTCACTGAGATTTGCTAATCTATTTACACACCTGGTGAATTTTTCACTTGTAATTTTAAAATCTTCTGTGTACCCATTCATCTATCATCTTTCATTCCTAAATGTATTTATTTATGATTTTACTTTCTGTTTTTATTGATTAGCTTATCCAGGGATTTGTTTGTTTTATTGAATTTTGAAAGAACCAGTTCTTACTATCATCTATCAATTTTGTTTTTCTATTTTTTAAAATTCATTTATGTATTTATTTATCTTCATTATCTTCTTTCCTTGCTTGAGATATAGTTTGTCATTTTTTCTTTAGTTTCTTGAGTTGAAAAACTCAAAAACATTATCTTATTTTTTAAAAAAATAATACCAAATGTTCAAGGCTACATATTATAGAAAGTACAGCTTTAGCCATGTCCTATAAATGTATATGTATATAATTATCTGCTGTTGTGCTCTTTATTTTTACCTTAGCCTTATGATTATTTAGGACAGACACTTTTCTTTTTAATTCCCAAGTGTTTAGAAAGGTTTCTTTTTGGGTTTATTTAAATATTTTTTATTAACTTCTAATTTTATTGCATTGTATTCAGAGAATGTGGCTGAAGGGATTACCCAGAAGCATAGCCCGAGACAAGGACTTGAGTACAAGTAGATTATTTGGGAGGTGATGGAAATACTGGTAGAGGAGTAAAAAAGTAAATCAGAGAAGGGAAGACAGCAATATTTAGTAAAAATAGGTCCCTATAGCACTTGCTATTTATTTATTTATTCCCTCCTTTTAAAATTGGGGAGTAAGGTATATATGATGAAAACCATTGGTCTTAAGTATATAATTTGATGAATTTTTCTAAATATATACATCCGTGTAACTTGTGCCCCTATTAAGGTGTAGAGCATTTCATCACCCCAGAAAACCCCTTTCAGTCATCTCTCCCTCCTCCAGGCAATCATTGCTCTGACTCTATCTCTATAAACTAGTTTTATGCATTCTATAACTTTATATAAAAGGAATCCTACAGATGTACTCTTTTGTGTCCAACCTCTTTCCCTCAGCATAACATCAGTGAGATTTTGTGCATATCAACAATTCCTTTTGTCGCTCAGTCGTATTCCACTGTGTGAATATACTACACTTTGTTTACCCATCCTTCTATGGATGGGCATTTGAGTAATTTCCAGGAGAATATATGAGTAAAGTTACTGTGAGTGTTCTTGTACACTTTTTTTGGACATACGTCTTTTTTGTTGAAACTGCTGGGTCGTAGAGCAGAGGTATGCTTCACTTTATACGAAACTGCCAAATAACTTTCCAAAATGGCTGTACTATGTTCCACTCCTGCCAACAAGGTGTGAAAGTTCTAGTTGCTCCACATTCTTGCCAACATTTGATGGTGTTAGTATTTTTAATTCTGGCTATTTGAGTGCATGTGAAATGATATCTCATCGTGGTTTTTAATTTGCATTTTCCTGGTGACTTATGAAATTGAGCACTGTTCATGTGCTGATTGGCCATTTTTATAACTTCCTTTGTAGAATATTCATTCAAGTCTTGGGTTATAATACCTTTTTATTATTAATTTGTAATAGTTCTTTATATATTCCATATACAAAATAGCTTTGGAATTGCCAGCCATCTTGTTAAAATATATATTCCCTGGGCTGCACTTCAGACCTCCCATACAAGATTCTTGGTCAGGGTGGGCTCTGGGAATTGAAATTTATGCCAGCGCTCCTGATGATCCTGATGCACAATCAGGTTCAAAAACCACTGGAGAGGAAGAAACGCCAGACTGGGCATTGAATGACCCAGAGATGACTCTAGTGCATTCACTAACTCAGCTCTTCCCTCTGGTTCCCAGTGTTGCCATCTGTGCAACGAGGGAGTCTACTAATTGACAGCTGAAGCCCCTTCTGGATTTAAGGTGTTTGGTATTATCAGCTGCACTAGGATTTTCCAGCTTGGCAAGCCAAAGACTGGTTGGCACGTATGGCTCCAGCCAAGCCACACATACTTCCCCGAACATGTCTGACAATCAGGTTGAGGCAAGAGAACTGAAAACAGACACTGCAGCTCCAGCATGGGAACAATCTTCGAAGGACCCAATGAAACAGCCGTTGGCTGGAAGCTGTCGAGCAGCAGCTGGTTGAGTCTATGAGCTTCTTGCAGCTGTTTGCGATATGTCAAATGAATTTTTGTTTTTATGTGTTAATGTACTCTGAGCTATTTTACAGTGTGTTTGACATTTTACAGTATAGTAAAGTGTGTACATGCCTAATTAAAACAGATGTGCATTTGATAAAATAATTACGGGATACATTGAAGAAAAATGGCTAATTATATATAAAGCATAAACACCTAAACATATGCTATAAATATATACTCGAAAAATACTGGAAAGTAGGTATAATTGGCTAGCTTCTCTTTTTGTGCCCAGACTTAGAGTCATTCCTTAGATTTTCCTGGCTTTGGGATCCATTGGCTTTAGAATTTCCTGCCTAATTTTTTATGAATCTTCCCCCCTGCTACTTCCATCTCATCCATCTTTCCTCTCCTAGAATAAAGTTGAGGAGAATTCTCTCTACTGGAGTTAATAAAACAAAAAACATGAAGAATGACCATTAACTTTTATTACTATGTGCTAGACAGTTACAATCTATTATCTTATTTAATCTTCACACTGGTTTTGTGAGATAGCTGCTTATACCATTGGGGAAATTGAGACTCAGAGCTTAACAACTTGCTGAAGATCTCTGAGTATGGAAAGGCAAGATCCAGGATTCAAGCTGAGGTCTGATGACAGAGCCCACTCTCTTTAACCCCATACTGCCTCTCTAAGAATGTCTTTCCATCCGGCCACTTCTACGCTCCCAGATGGGGAATATGGCTGGTATGGGGAACTCTTTCAAATGCCTCTGCTACCATGTTCTACTATTTCAGAATATCCCAGACCAGACTTCTTCAAGAGCAAGGCTTTATGTCCTCTTTCTCTAGGTGGATAGACTGAAGTTGATATGTGAGTGAAAATGCTCTGGAATCCTCATGGACCCTGGGGGTTGCTGGCACATGGGGACCAGGCTCTGGGATGCTGTCAGATGGGTGAATGTTTTGGTGTTAGGCTTCCAAAGGCAGGTTGGATATTCATGTCTGTTACAGGTGGTAGGGTAAAAAGTGTTTGGCAAGTAATGTAAATATATGCAGAAAATATTGAGAAGTCCTTTAAATATCAAACAAGGATTAGTTTTCTAGAGGTTATGTCAAATGCACCAGGCCTTTCTGTAGACAATCCAACTTGCTTAGAGTACAGAGAATACCAAAACAGCCAGTCCGTCGAACTAGTGGGAAGGCAGCTATAATCTGTTTTCTGATATTTTGGAGAAATGGGTTATCCTGGTTCTCTATGAACAGATAGGATCTATGAGAATACTGAGAGTAATTTATGTAGTGATGATTCAGGAAGTGCTTAGGGTCACAACAGGACTATTGAATTTCAATGAGTATGGAATGTATGGCTAAAGGCATGGGCTCTTTCATCTAGTTGCTGTGTGACCTCTAGGTGGCTGAAACATGTTTCAGTTTCTTCATCTCTAACATGGGGATAATAAGAGTATGTGCCTCTAGTCTCATTATAAGGTTTAAATAAAATAATCTGTGAAAGGCATTCAACACAGTACCTGGCAATAGTAAGCATACGACAAACTTACGTCATCGTCATTGTCGTCATCGTCATTGTCGTCATCATCATCATCATCATCATCGTTGGTTTGGCAACTCATAGTTCTTTATCTTAGAAGGTAAAGGGAGGAGGGTACATTAAATTGATTTTAGATTACCAGATTATAATCTTGAGTAAATTACACCTACCCTCTCTTGGCCCTAGTGTTTTCATCTGTAAAACAAAATGGTTGGATTAAAGGACCTTTTGGGTCACTCTGGCTCTAAGAACCTATGACTTGAGATTACACATTCCATGACCTTCTGCATTCTTGCTTCATTACTAAGCTGTGGGAACCATGTACATTTAGAAGGAGCCCATGTAGAGGGAAAGAGTCTTGTATGATGCAACAATAAATGTTGCAGAGGGCTGCAATGGAGCAGTCTTACTGGAAATGTCCTTTTCTGAGCTGTTTTTCTTTCTCTCCTTTAAATTATTTCTCCTTCATGGTCACATTTGGCAGTCAGGGAGAGTGGAGGTGGGTGACCCCAGGAATCTTTTCTCCTGGCTCTTAGGTGAGCAAAACCTGGCCATGCAGGAGAAGGCTTGAGCTTTGTGAGCCCCCAGAGTCTGGAAGATTTGCTGTTTTAATCAACGGCCCCAGCAGCAAGTATTTATTGGCAGCAAATTGGTGTAAGAGCTGCTCCCAAGTGGCATGGTCTCAGCCCTCTTCTAGTGGTGGGGGGACATGGGCAGGGGGAAGGCTGCTGTTGGCACCTGTGGGCTAGAGAATTCTAAGGCACTTGATCACCCCTAGAGTGCCCCAGGTTGTGGCCCTTCCTGGATTCTGTATTTGGATCTCTCTAGGAGAGCCTTGGTGCATGGGGATGTGGTGGAGAGGAGTTTGTCTCCTCTCCACATCTTATACCCACAGGTGTATTTATGAGGGAATAACAATGCTTTGGACCTATTAAAAAAAAAAAGCAATATTGGAAAAATATCATTAATGACATGGTTTAAATAATTACCATGTGTGTTGAATTAAAAAAAAAAAAGTGGTATTAATTCCCCTGCTTAAGATGGTGCTAGGAAGTACAGGAATGCTGTTTTCAGATTCCCTTATTCCCTCTGCTGCTCATTGCATTGTGAAGTGGCTTCAAGCAGACTGAGCTTTTCATTCATCACAGGGTCCATCAGTGGATTGGACTGTTTTCTTCTTTTGCTGACTGCAGAACTGAAGGGAGTAAAGGTTGGCTCACAAATGGTGTGAGGGCTGGGGTCTTGGAATATATTAGGGGCAGCACTGGGGACAACTATTCAGAGTTAAATGATCTTGAGATTGGATATAGAGATGGATGATGGCAAAGGACTTCCATGAGAAAATGGAGGAGGGGGCAAGCCATAACTTTGTTTATGAATCATTCTGAGTTTTGTAGCTGATTAGATGACTGGTTTCCACATAAGGACTGATTGATGGATGTCAAGTAACACATCTTTGGGAAATCAATCCTAGTTGGAGTAATTAACACATAAGTGTGTGAAATACCACGATGTTCTCATTTGATACCCAATCTGTTTCTTGGCCAAATCTCAGGCATTTAAATTTATATTTGGATTTAAAGTTGCATATCTTACATTGGAAAATATGCTTGTCAAAGAAATAAGTCAAGTATTGAGTATTTATGAAAATGGAGTAATCTCCATATCTTAAAGATGGGAACAAAAATCTAGTTGGATGCAGATATAATTACCGTCCACCATGGTTTATAAAAGAGGATGGATCTATCTAGTGTCCCCAAAAGAAAGGCTCATTCATTTCATTACGGCCCTATGTCTGTACCTGCAAGGTTAAAATGTGGGCTGGCCAACTCAGTTCCCTATCTCTAACCAGATACAAGTACAGGTTAAGTTTACAGAAGGAAGGGCAATGCAAATGAACAAATCTCAGCTGTAAATAGATTATTGCCTCATGTCTTTTATCTTTTGCTCTCCTTTTCTGATGACAAAAATTAAGTTATTATATAAATTACTTCTGAACAGACTTTCTGCTTTTGAAAAAAAGTCCAATTTATTGAGCTTGATTCTTCAACTTCAAGGCTGGAGAGCAGATGTCTGAGGATACAATTGGAACAAAGATCGAAACTTGGGAGAAGAGATTTCCAGGGTTGATGCCAGTTTCTAGTAGAGGATTTGGAAGAATTACACAGATATGTTCCCTAAGACTTTTTTAAAAGACTGTTAGTGATGGAGAGGATAATTGTGTAGACTGATTTTATTCTTTTCCTAAGTAAAGGGGTGACATTTTTTGATGTCCCAAATATGAGTAATTTACTGTACTTTAAGTAGATGGAAAGTTACATCTCATAGGAAGAAAAAAAACAAACCTTGACAAATGATTAGGAGTTGAAAACATTTTCTACCAAAACAACGTTCTCTTTCTCTAAAAAATATATTTATCCCTGGTGGGTGTTTTGAATCCCACCTAAAAAGAATAAGATGAGGAGAAAATTGAATGCTGCAAGAGAGGAACGACACGTGTGGTGTAGTTTAACATTTGGTTCTTTTGAGAGGCAAATTTAGTGTTCTGAAGCCTTCAGATCTCATATGGCCATCTGATAGCTAGCGATATACTATGTGGGGGTGTCTGTTAGAGAAGAAACTGCTGTATCACTTCCAGATCTTTCCGTTTGTGAGATGATTGTTTTTCTTATTTTTTTCCTCCCTCCACTAAGAAAGAAATGGCAGACAATTAATTTGGCCTTTAGCTATTCAGCTTTAGCTTTGAAAGATTTTTCCAAAGTGTGGATCTTTTTAAGGTGTGTTATCTTTTCTAGGTGTGGTCTTATCTTGAGCCATTCATTCCAGAATCTGTATACCTCTGGATTTATGACTCTGGATTTCTCCCTGGACTCCAGGGAGAAAGTATTTGATCCTTCTGATTCTGTTATTAGGAATAAAACCTAGTGATCAGGATTGATCTGTCAAACACATGAACAGGTGCTCAATGACATCAACCACTGAAGAAATACAAATTAAAACCGCACAACGAGATACTACTATATACTCACCAGAGTGGTGGAGATTAAAAAAAAACTATACTGAGTATTGATGAGGATGTGGAACACTGGAATTCTTATACAGTGGGAATGCCTCTTTGTGTGTGTGTGTGTGTGTATGTGTTTGTGTGTGTGTGTGTGTGTGTGTGTGTGTGTGTATGTGTTTTTGGAAGAAAGTTTGGCAGTTTATTATAAAATCAAATATACACTTACTGTATGACCTGGCAATTCCACTCCTAAGTTTAGCCAGGAAAATAGAAAACATGTCCATACAAAGACTTACACTTGCCAGATCCATTGCTCCTTTATTCATATTGCTCCAAACTGAAAACAACCCAAATGCCCATCAACTGTGGTACGTCCATACAATGGGATATTACTGAAAAATAAAAATGAGAGGACTATTAATACACACAACAACATGGATAAAACTCAAATGCATTATGAGTGAAAGATGCCAGATAGAAAAGACTACCTACTATATGATTCAATTTATATGCGGTTCTAGAAAAGGTAAAATAGTAGTGATGGACAGTGATTTCCTGGGGGGCCAGGGAGTAGGGAGATAGAATTGACTGCAAGGAGCAGGGAAAAAACTTTTTGGATAATGGCAATTTTCTTGATCCTAATTGTAATGGTGGTTACAATAATTGTAAACATTTGTTAGAACTCATTTAATTTTACTCTTAAAATTGGTGAATTTTACTTTATGTAGATTACAGCCCCATAAAGCTGATTTAATTTTAAAAAGTGGCTCAATGTGCCACTTTTGTTAGGTGTAATGGAGTGAAGGCTGGATCCTTGTCAGAAAAGAAGCAGCTTGTGGTCTTATTGAGGGAAAAAGACTTTTCCTCACATTCCATTAGAAAACAAGACCGTTTCTTAAAACATAACTTCACACATTCATAAATTCATTTCTCCAAAACATGTATTGAGACATTACTAAAGCCAAGGACAAATCAAAACATAAAGTGGTTGCTGAAGATCTTAATTGGCACTCAGAAAATACGAACTGAATTGGAAATTTGGGTGTTTCATGGAAATAATATACAAGACTCTATAAAGTAGGTCCTTTTTGAACTCAGTGGCTATTCTGGGCTCAAATCACTGGGTTTTGGGTATTTGTGATAATGTGAGAGCACTGGCACTGACTGAACCCTTGATTCAGTCTGAGTCTTGAGCCAGAGAAGTGGAATTCTCCCCCCACTGCATTTCATTCTCTGGACTGTGGGCCTTCCCTGCAGGAGAGCTGCTCTGATCTGTGAGAGGATGAGGTGGAGGTATTTTCACTCTGCATATATTCTTAGAACTTTATGGTTGGTTTTCAATGTGATTATATAATCTCCATGCAAATGCCATCTGCCATGTTTGGCACTTATGATAAAATATTTGAGATATTTTATTCATTTTGCTTGAAAAACAGATTTTGAGAAATCAGATCTTTCCCTTCCTGAGAACACAACTCTATAGAGGCTGTGTATGAGTTCTTCTGTGCATGACTCTCTTCTATTTTTATCCATGGCTGGAGCTATAAACTTGGTTTAAAATTTTTGTTGAAGCTTTTGTTTGCCATTTTGAAACCATACATTTTAAAATCAACTTTAAGGTTTGTCTGCTTTTTTGTTTTCTATATGATATGAATTTATACTGTTCTTTTCAAAGGCAGTTTGCACTTTTAGAAGGATGCAAGGAAGACCAACTTCCAGATTTAGGTGATCAAACATCCCTAAAAAAGACCAAAACCTATAATTATCTGGGTCAAGTAAAGAAGAGCCTGGTTTTCTCAAACACAGTGGGTCCCTGATTCATAAAAACTCAACTTAAATATATATATATTTGGTCCAGTTAGTTAAGTAATTGCTACCTATCTCTACCTGTGTCTACTTCCTCTCTTCCATTCCTGGATTCTCCTAAAGAAGAAAAACAATAAATAATAACAAGAAGCCTTAAATATTCTGGAGAACCCATGGGTTCACAAGTAGAGGAAAAAATAAACAAGCTTAACATGGTAGGAATGGGATCCAGGAGAGCTACCAGGCTAGGGTGACCTCCCTATGTGGGAGATTCTTTAAATAAAAACTTTGATTTCTTCCGCATTTTCTGGGAAATTTTACTTTACCCCTCCCCCACAACTTAATCTATTCTAACAATCAGGATGATTATGAATTCTAATGACAAACAGGTTTTATTTAAAACTTTCAAATAACTTTGGGAGGGTTGGAAGGTTGTTAGCCAATCAGATATTACTGTAAAAATAATTTAGTTACTTTGCCTTTTACCTAATTCTTACCCTTGGCTAATGGGAGTCTTTTTTTTTTTTTTTTTAATTTCAACATTATATCATAAACATTTCCAAATATACAGAAAAGTTGAAAGAATTGTGCAGTGAACAGCCACATATCTATGTATGAGTCTTCTGTTGCTGCTGTAACAAATGACCACAAATTTGGTGTATTTAAAAGAACATCAATGTATTATTTTACAGTTCTGGTGGTCAGAGGTCTGAAATGAGTCTTAGAAGACTAAAACCAAGGTGTTAGCAGAGTTGAGTTCCAGAGAAGGATTTTTTCCTTGCTTTTTCCAGCTTTTAGGGAATGT
This sequence comes from Potos flavus, assembly GCA_028534135.1. Taxonomy (NCBI): domain Eukaryota; kingdom Metazoa; phylum Chordata; class Mammalia; order Carnivora; family Procyonidae; genus Potos; species Potos flavus. The sequence goes on from CM052883.1 coordinate 157,934,058, forward strand.
GTATATTGTTTGGCTGTGGCCACATTGCTATGACCTCTGCTTGTGTGGTCACATCACCTTTTCTGCATTTGGTCTTCCTGCCTCCTTATTTAAGGACTCTGTGATTACAGTGGACCCACCTGGATAATCCAAGACAATCTTCCCTCCTCAAGATTCTTTTTTATTTTTTTTAAAGACTTTATTTATTTACTTTGAGAGACAGAGAGAGAGAGTGCAAGCAGGGGAAGAGGCAGAGGTAGAGGGAGAGAAAGAATATTAACCAGGCTCCAGGCTGAGCACAGAGCCTGATGTGGGGCTCGGTCTCAGGACCCTGAGATCATGACCTGAGCTGAAATCAAGAGTCAGATGCCTAACCGACTAAGCCACCCAGGTGTCCCCCATCTCAAGATTCTTAATCACATCTGCAAAGTCCCCTTTGTCAGGTACCATAATATATTCACAGCTTTGGGATTAGAATGTATACATTTTTTGGCGGGGGGTGGGGAGGGCTACTATTCAGCCTACCACAAACTACTACCTATGTTTTGAAATCAGCATTTTGCTTTATCACACGTTTATCCATCTATTCATCCCTCTAGCCAACAGCCATCCACCAATTTATCTCTCTCTCTCTTTTTTGGATGCATTCAAGACAAGTTGAAGACACCAGTATACCTCCTACTACATACTTCAACATGCATGTCATTAACTAGAGTTCAGTGTTTGTTTATGGTACAATTTATTTTTGGGGGTAAATTTACATAATGTGAAATGCGCAAATCTTAAGATGCCATCAATGCGTTTTGACAAACGTATACATCGGTGTAATACAAACTGCTCTGGAGATACATAACGTTACCATCTCCCCAGAAAGTTCCTTCATTCTCTTTCTCAGTCAAACCTTGTCTTATTCTAATGTTTCATTTTTCCCCCCACTATAGTTAAATTTAGTCTGTTTTAGAACTTCACTCAGATAATGTTTTTGAGATTCATCCGTGCTGCGTGTCTCAGTTCTCATCTATTATTGCTCAGTAGTATTGTATGTATCCATTGTCTGAACACAGGTTGCTTAGTTATTGCTCCATGAACGTACACCTGGACTATTTCCAAGTTTTGGCTCTTATGAATGAAACTGCTCTGAACAGTTTTGCAGCACTCTTTCTGTGGACTTATGCTTTTATTTTATTTTTTTTGATTAAGAATGGATACCATTTTGCACTTTGTGTGTGTGTGTGTGTGGCTGTGCTAAGGATTACAATATATATCTTTAATTTTTCATGGCCTATTTATATGGAGTTAAAATTGTACTATTCTGAGAAAAAAAAAAGTAAGAACCTTGAAGGTTTTGGTCCTTTTACCCTCCATGTCTAGTATTTATGCTGTAGCTGTCATATGTATTACATGTACATTTTCTAAACCCCACAATAAATAGGATGCTGTAATTTTTGCCGTAGTCATGTATCTTAAACAGATTAAGAGGAAGAATTTTTTTTTTGTCCATATATTTACCACTTAGGGTACTATTAATTCCTTCCTGAAGATTCAAGTTGCAATTTGGTGTCATTTCTTTTCAGTCTGAATAATTTCCTTCAATATTCTTATAGTGTAGACTTGATGGCAGTGGATTCTCTTAGTTTTTATATATCTGAAAACATCTTTATTTTTCTTTCATTTTTGCAGAATATTTCTGATGTATAGATTATGAACAGACATATTTTTCTCTTTCTGCTCTTTATTCTATTTCATTAGAGAGAGAGCATGTGTGAATGCAGGGGCGGGGGAAGAGGAACAGGGGCAGAGGAAGAGGGAGTAGGAGAGAGAGAATCTCAAGCGGGCTCCACGCCAAGCACAGAACCCGACTCAGCTCCATCTCTCTATCCTAAGATCATGACCTGAGCTCAAATCCAGATGCTTAACTGTCTGAGCCACCCAGGCACCTCTTTTCTTTTCTCTAAAGATGTTGCACCATTTTGGTGCATTTTGGTGCCCACTTTGGGCATCCATTTTTTCTGATCAGAAGTCAAGCATAATTCATATTATTGTTGCTCTTTAGGTAAGCTGTTGTTTTGCTCTGCCTGCACTCAAGATCTTTTCTTTATACTGTGTAATGTGCCCACGTGCATTTTTCTTTGTATTTATCCTGCTTAATTTCACTGGGTTTCTTAAATCTGCAAATTGATGTCTTTCTCCAAATCTGTGATTTTTTTGGTCATTATAGTTTCAAAAGTTTTTTTGTTTAATCCCATTTTCCTCTCTCCTTTCCTTTTAGAACTCCAATTACATGTGTATTAGTTTTTTTTTTTTGATATTGGCCCTTTTTTCCCCAAATCACTTCTCCCCCCTCTATTCTTCAGATTGGATTATTTATATTCATTTATCTTCCAGTTCACTGGCTCTTCCCCCCCCCCCCCCACTGGCTCTTTATCCTCTTCTCTCCTATCCTCTGTTAAACCCATCCAGTGAATTTTTTATTTCAGATGTTGTATTTTTCAGTACCAGAATTTCTATTTTTCTAAAAAAATAGTCTTTATTTCTTTACTGAGATTACCTACTTGTTCATTCATTATAAACCATTTTCATTGCCATCATTGACCATAGTTATAAAGGCTGCTTTAAAATCCTTATCTACTAATTCTAATATTTGGATCATCTTGGGGTCCATCACTATTGCTTGCCTTTTCTATTCACTATAGATCACATTTTCCTATATCATGATATGACTAGTAATTATGAATTGTGTTCTAGATGCATTTTGTAAGTAATAGGCTATAGAGGCTCTGAATTCTGTTATGTTCCTCTGAAGAGTATTGATTATTTGTGTTAGCGGCATTCGGCGGACTCCACCTCCAAACTCTCTTTCCTCTGAGATGGGCAGGAGCTGCAGTATCTATTCAGTTTGTCTAGCCTTACCTGGGCTCCTTGGAGCCTGCCCTGCACACATGCAATTCAGTAATTAGCTAGAGATTTGGGTAGAAGTACAGAATCCAGGGCTGCTTCTCTTTGGCTCCCTCCTTTCCAGGATTTCCACCTCACTGTCCAGCTGCTGTGATCACTCCAAACTATGTACTCATTCTTAGAGCTGGTAGACTGCCAATTTTCAATCCCAGTTTTAGCTGCCTGGCTTAGCTGTGACTGGGTCCTGAGGCAGAAAACTATCAAAGCACTCAAGGATCTTCTAACTGAGACTCCCCCCGCCCTCCTCCTTTTTTCTCCCTGCTTTGGTTGCTCTCTAGGGCCTTATGGTTAGTTTATATATTTTGTCAAGAGCCTATAGTTGTTATCTATGGAAGAGTTAGTCTGGGTTGAACTTCTCCTCTGTTCCCAATGGAGCTCTGATTTAAGCCGATCAAGGTGAGATTTTAGCCCTTGGTGGGGAGGAGGGTAGGTCTGACTGATAGCTTGGGGAAAAATTAGGAACGCAGTTCAGAAACTAAGGAAGAGAAATGCCAAACATACTAGTTTATTATTACAGAATTTTGGCTTAGGCCAACATATCTCTTTCCATCTGAACCTCCTAAAGCTTCACTATGTCTACCTTCTGTCCCAGAATCACATGTCACCTTCCTCATTCTAGGACTCAAACCTTAGCAAAGATCTGTGCTCCTCTTCAAGGGCTTTAAGGATTAAACAAACACTCGTAGGCTGTCTGGGGAACATAACCACCACTTGTTAAATTATGAGTTCTGAACATTTAGAAGTCAGCCTCTGCATGAAGACTGCCCATACTTTAAAATGCAAAACTTCTAAGTTTTAGCCCGGTGGCAGGGGTTGATTCTGTATTCCATCCCCTTCTTTCACCGGGAGCTCCTGAGAGGTTATCTCTGTTAGGGCCTGAGGCTATCACAGCTGTAGTTGGCTGCTAACTTGTAGAATAAATTACTTTTCAGTTCTCTTTTTAAAGGAACATTCTGTTCTAAAGTTCTGTGCCTCTGTCGACTTCTCTGCCTATGGTACAACCTGCTAGACCATTTTCAGTTCTATTTAGGTTTTCTTGTGATACTAACAGTGGGGCACAGAACAATCAGTTGGGTTTGGGATCATTCTTGCTGTTATTTTAGCGTACCAAATCACTCCAGCCTCTCAGCAGACGGTTAGCCCATCTGGCACCGTGACAGAAAATTGATTATAGAAAGAACATTTAGGTAGGATGGAGAGATGTGGTCTTCAATTCTATTCAATTCAGACATTCCTTTGAGAGGAAGGCATGACAAATTTTGCAACCGGAAACTGGGACAAGAAAGAAACTTAAGACTTCTTTAGCATTATTGGGTGGCTCAGTCGGTTAAGTGTCCAACTCTTGGTTTCTGCTCAGGTCATGATCTCATGGTTTGTGAGACTGAACCCCTTCTTGGCGGGGGGGGGTCCCCACTCAATGGGGAGTCTGCTTGAGATTCTCTCCCATACCCCCCAAATAAATAAATAAATCTTAAAAAAAAAGACTTTGTAACATTTCTATTATTATTTTGGAGGGCAGAATTTGGAAACTTATTGCTTCTACTCAGAACACTTTCCTAAGTATTTTCTGATTTACACACATACTCTTTGGAATATACATTGGAAACAGATTCAGTATCCTGTAAGAAAACCAGCTCTGCAGTTGTAACACCTAACTCACAAAACAGCTACATTAAGAGCTTAGTGTTCATAGTACTAAAGAGTTGTTTTACAAAAAGGTTCTCTGAAGTGTTCCCTGCAAATACCAAATTCCCTTAGTGCCTTTAAAACGAGAAGCACATTACAAAAATCCTATTTAACAGAACATTTTGGGAACATACAAGGTGTGATTGTAAAAGATTATGGCTGATTTTAAGAAAAATTCCAGAACTTACAAATTCAAAGGAGTGGTGTTCCCTTCAAAGTATTCACTGTGTGGGTCTTCACGCTTACCTCACCTGGAATGGGGATGGCAGTGTCTCCCTCAGTGTGCCTGGAAAGAGTAAATGAGATAGTTAAGGAAAGCACACAGGTGCCATGAGTACTCAAGAAATAGTCATTGTCTCCAGTTCCAAAGAGGCCAGTTACTCAAATCATTCATCACTAAACTCTAGTGTGAGCACTGTTCTCTAGGTCTCACTGATGGTTTATCTTTGGTTTATGGGGTGAATCTGGAGCCAATCATGGAGGGTAACATGATGATGGAAGGTGTCCATGTACTGTGACTTTTTTACTTGTTTTATGAGCCCCTTAAGTTACTAATCTCACAGGACTCGTATATATACATGTTTATGTTTTTACACGTATGTTTGTATGCAGTATACATACACATATATATCATAAAATAATATATGAATTTTTGATGTATTTAATTTGGCGAAGTGAAGGGTTAAAGGTAAAGCAAGTGCTGTGTTTCAACGGGGATATGAACTCAAATGTCTTAATCTTTGCTGTCGAGTCAACCACGTAGAGAACTTAAAAAAAATCCTAGTATTCAGTCACATCCCACAATAGCAAAGTCAGAACCTACAGGAGGAGACATCAGTAGTTTCTAAGGTCCCCTCAGTTGATACCAATGTGCAGCCAAGCCTGGGAATCAGAACTCTGGGCTGGTGGTGCTGCAGAGTTCCAGATGCATGTTAGAATCACCTGGGAAGCTCTTAAAAATGACCAGTGGGCTGGCCTTACCTTTCTAAGATTCCGATTCAGTTATCTGAGGTGGAGCGTAGGTATGGGGGGTATGGGGTATTTTTTGGAAGTTCTTCATTTGATTCCCATGGGCAGCCCAGTTTGGGAACCAGCAGCCTCGGGAGCCCAGCTGGTAAGGTAGATGGGTGCAGTGGGAGAGGAGGTGGCCCCATAAGATGGGAGTGTCTGCTCAGTCTGGCAGGAACAGCTGCTGCTCAGATCCCTGCAAGAAGGTGGGCCCAGCGTTGCTAGATCTTCTGTTTTTCAAAAGACACTGGAAGTCTGGATGTTTATATGGAAACTTCTATTGTTTTTTTTTTTTTTTTTTACTGTGGTAAAATATACATAAGATAAAATTTACCATCTTAGCCATTTTTAAGTGTATGGTGCAGTGACATAAAGTACACCCACACCACTGTGCGACCATCACCACCATCCACCCACAGAGCTCTTCTCATCTTCCCAAACTGAAACTCCACACCCATCAAACACTAACTCCGCATTTCCCTCCCACCCCTGCCCCTGGTAACCACCATTCTACTTTTTGTCTCTATAAATTTGACTACCCTTAGGTCCTCATACAAGTGGAATCAAAAACTATTTGTCCTTTTGTGATTGGCTTATTTCACTTAGCATAATGTCTTCAAAGTTTATCCATGTTGTAGCACGGATCCGAGTTTTCTTTCTTTTTAAGGCTGGATAATGTTCTATTGTATGTATAGGGCACATTTTGTTTATCTATTCATCTATTGAGGGACAGTTGGGTTGCTTCTACCTTTGAGCTATTGTGAATGATGGCCCTATAGAGGGGTGTACGCATATCTGAGTGACACGCTCTCAATTCATTTGGGTGTCATCTAGAAAAACGCACTGCTGTTTTCTTTACTCTCACCCTACTACCACATGCACATTTCTTCACCTCCGACACCAGTTGTCTGGGTTTCCCCATCCCCCCGCCCCCCCTCCCCCAAGCAATTCTCTGTGACACCAGCTGGGGGGTGCCACAATTCAGTGAAAATTTCTCTTGTCACCTAGAGTTAGCACAGACCCTGCAGGTTAAGGGCTCAGTCTCCCAAGACTGCCCCACCCCCTGCCCCAGACACAGTTGCAAATTTCACATTGTCGCCCGTACTTCTGATCGAGCAGCTACAAATCAGAGGTTCCCATGAACCCCTTCTAGGTTTGATCATTTACTAGAAAAACTCACAGAAGTCAGGGAAACACTTATTTGTGTTTACTGGTTTCTTTTTTTTTTTTTTTTTTTAAGATTTTATTTGTTTATTTGTCAGAGAGAGAGTGAGAGAGAGATCACAAGTAGGCAGAGAGGCAGGCAGAGGCAGAGGGAGAAGCAGGCTCCCTACCGAGCAAGGAGCCCGATGTGGGACTCGATCCCAGGACCCTGGGATCATGACCTGAGCCGAAGGCAGCCACTTAACCAACTGAGCCACCCAGGCGTCCTTGTTTACTGGTTTCTTGTAAAGGATAGGAAACATGATACAGATGAATAGCCAAATGTAGAGATACATAGGGCAAGGTCCAGAGGTGTCCTGAGCACAGGGGCTCTGTCCCCATGGATTTGGGGTGGCAGGCGGATGTGCTTGCCAGCCTGGAAGCTCTCTAAATCCCATAGTTTTGGGAATCTTGGAGGCTTCATCGAGTAGTCTTGAATGATCATTAACGCAATCTCTGGCCCCTCTCCCCTTCCTGGAGTATGTAGGGGTTGTGGAGCTGAAAGTTCCAAGCTTCTAATCATGGGCTTTCTGGTGACCAGCTCCCATCCTGAAGCTCTCCGGGAGTCCACTAAGAGTTGCCTCATTAGAACAACACACATTCCTATCACCTAGGAAATTCCAGGGGATTTAGGAGCTCTGGGTTAGGAACGGAGTCAAGGACCACATAATAGAACAAAAGATGCCCCTAGTGCTCTTATCACTTAGGAAGTTACAATGGCTTTGAGAGCTCTGTGCCAGGAACCAGGGACAGAGAGCTATACATATATTTTCTATTTCCTGTGTATATATCCCGAGGTGGAATTATTGGGCCTTATGTAATTCTATGTTTAAGAACCACCATACCAAACGTCCTAATTTTATTGTTTTAAAGATTTATTTATTTATTTTAGTGAGAGAGAGAGCATGGGCGGAGGGGCAGAGGAAGAGGGAGAGAGAGAGAGAGAGAATCTCCAGCAGACTTCCTGCTGAGCAAGCAGCCAGATGTGGGGCTTGATCTCATGACCCTGAGATCACGACCTAAGCTGAAACGAAGAGTCGGTTGCTAAACTGACTGAGCCACCCAGGCGCCCCCAAACCTCCTAATTTTTAAATATTTGCAGTTAATTCCAATTTAAAATGACAACAATAACAGCAAACACCAGAGCACTTCCACTGGGTTGGACCATTATGGGCTCAAAATAATGAATCTTGGAACACTGAAAAAATAAAATAAAATTAAAAAAAAAAAGACATTGGCATAAAGCAACCCCTTTCCTTGAATGGTTTATAAGGCCACAAGCCACTTCCCTCTGGGCCTCAGTTTCCTCCTCAAAATGAGGAAATTGGGCCAAATCATCCCTGGTTTTGTTTTGCTCAAATGGTCCAGTATGTTGGAGTCAGTAAGATTCCAATTTGATTGTGGTTCTTTTTCTTGTTTGTGGTTCTTGAACCTCAAGACCAGTGTTGGGTGTCCTGGTGCTCAAATCACAAAAGCCCACATGATCCAACTGTCTAGATAAGATAGGGGGAGTCAGAGCAGACACATTGTTTGGGTCCAACCCGACACAAGCTGAGATAAAACCTGTTTGCGCTAGCCACAAAGCAGTAGGTTTGCCCTTTTAAGGAAAGAATAATCTATTTTCCAGCCCCAACAAATTTCAACCACATTTGAACAGAAAAGATCACATTTCCAGGCTGTAGGTAAAAGACTCCTGTGGTAGTAACGTGATTCTTTGTATGTTTGTGACAATTTCTTAGCAGGAGCTCCTTGTTGGCTTTTTGGAGGAAGATGTAGGTTCAACCTTTTGAAAGTTTGTTTACTTATTTTTATGAGCCTTTTAAATGACTAATCTCACAGAAAGAAGGCACATAGCAGGCAGCCGCACCCAGAATCCTTTGGGTTTTCCCAACGCACCTCTCCTGTTTGTATCCCTAAAGGACTTCAGTTTGTGCCTTCATAGGATTTAAAGAGGCATACAGCATCTCCAAACTCCCCACCCTTTTTTTCTCCTTCTATCCTACTTTTAACTCGATTCTGATTTTTTCGTAAAATTCTCACCAAGAGGAAACAGATTTTTACACCTTCCAAAATGCATCAACAACTTATTTCGTCATTTCATGGTCTCCTGCCATTCAGGATTCATGCTGGCAAATGTGTTTAGTTTCTTTTGATTAGGGAGGAGGTGATCCCTGGGTGCGGAAAGCATGGGATGTGGGGCCAGGCTGGTGTAGGTACACATGCCAGCCAGCTTTGGCCATTTCCTTGCATTGTGACCTCAGACAGATGGGCTCCATGGTTAGGCATTTATAAAGTGGGGACTATCTATCTTCTAGGGTTGTAACAAAGATTAAATTAACAATGTATGCATAGTACTGGGCCAGGGGACATGACACACAAGTCCTCAATAAACGGAGGCCATTATTAATCAATTTAATCCCTTTGGAGGCATTGCGAAGGAACACAGGGCACTGAGAGACTTGGATTGATTTTGTTACTAATCTGTGGTGTGATCTTGGGCAAGTGACAAACTCCCTGAGCATCACATTCTACATCATTTATTTAATAAACACGTATTTGTCGCTGGCCAGTAGGCAGGGCCTGCAGCAGGAGGTGAGAATGGAACGATGAATGGGATATGCCCAACTCCTAGGAGCTCACCAGCTAGTTAAAGAAGACAGATACCCCAAGGTTGTGGATGTGCATTGGAAGGGCTTGGTGAAACTTTAGGCGGGAGCTTCATTATCATTTGCCTCCAGTTATGACAATTTTAGGCAGAGGCTGTTAAGGGGCTCTGATGAGCTTTATTTTTTTTTTTT
>CM052883.1:157944186-157990340 GCA_028534135.1 Potos flavus
CGCTCCACCCGTAAGTGAGACCATATGATAATTGACTTTCTCTGCTTGACTTATTTCACTCAACATAATCTCTTCCAGTCCAGTCCATGTTAAAATAAAAGTTGGGTATTCGTCCTTTCTGATGGAGGCATAATATTCCATCGAATATATGGACCATATCTTCTTTATCCATTCATCTGTTGAAGGGCATCTTGGCTCTGATGAGCTTTAAAAGGTTTGGTTACCGTTTCCTAATTGGCCTCACCTTCTGTATGTAAGGAATGCTCTACTAACCCCTGTAGTGAGCCAGAGGTTCCCCTCCCTGGCGCATTGCGGTTGAAAATAAGGTTTGTACAAACCATTGTATATAAACTTCTTGTTGGCTGGCTCTGATAAGAAAACCATAGTCAGTCCAGATGCTTTGTTATTTGCTTTGCAGCAACTTTGCCACCAAGAGTGACCGGCAGGGTGTCTGTGTTTCATTTCTACTGCTAGTTGAAAGAAAATCATTCTTTGTTAATCGTTGTCTTCCAATTGTGAAACACCATGTTCAGGAAGAGTTTCAAGGCAGAAATGGCCTTGAGGTCTAGTTCTTTTGTTCTCTAATTTGGAAGGAAGGAAATTCTCTCACCTGAATTCCCCTATAGCCCGCAGGCATTGGCATTCTAAACAGCCTGCACACAAGAAAACAGATCATATTTAAAAAGGGTCTTCTCTCTCTCACTCCATTTACCTCTGTACCATTGAAAGGAATGTGAAAAAATGGGAGTCTTCTGTTTTTTTTAAAAACATTTCTAAAAAAAATCAAAACATCAGCCTTTGCCTGGGGAATTGGCGCTTGTCTAGAGTGCTAAAAGAATGTTCTCTTCCTGTTGCTTTGCATTGTTAATGAGCTTCATTCTTGGAAGAGGGTGGCAAGCCAAGGGGTGGCACCCTCACCCTTTGGTTTCCTGCTGCCCAAAGGAATATAGCAATTCTCTGAGTCCAGAATAGCTGCTTGATGGGATGTTTGGGGCTACAAAGGGGTGGCTCAGGCTCCCTGGTCATTCCTGAGGCCCCTCAAGACCACTGTGCTCACCAAAATGCAGGAAACAAGGATGCAGCATCTAGGGTAGGGACAAGGACCATCCCCTGTAGGTGTAGGCATGGAAACTAAGAAGTAGGCAAGGTCCACCTGAGAGAGTGAGAGAGAGAAAGAATCTGAAATCATCCATAGCAATTTAGACACCAAAAGAAATACGTTTGTTTCTTGCATCATTTTAAAGTTTAGTTCCCAAATGCCACTGCTCCAGAGTCTCTTGGCTTCTTACCACCTGTTCCTCCCTGTCTTGGAAGAACTCTCTCCTTCCAAGCCCTAGAAGGCTTGTGCTTCCTTTGAGGGACTGACCTTGGCTTTGGGAGGAGTTGTCAGGCCCTAGGGTCCTTGTGGGGGAGCTGGTCTGGGGCAGGGGCTGCCCTGTGGTCAGGTAGTGGACCCGTTGGGCAGCCTCCAGTCTCTCTTTGTCTACCTCTCTAATCCTGCTTTCACATTACTTCCTTTAATATTCCTCTCTGCCCCTGAGTCCTAGCAACTGTCATGTCTACATATTAACTTAAGAAAAATGTTGAAAAGGCCCCACTCTCGGAGGCAGCCTTCCAGCTCCCCTGCTTCCTCCCAGCCCTGCTTTTGCTTCCTCTGCCTTATGTTACAGTCATTAGTTGCTTGTCCAGGTCCCCACCTCAGCTGCTTCTCGGCATGCCCTCGAGCGCATCTTTCCCCATTACATGTTCTGTGGTCCTGTCCCTCTCCCCCACCAGACTGTAAGCATCTCAAGCAAAGGGTTGTGCCTTTATAGCTTTGTGGTCTTGGCAACACGGTAAAGTGCACGTAGTAGGCGTTCAGTAAAAGCCTGCTGCTCTGGGTTGCACATATGGTTCACATTTTCTAGGAATGTCTGTTTGTTCTGATTATCTGCCAGCCAAGTGTACTCTTGGGTAGTGAAAGAGAAATGGACTAAAAGATGTGGTTCAAGGAGTAGTCAATAGCCTGCTCATAATTACTAGTGGGACTGGAATAAGCATAAACTTTCTTGCATAACTAATCAATATCTTAATATATCTCCATTAGTGAGGGTGTATTTTATGTTATTGATATTAAAGATCTACCTATTGTGTCAGAAAGGTTTCAGGGTAATTGTTATTGATGGTTAAAATCTTGTCGGCTGCTGAATATAGATTTTTTTTTTAAATGGATGATGATTGGCTGAGATTTATTTTTCCTGTATTGCTATAAGCCAGATTCTCCATTAAGCTATAAAATATTATGATACACTTGAAGCAATGTAATGTGATCCAAACACACAGTTATAACTCATTTCATTATTAGTCACATGTGCCAAGACATTAGCATAGCAGTTAACTAGTACTGGGGTGAGCGTGGTGCTCAGGAATATTTTTTAACAACACAATTGCATTAGTGCCATTATAGTTTAATTTGCCAATGGTTATAATCACACTCTTAGTGATAATTGGGCAATGGAATCACTGCTGACATGGATTTTTAAGACAGAATCTCTGTTTTAATTCTAAATGCAAAAATCCCATCTAGAGAATAGTGTGATAGCTGCCATTTTTGGTACATTTCAGTTTGTTAGATGAGGCTCCAGTTCACTTAACTATTGCTCTGTGGTTGGTGGTACCTGCGTTGTAGCTATTTAGAGATGGATTTCTGGGCAGTCTAAGTCTTCTGTGGTGCTCTGTATTTCCCTGAAGTGTTTCGGAGGCATGAAGCCACAGCACCCAGGCTGCTGTTCATACCCAACCGTAGTTCAGAAATCCAGTCCATCTGATCCAACTGTTTGTCCAGATTTTTGCTTTAGGGGCTTATCACTTCTATGGAATACTGCTCTGGTAGATTACATGAACTGCCCCGATTCTTCACACTCTCAATGGCCACACCCTTTACAATGTGACTTTGCAGGTCCTGCCACTAAAGATGAGTGATGTTTCCCTGCCACTGACTTTGGGTTTGGACATGTGACTTGCTTTGGTCATTGAGACTTTAGAAGGTGTCAAACGACTGCCCTTCACTTCCTTGACCTTCCCTATTTCTTATTGTCGCTATGCTAAATTCTGTGTTCTCAGAATGCATCATGCAATCTTGCATGAAATATTCCTTGATTTTAAAATATTCTCTCTTGCATACATACCCGCACCACATCCCTAGCGCTCCTCTTTCCTTCTGAGCCATACTGACTCATTCTTCAATCCACACTGAGTCAAGATATATCTCCAAGATATATCCCCTTACCTCCCATGTTGGCCACTGTCCTTCAGGGCAACCCTCTGTTGCTGCACTTGTTGCCTAGTCTTCGAGTTACTGGTCTCTTTTCCCATGAGTTCCTGGAGGATGAGGACGTATTCCTCTCTGCATTCCCAGTGCCCAGCACAATTCTTTGCACAGAAGAGGCAAGCCGACCAGTTTTATACTTCTTCTTTTTGCCTGTCACCTGCCTCATTCCAAAAGAGGATTCGAGTCATGCTAAAGAAATGGAGAAACACAGGATCAAAATTAAGTAAGTGAAAAAAATGGGAGAGAGAGAATATAAGGGGGAAAATGGATGATGAAACCAAGATTCAGGTTAGAACCTCCAAAATGTCAGGATGTTTTGTACAGTTGTTACATTTTGGTTTCTCCTTGAGCTCTAAGCTTCCAAATAGCCAAAGCAAATAGGAAAATAGGAATAGTTGTTAATGTTTGACAGATCTAGATATTTCACAAAAGAAAATGCATAAATGGCTAATAAGCATATTGAAAGATGCTTCACATCCTCAGTCACCAGGGAAATGCAAATCAAAACCACAGTAAGGGACTCCTGGGTGGCTCAGTCAGTTAGGCATCTGCCTTCGGCTTGAGTCATGATTCCGGAGTCCTGATTGAGTTCCTCATCCGGCTCCTTGCTCAGCAGGGAGCTTGCTTCTCCCTCTGCCTGCCGCTCTCCCTGCTTATACTGGCACGTGCTCTCTCTCTCTCTGACAAATAAATAAATAAAATCTTAAAAAAAAAACCAACCACAATAAAATATCACGTTATACCCACTAGATTGGTTTAAATTAAAAAGTGCTCGTAGAGATGTAATAAAATGGGAACTCTGATGTATTGCCGGCATGAGAATAAAAAAAGTTGGCAGTTTTTGATGAGGTTAAACATACATATATCTTACAACCCACTAATATCACCAAGTGTTTAGCTAAAAGACTTGTACCTGACTTGCGTGCAAAAGGCTTATACATGAATGGTAACAACTTTATTCATGAACGCTCAGTACTGGTGTCAGTGGGTGAGCAGGTAAACCAAGTGTGGTAGAGTCACACGAGGAAATACTACACAGCAATAAAAATGAACAAACTGCAGATGCATGCCACATAGCTGTGTTTTACAGGCATTGTATTTAGGGATAAAAGCCAAACAAAAAGAAAAAAAAATTTCATATGACTTCATTTGTATGAAGTTCTAGAACAGGTATATTTAATCTGTAGTGATAGAAATTAGATCGGTTGTTGCGAGAATGAGTAGAGAGTGTGGAGAATGTACCGCACGGGGACATGAGAGAATTTTTCTGGTGTGATGGTCATCTTCTACATCAGGGGTCAGCAAACTTTTTCTGCTAAGGATCAGATAGTAACTATTTTAGGCTTAGTAACTACTTTAGATCATCTGGTCTGCGTTACAACTATTCAGCTCTACCATTGTAGCACAAAAGCGGCCATAGACAATATGTAAATGGACAAGCATGGCTGTGTTCCAATAAGATTTTATTTGTGGACACTGAAATTTGAATTTCATATGTATTTTACATGTCAAGAAATATTATTCTTTCAAAAAATGTTTTTTTCAATCACGTGAAAATATAAAAACCATTCTTAGCTTGTTGGCCACTCAAACACAGGCACCAAGCCAGATGTGGCCCACAGGCCAGAGTTTGCCAACTCCTGGTCTGAATCCCACTTGGGGTGGTGGTTACGTGGAGATATCTGTCTGTAAAACTCATCAAACTATACTTTTAAATATTTGCATTTATTTTATACTTAATCTTAATGATCATGTAAATTATATTTAAGAAAAAATTCCGTTTCCTTAAGATAAAAATATGTTTCTGTAAATCAGCTGAAGCCTAGCTTTTCAGGATGGAATTTTCTCCTCTGGCTTCTAAATAAGGTGACTTAGGTGGTTACTACGTAGCTGCTGGTGGGCTGGCTCTTGTCTGGCCCGCAGAGTGTTAAAAATATGTATTCGACTTTGACTAGCCCTTACCAGGCAATACTGGTTCAGTTCCACAGACCCCATCATTCCCTACAGCCTTTCTTCATTGGGCCCCTTGTTCATTCTTTTGCGTTCAACCTTTTACTATTCTTATATTTAAGTTGTTTCCCTAAAAGCAGTGCATATTTGGCTCTCTTGCTCATTTTTGTTCATTTGTACTGTATTATATTTTTTAGCATCTTTAAATGATTTGTAGAATAAACTGTGAGAGAAGGCCTTGTCTGTTTTGCTCGCCACTGTTTGCCCATAGTCTGGGTAGTGTCTGTACGTAGTAGGAGCTGAGTGAACTTTCATGAATATATGAGTAAGTCCAAAGAGAGATAAGTGCCCTTCAGACAATCCTCGTGATGCTCATTCCTTACAAAGGAGTTCTGATAAGAACTGAGAAACAACAAGTCTGAGATTATATTGTCTGGAAAGAAATTAGAGAGATAAAGTAAATGATTGTACCCTTCCCAGCTGTGGATGATGGAAAGCACAGCCAATAAGATGTGCGCTAAACCTGTCCTGTCCAATATGGTTCATGTGTGGCTATTTAAGTTTAAATTAATTAGAAATAAAATAAAATTTGAAAAATAAAGTTCCTCATTTGCACTAGCCGCATTTCAACACCACATGTGATGAGTGACTACTGTATGAAATGACTTAGAGAACATTTCCATCCTCACAGAAACTTCTATTGGACAGTACCGGTTTAGACACATTTGTCCTAAACAATCACAGAAAACAGAAAAATAATGTGCTTAAATAATTTCTAAATCTTCCATGTCAGATGTTGCTATATAATAAGGATTGGGAAACTATAGATCCAAATCCAGCCTGTTTTTGTAAATAAAGTTTTATTGGGACATAGTCATGCTCATTTGTTTACACATCGTCTAGCTGTTTTTGTGGTACAATGTCAGAGATGAGTTGTTGTGACAGAAATGGTATGACCTGAAAAGCCTCAACTAGTTACTATTTGACCCTTTACAGAAAAAAATTGCTGACCCCTGACGTAGCATAAGCTTGATTTATATTTATGGCACTTATATTTAAGTGTCTTTTGGTATAAACCCTACGGATATACGGAAAAGCAAATGGAAGAAAATAAAAATCTTATTATCGACCCAGAGATAATCACTGTTAACCTGATGGTGTGTAACTTTTTGGTCCTTTTCTTCTATGCCTGTATTTTTTTATGCTCCAAAATACATAATGTGTAAAACATTATGTTTTCAAAATTGGGATCACAGGGCACAAGCTTGTTGAAATTTATCCTCTACTTCCCATATTTTCTGCATTTTTTCCAAGACAAAATATTGTATAATGTGACTTTTAATGGCTATATTTTATTCCCTTCCATAGTTCTATAATAATAATTTACTTAACAGCCAATGGATAAGTATTTTGATTCCTTTCAGTTATTGCTGCATACTAAAGTGCATTATTTTATCTTTTCCAGGTATGTATCCTCCTTCTCTTTCTTTCTTTCTTTCTTTCTTTCTTTCTTTCTTTCTTTCTTTCTTTCTTTCTTTCTTTCTTTTTTTTTTTTTTAAAGATTTTATTTATTTATATGACTGAGAGAGAGAGAAAGAGAGAGCACAAGCAGAGGGAGTGGGAGAGGCAGTCCCCCTGCTGAGCAGGGAGCCAGATGCAGGGCTGGATCCCAGGACCCCATCATGAATTGAGCCAAAGGCAGATGCATAACTGACTGACCCACCCAGGCGCCCCTCCCCCCTTTCACTTTCTATTAGTGAGTTAATTTTAAGTTCTTCTGAAACATTTTTTTCGCCCATATATCTCTAATTGTAAAAATATAGCCAAACCATTATCTTTGAATTACTCCTAAATAAGATTTGAAAGTTAGCACAATTTCACATTCTCTTCCCTCTTCTCCATCTTTGTTTATATGATCTGGGTTTTAAATCCCAAGAATTATAATGCATTTTTAAACATAATTTTACATTCAAGAATAAATTTTGACATTTGTATATGACTTTTAGCCAGATTTACAATTATTTTAGATTTATCTCTACGGTTAACTTGTTTTAGTGTGTGTCATCAGTTCTTTCATATCTTGACCTCTTCATTCCTGAAATCTTAATTTTGTTTAATCTCTTGGTTGATTGAATTACTTAGTGACTTTTTATTTTTTATTTATTTATTATTTATTTATTTATTTATTTTACTTAGTGACTTTTTAAAAGGAAAGTATGATGCATTACATATAGACTTAGATTTTGCATATCTGAGAATAATTTTATGTTGTATTTATACATAAAAGACAAATAGTTTTTTTTCCCCTTAGAACTCTGCAGATCCCACATAATTGTTTTTGGCAATTAGTGTTACCGAAGAGAAGTCTGAGACTGACTCAGTTATTTTTTCTTTCAGAGTTAACTTATTGTTTCCTATTTGAATGTTTGAAAGATGTTTTCTTTATTCATACATACAAAAAATTGCACAAAGTAATCTAGGTGAAAGTTTTTCATTGATATTTTTTTCCCTGGTTCATGATGAATCCTTTCAAATGGAATACAGCATATTTTACATTTCTTCAGTCTAAGACAGTTTCCCTTTATCTTTTTTTTTCTTTTTAGTGCAAAAAATGTTTTATTAAAGCGCAGGGACAGGTCCCGTGGGTAGAAAGTCCCTTTATTTCTCTTTATTGCTTTTGTTCTACTTCAGCATTTTCTTCAGAAACACCAGCCTTATCTTTACTTTTCATTCTTTCTTTTTCTTTTTCTATTATTTCCATTATATTAACTCATTGTTTTCATCTCTGTCCACTACATTCTGGGAAAGCATCTGAAGTTACCCCATGATTCACCAACTTGACTTCATTTATTTTATTTTTTCTGCTCTTAATCACTGTCACTGTGAATATATTATTGTCTTTGGTTTCCTGCCATTTTTCTTTATCTTGTCTGTCTTTCTCTTCATACAATTCTGCTACCTTCTTTCATGTTGTCTTTCTAATAGAGGCTGTTTAATGGAGTCTCCTATCCTTTTGAATTTCATTTTTGTCTTTCCTTCTATCTCCCTGGGCAAAATATTTTCAGCAGTACATTCTATCTCTTAGTCTTCAAGACGTTATCCCTTTCTCTTGTCTGGCTGTATTTCCCCATAGATTCTATGATATTTATTGCTTTTCCTTCTGGAATGAGGCAAGATCTATATCGGCTCAGTTTGCCAAATGATAGTGTTAGTTGATTTACCTGCTTTTGGCCCTTTTCTCTGTTCATCTAGCAGATGGTTAATGCTCTTCACTTCTTCAGAGTAGAGGCAAGATGAAGGGCACAACTCTGAGAACGAATCCATCTAGCAGGGAACTCTGCTCCAGAGATTCTCTGAGTTCACTGCTAGGTTCACTAGTACTTTTAAACAATGTAGGGCACAAAGAAAACTACAATTCCCAGAATGCTCCACACAGGTTCCTCTTGTCTCTGGCCTCCCCTCCTGCAAAACTATGTTACCTGTGGAGACTACACTTCCCAGGATGCAACGCTCCACGGATGCCTTTTAGGTGTTACTATGAGGATGAGAAAGTCGCTGTTTTTGAAGGGGATATAGAAAGTCAATGTTTTTGAAGAAAATACAGAAGGTTGTAGGAAGGCCAAATGTGATTCCATTATGGAATGGCACCTACCTGGTTTTCTGGTTGATACACACCCTTGATTTCCAGAATGGGGGTAAAGTAGGAAGTATAATCCTATATGTTTTCAGGCAGACCTTTCCCCTAATCTATTAAGACTTCTTGTTTCATAGAGATGAATCCTGCATATGGGACAAAGAGAAATCTGGGTGTCTAGTTTAGTCTAGTTTAAAACATACTGGAGCTTCTTTCTGGATTCCGGAATTAGATTGGCCTTTAGGTTAGTTTTGGCTGCTGGGAATTTTGGCGTTTCCCAATGCCATTAAAGTCTTTCAGTGGGAAGTTAGGAGAGGCTGCACCGGGTGGGTGATTACTGGCTCAACAGTATTTTCAGCTGAATGCTTGACTTATTTTTTCTAAATTAGGATTTCTCAGGCAGCTACTTGTTTATCACTAGATCACTCCTCCTTCCAAAGCCAGCAGTAGTATTGCTGAGATGCTCCATGATTTCAGCTTTCCTTTTAATGGGCTTCTGCCTAGGCTTGCCTCTAAAGGGGCCATCCCTTTCTCTTCTCTCCAAACAATTCAAACCACATTTGAAAGGAACATTTAAAAATAGGGTTATACAGTGATTTCCTCAAATCTGCGGTGCTTGGTGAAGAAGCATAAAAGAAACCTCGGAGAGTAAGTAAAAAAGTGAATCCTTTCCTTGTATGGTTGGGCTTGACAAAGGGATTACAAAGCTATTGTTGGCCCTGTGAGCAACTCAAAACTGAGAATTTTCTGTTTGTCCTGTTGAAATTTTGAAGGACTTTCTGAATCAAAAAGGTCACTTTTGCGTCAAGGCCTTGCTATTTATTTCAGAATTTAATTACACAGTGTAGTGATGTCTTGGCTCAAGAGATCTGGGTGGGTATAACCAATTTTGAACAAAGCAGGTAATCAGTGAAGGAGGAAAAATAATGTGAAAACTGAATGTAAGCTGCAGCAGCCTCTAATTCATCACTTACCAGGAAATAATTTTCTTATTGAAAAATTAATGGCGGGAGATTTTAACTTATGAATGCCAATAGAGGGATTCCAGTGAGGTTTGGTATTTATGGAAACATATTATTAATGAGAAATTTGAAGTTATTCACAGATATGCACACACAGCACCACTTACTGAAAAGCCCGAGCAGTGACATGATCCTTTACTTCAAAGCTGGCAATGTAGGTCTAATCAGTGGATGTGCTCTCTGTGTTCACTTTACCCATGGGTTTTTATTTTGTGGTTATGACAGGAACAGTGAAGGATTAAGTTCGAGTCTAAATCCAACTCATGTCACCTCTCTGAACCTTCTTTCCCCACCTGTAGAAAAAATATGTCTCGAGGGCTCCTTCCAGCCGACATTGTCTGATTCCTTGTTAAATGCACTTTGTACACACAAGGTGGCTTTTTCATGAGGTGACAAGGTTTGCTGTTGTGTGGTCAGTCCACATTAACTAGCCCACGAGCAGCAGGAATCTAGAATTATTTGTTGTGCTTGTTCTCTAGGGCATCCTAATGAGCTATGGCAAATTGGAGTTGTTGAATCTTTCAGGCAAGTCCTGTTCCCCCAGTGATATGTTCTGAGATAGCGCATTACAGAAATGAAGATGTGTTTTCATGGACTCTATGCTATAAAATATTTATGCCCTGCCTTTGGTTATATAAAGTATTTTGCAGTGTAGGTCATCTTCTTGGTAAAATGTTCCACTATGAGAACAGCTTCCTAAAGCCCCTGTGAATCCTTAGGGCAGGTGCATAAGATGGCCCAACAGAACAAGACGCTGTCAGGGCTAATGCCTGAATATAAATGGATCATGCATGACTTAACCCTAAAAGAAGATTTGGCGTGAACAGAATTTCCAAGATGTATAATTAACTCTTTTATATTAATGAGAAATATAACCTCCAAAGATGTTAGGTGTCTCAGGATATAGTCTACTAAAATTTAACTCTTTCCTCCCTCCATATGGAGGAATATTCTACTGTTCAAATCTGTAGGTACACAGAGGAAGAAAAGGTTAGACCTATGGCTCCCTTTGTCTTGCCCTCCCCCCACCCTTCCCAGTGTACTTTTGTGGGGACAGTGTGATGTCATAACTGTTTATTGGGTTTCTATGCGTTACTTACCAGGGTTCTGGCCACACTGTGGGAGGCATGTACAAATGTACAACATGATTTCTGCCTGCAAAAGACTGATCATTTACTTGGAGAGTTAAGACATTGTCCTAAAGAAAGAAACAGGTTACAACAGCATACATGAGACATAATGTGTTATGTGCAGTGTAGTTGGATTCTAATATATATAATATTGATAGTGAGTACAATAATGATTATAAAGAGTCAGGATTAACTCCTCAGCTGGAGGAGTTAAGGATTTGGGTAGGTGAAATTTTAGCTGGCCTGTGAAAGATGGCAGGGTTTTGGGCAAGTAGGAAAAGGAAAGAACTTGTGTGGTTCACTGGGTGAGGAAATTTACCAGCTGCTAGAAGTAGAGGAAAAGTCTTTAATAGCTATGCCAGGCAGGATAGACAAGGTTATGCTGCAGTAACAAATAAGCCCAAATCTTAGTGGTTTAAATGAGTCAACGCTTACTTTTCACTTGGCTTATAAGTTCATCGCAGATTGGCTGAAGACTCTGTTCCACATTGTCCTTTCTCAAGGATGCAGGCTGACAGAGACATTCCACCTAAAATGTCTGTGGTCACCTTGGTGGGGAGAGGGGAGGGCAAATCACACACTGGCTCTTTCAGGCTTCCAACTGGAAGTGACACATGTCACTTCTCATATTTCATTGGCCAAAGCAAATCCCACATGCCCATTTAACTTTGAGGGGAAGTACATTTCTCTTGTGTGCTTAGAAGCAAGAGAGGAGGAAATATCAGTGAGTAGCTATAAGAACACCAGCCACACATTGAGAATGAGAGAGACCATGTGAAATAGTGGATAGCACAAGGACATTGCAGACAGATGTGCCTAGATTTGAAAGTTCTGTCACTTTCTGGCTGGGTGACCTTTGGCAAGAGGCTGCATCTATAGAATGAGATTAATTATTCTGCTCTAGCAAGGTTGTTGTGAGGACTACATGTGCCAGTAAATATTGATTTATTTAGTTATTGCCTCTCTCTTCTGACAGCTTTCTGTTTTTTTGTTCAAATCCCACATAATAACTACCGTACCTCTTGCTCTTGAGTCCCAAGAAATATACCTATAACCTTGCAATAAGTACCCCTTTCTTGGTTAGGCTAACCCAAGTGGATTTCAACCAAGGTCTTTAGTGGTCCATGAGGTGTCTTTGCAAAGTAGAAAAAGTCACGCCCTCTTAAGTGGGTCTGCACAGGTTTGTGGGCACAGTCACTTTCGTGTGAATTAAGAAATATTCCCTCCCTCT
Organism: Potos flavus; assembly: GCA_028534135.1. Taxonomy (NCBI): domain Eukaryota; kingdom Metazoa; phylum Chordata; class Mammalia; order Carnivora; family Procyonidae; genus Potos; species Potos flavus. The sequence goes on from CM052883.1 coordinate 157,956,464, forward strand.
TCTGATAACCCTGTGCCAGGATATGTGGTTTGGTAGCAGAGCATGGGCCAGACTTCAGCCCCACTTCCTTCTTTGGTGGACACCCTTGTGCAGTGAACAACCTGTACAACCATATATGGTGGCTCTGGCTTTCCATCCTTTTAAGAGATTCCTAAGAAAGACAGTTGTCCATTTATTGTCATCTTCCCTTTGCAAGAGAAGAGAGAACTTTTCAATGATGTGTCATCTATTCTTGGGAAAGTATGCTACACATAGGTTCCCAATACATGAATTCCCAAGAAAATAACTAAGAAACATTATGCTCTCACACTCTTAGAATATCCTCACTTATCTGCGATGTTTCAAATCAATAGTATAGTTATTTATAAGCAATTCCCACTGATCTTAATGAGTTTAATGAATAAAGAATGAGCATAATAAGTGAGCTTAACTTCACTAAGAAATAATTTCTTGTACAAAAGAAGTTTGATATTAAACTACCACCAAATATAATATAATTAAATCACATTAATTCTCTTAGGTATAATGCAATTGTCTGTGCTATGCATAGATAAGAAGCTGAAAGCAAGTCTCTGGAATGCCTTTGAGAAAAATTTGTGTAACTTTAAAAATAACTCAGAGAAAAACAGGGCCAGTATTGAGAGAGTTTTCTAAGATATAGGAGTTATTTTCATTCACATTACTTACTGGGGCAGTGTCTAACTTAATGGTCATGATTCATAGGATGAAGTTAGAGGGGAGAAGTTAAAAAAATATTGACCCGGGCTTTCTCCTTGTTCTCTGGCGGAAGGAGGGAAGGGAAACCACACTGTTTCTGTGGACATAAGGTCTGTGTGCTAAGTGGTGGCACATTCTCTTTTATGTATCACTGGCAGGGAGCCTGAACAAGATTGTGGTAGGTTGAATAGGAGCCCTCCAAGATGTCTGCATCCTGATCCCAAGAACCTGTGAATACGTTACCTTGCATAGGAAAAGAGATTTTGCAAATGTGATTATGTATGGATTTTGAGATGGAGAGATGATCTTGGATTATCCAGTGGGCCCAATGTAATTGGAAGGGTTTTTATAAGAGGGAGGCAGGAGGATCAGTCAGAGAAGGGTATGTGAAGTGGAAGCAAAAATTGGAGTGATATGGCCACAAATGCCAGCAGCCTCTGACGGTTGGAAGAAGCAAGGAAAAGATTTTCATCCAGATCTGCCAGAAGTAGCCATACTTGCTGACACCTTGATTTTTAGCCTCCCAGGACTTCTGACTACCAAAACTTAAAGAGGACAAATTTGTGTTGTTTTAAGTCACTGAGTTTGTGATAATTTTTACAGTAGCCATAGGAAACTATTAGAGGAACAAAGATGAGGGCTTTTTGAGGATTCAGCTAGGGAGGGTGAGTGTGCAGTCATAGCATCCTTGGGTCAGTTCACTAGCATGGGAGTCAGCCAACTATAGCCCATGGGTCAAATCCAGCCTGCCACCTATTTCTGTATAGCCCGTGAGCTAAGAATGGTTTTTACATTTTTTATTGGTTAAAAAATTAAAAGAAGGATAATATTTTGTGACACATGAAAATGATATTAAATTCAAAATTTAGTGTCTGTAGTCAAAGTCTTATTGGAACCCAGCCACGTTCATTCATGTACTTATTGTCTGTGACTGTTTTCACTCTATAATGGCAGAGTTGGGTAATTGTGGCAGAGCCCGGATGGCCTATAAAGCTTAGCATATTTATTATCTGGCCTTTTACAGAAAAGGTTTGCTGATCCCTGCACTAGAGTCAGGACATCAGCTTTGAGCTTGAGGTCCTAATGTTTTGCTGGGTCTTTCATGAGACTGAGTTTATCCTCACCCCACACTGCCCACCATGTTCACCTGATCAAATCTTACATGGCACTTAATGCTTCTTTGACTCAAACAATGCCTTCACTATGTTTGCCATGTTGAGAGCTTACCATGCTCCATACACTGTGCTAAATGTTGAAGATACAACAGTTAGTAAGAAATGGCTTATTCCCTCAAAGACCAAACACACACTCCAAAACAACAACAACAACAACAACAACAACAACAACAACAACAAATCCTAAGGGTAGGGGCAAGACAGGACAGGAATCCATCAAAATCCTAGAGGAGAACATAGGCAGTAACCTCTTCAACATTGGCCACAGTAACTTCTTTCAAGACACATCTCCAAAGGCAAGGGAAACAAAAGCGAAAATGAACTTTTGGGACTTCATGAAGATAAAAAGTTTCTGCACAGCAAAGGAAACAGTCAACAAAACAAATAGGCAACCCACAGAATGGGAGAAGATATTCGCAAATGACACTACAGACAAAGGGCCGATATCCAAGATCTATAAAGAACTTCTCAAACTCAACACTCAAAAAACAGATAATCATGTCAAAAAATGGGCAGAAGACATGAACAGACACTTCTCCAAAGAAGACATACAAATGGCTAACAGACACATGAAAAAGTGTTCATCATCATTAGCCAGCAGGGAAATTCAAATCAAAGCCACATTGAGATAGCACCTTACACCAGTTAGAATGGTGAAAATCGACAAGGCAAGAAACAACAAATGTTGGAAAAGTTGTGGAGAAAGGGGAACCCTCTTACACTGTTGGTGGGAATGTAAATTGGTGCAGCCACTTTGGAAAACAGTGTGGAGGTTCCTTAAAAAATTAAAAATAGACCGTGACCCGGCAATTGCACTACTGGGTATTTACCCCAAAGATACAGATGTAGTGAAAAGAAGGGCCATACGCACCCCAGTATTCATAGCAGCAATGTCCACAATAGCCAAAATGTGGAAAGAGCCAAGATGCCCTTCAACAGACAAATGGATAAAGAAGATGTGGAATACTACTCAGCCATCAGAAAGGATGAATACCGAGCTTTTGCATCAACATAGATGGGACTGGAGGAGATTATGCTGAGTGAAATAAGTCAAACAGAGAAAGTCAATTATCGTATGGTTTCACTTATTTGTGGAACATAAAGAATAGCATGGAGGACATTAGGAGAAGGAAAAAAGGGGGAGAAATCAGAGAGGGAGATGAACCATGAGAGATTATGGACTCTGGGAAACAAATGGAGGGTTTTAGAAGGGACGGGGGATGGGTGAGACTGGTGACAGGTATTAAGGAGGGCATGGATTGCATGGAGCACTGGGTGTTATACACAAACAGTGAATCATGGAACACTACATCAAAAACTAATGATGTACTGCATGGTGACTAACATTACACAATAAAAACAAAATAAAACAAAACAACAAATCCTATTATATATTAAGTGCATTCAATCACTATTAATACTCCTGACAGTCATCTGAAGTAAATATTATTAGATCAGTTTTCCAGATGACAAAACTGAGGTTCAGAGATGCTAAATAACTTACCCATGGTTACTTAAACAATTCTATTTAATGCCTAAGCCCACTCTCTCTCTACAACATCACATTGGGTTCAGAGTCACCTGGCCCTGCCTTCACTCTTCCCATCTCTTCCTATAAACTGGAAGCTATTGTGACCTCTGCCCTCAATAACCATAGCTCAAAATCTCTACCTCTTTATGGAAGTTATAATTTTCAGGCATCTAGTAGAGTTTGGGAAGCCTCCCCCAGAGTTTTGTTATCAAAATGTCATAAGAGCCAACAAATTAGGATGTTGAAAAAAAACCACTAGGTTGAAAGTTGAAGCAAAATTGTAGGCATGGTGGCTTTAAAACCCTACTGGGTGAAGCAGTGAGCAATGGGGCAGATTGATGTTAGCTAACGTGTCTTGAGTCCCGTCAGGCAGAGATGTGCCTACAATTTTGACTTCCCTCTTATACCTCCTTTGGTGCTAGCCACTTAAAAGATCATCTGTGTATTGTAGAGAGGACAGTGAATTATATATTGGTCATTTTGGTTCCATCTCCAGACATATGTGGTAACAACAAATGCTTGCCACCTTCCAGTGCCCAAGTATGGAGCCAGAGGCAGTAGAAAGAACGAAGGACTAAGGGTCAGTTTAGGTACCATGAGAGAAAATCAGTTTTTTGACTTATTTTTGACCCAAGTGTTTTGTCTATCTTCCCTCATAGGATTGTGGTGAGCATCTAATGAAAGCATGCATGTGAAATATTTTATGTCAGCAAGTGCTATACCAGTATAAGACCTGGTATTAGATTATACCAAATAGGGTATGTTCTTATTTCCAGCAACATTGTATTTGGGTACCATCCATGTTAGCAGCTCTGTTGTGTGGATTCCTAGAGAACTATTAAGAAGCATTGGCAGGTACTACAAATTCTTTCTTATTAGTGTTTTCTTGTGTGGCAGAGAAATCATATTTTATGTCACTTTGACCTGACTTCACTGCTGCTGACTGCGGTTCATACATTTCTGAAATGTAATCTAGTAATGGGAAAAGTAGGCATTTTTCTTCCTGGAAAGTCCTCAAGGTTTGCCACATTGCTCTGAACAATAGTGGTTGAATTTCCAAATTCCTATCACTGAGGGAGCAACATATTCTTGGAGAGAGGAGGGGAACTAGGGAGAAGAAGTATCTGTCAATAATATGTAAGAAAAGAGACTAAAAAAGACTCCAAATCTGGAGATCTTTCATTACAACCCTGCTAATTTGAGCCTGAGTGGAATATTAGAAGGATTGTGTTTATGGAGATTGTTTTAGTAACCCAGCTTTGAATCCCAACAAATAAGATTATCCACCCAAAGTGGCAGCATCTGGCTTGACCCAGGAATTGAGGCATATAAAAATAGTTATGGGGAAATTTTAAAGAAGAAAACAGATGTAGTTTTAAAATTGGGATGGGATCTATTTGGTCAATGACTGTTTATATGGGTGTGGTCAAATCAGACATGCTTGAAAGATTTGCTTTTTATAATTCACCACAACTCATTACGAATGGCAGGGTTGCACTAGTATGGATTGCTTTAAGAAAATCCAGTATTTTTAACTCCACAAATTTATAAACAGATGAACTAAGGGATGAATATCGTAAAAGCATTCATTTATGGGGTTTTCTTCCAGAATATTTAAAAGGTGACTTGATTTACAAGTATGGTTTGCTCATGAGTTTACAGAAACACATCTGAGAGAAATATAAATGCACACATACATGCTCAACTGGGTTTAAATTCTTCATTCAGGTAGGTAGGAACTACAGTATGACTCAGGATGACTACACCTACTATAGGCTTGTTCTTATTGCCAATAGCCAGCTCACCAGTCACTTAACAATCAAGAACTCCTTATTATTGAGAAAGGCAATCTGCCATGGGCTCTGTACTTTTCTCAGTGGACATGCCCAGAATGCAAGGCTTTGACTGTTCTTCACCTGGACTGTTTCTCAGGGTTATGTTTACTATGAACAGAACTGAGGGGTACAGTAATGTCTCTCTTTGGGTTAAAGAACAGGCTTGCTTACTGTTTACCGGAAAACAGCATAGGCCCTAAGCTCAGTGTTACTCATCGTGTTATAAACCCATTGCGTGCACAGCATCCATCTGGGCTAACAGTATTACTCCAATGGGGCGTTGGGGCAGGGGGGTCTGGCACACGTGCTGGTGCTCATGCTTCTTGCTGTGCCATGAATAACACAGTCTTTTGCCTCTGACCTAGGAGTTTCATGTCTTCTTTCAGTACCCGTGAAATAGTAACCAGCTAACTTATTGGCTTGTGTTTAGGGTAAAATCAAATCCCAGACCTGAAAATAATTTCAATTTGATTGTGTTGGGTCTCATTCTGTGGATTTGGGGTTATCTGGGCACTTTGTTGACATCAAAGGCATCTATGACTTTGTTTTTGCATCTTTTATTTGTCTAGGACTGCATGCTAAAATAGTTACTATTTTCTTGTCATAGTTCTAAGCTATAGTAGCTAGTGTTTGGCTAGATTTTTGTTATCATTGTTTTCTCTTACATTTAGAAAGGGGAGTTCTTTGGTACTATTGAAGTGACATTTTCTTTTCCAAATGCAACTCCACATTATACATGGAAAGGAGAAACTAATATTATTAAGGAATTTGTACATTGAGAACAGAGGTTGTATGTACGATGTATGAATTGACAATATATATAAGATGTATATTTTAAAGGTATCTTAAAAATTCTCCATGTGCTATTACCTGTGTATGGAGTGCATTACTAGGAAGTATCTACCTGGACCACATGATGGATTTGCTTTGTGTTCTGAGAATTAGAATTCTGGGTCCAGGAATAGGTTTCTCTTTTGCTCTCTGAGTTGGGGTCAAGTGCCTTATCTCTTAGTTGAATTTCAGAACATTTGGGAGACGAAAGATACTACCTTTGGGATAGAATTTATGCATGGGCATTTGTATAGGTGACTTTGTAGATTTGATTTGTTGCATGTTTGTGAGTGGACATGGCGTGACCTGGATTTCTTTTGAGGCAACATAGAGAAATGATCCAAATGAGCGCCATGTCCTTCAAATTATCACATTGTGAATCTATATGTTATTCCTAAGCTATTGCCAATATTATGACTTAAACATTCCTATAATTCCTTTTATGGGGGGCAAGTATTCAGAGTCTGAGGTCCAGTAGTGATAAACCTTTGTGCTTTTTTCCCGATTGCCAAAAATCATTTAGAGGCAATTCAAAGGTTAAAGTAGGTGATCAAATGGTATAAAAACACTAAGACATATAATGTAACAAAATTGATTTGCAGATGGAACCCAAAGGCTATTGCCAAGTGAACTTACAGAAATCCTTTAGATGATGTTAATTTCTCAGAACTAAGTGATGGCTTCCCAAAGTGTCAAGTACGGAAGGTCTAATAAATATGTCTGTATTAGTCAGGTTGGGCTTCTAAAACAAAATGTCACGTACTGGATGGCTTAAACAAGAGACATTCTTAAAGTTCTGGGCATTGGAAAGTCTAAGATCTAGGTGCTAACTGATTTGGTTCCTAGTGAGGTTCCTCTTTCTGACTTGTAGATGTCATCTTGTCATCTGGTGTCCTCACATGACAGAGAGACAGGGGTCTCTGTTGTCTCTTCCTCATCTTACCAGGGTACCAGTTCCATCACTGGGGCTTTATTCTTGTGACCTCATCTAAACCTCACTACTTTCTAAATACCCTACCTCCTGTTACCATCACATTGAGAACTAGGGCTTCAACATATGAATTTTAGGGGGGCACAAGCATTCAGTTCACAACAGAATTCACCCTGTTACATTTAGGTTCATTTAGTGGTATTGACATGCCCATATGTCAATACCACTCTGAATCTGTCTGGCATGGTGGAGGAGTATATGCTTCATGACCAAGTGTGCAACCTATTAGAATTTGTCCCATCTAATTCATCTAATTCATCTTTATTCAGTTCATTGCTGTGAGCTCTGTGAAAAGCCAAGTTCTTCAATAGCAGAGAGGCTTTTTAATGACTGGTGATGTGCTGGTCTCAAAATTCTGCCATGTTTCTGGGGACATGGTCTTTTCCCCTACTCCCATGATTATAGAACAGGTGCAGGGAACTTGGACATCATCTGGTCCACTGTTTTCCAAATTTCAGCCATTTTGTGTCATGATTTTATAATACATATGTATCCATTGTGTCATTATTAACTTATTTTCTTGAAAGTAACTCACTTGGAAAAAACTATAAATTTATTTAAAAAGGAGACTCTTTATTGCCACTATAGTTGAAAACTCATGTGACATAAATATAAGATAACCATAAAATAAATACACTGAAAATGAAAAATGTTCTTAATTCTAACTAGATACTGATTTTCTGAACCCAAGTTCTAGTTTTTGTTAACAAGAGAGATTAGCAAGTGCTGAAGAAATACTAAAAACATATTAAGACTATGAAGGGTTATTGCACCTGAATTTGTTTGTGCCTTGTATCTACACCCTTGGATAGTCCCCTCCCACACTGAGTCTGGTTTTGGCCATGTCATTTGCTTTGGCCATCAGACAATAGCAAATGTCATGTTACCAGTGACTTGAAAAGTACTTGCATTGGGGCTTTCCCTCTCTTATTATTCTTGGAAATTTTGACCAGCACATGAACAAGCCTAGGCTGGACTGATGGATGATGAGAGTCACATGACCTGGTCACCCCATCACTGCAGCCAGTAGCCGACTAATGATCAGGCTAATGACTGGGTGTGTGATCAGCTAGTCCTAGTCAATCTGCTGGCTCCAACCGCAATAGTGGGCTCAGGCTGGGTCAGCTGATCCCAGCCTAGATCAGCAGAACCAGTAGACCCATAGGTCTGAGAGCACTAATAAATGATTGTTGTCTTGTGCCACTCAAAAATTTCAGGGTGGTTTGTTATTGAGCAAAAATGAACATAGATCCAAAAGTAAGATTTGGGCCATGCAACTGATAGCACAAAATTTTCCAGTACAGTTTTTTCAGTATTGAATTTGAGTTCAGCCATCTGGTCCTACAACTAATGATGTACATCCCACACTTCAAGAAACTCTGATTCAGTCTAAGTTTCACCTTTTAGGTTTAACAGCTGAAGGTCCAGAGAGATGACATGACTATAACCACACTTCATAGTTAGCTAGTGACAAAGATGATACTAGAGTTCAGGTCTCATGTATGCATTCTATTTCCAGAGCAATTTTCTGCCTTCTTCAAGGCTGGTGTGTTTAATCATGAAAAATGATGAGTAAGGTTTTAGGGAGACATTGTATCATTAGCTTATTTTGTCTGTATTCTCTCATGAAAGTAGCAGAATTTAAGTTAACCCACAGAATTGAAGAGTCATTAAATTTTTGAGGGGGGAATTATCTGTGTTCTGGATTGAATTGTACCCCCTTCAGCCCCAAAGATATATTGAAATCCTAACTCCCAGTACCAATGAATGTGACTATCTGGAAATAGTCTTTGCAGTTGTAGTCAGGTTGAGATGAGGCCATGCTAGGTTAGAGGAGGCCCTAAATTCAATGAGTGGTGTCCTTGTAGAAGAGAGATTTTCACATAGAGACACCCAGAGTTCGAAGATAGCCATATGATGGCTATTTTAGGTGCAGAGATTAGGATTATGCTGCCACAAATCAAGGAATGCCAAGGATTACTGGGAACCACCGGAAACTAGTAAGAGGCAAGAAAGGATTCTTCCCTTGAGCTTCGAAGAGAATATGGCCCAACATTGATTGCCAGCTTCTAGCCTTTGCCCGTGAAAGAATAAGTTTCTATTGTTTCAAGCCACCCAGTTTGTGGGACTTTGTTATGGTAGCCCTAGGAAACCAAGGCATCTTGCTTGTTCACTTCTGTTGGCAATCATATTCCACCTACATTATACCTAAATGAAATGCAAAGTAGAGAAACTGATAGAATAAGAAGGCCAGGGATTAAAAAACAACCCCATGCATCCCCTAAAAATAAGCCACTGAACAGAAACACCTGCATGGCTAACTAGGAGCTTAGTGTGTGTGTATGACAGTCATACAGCCTGGTCTCACCTTTCTTTCTATCAACAAAGGAGATACCAAGGCCACCTTGTTCCCTTCGGGCTGCTCTGGCTTAGGCCCGAGGCAGCAGAGCAAGTCTACCAGGCAGGATCTTCTTCAGAGTTGGTAAAAATGTAGAAATTTGGTCTTCATGGGGAAGTTAATATTCACCAAAGAATTCTCTGCAAGAGCATTTTATTTGGGGCGTGACAAACGTCTATCTTCTGTCAGTGAAACCATCTATGAGTGAAGACAGATACCCTCAGAGTTGACATTCCCTCCTTTCTTCCTCGAATACTATTGTGATCTGAATGCTGGTTTTCCTGCACAGGAGAAAGTGATGTTGGCACCCAGTGAATTACTACGTTCTGCTCCTTCGGGGCTCGGAGTAGTCCTTCCTTTCCTTGGTTGCGTTAGTCATTATCCATTTACAGTCATTTACATTTTGAAATCCTTATCCTGCTGCATCAACGTATTAATGGGGGGTGCAGGGCAGCTGCACCAAGGTAATTTACTTGGCTTCTGAAAACCTCCTCTAGATAATCCAGAAAAATCTGTCACATGGGGACCCCAATTTGTCTGATTACCTTTTTCTGACAGATGCTGGGGTCATATGGTTAGACTTTTATTTTTGTTGCTTTCATTTGGTTAATTCTATTAGTGGCTTATTCCGGACATGAAAGTCATTTGCTATTAAAAACAAATGTCATCTCAAAAGGAAATTCCCAAGGCTGCCTTTCCTTCTGATCTCCCCGCAAAGTCTGGATGTTCAAATCAAAAGTGTTGCTTTGCATTAATTGTCTTCTATCCACCCTACCTCTTTAGTATTTGGGGGAATAATGCCTCTGAGTAAAGAAGGAGAAAAAGGTCCTGATTATTAGGTGAATTCGAAGCTATCCCTCAGACTGGATCTGGACGGCCCAACCAAGTTTGATGTCAACCCTGAAAGTTCTGGTGAGTTTGTCAGCGACTCCCAGCTGCCTCAGAATAACTTTTCACCCCATCTTCCTCAAGTGCTAATTTGTTTGGGCCCCCAGTGTGCTCATCTACAAAGCCAGATTTCCTAGTTTCTCTGCAGCAAAGTGGACATGTGATGCAATTCTGACTAATGACATGTGAGGAGAAGTCTGAGCCCCCTCAGACTTCTGGGAAAATTTTGCTTTTCTTAATGTAGGCGTTGTTCCTCCTTCCCTCTGGCCCCATTCTCTTCCTTCCTGCCCGTGAAATGTCTCAGGCTGGAGTAGCCATCTTGTTACCATGCAGGAGAAGCCAAGAGAATTGCAGAGACTTTGCCCCTGATGCACTTAGCTACCAAATCAATGCCAAGAAATGTCTACTTCCGGTCTTCTTCTTTTATGGGGAAAAATAATCCCCATTTTATCCGTATCACAGTTAAGTGGATTTTCTGTTATGTGCAGCCACACTTGTTCCTTGGGTGATACAGTGGATTTTTAAGAGCCCAGTGTGTTTCTATGTCTTTGGTTGAAGAGTTATCTGGAGCCAGAAGGAAATAGGAGCCAGGGAGGGAAGCCTTGCAGAGCAGAGCCCTGGCATTCGCTGTGTGTATGTCAGACTGAGCCTCTTATATTCTCAGTTCACTCTATGGCTTAGGGCTTTATTGGTGTTCTGGATAACTTGTCAGAGGGATTCCCTGGGTTCCCAGGCCCTTTTGGGGAATTGCATTTAATGAACAACTGCTTTGTTCATTTCCTCACTAATTTCCCATTCTTGAGAGAAAAAGGAAGCTCTGACTGAGATAATGATATCCTAGTGCCCATTAGGAGAGAACGGTGTACTAAGTGAATTAAGGAGGGGGAAGGATATATTTTTATGAATTGAAAAATGTCATTTTGTACACAAGAAGTCATTCTGAGTAAGGACAAAAATCCTCACAAAACCCAGAAATGCAGCTGGATTGGATCATCTTTTTTCCTGACAAAACTTTAAAAAATTTGTTTCAGAATGTTCCAGTCATTCTTTACCACTGCAATCTGAAGACTGGGAGTCTACTGGAGTTTCTTGAAATTATTCTGCTGGATGTGGGCGTCAGAGTGTCAGCTGGGGGGTCTAGTTGTATTACTGCCATGGTGGGGAGATCTGGGCTTGCTCTGGGCTTTGGGGGTCTCTGAGCAGTATCCCCTCATGGCCGTGGGCCCTGACCTAGAGAAAGATAGCTATTGTGGGCAGCACTCCGGGGCTGCAAAGGGACAAACCTCCTCATGAGAGGGTAGACCTCTCTGGATTTGCTCGCTCTCAATATCTAACTAGGTCCAGAGACTTCTTGTTTACTTTTCATTGCTCTGGCTGTTTTCTTCATATAGCTTGACACAAAATGCACCTCATCAGATAGCAAGTAGGAGGCAGGACAGTAAGCTAATCTAGAACCTGCTCTCAGTTCATCTGAAAGATCTGGGTTCTCCCCTAGTTCTGTCATTTATATGCTGGCTGACCTCACGTAAGTTGCTTAGCTTCTCTGAGTTTTGGCTTCCCAATCTATGAAATTAATTATTCAGGTTATCTATTATTGCTGTGCAGGAAATGACCACAAAAATCTCAGTGGCAGCCAACAATAATTTCTCACTCACATACTGCTGGTCAACTAGGGCAGTGCTTTTTCTAGATTGCTGAAGAGTTAGCCTCCGACAGTTTGTAAACTGCTTCATGCAGGTTATTCTGGAGCCCACGCTGGAGGACAGTGGCTACCAGGAGCATGGTCTTCTCATGGGGGAGTTTGGAAGCTTCTAGGCTGGTGAGCGGAAACCTGTGCTCCTCCTTAGGCTTGTAACTCATGCACTGTCACTTGGCTGTCACTCCATTGGTCAAAGCAAGTTGCATGGCCAAGCCCCACATCCACAGAGTGGGCAATATATTCCTGCTATGGAGGAGGTGGGAAGTGAATATTTACTGAACAATATTCTAATGACCGTTCCCAGCTGAAAGAGATGTTCCAGAGTCACAGTGAGGATGATGAGAGGCATTCAGCATGGAGATGTACACATAGTAAGTACTCATTAAATGTTAGCCACTCTTTCTGCTGCTGTCACTGCTCTGTCTATTATGCTAGACTCCCAGGCTTAGCAGGGATGCAGGCTCTGGTGAGGAATACATCCAACAGGCTGTGCACTATTCAAGACCTTGCTGGCATGAGAATCACAGCTTCTTCTCCTCTACCCCAGGAAGCAGTGTTCTCCCCTTTGACCTCAAATGGGCCCATGGGAGCTTCTGAGAACTTCGGATCGTTGTGATGCTCAGTTTCTTCTGTACATCCTCGTATCTTTATAGCATGTGTATGCCAGTTCTCCCTTGACTCTCTCAATTATCCTGTGAAATAAACTGAGAAGCCATTGCCATTATTACCTTATGAAGAGAACAGGTTGGGTTGATCCCAGTGATGTCTGTCCCTTCAGCCTTAGAGTCTAAAGCTTGCGTGGCTGGGTGTCATGTTCATGACAAGGGCATTAGCTGAGGTGTGGGAATTAACCATAAAGATTTGGAACGTCAATATTTCTTTCTTCATTCCTTCGTTCATTTACTCATTTAACAAGCAGACATTTATGGAACCGCTGTTATGTGCTCTGTAAGCACTGTGGGGACAGCCTGTAAGGAGTGGAGGGCTCAGCAGACTCTGGGTAATTCCAGGCCCCTCTGGGGTTCAGAGCTTGGCAGGGAGTTGGTGGTGAGGGCCAGAGTCAGGAAGCCGGAGCTTGCCTATCACCTCTGTGTCCTTCGTGAGCCGTATGCGGCCTCCTCCCATATATCCTTAGAGCATCCGTTAGGTCTGACTAGACCACTCTTTCAGGTTACACTGGAACAGTTCAGGGTCCCCAGAGGGCCACACATTGACCTAGCTGGGAACATACATAGTCCATCACTTGAGAAAGTTCCCTCTGATGATGGGGCTGCAAGATCCAATACTAGAGTTGGGGGTCAGGGGCCTGGGTTGCTGCATTGATTCCATGGCCAAATGGAAGCTGGGGAGGCTATGTAATGACACCCCCCTTCCCACTCCCTCTCCATTTGAATAAGAAGCTTGCCTTCTCCCTCCCACCCCAGGGAATCCTTGTATTCCCCCTTTCCCCCTCCCTGGATTTTTCAGGGGAGGGAAGAACCAGTCCAGGACCTAAGCCCACTGGAGCCAATCATGTCCTGGGTTGGCCTTGATTCAACAGGGCATGGCCACTCTGTGCTAGGTGGGCACCCTTACCTCTCCACAAGTCCTGCTCCTTGGTCTTTGCTCATCTTTGGCCTCAGCCTGCTGTGGACCTAAGGTCTCTTGGTTGCTTTATCAGTTTCCCTCCTCCGCTTTTGTTGAAGGTCTTGACTTCAGAGCTTCAGGATGTTTCACAAAGAACAAAGGTATCTGGGCTGCCTGAAGTGTGCACGCTGGGACAAAAGTCTACCAATTGCTATCTGCTCTGGTTGCATTTAATCCGACTCCTGTGATATAGGTAGTGCTCTCTTCATTTTACAGATAAGAAAACTATGAAGCTCAGATAGGTTATTTATCTTTCTCAGGATTACACAGCTGGTAAACAAAGCTTATTTTTCCATCACGTAATTCTTTCTTGTCAATAATAGTTGCTGACATGGGTCAAATGTTTCTTATATGTTATCTGCAATCCTCATAGCAACTCTGCCTACTTTAACCTTTATTGCACAGAGGGGTTAAGTAACTTGCCTTAGGTCACACAGCTCATGTTATAGTCAGGAAGTTCAAGCCTAGGGCTGTCAAGACTCCCACACTTCTCTTATTCTTTTTCTCACTGAGAAAGACCTCTTGGGCTTCCCTATAATCTCACTGAGCTGCTCACAGACTCCCATGTGTGTCAGAAGACTAATTAAAAGAACAGCAAGAAAACATTCTTCATTGAAAGGGCAGCCTGTGTGTTTGGTGTGCAGAGGGAGATGGTGGGAAATGAAACCCCATCTCCAGTCTTGGCATTTGGTGGGTTGATCGTAAGACTCTCACACCTTCTTTTTGAGCATCTCTTGCTGGCACCACACCTTTCCTAGCATTTGACTTCCTGAATCTTTGGTCAACAGCTGTGGCTCGAAGGACCATCTGGCATCTGGCTGGGCCCTTCTGACCTGTAAGTCCTATCTTCCCAAACCATTTGAGGTCTACCTTAGTGAGGTAAGCCAGGCACAGCCCGTAAGAGAATGGCCCCTGTACAGGCAGCTTCTACCAGCAGGAAGTGAACCAGGATCTTGCCTGGACTCCAGCCCAAGCTCAGAATATGCAGCCAATAGGAGGTCACTGAGAAAGGGAATTCGCTCATTGCGACCTTTAGCATCATGGCTGTGGTTCCTCTCCTGCCATGGAAAAAATTGCCTCTTTTTCCTGACTACTCCCTAGCACCCCCACATAAACCCAGATGCTGAGGGCCAAAATGGACCAAAGCAGAACACACCCAACTCACCCTGTGCTGTGAGAATGGCTAGACTTGGTGCATTTTCTAATCTGATTACATTTCCAGTCCAAACCCTCTTTATTTCTCACCTCCTAATTGATTTCCCTGCTTCCACCCCTACAATTTATTCTTTACTCAGCAGCCACCCTGATCCTTTTAAATTGGAAGTCTGATAATGTCACTCTTCTGCTCAAAGTCCCCTAATGGCTTGCCATGGTCCTCACAGAAAAGCCAGTGTCCTTACAGTGGCCTCTAATGTTCAAGGGCAGGGGCCAGCATGCTTCTTCTGCAAAGGGACAGATAATAAATAGTTTTGGCTTTGTGGGCCATTGGTCTCTGTGGCCGTTACTCAACTCTGTGAGCATGAAAGCAACCACCGACAATAAATATGTAAATGAATGCATGTGGCTATGTCCCAAAGAAACTTTGTTCCCAGAAACAGGCAATGGGTCGACCTGTGGTTTGGTGACCTCTGCTCCAGGTGACTGGCCTCTGCTACCTCTTGGCTCTTATAATCTTGTCTTGTCCTCTGCTTCAGCCCCACGGATATCTACAAACACTCCAAGCCTTTGTTTGGGGCCTTGCCCTGGCTATTCTACCCAGAACATTCTTCCCTTGTGTATCTGAGTGCCTCCTTTTCTCATTTCCTTCAGGTTTCTGCTTCAATGTCATTGCCAGAGAGCCCTCCTTGGCCACTGTGTCTGAAATAGCAACCTTCTCATTTTCTTAGCACCTCATACTTTTTATTCTGCTTTATTTTCCTCAATAGTCCTTGCTACCACCTGTATATTTATTGATTGAACAAATAAATGATTTCTTTGGCAAATATTACTGAGTGCCTCCTTAATGCCAGGCAACACCCTAGGTGCTGGAAGTCCCTAAAGAACAAAACAGACGAAAGCCTTCTATCACTGGGCTTTAAGTCTAGCTGGGGAAGACAGTGAACATAGGGAAAATAAATATAAATGTGGCAGGTAGAGATAAGTGCTCTGCAGGAAATCAGGTTGGGCAAGGGGGCAGGTTGAGGAGAATGTGCCTGTTTCTCTCTCGGTATTCATCCTCTGCTTTGCATCATTGCTAAGGTCTTTCGAGTTACGTGGCAGTGGTGCCTTTAACTCCCTTTGCTCAGCTTAGAGCCTGACGCTGTGAAGCGGTTGCCTCCGACGAAATTCTGGTGCCAACAGGGGGCGCCACAGACTGTGCAGAACTGGCTGTGCAGCGAGGTGTGATCCAGACAGGGGCAGCCAGGCTTCTGAACAGGCAGGAAAGGGAGGTGAAGGCTGCAGCGGAGGGACGGGGAAGCTGGAAGTTGTGGGATGTAACAGGATCCGAACACAACTGCCCGCACCACAAGTGTTTTTCATGGAGCGCTGCCTAAAGTACCAGGCATTACGGGACAATGCACTTCTAAGTCGGATGCTTAATAAATCAGCCAGGCATGCATTATTATGCCGCCACGGAGCCCTTGTTGTGTCTTAATGCTCAATTATACAGCACGGAATCTGGGTCGGGCTTTCTATCATCTTGGATGTGTGGCAGAAATGGCCTTGCTCTAATTGCTCTACATGGGAATGGGTTCATTTGTGTTTGGTGGGTGACTCACGCTGATTGACAATTAGATTGAAGGGGCCTCACTGAGGATCACAGGCTCAGGCAGCTCTAGACCTTGAAAGAGATCTTAGAATTGACCCTAGTCCGATCTGCTCCTGCCGCAGATGGGAAAATCAAGGCTCACAGAGAGGAAGGGACTTGCTCGAGGTCATCAGATAGATAGCCCTGGAGGCTCAAGTCAGGCTACCGATTCTGAGTCAAATACTCACTGTACCACCCCAGGCAGATTCTCAGGACAGCCACCGCTGCCCTTCCTATGTTGGCGGCAAATGCCGGGACGGTCACATTTGACTCTTTTTAGCCAAAGACCAACCGGAAGAAGCTGTGTCTCATTTACTTGAATAAAAATGGACAACCGGTTAACAAAACAACAGACTTCCATATTTTATGGATCCCTAGGGACCCAGTGAACTCATGCTCCCAGATTAAAGGAAAGAGGAAAACCATACCCTCCTTGCTGAACTATGCTGCCTGCTGGTTCCCCAGTGCCCCAGCGGTCTCTGGAATGGAGATTGTCATGTATGACAGTTGGAGAGCATTATCGCTTGAAGACTTGCATTCTGGCTTTTATATTTGATTTACATAGATCTGCATACTGTATGCTCTGGGCATTGTTTTCTGTTTCATTCCATCTTCACAGCCTCCCTTCTCCAAGCTCAGTGGGTATTTTGGCTTCCTTAGCTCCTCTGGGTAAGATAGGCACTTGGCTAGAGTTTGATCTGGAGAAACATCTGGAAGTTCCACCTTGAGGAGAAGCTCTGGGGCAGAGTGGCTGCTGGGCCAGTGATATATTGGAGTCGTGTGGCCTTCATTTCTCTTAAGCTTCCATGGTAGGGGCCAGTCCTTATTTATCTCCTGTTTCCCGGGCCGTCTCTGTGTATAAAGGCCCAGGGGGTAGCTTCGAATCTCTGTGTCTGGGGCAAAGTAGCACCTTCAAGATGTCATGGAGGGATGACCACATTTTGGGCACCTAGATCAGTCCTAGTTGAGAAATAGTGCCAGATGAGAAAGGCAAATTAAAACCACAGTGAGATACTACTACCCACCCAGTAGGATGGCTAAAATGAACAAGACTGATAATACCAAGAGTCGACAAGGATGTGGGTCAAGTAGAACTCTCGTACGTAACTGAGAGAAGTGTGAGCTGGTACAGTTGCTTTAGAAAATCCCTTGACAAACTTTCCAGAGGTAAACATGCCTCTCCTGTGACCTGGCAGTTCCATTCCCAGGTCTTTCAGCAAGGGAAGTGAGTGCGTATGTCCTCCAAAACACATGTACAAGAATGTCCATAGCAGCTTCATTCATAACAGCGAAATATTGGAAACTACCTAAATGGATAAGTCCATATACTTGTACAGTGGAATAGGGCATGGCAACATAAAAGAATAAACTGCTTATAAGCAACATGAATGAATCTCACAAATGTAATGTGCAGCAAAAGAAAACTGACACCAAGAATCCATACCATAGGATGCCATTTATGTGAAGTTCAGGAATAGCAAAGCTGGTCTATGGTGATAGACTTCAGAACTGTGGTTACCTTTGGGGAGGGAGATGGACCAGGAAGAGGCATGGGGGAGGTTTTTGGGGTGGTGGGAATGTTACATACGTAAAAATTCACTCATTCACTTAAAATGTGTGTACTTTACCGTGTGTCTATTGTATCACAATAAAACCGAAGTAGATAAGAGGACCCAGGTGAGAAAGCCTCCAGTCCCATTCTGGTAACATCCATGTCTCTGACTTGCAGGATTTGGATTCTATTTCCAGACTCCTGATACCAGTTTGCTTTCTGGATTATGGGCTTCAGCATTTCCTACCTGCCTACAAGAAGATGTTCAAACATGCCCTAAGCCTCTGTCTTAGTACAATTATAGGCACACCTTCAGGTTTGCCCAACTTTCAGTTGAGCTGATGGTATCAGAGTTTGCCTGCTGTAAAAACAGCTCTTCCAGGGCCCGCCTTTCCTAGTCTCCAGCCCATTTAGTCCAACCCTTAGTAGTCAAGATGAGATAGGCCAAGGATCTCCCCATAGAACATCCTCCATCAGCTCCCCACACTGCCACAATTTCCAAGGGGCATCTGTAGAGGGGATACTCTATTACTAACTGGATAATAAATCCTGGGTAGTCTCAATGAGCTGGGTTGTGCAGACCCATCAGGACCCCTTTGGGCTAAGCTAATGGCCAACTGAAGGCTTGAAATAAAAACAGACCCCCCTCTCCTTGGGCCCTCTCCTCTAGGATAGGGATGGCAAATACTTCATACATGGACCAACCTGCCCTCTCCTGGCTCCTTCCTACCCCATGGCAGACATTAATCCTCAATAATAGAACTTTTCTAATAAGCTTGGATGGAAAAGTTCTCCAAGGAAACACAAGAGACAAAGTTTATGCTCAAATCTCTGGAGATGGGCATCCTTCTTAAGGCCTAGCCAGGGGAGCATTTCCTCCCAAACAGAAGGTCACCCAGGGCCTGTCTTGCCATACCAGCTGCCAAAGGAATAAGAGAGATGAAAGTTCTAGGTCTGGTTCTTCGAAGTAGATGTTGGGAGAAGGATTTGCCTACAAGGGACTTACTAAGGAAATGTTCCCAGGTTATGGAAGGGGATGAAGGGGCAAGCAAAAGTAGTCTCAGGCAAAAATCTCCTGGAGGTGGCTTTGCTCAGATTGGTAGGAGCATTCTAGAGTATAAGTTACTCTAGGCATTGTCCAAGGGAGCTGGGCTGACATACCTTTCTTTGTACCTGTCCATCATTGATCAAGGGCTTGTGGGGAGAGGTAGATTCCCAGGCACTCCTGGCTGTCTGTGTGTGGGGAGCACTCCAGTGGCTTGAGGGCAGTCCTCCAAAGATGAACCTTAGGTGTGGACGTGGAAAGTAAAGGTGCACCCAAACTGGGGCACACAGAAACAGTAAAATGCAAATACTCTCCACTACTAAAGGCAATTCAGAGAGACAAAATGCACAAAAAGACAGTGTCTAGCAGAAGCGTGGTCTTGTATCCTTCCCTACTATGGGGAGGAGTACAGGGGAAGGAAGAGGGTGATTGTGTGCCTCGTGATCAATCCCGACCTGACCCCCACCATGGCTGGACAAGGGAGGGAGGGACAGGGTATTGCCACTCAACACAACCACTACAAAGGCATAAAGGGATCTCCCCAGGAGAGGCTGCCAGCTTGTAACCCTCCTGCAAAATCCACTGGCATCTTGATCACTTCTGGTTTCACAGCACCGGATGATTTCAGAGTGCTTTCCTGTGCCTGACTTTATTTTCATTCCTGTGAGGTGGGCAGGGACTTTTGTTTCCAGCAGTCACATAATACAAAGGGTTGATGTGCTTTCCGGTAGACTTCTTTGTGCTGCATCTCCAATTAGTTTGTATTTTTGTCTGTAGCTGAGCCTGATTGTCTCTCTCCACAGCTGAACTGGCAGGGTTAAGGATCTGTGTTAATTCCGCATCTTTAAACAGTCCTCTCCTCACCCTAAGTAAGAGAATGATTTTTTTTTTTTTTTTGTCTTTTGTGCAAAAAAGATTGGGACCCTGGACACCTGGCCCCCGGTGTTGCCTGGGCCCACCTGCTAGCTGTTAAAATTCTTTAACCTCTCTGGGCCTCCGTTTTCTCATTTGCAGTATAAAGAGGTTGGCCTAGATGACAACTCCAGTCCTTGCTCTGAAATTGTGTGCACACATGGCTCCGGGTTATGGGAATTGTGTTTCTTTGTTCATTAGGAACAAAGAGCAGGACTCAGATTTTAAAGTTGCCACTATATTTTGATTCCAATACCTTACTTTTTAGGTAACGTTTTTCTTTAAGAGGTGGGAGCTGGCTGGTGTAAGGGGACCTGGTTTTTTTTTTTTTCTTTTCTTTTCTTTCTTTTTTCTTTTCTTTTCTTTTTCTTTAAACATTAAAGCCCCTGTCTTCAGGGAAGAAGAGACTGTTGGATGTGTTTTGAATGTTTCAAATCAAAGCCTGCCAAGGGAAGGGGAGCTATAGGTTTCAATAAGCACCTTCTTTCAGCAATTTTAAGAATTTCACTTATGAGGATAATGAAATCTTCAGAAACCGTAGGAGACATACCAGGAAAAAAAAATATGATTCATCAGTGGAATGTCTTTAGACACTCTCTGTCCCTACTCCATTTGTCCCTTAGGAGGGTCTTCTCTGAAGTCTTTCACATCCTCCCTGTATCTTTGGAAGCTTGAGCGACCAGTGTCCCTGCTCGCTGGTCACCACCTCAGCTCCTGGGGCCTGAACTGCTGCCCCCGGCTGCTGCATGCTGCTCACGGTGAATGTTTCCCCCGGCAGCCCAGGCCTTCCAGAACCAAAGCTTGCTTCTTTGCATCCTGCTTCTCTCAGTGTTGCTCTAGTAAAAACAAAGACGTGGATGTCCCGGTTCTGGAACAAGACGTGCCGACTTGTTTTGGAAGTGGAATCTACACCCGCCCTGCGGTTTCAGTGCCTTGGCTGGGTGCTGACCGTTCAGATCCCAGGGGGACCTGGGACCCAGAGGTCCGTCTGGGTGTGCGCGCCCTGACAGAGTGCGTGCGCACTTCTAGTTTGGAGAGAAGTGGGGGAAGCTCGCTTCTCTCCTTTTATAGGTTTCTTGGAGATTTTGCCAACATTCATTCCCAGCTATTTAAAGATTAAGGAAAGGAATACATTTTTTTCGAGAACCTAATTTGATGTACTTTCAGCAAAAAAAAGAAAAACCAAAACACATACATTTAGAAAAGGCAACGTAAAATCCTCAAAGTCTCCCTTGAAAGGACGAGCTGATGTTTAATGAAAAGCAGTGGGTGTGAATGGATTCTGTACATTTTCGAGGATCAAGTTACCTGCAAAGAAAGAAAAATTGTGGGATGGGTATAATATAAACAAAAAGCAGAGTTCAAATGAGGACTTTAAGAAATTAAAATCAAAAGGAACTCTTCAAAAAAAGTGTCCATCTTGGGTATTAACCTCCAACATGGAAATGAAAACAATTTTAAAAGGCTCTAAATAAAAAGGCAACTCACATTTGGGCGTACTTCAGATCTTTTGGCCTCTAGCTTTCTGCGGGAAGCTATGGTTTCCCCTCATTTGCTTGCTGGGTGTAGCATTTGTTTTCCGCGATGTGCATCTAGGATTTCTTACCGGCTCTCCAAAGCTGTGCTGGCTTGAAAGAGGAGGGCATTTTGCAGTTCTCATATATGAGGCCCTCACAATGTGTGTGTCCAGTGTAATGGTGGAAAAACACAGACCAGTAAGCAGGAGACTTAGCTCTTTTGGTCCCATTTCTGTTTCTCACACTCTGAGTGACTCAGGGGAAATTACTTTCTTTCTCTGAGACTTCATTCTCTCGCTATAACATGAAACCCTGTCTGAAAGGGTTTTCTAGGATGATGGAAATATTCTCTTTCTGCACTGTCCAATGTGGCAGCCATCAGGTGTATGTGGCTATCGAGCCCTAGGAGAGGTACTAGCGTGGCTGTGGAATACATTTTAATTTTATTTAATTTCAATTGCCACATATAGCTAGAGGCTAACACATTGGACAGAGCAGTTTTATTTAAAAAAATTTTTTTTTTCCTAAGTAAGCTCTGTACCCAACGTGGAGCTTGAACTCACAACCCTGAGATCAAGAATTATAGTCTACCAACTGAGCCAGCCAGGTGGCCCTGGACGGAGCAGTTTCAGACGGTAGCCGAAATCCCTCTGGTTCTTAAATTCCATGTTTCCATACTCCAGTGCTCAGGCTTGCATTGCTAATCATTCACAAACATTCATCAAATCATTATTTGGGGCCTTGCCTGATCCAGGTGCATTTTTAATTCCTAGGGAAATAAAGATGAGTAAGGCAGAGTCCTTGTTCCTTAAGGCCTCACAGTCCCGTGGGAAAGAATCATAAACTTCTAGAAACTGTAGGCTGTTGAGGGCTTGCGACTCCTGGGAAAATGGAGAGGAGAGCCAGCCTTCGTCAATATTCGTTACACATGAGTCTTTAACATTTGCTGAGCAAGGATGTACGGGCAGGCGGTTTGTTCCAGCTAGGTCTGGCCCACTTTTCCTCCCTCACCTTAGCAGCTAAAAGTAATCTGGACATTCGCCAGCTGCTGAGTCAAAACCTGGTTATTTTTAGCCTTGGGAACCTTGAAACCTAGTTAGGGTAAATAACCTAAAAGAGTGGGACTGAGAGATTCACCCTTTCATTCAGCAAATAAGGATTGCGTATTTGTTGCATGTCAGACGTTGGGCTAGACATCGGGATGTGGCCATGTGGGAGACAAGCACAGGCCTTCCTCTCTGGGAGCCGGCCTGGCATTCGAGGGGAGGAGGAAGATATCACATAGGCAAATAAAGACAATGATTTTAAATAGTGTTCAGAAGAAAAGAAGATGTTGGTAACTAATAAGTATAATAATAATTTTTAAAAAAGATTTTATTTATTTGAGAGAGAGAGATAGAACACAACAGGGGAGAGAGGGAGAAGCAGGCACCCTGCTGAGCAGGGAGCCCAACGTGGGGCCCAAACCCAGGACCCTGGGATCATGACCTGAGCCAGAGGCAGATGCTCAGCTGACTGAGCCACCCAGGCGCCCCAATATAATAATAATAAAAAAAAACATCATTTATGACCACCTAACCAAATCTGCTGGTCTCTCCAGCTTGTGTCCTAAAGTTAAAACAACAACAACAACAACAAACTGAAAAAAATTTCCAGGTCTGACTGTGCTGCTCACTTTGCTGTGAACTTGGGGAAGCTCAAGCTTGTTCTTGGGATGCAACAATATAATGTGGGTGTGGGTCAGAGGGCCTGCATAATCAGTTAAGCACTCTGTAATGGTAAGGTTTCATTATTATTGCTTAGGCTCCAGAATCTCTTGGTGGATAGTAATTGACTAGTTGAGGGCCTCTGGTTCAGCACCTGGGAACGGGAGACCCAGGAGAGGGAACAAGAACATAGTGAGAGACATTTGAGGGATGCTGACGGTCAGGTGTCTCGGAACAGTGTTCTCTGTAGCCCTTGGCGTCCACTGAGAGGCTGGCTCAGTGGGTCTGACCCTACTTTAGCTAGAACTGCCTGATCTTAACTATTCCATATGTTGCATGTATGTGTAAGGTGTTGATTAAAGTGGTCTTTCGGATTAAAAATAATGATTTTGGAAACTGGCTGGGTGGATGCTGAGAATGGCTGGGGTCACCAAGTCTCGTGGGGCGCTGAAGGAGCATGGGCCAACTCCCCACCTCACCATTGTGAGGTTTTGCTTCCTTTTAGGACCAAAAGGGTGTGAGCTGTGTGGTCAGTAGGAAGCTGGGAGAATCCTTGAGGCAGGATGAGAAAGGAGCAATGGTTTCATGAGGCACCGGAGCCTTATTTGCAAAGCATCTGCAGTCCCCGCCCTCTTGTCCCTGTCATGCAGTTGATGCTATATCCAAGAACAGGTAACTAGGGACACGCAGTAAGCTATTCCTTGCACTGAGTGGGTACTCTAGGCTCTGTCCCCACACTGCCTCATGGAATTCCTGGTGCTTGGTAGCTTCCATTTGCCCCTGCCATTCACTCTGCACCCTTCCCTTCCCAGCTCGGAGCCCCGGGAGGAACACATTTGGGGACTCCCTGGCCTTCTGTCTCTTTTGGTTTCAGCCCCAAGAGGAGGAGGAGAGTGAGGTCAGTGCATTTATTCATGAGTCTCCTTTGCTGTCGGGTTGCCATGAGCTGGCTGCCCTGAAGGTCCTAAGTCATGGGGCACCCCTTTTCGCCGCGCTCCAGCTTTCTTTGGGTGAAGATCACCACGTCTGACTGGTGCCCCTTCAGGTCTAGGTGTGGTAAGGAAACGCACTGTTGCTAGCCTTGGGGCACTGCACCCTCTCCTGGGGTCTCGCTACATCCTCTACACTCCTTTGTAATGAGTTCTTTTACTAAACCCTCCTTGGATTATGCAAATTTGAGGGAACTTTCCCTCCTGGCGATCTGATGGGATGCGCAGCCCCAGGAGCCCACAAGGTGTGGACACTTACTACTGCTCTCTTGAAGAGGAGGAAATTGGGAAACAGAAAGGCTAAGATTTGTGTCCAAGGTCACATAGCTAACGAGTGAGCCTCGGGGATTAAACATCAGGCAATCTGACTCCAGAAGCTGTGTCCCTGAGCAATGCTTCATAGTGCCTTTCAGAGCAGGGGAGGTGGAGCGGTGCGGGGGAGGGGGCATGAGGGGAAGGGTCGGGGGCATGAGGGGAAGGGTCCGGGGCACGACTTTCATCACAAAGTCTAATGTCCCTTTGAGATCCATTGCTTCTTCATTAGCTCCTCCTGCCCGTCGGCCGGGCCAGGGCCATTAAGTGCCTGGCAGGCAGCCTGGAAGAGGTGACCCCAATGCGAGGTCCACAGAGGAGTGGACAACCAAGTTTGTCTCTGTGGTTGGAAACAACACAACGAAACAACACAGGACAACCCCTCATTAATTAAACGAGCAGAGAAAATCGTCTCCTGGATGTGGCAGGGGCTGACAGCTTCCCCTCGATGATTTCATTCAGTGGTGATGGTTTTGTCAATAGGATATGCTGCCGGGAACCACACACAGTGTCTTATTCTGTCTGAGAAGAATTTTTTTTTTTTCCTTGTGAATTGCACAAGCTCCGGCTGGGAGTGACAGAAGCCAGCCTGTAACTTCGCTGACCTACTTCCTGGCTGGCTCTCCAGCCAGCAGCCCACGCATCATCCATTTTAACCAGCTTTTCAAGGTCACGACTTTTCAATGCAGAGGCTGGCTTTTTGCTTGACACAAAGCCAGGTACCATCAATTGTCCCGTTTACGAAATTTTCAGTGTTCCCTTTCTTTAGCTGAGTAAAAAGTATGGGTTGGGCTCCTGTTTAGGACAGATAACAAATGCAGTTGCTTTGAGCCTAAATTGGCCACTTGGTCTATACTTCAGGTGCTTAAAAAGCAGGTTTTCCACTATTATGGAGCACCTGGGCCAGACCAAATACAAAGAGCGAAGGATTTAGGTTGTCCCGGTAGACGGTCACACTCCTTTTTTTTTTGTTGTTGTGACGCAGACAAATGTATGCTCCACATAAACACAATGTCTTATTTTTCACTCTTATAAAAGGACCATATGAATCCAGCTCTTCACAGATAAAAAGCGACTGTTTCGTGTATCTATTACTGTACCTTTCATCTCCCAAGGCTTTGTGAGAAACTTCCAGCTGGAGCCACATTCTTTGCTGGTTTGATAAAGATAAATTGTATTCAACGAGAGAGAAAGGGGAAACATTTTCTTGATTATTCTCTAAATAAAAAGTCAGGAGAAATGGGATTTTCTTTCCCCAGTACTCAAAGTAGTTAGTTTCCCTTCAAAGTGACCCCAAATTTTCTGTGCTGCTCAGCATTCTAAAACTGTTTGATCTTAAGAAACTTGTTATCTATTGGGTCCTGGGAGCTCATTAGAGAATAAAGAGGGCACATAGCTTTCTCTGCTAATATCTGCTAATCATCAACAGCTAGCTTTAGGCAATATGGTGCAATGTTTACGGCACAGGCTCCGGAGTTGGAATCTTGGCGTTTCCGCTTGCTGATTGGGTCCATTTTGGTAAGTTAACTTGCCTGTGCCTCAGGTCTCTCATTTTGGGCATTAGAGATAATAATAGCACTGGCATAAAATGTTGCCAGACATAGATGAAATAGACATGGAAGGTGTTTAAAATCGTGCTTGCCACATAGTTAGCTTTTAATGAATGTTAACAATTATTAGCTACCATGGGAAGGCTGGAAAGGCAGAAAGAAACCAAGTTGTCTGTATGTGTGTGTGTGTGTGTGCATGTCTAAGTGTGGAATTGAGCTGCTTGGGGAAGGGAGCCTGCAGAAATAGAGCAAAGGAAGAGGGGGGGCATGGTGAGTTTTCTTAAAAGGGCTAAGTGTGATCCAAGAATTTTCAGGCCTGATTCTCTTTCTCTGTTGGCTTTCAACACAAGCAAGAAGTCAAGAGGAGACCAACTTCCTCTGGAGTTGCTGTCTCTACTTGGGCAGTGCCATCTAGAGCTCTGAGCTAAGGGTTTTGCTTCTACACTTGGGATTTGCAATGTCCTGAGGCCAGTTGGAAGGGGGTGTGATGGGACTGAATTCAAATTTTTGGTATCTGCATCGACCTTTTGTTCTCCAAGAGGTCCTTTTTCACCATGCGTGGGACCAGTCACTGTCCAGGGAGCTCCTTGAGTGGACCAAGTAGGCTGCAGGTGGACGTGGTCTCATGATTTTGGGGTCCAGGATATTTTGACCTTGCCATCTTACATTGTGAACAAAATAATTTTAATAGGCTCATACCAGTATCATTTGCTTTTTGTTGAACATACATTTTTCTCAAGCAATTCCATTAATTCAGTTTGGTTTCTTGCATAATCTTCTGGCTCACACAGTAAGTATTTTGTGATACTTTTCTGCTTTTAATGAAATGATTTCCATTAGGATCAGATTAAAAAAAAAAGACAGAGAAAGGAGGACAAGGAAAAAAAGATTAGGAAAAGGAGAGCAAGTGAAAGGCAGAGAGAGAGGAAGCAGAGAAATAGAGAGGAATATATACAGGAACACATATATACAAGGACAGAAAAATATAAAATATAGACTTAGAGAAATTAGGGGATTTGCAGAGGCAGTCACACAAAGAGAGAGGGAGACAGAGAAACACAGAAAGAGAAAGACACCACAAACAGGTGAAGACAGAGAGCAAATGTAGAGAAAATGTCCAGATATGCACACATACACACACACACTCACAGAGCAAGAGAATGAGAGAAAAGACACCCTCTCTACCCACCATGACCAAGGAGAGCCGTTCTGCTGTACTGGTTGCCAAATTGTGGATACAGCAGGATCAAAATGCAGTTTGGGTCAAACAATGGGGTCGAACTATTTTCATGATCAAAATGGCAGAATCAAGATCAGGTATATAGCATTTTTCACCGTTCTTAATAAACAGAAGTTATGGATTTTAGACTCTTTAAATTTTTTTTTTTTTTTTTTTTTTTAGCTCAGGTACTTGTAGAATAATCCCCTTTCCTCGTTGTAGGACCACTTTTATGTGACCTCATAGAGATTTTTCCTTTCTGGGGTGGGAGCATTCTGGCCTCAGAACCTCCTCATCCATGGACATACCTCCACTCCCTTCTGTTTTCTTCCCGAGATTCATAGTGGGCAGATAAGATATAGCTATTGTTCCCTTCTGCCTAGGAAGCTGGCCAACCACGCAAGGACTGGAGGCCTGGGTGGTGGAATTTGGTAGAACAGACCAAAAGAAAATGTCGGTGCCTGGGGGCACCAAATACTGTGAGACTCATACTAAACACTATTTTATATGGCTGTTTCAAGATCTCAAAATCCTTACGGTTTCTTAAATCCCAAGGAAATGGGCCCAAAGACACAGAGAATGTAAACTAGATCTTTGAAATTCCCTTTGGTTAGTCTTTAGAAACTTATTTCTGCAGAAGTGCCTTCTGATTGACAAAAGCTCACTTTTATATTCACAATCTCGCCCTGTCAAGGTCTAGTCTAAAATCGCCCTCAGAGAATATAGTGCAGTAACTTCTAAAAAGCCCCAAAAGCCTCTCGATTTATGCATTTAGTTTATTGTTTTTCTCTCTCAGAGCTTTCCTTTGTACATAACCAAATCCTGATTTTGAGTGCCTATCACACACAGCTAAGCCATGATGTTGGAAGGCCGTGTTTGAATTTAGAGCTTGAAGTTCTTAGTTTACTATCAAGTCCCTTGTCCTTTGGAAATTTATATAAAATTTCCCACCCCTCCTAACCTCCTACTTTCTGCTCCCTTTGGAAGCAGTTAATTAATTTCATGTCTCAAAGATGCTTTGTTTCCTTAAGTAGTTCAGTCTGGCTCATCTTCCACTGGGTATCACTTTTCGCCAGCACTTGACACAAACTCATTCCGAAATAGCTCATTGTGGGCCAGTTGTCTGGGTTTGATGGGACAGTCGCTTATGAGGTCAAGGTCTTTATGCATCACTCATTCAACAAGTGTTGAGGAATCTCTGATAGGGCCCATGCACTGAAGATATAAGAGAACTGATCTTTGCGAATCCTTGCCCCTACCCCATAAAGGCCCGGTGACTGAGCTGGTTGGGTCCTCATAAGCACTCTGGGGAATTTCATACTGAAAGTAGAAAACATAGGAGCTGATGAGCAAGACCAAGCCAGTGCCTTTGACAGGGAGGCAAGAGAGCGGGAGAATACATGCATCTGTCAAGCCAACAGGACTATAAATGGGAGATAGAACCAAGAGTCAGTAACCAGACAAACAGCAAATTAGAAAGGGATTAGGGTGAGTAGGTTATAGGATGACTGCCGTGAGCTCTGCTGGGGTGTTGACAGCTCAGATTTATGGTCCTGAAGGTGTATAGTGTGTGGGTGTTTTTGGCTGGATTAAAGGTAGAGGATCTGGATGGAATCTGTCCCCCATCCACCGTCCCTCAGGCCCTCCATGCAATATGGGCTGGAACAGGGCAGCCCTCATTTCATTCAGTGAAAGAACAGAGGGATACTCTGGGATATTCACACTACAGGCCTGATTACTTTGATTTCTCTTCTGGGTCATCTCCTTTGCATGGTTGTAGGTATTGGAGCTGGAAAAGGTGTCTGTGATAATCCGGTATTTCTTTAATGACCATCTCTGGCTTCTTGGCTTGGGCTAGAGGCCAGAGAGAGGAGGTGTAGGGGAGAGCACAGGTGCAGGCAGGTTGGGAGAGCAGGGAGCGGTGGTAGATAAGGTGAATGTGCACAGATGGCATAGCTTGTGGCAAAAGTCAACATGGTTGTTTGCATGACTTAATGGTGAGTCTAGGAAGTGCCTCTGAGTTTTGGGGAGGGGCAGTTGGTACAGACTGAGATGTAGAGAATGAGTGGACTGATGAAAGCAGCAGAGGGCCAGGGCAGGAGAAATTTATCATTTTGGTGATAAATGCACCTACCATTATCAGAATTACACTGGGCCTTAGGAGGGTAGCAGCTCCATTATAAAATCTAAAATTAAAATTTTTCAAGGTGTATTCAGGACTGAGAGTGAGGAAGCTTACCTCTAGGGGGTGCGTTTATATTAGCGAAAATTGTACTGGACTCAACATTGTGCCTGGGCCTCAGGGAGCTGTCTGCTTTTGCTCACTGCTTGCCCCTGCCCCCTCCCCCCCCCCCATAAGCCCTGTTATGTCAGCCTTGCCCCATGGCACATGGGGCCAGATGTTTGGGTAGAGCTGGGTCTGTTGGGAGAAGAGACCCACCTACACTCAGTCTAGTAGGGGATGCCCAGAATGTCTCAAGCCATGCCAGATGTGATTAAGAATAGGCAACCTCTGCCTTTCCCCCTATATTCCCTTAATTAATTTTACCTGTGGCTGTATGGAGGCACCATTTTCTGGGCAGAGAAGTCCATGGAGCAGGAGGTTTTGGGGGTGCCCTGTAGGATGGGCAATTTGCTTAGCAGTTTGAATGTGAAGCATTAAAAATTATTTTATCTCATTCGAAGGTTCAGATGTAAGAAAGTTGACATTCTGACATAGGCCTACACTGGGCACAGATGCCATGGTTATGGATGACAGATGAGGGATGAGAGGCTTTACCAGTAGAATGTGGCAGAAATAACAGTGCCGGGCCTAAGCTTTAAAAAAGGCAAAGTAGTTACCCTCTTTGTACTTTGGGGAGTCCTGAGTTGCTATGTAAGGAGGAGAGGAGAGGCACAGAAGCTAGGACTTAGATCTTTGCATGGTCCAGCTGAGTGGAGCTTTCTGGTCAATGCTGCCAGTGTGCCAGACAGCTGGGTAAACCATCTGGAATGTTCCAGCCCAGTTAATACCCCTGATATCTGCAGATGCAGCCAACATCACATGGAGCAGAAGAACCATCCGTCTGAGTCCAATCAATGCACAGAGTCATGAGCGATAATAAAATAATTGTTGTTTTAAGCCACTAAGAATTGGGCTGCTATGTTGTGCAGCCACAGGGAACCAAAATGAGAGGCATATACTTTATAATTTTATTTATTACAGAAGCTGGCAGATTATGACTCATAGACCAAATCTGACCCTACCACCTACCTTTCTTTTTTAATCATTTTCTCCTCACCCTCCATCTTCCACCTCTTATAACGACTCTGTTTCTTGTATCTATGAGATTTTTTTTTGATACCACATATAAGAGGATCATACAGTATTTGTTCTCTGTCTGACTTATTTCACTTAGCACAGTGCCCTTGAAGTCCATCCATGTTGTCACAAATGGCAAGATTTCATTCTTTTTCCATGGCTTTTTGTATGATACATATATTTCTTTATCCATTGATTGACACTTAGGTCGTTACCCTATCTTGGCTATTGTAAATAATGCTGCAATGAACATGGGGTGCAGATATCTTTTGAAATTTGTGTTTTCATTTTCTTTGGATAAATACCCAGAAGTGGAATTGTTAGATCATAGAATAGTTCCATTTTTAATTTTTGGGGGAACCTCCATACTATTTTCCACAGTGGCTGCACCAGTTTGCATGTCTACCGACATTCCCTTTTCTCCACATTCTTGCCAACACTTGTTATTTCTTGTCTTTTTGATAATAGCCACTCTAACAGGTGAGAGGTGATATGTCATTGTGGTTTTGATTTGCATTTCCTTGATGATTAATGCTGTTGAGCATCTTTTCATGTATCTGTTGGCCATCCATACATCTTCTTTGGAAAGATTCAGATCCTCTGCCCATTTTTAAATCAGATTGTTTTTTAGCTTATGAGTCTTATGAGTTCTTTGTGTATTTTCAGTATTAGCTCCTTATCAGATACATGATTTGTAATTATTTTCTCTCATTCAG
This sequence comes from Potos flavus, assembly GCA_028534135.1. Classification (NCBI taxonomy): domain Eukaryota; kingdom Metazoa; phylum Chordata; class Mammalia; order Carnivora; family Procyonidae; genus Potos; species Potos flavus. The sequence continues at coordinate 157,987,762 of CM052883.1, forward strand.
TTAGATTCCTTTTTCATTTTGTTGACAATTTCCGTTGCCATGCAGAAGCTCTGTAGTTGGTGCATTCTCACTTGTTTTTTTGCTTTTGCTTTTGTTGCTTTTGCTTTTGGTATCAGATTTAAAAAATCATTGCCAAGATCCATGTCAAGAAGCATGCCCCTTATGCTTTCTTCTAGGAGCTTTATGGTTTCTGTCTTATGTTTAAGTCTTTAATCTATTTTGAGTTAATTTTTGTGTATGTTGTAAGATGGTGGTCCAGTTTCATTCTTTTGCATGTGGCTATCCAATTTCCCCAACACCACTTATTAAAGAGTTTACGCTTTCCTCATTGTATATTCTTGGTTCCTTTGTCAAAAATTAATTGACCATATAAGTGTGGGTTTATTTCTGGGCTCTCTGTTCTGTCCCATTGATCTATGTGTCTGTTTTTAAGTCAATACCATACTGTTTTAATTTTTTAAAACTATAGCTTTGTAATGTAGTTTGAAATTAGGGAGTGTGGTACTTCCCTAACTTAAAAATGTGAAGCTTTGTTCTTTCTCAAGATTGCTTTGGCTACTTGACGTCCTTTGTGCTTCCTTACAAATTTTAGGATTGTTTGTTCTATTTTTTTTGTTTGTTTGTTCTATTTTTACGAGAAATACCATTAGGATTTTGATAGGGATTGCACTGAATTTGCAGAGTGCTTTGGGTAGTATGGACATTTTAACAGTATCAATTCTTCCAGTCCATGAGCACAGGATATCTTTTCATTTATTTGTGCCTTTTCAATTTCTTTAATGTCTTGTAGTTTTCAATATACAGATCTTTTACTTCCTTAGTTGAACTTATTCTAGGAACTGTCTTCCTCTTTATGCAATTATAAATTTCTAAATTTCTCTTTCTGATAGTTTATTATTAGTGTAAAGAAATGCCACAGATTTTTTCCCTGATTCTTGGGGAATTATTTTATTTATATCTTTAATTTTATTTTATGATGATGTAAAATATTTACATGGTTCTAAGATTAAATCTGCAAAACAAGTGATAGTCAAAGGAGTCCAGCTTCCATCCTTGTTCTTTACCCAATTCTCTTTCCTCCTCTACAGGTAATCATTTTTTTTCCCTAACAGATTATTGTGTATTGATTTTGAATCTGGCATCTTTACTGAATTTCTTCATTAGTTCTAACAGTTTTCTGATGGAGTCTTTAAGGTTTTCTATTTATAATATCATGTCATCTGCAAATAGTAACATTTTTATTTATTTGTGAGTAAGTTTTTATTGGCACATAGCTGTGTCCATTTGTTCAAGTATTGCTGGTGGTCGTTTTTGCACTACAGTGGCTAGACTGTGTAGTTGCAACAGAGACCAGATAGCCTGCAAATTCAAAAATGTTTACTCTCAGATCCTCAATAGACAGTGTTTAGTTTGCTTAACTCTGATCTATTTTACTAACCTACAAAAAGGTGAAAGATAAGAAGACTGATCTCTTTTAAAACAGTATGCAGAACCTAGTGTGCAGAAGTCAGTGGTGTGGGAAATGACTTGTCTCCATATGAAAATAGTTTCTAACGTTCCCCGAGCTGTAATAGTGGGGTGCTTTCTCAACAATGAATCTTCCTAATACTGCAGAGTGCTCTGGAGTAAGTCCGTGTCAGGCTATGTTACTTTTTAGCAGAAAGTCATTTTCCCTTTCTCACCTCCATGGGAGGAGGACCCGTCCCTACCCTCTCTGATGTCCTTGGTTGTGAAGTTCGCTTTGGTCAATAGAAGATGAGTGGATGTGACATGATCAGAGGTTTTAAAATCACTTGTGTGCTTTGGCTTAAGTTCTTGAGCCCGTGCTGTCTGCCATGAGAAAAACGTGCTTTAGGTCGCTAGAGCTGATTTTGCCTGGGTCTCAGAATGAGGGAAACATAGAGCAGAACTAAACCTGACCTGCAGTCTTGATGGTAAACTGGTCCAAATCCCGCTGAGTCCAGCAGAGCGCAACAAACATCGCAGACCCATGAAAAGTAAACACTTGTTTTCTTCTTTCTTCTTTTACTCTGTGATCTACAATAGCAACCCTGCTATTGTCAGTCACTGAAATTTTTCAAGTTGCTTGTTACATGGCGTCTTTGCAGTTATGACTAATGCAGAGCCCAAGAAGTATAGAAAGAAAGGGAATTGTCTTTACCTTGGGATGCTACTAGCGCGATAGGCAACACCTTTGTGAAAATTAGCGAAAGGTGGCTCTCGGTCAAGGCATTTTATTTTCCACCTATCAGGAAATGGCCATATAATGATTATGCTATAACAAGACACTTGATTGCTAACATCAGGCATCGTCATACCAGATAAATGAAATTATGGGATCCACGATGTGGTCACCCAATCAGATGGGTCTTCTGTGTGCCGCATACAGCACACACAACCCAAAGTGATGATTCTAGACTGCACAAGAACTCAGTGAATTGGGTCCTCCTGAATTAACCCTTGTGATGTTAGAGGCAGATGGAAGGATGGGTATCATTCAAGACATTAGCTTGCCGCATAATGGTATTTCTCCATGACTGAAGTTGTAACTTATCTTGCATTTGCTTTTGCATCCCTTC
>CM052883.1:157990840-158003233 GCA_028534135.1 Potos flavus
TTGCAAAGGTGGACCAGGGCAAAGTGGAGTACTCAGGAAGGAAGAAAAGCCCGTGAAAAATGTTAAAATGTGATTACACATGCCAGTCCTTCCGTCTGGGCGAATGCGAGAGGGTAGGTCCTGCATCCTTGCCACCAGTCACGACAGACTATGGTGCAATTCGTGCTTAATTTGTGCTATGGAGTTCCCCGTGGGATGAGGCGGAGCGAGGTTAGACTTCTTCCATTCCCATCCTGCTACCTCACTCCTTACGCATTCTCGTGAGCGCTTCTGTCACAAACCAGTTTTACAAGAGTCACCATCACAGGCTCTGCTTTCAGTCCTTTGTCCTCTTTCTCTCCTTTATTCCCCTCGAGGGCCAGGAGGGACAGGTTGACCCCAGTTTACCGGTGAGTCAGGACTGAATGGGATGTGATTGGATTCGCTTTACTGAGTGATTTATCTAAATTAGTTCAGGCTAAGGTGTGTAACTTTCCCAACTACTTCTGTTACCTAACTTAAATCTGTGCATCCCACAGCCCTGGAGGCACCCTGTAGACTGTGATGGAAAAAAATCGAGGTTGTATGGTTAAAAAAAAAGACGTGCTTCGAATTCTGGTCCCTCAATTTATTAGTGACCCGAGTTTCAGTTTTTTCATTTAGAGGATGGTGAAACTAATTCCTGTTGCAAAGGGTGGGTACGAAGGTTAAGGGCGATAATGGGCGAGAATCAGCTAGAAAGTGCGCTATGTGGTTGGCATTTGCTGTTGGTATTTTCTCCATGTTCTCTAGGCCAAAAGAAAGAAACGCAAAGTAAAAAACATGTCTCTTTGGTGTCTCCTCATCTGTCTCCTTTCTGGCTGTTTTCAGTTTACCAGTTTTCACTCTCTCCTTTCTGGCTGCTATCTCATGAGTGTCCAGGGTTACGTAAAGTTGTCGAAGCAAGCTCATGATTGTGGCATGGGTGCTCTAGTCTGTATCTCTCACTAGATGATAAACTCCCTGAAGCCAAAGGCCTGTGAATTGTATTTACACTGTACGATGCACAGGTCCCAGCGAGCACCGAGCATCTTCTATAAGCAAGCAGTGATACTTAAAGAAGTCAAATTGCAGGGCTTAAGTCATTCGCCTCCATTCCACTTAGGCATTTTATCATCTCACGTCATCATGGGGGTGAGTACTGTATGATATTTTGAGAGAGAGAAAGGCCATTGCACATAACTTTTATTACAGTATGTTATGATAATTATTCTATTGTATTATTAGTTATTGTTGTCAGTCTCTTACTGTGCCTAATTTGTAAATCAGACGTTAGCATAGGGAAGTGGGTGTAGGAAATAACAGGATATACAGGGTTCGGTACTCTCTGTAGTTTCAGGCATCTGCTGGGGTCTTGGATGGAATGTCTTCCCCTGCCCCATCCCATGCTTTGTCAGAGGAGGATTATCTGCCTCTGGACCTAAGGGGAGGACTATACTGTAATGTGGGAACACATATGTCCTGCCTCCTTGCCACAAGTTAGGACGGGCTATGGTACAGTTTATGCTTGACTTATGCTTCAGAGCTCCCCATGGGATTAGGTGGAGTGAGGTCGGTCCATTCCCTTCCTGCTACTCCTTAGAGGTTCTTGTGAGTGCTTCTATAACAAACCAGTTTTACAAGAATCTCCATCGCAGGCTCTGCTTCTGGGGAACCCAACCTAAGATATGATACGCTGTCAGCTCAGGAACATGGAAAAAGTATTCCCTTGAAACTAAACCAAAATAAAAATATAAGTAAATAATAGAAGGAGAGTGGAAATTAGTGAAAAGGGGAAAAAAGTGACCTTGACAAATTGAACCAAGGACTTGAACTTTTGAGGACTTCTGCAATAGACCTCTTAACTGATCTAGACTTCTCTGACCCACTGGATTAATCACAGCTCTCTCCATTAGTTTTATTTATTTATTTATTTAAAATATTTTATTTATCAGAGAGAGAGAGAGAGAGAGAGCAAGAGAGCAAACACAAGCAGGGAGAATAGCAGACAGAGGCAGAAGCTTAGCTTAGCAGGGAGCCTGATGTGGGACCGTCCCAGGACCCTGGGATCTTGACCTGAGCTGAAGGCAGACGCTTAACTGACTGCGCCACCCAGGCATCCCTCTCCATTAGTTTTAAAAGTCATTGTGCTTTATATGAAAAATGAGTAATTTGGAACTCCAAATAGTTGATGTATGCTCAAAAAAAAGGCCTTGTCCCCACGCCAGAAGTTGTAAAGGTATTCCTGTGTGTGTGTGTGTGTTTGTGTGTGTGTATTGTTAGAATAAAATTTCAAAAATTACATTGTGCAGTAAATGAAAATATAACTATAACGCAATATGAAAATGCTTTATCTGGTCATTCAGTGAATGTTTATTTCTTATTCACTGTGTGTCTGAATTTTATGGCTATGAGTAGAAATGATGACATTGTCGAAGATTCGACTTGGAAAGCAAATGCTTCCTAGCCCTCCTCTTCAAGCTTCTGGGTCAGTGTAAACCAGCCTGGAAAAAGGTTAAATGAAGTATAAAGAGTATGCCAGTGTGGCTTTGAGACTGCACCTAAGCTCTAAAAAGTTGCAATTTTAAAATTTGGTGTTACTCAAAACTAATTTATCTTATTGGTTGAATTTCCAAGCAGTAAGTGTGATGTAAATTTGAATTTATAAGATGCAGTACTAACAATATTAGGCTTGTGTCTGTTTTGTATGTATGTTGGGGGTCCTGGGAAGATTTAGTTTGAGGGAACAGCACAGCTGCTGAGAAATCTACTCTGGAGAAGAGGTCAGCACACTTTTCTGCAAAGGGCCAGATATTAAATAGCTTTGGTTAAATATTTTTGGTTTTGTAGGCCATGTGGTCTCTGTTGGAATTACTCAGCTAGGCTATTGGAACATGAAAGCAGCCACAAAAATATGTAAAGGATCAGGGATGGCTGTGTTCCAATAAAACTTTATTTATAAAAGCAGGCAGTGGGCAGGGTTTGGCTCCTGGGCTGTAGGTTGCCAAACCCTGGTCTGGAGAGAGGATGGGATTTGTAACCCATAGACCCGGTAGGTGGATCACTTATTCTCTCTCAGCTTCTGAAAAGAGGGCTAGTCAAATCCACCTCACAGGGGGTTGAGAAGTTTAAATAAGATAGTATATAAAAATACCTAGTATCACCATAGTTTTCTTTCTTGATATTCTTTCCCAAATAGCCAAAGCTGCAATTCATTCCTCCCTTTTTTATGGCCCTGGTTAGAACAGTTGAATTTCTTTGGTTAAGCTACTTGAACTAGTACTTGTTATGATTTCATACTTACAAAAAAGAGAACTAACACTTAACACGCCCAGGGGAGTTTGTTACCAGTTTAACTGTCCCTCTGGGAAGGAGATTCTGGAGCCCCGGTCCTATCTCCATTCTCCCTTAATATCCTTCTTTTGGAGTGAGTTATTTCTTCACCTTTGGTCACTACCTGCTCATCCTACTCCAATTAGTTTTCCCAAACATGGACTCAGATTTGCTTTGTGCCTGGTGGAGTCCAACAGTACTCTCCTACTCTTGTCTCTACAGAGCAGGAAGTTTTGCAACCCAAGGACTAGGTGGGCATAATTTTGGTACTCAGCTTGAATTGATACAAATAGAGCTTTGGAGGTAGACAATCCTGGGATTGAATTCTGACTCCTGCCCTAATAAGTGATGTGATCCTGGGTAATATAAATAACTTCTCTGAGGCTTCATTTCTTCATATAATAGAAGTGATGATAATACCTACCTAACAGTTTTGTTGAAGTGAACTATATACAATGTGTAAACAAAGCTTAGGCTAGGGGCTGGCACATGGAGACCCTGTGTTTCTATCACTGCCTATCCCCCAAAGCTACATTTGTGCCTGAGACATAAATATGGTTGAATAAATAAATGATAACCATTATCATTGTTACTGCTTTTATCATGGCACATACGTAACTGAGATATTAACTTCTATTATCAGCACCATTTACTGTTGTTTTCGATCTCCTTTTTATATTATCACCATCACTAGAAACAAGTTGTACAGAATTAAAACAATATATTGCCATTCTGGTACCCAATTACAAATGTCAGGATTTTCAGACTATTTGGAGCTATGGGACTTGAGAGTCACTGAGCCCTGAGTTTAAATGCTTCCCTCTTTTGCTGGCCAGCTTTGGGGACTCTTAGGGTCTGAGTGAAATGAGGTTGGTACAAATGAATCTCCAGGGCAGGTGGGAGGATTAAGTTCATAAAAGTGGCTTAATACACGTTAAATAAATAAGTAAGTAAGTAAATAGCAGCTTTGTAAAAATAAGCAGTCATTCCCCTTCTCATTGTCTTTGAGGCAAAATATAGAAAATTGGCTAGGTCTATGGTTGGTACTCCCAGAAACTCTCCCTCATCTTCCATCCTGTGTCTGCTTCGGGTCATTGGATCATCAGAATGTCACTCCCATCATTCATACACACCAGGTGTGAAGGGCTGTTGACGACTTAAGTGTGGTCACTTTAGCATGGGAAAATAGGGTCAGTGGGGTGGTGATGGTGATTATGACATGTTTAGGCCTTTATTACAGACTTAGGTGGCTATGGGGACCAGGCAGGAGCCTTAAACTAGATATGGGTGCTCACAATTTCTTAAAACATGTCACCTTCTGAGAGCATCTTTTATTTTTGTGCTTTTGATACAGAAATGGACAGAGAGGTATTTCTCTACTACAGCAATTCTCAGATGTGATCCGTGGACTCTTGGTGGTGCCTGAGATTTTTTCAGGAGAGTCATGAGGTCAAAACCATTTTTATAAAATACAAGGCATTACTTGCTTTTTTCACTGTATTGATATTTGCTCTGATGGCACAAAAGTAATGGTGACTCCACGTGAATCAAGGCAGTGGCACCAAACCATTCTACTAGTTATTGTACTCTTCGCGGCCGTACAAGCACCTTTAAAAAAAACGAGTTTCACTTAAAAATGCCCATGATGAAACGTTAATTTTATGAAACCCATCAATTATTTTATTAAATTAAAATTATTTCATCAATGATTACTTTTATGAATTATTAATTATTATTTTAACTAAATTTCAACTCTTGTTGAATAATGTTAAATTATCTTTATCAGAACTTAACTCTTGCTAAGTACACATCTTCTAATATTTTGTGTGACAAGATTGGAAGTACACATCAAGCCGTTCTGCACAATGAAGAATGGTGGCTGTCTTAAGGAAAAACACTGGAGCAATTGTGTTTTGAGTTGCAAGCTGAACTAGCCACTTTTTTTTTTTTTTCATGGAACCCAATTTTTTTCAAACTACAGTTATTCAAACTTGGGTATCTAGCAGACATTTTCTCAAAAACAAATGAAGTTAGCCTGTCACTTTGGGGAAAACTTGTCAGAATTTGTTGTTGGTGATAAAGTTGGAGCTTTCAGGCTATATTAGAATTTAGGAAAACTTATATCTACCATTGTGAGTTTGATAGCATCCCAATGTTTTACAGATTTTTTTCTGATGAGGTCACATTGAAAACAATGGTGATTTTTCTTTCTTCTTCTTTTTTTTAATATTATACAATGAAATGTGTCAACATTTGGAAGATCTGCATAACCCATTGAACCAATATTTTCTAAATGACCAATGCATGATGTTATAAAACCTTATATAGATAGAAGTTACATTCAAAGTGTAAGATAGACGAGTGAATTTTAATGTAATAGAGTAGGAGTTCCTTGATACGGTGTCAGGTTCCACTTTGCAACTACCTGTAAAGAAGTTACCACTTGCTGAATTTTAGTGTAGTATCAAAGAAGAATATCTGCAACTGTACGAAAAGGCTGTGAAAACACTTCTCCATTTTCCAACTACTTATACAACTATGGGAGGCTGAATTTTCTTCATTTGCTTTAACCAAAACAAAATATCATGATAGATTAAATGCATAACAGGAGAATCCAGCTGATTCTATTAAGCCAGATATTAGAGAGATTTTAAAAAATATAAAACAGTGCCATTTTCTTAAAAACCTTTTTTTGTTTTGGAAAAAGTAGAAGCTTTTCATAAAAATATGTTACGACATTAACATGAAATGTCTTTATATTTTAACACTTTCTCATTTTAATTTTTAATATAATAAATATTTATAGCTATAATACACAGAAACAGAACCTCTTTGAGTACTTAATGTTTTTTAAGAGTGTGAAAGTATTCTAAGACCAAATACTCAAAAACCACTACTCCACTAAATGAAGTACAAGAACTGAGGGATGATGATAAGTGGTAGCTAGTGCTTGGTTTTGCTGAGGGAGTGGTATAGTCTGGGTGCCCGCAGAATGCCTGCCCTAAGAGGGGCAGCTGTTCCTCAGTGCCTACTGATTGTTGCTATGGGGAAAGGCAGGCCCAGAGTTGCCAGATGTTCTTGTTTTTATTTTTTTATTTTTATTTTTATTTATTTATTTAGATTATTTATTTATTTATTTGTCAGAGAGAGAGAGAGCACAAGCAGGGGGAGAGGCAGGCACAGCAGGCAGAGGGAGAAGCAGGCTCCCTGCCGAGAAAGGAGCCCGATGTGGGACTCGGTCCCAGGACCCTGGGATCATGACCCGAGCCAAAGGCAGCCGCCCAACCAACTGAGCCACCCAGGCGTCCCAGATGTTCTTGTTTTTAGAGAAAATCTAGAATTCCAGACTTTATGTGAAATCTCTCCATTTTAATATTGGCAGTACATTCAAAAGATTTTTGTTATTTTATTATTTTATTTTATTTTGAGTGAGAGAGTGCGTGTGAGGGAGGAAGGGGGTGGGGTGGAGAGGCAGAGGGAAAGAGAGAATCTTAAGCATCTCTTCTGAGTGAGGAACCCAACACGGGGCTCAATCTCATGATCCTGATATCATGGCCCTGAGATCATGACCTGAACCAAAGTCAAGAGTCGGACGCTTAACCAATTGAGCTGCCCAGGTGCCCCCCATTCAAGAGCTTTTTAACACCCTAGGTGGACTGAAGGAAATCCTCCTAGGAACATGATGTTTTCCATGGGACATTCAGTGCAGCCTCTGGCCCAGGCTTGTAGGTTTGTAAAGCTCTGTACTGGAGGGAAGCAATATATGACTATGATGAAAATATGGCAAAGATTTAATAGTGGTAATACTTTAAAGAATTATTATTTTTTTATCTTTCTGCAGTCTGGTTCCCAGCATTATAACTGTCTGTCCCTTCCCAAATCAAACTTTTTAATAATTTCCATCTCGGAATAAAAGTCAACATTCTTACAGTGATCTGCTGGAGTCTACCTACTCTGGCCTTACACCAGCCTCTCCACGTTGATCTCCTACCATTTTTCCTCTTACAACTCTGTCACCATCTCTTTGCAGTTCAAGTACTTCAGAAATTGCCCCCAACTGAAGGCCTTCAGCCTTGCCATTCTTTCTACCCAGAGTGCTCTCCTTCAACATTTTACCATAGTTTACTGTAGAATTATTGAGGATTTCAGAATTCTGTGTAGATGTTAAAGAATTCTTTTAAAAATAGCAAAAAGCACAGATTGCTAGAAACTTACCAGACAATTGTGTTGTACATGGCAGACATTGTGCTCAGTCCATTGGGAGGCATGGATGAAGAAGTGAGGGCTTTTCCTTTCTTTCTCTCAGTTCCTTTTCTGCAAATGAATGCTGTTTGTCTCTACCCCTCACTGTAAAGAAAACCAACTCCAGATAACATAATGGCTCTTTGTTTTTTTATAGTGTAGTTGCATTTTTCTGTTCTCAACAGTTTCCCTCATTATAAATTGGCAAAAAGAAAAAAAAAAAGAAAAAGAAACGACGTGACGCTGGATTCCTTAAAGTTCAGCAGCTTGTAGCTCCATTTGTAAAAAAGTGAAAAAAAAAAAAAAAAAAAAAAAGAAACCCTCAAAAGCAGTAGAATTGGGAAATTTGTCAGGATTGTCTGAATAAAAATGCTTTTAATTTAATGTAACAGACTAATTTCAAGAGCAAATCAATTCACATAAAATGTGCTTTTATGCCCTTAAATCAAATGATTCTAGATTTGTAAAGAATATGAAATTACAAGTATTGTATATGTGTAAATTTTCTTCAATATTTTTGATTTTATGTTTACTTAAAACAAATGAAAAAGCTCACAATCCAATCATCAGTTTTTAGCCTTGATATAATTCATCGTTTTCATTTGTGTTTCAGGACAACAAAATCCAGTTTTTTGAGTTTGGGGGGTATAATGGAAAGAAGTGGGGTGGAGTCAACTATTTGTGGGTTTGAATTTTCCCTCTATCATTCATCCTAGTTATGTGATAAGATTTTGAGGATATTTGGAAGCTCTGTGAAACTCATTTTGTCCTTTGCCACATGGCAGTTATAAGGCTGACTGAGAACTAAGGGAGGAGGTATTGGTAATTCACACACAGCCTAGCAGATGGGATCAGCAACCACAAGGATAGAATAAGAGCTGACCTTCCTTGAGTTTATCACCATGTACTAGGTATTGATCTAAACACTTTATGTGAATCAACTCATTTAATACAACGGCTTCCTGCAAGAGGTGTTATCCTTATTCCCAGAGGTTGAGAAATTTACCCATGATTACACAGCCTAGGAATGGAGGATCTTGGATTTGGACCCTGGCAGTAGCAGCTTCTTAAATTCTTTCTCCCTTTCCTCCGCCCCTCTGTTTCGGCCAGTCTCCCTTTGAGGCTATTGGGTCTGTGATGCACATGAGTCACGAAAAAAGAACAGTGACCGAGAGGTGGAGTGTGTCTATGATGGGTCTGCCAGGAGCACTGTAGGTTAGCTGATGCAGAGAGCCGTATCCACGTATGGGAGAATTAAGCGCCATTATGATGATTGCTCTGAGTTTAATACATTTTCCGGAAGTCAATTTTCAGGGACTCACTTTAAGAAAAGGGTGCAAAATCTGCTCAGAGCTGAAGTTATTTAGAATGAGGGAAGAAATCATCTATCTTTAAAAAGCCGATAAATATCCCAAGGACTACAAAATCCAGAAAAAAAGAATAAATGTTTTCCTAGGACAATAATTTTATCATGTCATTTTTCATAATGAGGATATAAAGATAATTCAGTTTGTTGGCATTTAACAAAATTATACATAGTTTAGAAAAGTTCCTTTGGACTTCATAGTTTGTTTTGGGTAATGCCATTTACCTTCAGGTTGGCTGTCAGATTTGAGAAAACCACTAGCAAGTTTCATTTGTAATTGAGCTGTTACAGATGATGTACTGAGTTTGTGGTACTGCTTTGGGTTTTCCTCAATAGCTCCAGGAATTTTGATAAATTTATTTCACATGTTTCCCATCAAAAAGAAAAAAATCAGTAGTGCATTTATAATTGCCCATGCTGCATTATTGAGTATATTTCCTCAAGAAGAAGGAACTTCTGTTCTTATTAGGCATTAATGAGAACCAAATCTCCTACTTATAATGTTAAATCTCTGATGATTGGAAGAATTTTCCACAGACCGGCTTCTGGTTCCACACAGTTCAAATTAGGTTTCTCCTCTACTACCCACACACTTCTATGCTGGATGCCACAGGACTTGTGTGTTTCCATATGACCTTTGGCACTGGTCCTGCTGCCAGGTGACTTGGTACCTTGGGCAGTAGGGGTGCTGAAAAGCTATTCCCACCCTGACACAGCTAACAATCACTTCACTGTGCCCCAGAAGTGACTGTGAGCCACTGAAATATGAAATACATCCACTGAGCTCATACTAAATGCATCCTGACTCAACTTTCCCTCAGCCAGGGCTCCAAAATGCCTGTGGCCACTCCAAAACACCTGGCACAAGGAGAGAGCCTAATGGAGAATAAATTAGAGCTTACAACTATAGTGATCTTAACATCTTGCAGTTAAAATATCTTACTTTTGCAAATTTTGCAAATTTGATTGACCATACAAACCATTGCTAGGAATCTTCAGCTGAGCTTTGTGGTAAACTCACCAGGTAACTGGAGAAAGACCTTATCACTGACTGGTAGAGAGCAGCTTGAAATGCCTTACATTAATGCTAACTAATCGCCTAAGTTGATAGGTTAAAAAAAAAGGCAATAATTTCCACAGAATTTAGTAATTGATCCTGATGTTATGGCGCCATGATTACAGACATTGGATATCACTATAAACCAGGCCTTTTAAAGATTATTTAAAAAAAGCAATAGAAGAGTGCTTGGGTGGTACAGTTGGTTAAGCATCTGACTCTTGGTTTTGGCTCAGGTCATGATCTCAGGGTCATGAGATGGAGCCCTGCATAGGACTCCACACTCAGTGTGGAGTCTGCTTGAGATTTTCTCTTCCTCTCCCTCTGCCCCTCCTGTGTGTGCTCTCTCCTCTTCTCTCTCTAAATTAAATAAATAAATCTTAAAAAAAGGTCAATAAAAGTTACATTATAGGTACTGTGATGGGTGAAAACAAACAAACAAACCGACAACCCCCAAACTCATCTTCTGTTACGAGACTGGGTATTCCTGTATTGGGATGAAGTTTCCAGTGTGAAACTGGACAGTCTAATTTCTTACACAACTTGGATGAAAGCGAAAATGGTGTGCTCTGGAAAATGGTGTCACACAAAGACACTGTGGTGTCAACTGTGTAGGTTTAATCCAATTGTTTCAAGAAGTTTGAGAATGGAAAAATCCCTGTGTTCTTGTGTTATGTTGTATAAGTCTTGAAGGATATGCATAACTAAATTAATACATTAACTGTAACTAGATCTGATGATTTCAACTGTGTCCCTGTATCACAAGTAGCTATAAATTCTCAGTGGGACAAACAGCAAGCAGATATTTATCACTCCTGTGTTTATGGCTGCCTGGGGTTGAGCTGAGCTAGCCTGAGCTCCCTACGCTGGGCTCTGGGCTGCAGGATTTGTTCGAGTTGGTGCCCAGAGCTTTCATTCTTCTGTGAGCAGCAGGCTCCCCAGGGAATGTGCTTCTGTGGTAGTAGCAGAAGCACAAGAGGACAGGCCCAACCAAACAGGCATATCTCTAGTCTCTGCTTGCAGCACATCTACTAACATGCCATCGGCCAATGCGAGTCATGGGGCTCAGCCCAAATTCGAAGAGCAGAAATGCACACTCCATTCCCCTTGGGGTGACAACAGATGTCATGGCCATGCCCTGTATCAATGGGCAGGGATGTATTTGCTTCTCGCTGAAGTAAAGGGGAGGAAGGGAATAGGTACTGTGTTCATTTCCTGTGATTGGTTATAACAAATGATGACAAACTTGACGGCTGAAAACAAAGAAATTTATACTCTCACAGTTCCAGAGGCCAGAAGTTCAAAATTAGTATTGCTGATATGTGCTGGCAAGGCTGTGCTCTCTGCAGAAGCTCTAGAGGAGAATCCATCCCTTTCCTCTTCCAGCTTCCAGTGGTTGCTGGCATTCCTTGGTTTGTGGCCACATTACTCCAGTTTTCAAGGCCAGTATCTTCAGATCTCTCTCTGCTCCGTCATCATGTTGCCTTCTCCTCTGCATGTGTGTCAGATCTCCCTCTGTCTCTCTCTCATTAGAACACTTGTGAGGGCAGTTAAGGCAATAATAATCCGATAATCTGCTAATCCAGATAACCACCCCCATGTCAAGATCCTTAGCTTCATCACATCTGCAAAATCTTCACCATATAAAGTTCTAGTTGCAGTTTTTAGGGATTAGGACCTGAAATCTTGGGTGGCCACTATTCTGCCTGCTACAACCACAATTCCTGCAAAGGTATATATTCAGGTTGACTAAGAACTAACAAAATATCTTTTCTTGGGAAATAGTGGATTGCTATATATTTGGAGTGACTTTACATCTAGGGATTTAATTGGTTAGGTGGGACCAAAAGACTGGGGATTAGGGCTAACACTTTCATTTAGGTGGTCAAGTCTAAAATCCACAGCCTTTACCACTTCACCCGTGGGCTTAGTCAGCTCAGGATGCTAGAACAAAATACCACAGACAGGGTGGCTTGAACAACAGAAGTTAATTTCTCATGGTTTTGGAGGCTGGGAAGTCCAAGATGCTGGCTGCTTCAGTGCCTGGTAAGAGCCCTTTTCCTGGTTGCAGATGGCCACCTTCTTGCTGGGTCTTCACATGGGACTAAGAGACAGAGAGAGAGAACTCTGGTCTCTTTGTGTTTTTTTAAGGGCACTAATCTCATGGGGCTTCCCTCATGACCTCAGCTACACCTAAGTACCTGCCAAAGGCCCTACCTCCAAATACTACTACATTGGGGTTTAGGGCTTCAACATATGAATTTTAGGGGGAAAACATGCAGTCCATAACACCTGAACAGCCTCACTAAAACACCCCAGCTGCCTTTGAGTTGCCCTTGAACTTTCCCTTCCTTCCTTCCTTCCTTCCTTCCTTCCTTCCTTCCTTCCTTCCTTCCTT
>CM052883.1:158003333-158013362 GCA_028534135.1 Potos flavus
GGGAGCCCGATGCGGGGCTCAATCTCGAGGACCCTGGGATCATGACCTGAGCCGAAGGTAGACGCCTAACGACTGAGCCATCCAGGTGCCCCTGATATTCCCTTTCTGATAAGATATATAAAAAGGAACAATTAGAGATTGATTTCAGGTTGATCACTTGGGGCTACTAGGTGTAGACAGAGAGGCAGTGTATTTCATTGGTGTTCAGGTCGGAATTCTGCTAGGGCATCTCTGCCTGGGGGGAGGAAGCTGAATAATACACTAGGAATGATAAACAGACTGTGGCTTTCTAAGCAGACCCTGAAACTACAGAATCCAGATACCACATCTCTTTGATGATGTCTAAATGAAGAAGGCATGGAATTGTCCCCAAAGATGAGAGGCTCTTGAGGATGATTTCATAAAGATTTTTGGAGGAACTACTATGGAGAAAAGGAAACTGTGAAACTTAAAGTTTTCAAGCACGTGGCACCTGAAGGAGGTTCTAGCTAAGAGGATGAACCTGTTTTTTTATTAAATATAAAATAATTTTAGGGGTAGAATGAATAGGGTAAGTATAGTCCAGTTGCTTAACTTTATGAATGAAATAACTGGAATCACAATTGATTAAGCTTTGTCAAGTTCATATAATTAGTACCAGAGCAGGGATTACAACCCAGTGGTCTCCCCACTACAATGACTCAATATGTACTTTGGGTGGGCTTCTGGCTTATAAGGATTTCTTTCTCTGGGGCCTTGGGAAACATGGGATTGTCCCTCTGCGCCATGATCATATAGCGTGGTCCTTCCTCCTTGATGGTGGAGGTTGGTGGGGTGTGGCGGGGAGTGGTGGGGATTCTTCTTCCCATGAATATGAAATCTGAAACATTGACGCAGGGAGAATGGCAGCTGGGCAGTTGATGGAGCTGAGTCATCTTGTGGTCATGCTCTAGAAAAAAGGCAGCATGCAGGAGTACCATGGAGTCTTGGCTTTACCACTCATTAGTTCTGTGACTTTGGGCAAGTTTCTTAACTTCCCTTTCCTTAGGTTCTTAACCTTTAAAATGGAGAAATATACCTACTTCATAATATTGTTTTGAGGGCTAAGTGAGAATACACATTTAAAATATGTAGAGGGGCGCCTGGGTGGCTCAGTGGGTTAAAGCCTCTGCCTTTGGCTCAGGTCATGATCTCAGGGTCCTGGGATCGAGCCCTGCATTGGGCTCTCTGCTCAGCGGGGAGCCTGCTTCCCCCGCTCTCTCTGCCTGCCTCTCTGCCTACTTGTGATCTCTCTCTCTGTCAAATAAATAAATCTTTAAAAAAAAAAGTAGAACAGTACCAAATGCAAGTAAATATTCAATATATATCAGTTATTTATCTCCTGCTGAGGGTCAGGAGATGCTCTGGCTCCTTTGCTTTCTGAATTTATCCAATGTTCCTTTTCATTCTGGGTTGTAGCTTGGGATCCTTTCAATAACTATCTTTTCTCCCCTCCTTTACTTAAGCAAGCCAGAGTCAGCTTCTGTTTGTTGAAACAAAAATAACTTAAAAAATATTGATGTTCATGCCTATCAGCTTCTACATTATTAGGGAAATGACATGTAATGTGATGGCTCTTGCCTGGATATGTGTGTGTGTGTGTGTGTGTGTGTGTGTGTGTGTGTGTGTGTGTGTGTGTATCCTGGTAGCACAAAATGAGAGCACTCATTCTGTTTGACAAAAAAATTAAAAATCAATATTTGAGGGAAGCTGTACCAAAAAGTAATGTGTACTGATGGTACTTTACATCGGTGAATGGAAGTTGAGCTAGTTAGATCTATATAAAGAAGGGATAGACAAATTGATCCAGATCATGATGTGTAGTAAAATGGATCATCATTAATATATTCAAGCTGGTTATCAATGCTTAAATTACCAAAATATTGACTTAAGTAACTTTATCTGCCAATACTAGTAGAGAAAATTGCTGCATCCCACCATATTTATTGGCTTACATAGCTCTTAATATATATAATATGCAACTATAAATAAAGTTCAGCTATTACATTTAGAAGAGAAAGATCATTTTGATAGCCTATATTCCATAACATTAGAGGGAGTGATTCCTAATATTATGCACCAAATACACTTTTGTTTAACAACTTGCTGTCTTTGTGCTTTACATAAATTAGATATATAGCAGCAGGTTCAATTAACTCTACAGAATAAAAATAGCAATTTCTAAAAGCAACTTCAGGACATTTCTATGTAATTCTGCAAGATGCCTCTGTGCCATTCAATGAATGTAATAAAGATGCTGGTAAAAATAGCATTTGCATTGAATTTGGAGTGGAAAATAGAATAAGTGGGGATATTAATAAATACTAAATCTCCAAATGAATCTCCAAGTCTATTAAGAGTTTTAATGCTGCATTTGAAGCTCATAACTCCAGGCAATTCCCTGTCTAACTTAGCTTTCGCAAATGTTTATTTTGAGAAATGCTCAGTCATCTGTTATACAAGCTCATTCTTTTTACACCTGAAACTTTCCATAAGAAAGTTGTCGGTTTAAAAATCGACTCCAATTTTAGGAAGGGTTGAACCCACCTGCTTTAGAGTTGAGGATATACACACAAATAATATTGACTATTTGAACTGAAAGGAGTCTGAGAGGATATCATATCTAGTCTTTTATTTATAGATTGTAAATGGAGGCCCAGAATGGTGAGGTACTGGTGCGAGGTCACACAGGAATTTGGCAGAGCCAAGATCATGCCCAGTCCTAGTCCAAGGCTTTCTACCACATCCACATTAACTCCCATTTTATACCTGAAGAGGCCAAACGTTGAAGATGTTATTACATGACTCATTAGGAAGGTTATGTGACTTACTTACTAAGATGATTAATGGCTGATGGTGACCAATAGGCCTCTTGATGCTTATCTAGTGGTTTTGATTTAAGTCTCTAAGGATAGGATCCCATGGGCTCTAAAAAATGTCCTGTGATCTAAAGATTACTTCTCTTATGTCCAGCTAGGTATTCAAAGTTTTATCATAGTGAGAAAGAAACTCCTTTCATTCATAATTAGACATTAGGCTGAAAAGGAAAGTATTCTTGAGAAAGGTATTAGCTTAGATTTGTGCCAGAATACACTGGATTTGTCCAGACTTCATCAGTCAGTGGGTGGATCTTCAAATAAGATTCCAATAACATTGGGATCCATGTTTCTTTTTTTTTTGGGGGGGGGCTTATTGCCCCCACTGGGCCTCCAGTGGACAAAGTTCTAGTTAGGACACTTGGTATGAAAATGAAATGACCCTATGTGGGGATACACATGGACTCATGGCCTCGCTGCTTGTGTCAGAGGCTCAAAAGGAGAAAGATTGGAAGATCAGGGACAATGAGGTCTAGATGGATCTAGGGCAATGGGTATGAATTTTGTATTGCATGTACATGATCACAAGAGGATATCTATCAAAAAGGAGACATAAAACAGCAAAGTAGTAGAATGACTCAGGCAGGTGATATCAACCCATCTCCGTCATGGGCCACCTCAGTGCTGGCACGATGGATGAAAGAAGAATAACGGTGGTGTCAGAGTCAGGGTGATGTAGCCCAACAGCATGGGCTCCCACTCACTAATGCCGATCTAACTACTTCCACTGCCCAATGTGCAACTGGCTAGAAGCAGAGACCAAAGCTGAGCCCTTAATATGTCAACATCTGTTGAGGAGACCAACTAGCCACCTGGTGGCAAGTTGAATACAGTGGATAATTACCTTGAAAGAAATAACCATTCATCTTGACTGGAATTGACACATATTCTAGTTATGAGTTTGCCTTTCCTGCTTTCAGGCCCTTAGCAAGTACTACTACCTGATAACTTACAGAATGTTTAATCTACTGACATAGACCCTATATAGCATTCATTGCCTTGGACCAAGGGAGTAATTTTATAGCAGAAGTAGATATAGCAGTGGGCATATGGCCATGTGATACATTGGTCTTATAATTTATTGCACTACCCAGAAGCCGCAGGAATGATAGAATGATGAAATGGTTTATTAAAGAGGCCTTTTAGATGTCAGCTTGAAAATGATATACTATAGAGATGAGGCACCACCCTCCATTTAGGATATGTACCTTAAATCAATGACCACTTTATGGTTTTCTTTAATAGGTAGAATACATAGGTTTGGAAACCGAGGAGGTAGAAGTAGGAGTGATCCACTTGGGGAATTACCACTTTTCTTTCCCACAACTTGGGGTTCTGTGTGTCTAAAGATCCTGGTTCCCAGAGGAAAAATACTTCCACAGTGTGGCACAGTAAATGTCCCATTGAACTATGACTGCCTGCCACCTGGTCACTTTGGGTTTCTTATACCAAGAGACCAGCAATCAAGGAAGGGAGTTGCATATTGTTAAGAGTAATTGACCCTCATATTAGGAAGACATAAGGCTACTGATACACAAAGACAACAGGGAAGAAAATGTTGGACTCCTAGGCGATCCACTGGGTCACTGGGATACCAGCCCCAGTTTCAATGGAAAATAGGGAAGTGCAACAGCCCATTGCCCGAGACTGACATGAGAACCAGGAGCTCAGAGTCCTCAGGGATGAAGATCTGTGTCATCCCACCATATACGCTATTTAGACCAGCAGAGGTTCTAGTCAAGAGTGAAGGCAATCTAGAATAAACATAGTGGAAAAGGAGAATGATGATTATCAGATTCAGCCTTGAGATCAATTGTAGCAGCAAGAATTAGTCTTTGTAAAGTCTTTGTTTCTTCTGGAAACAAGGTCAACCAGAATAGTAGAAAAACTCTTCCTTTGACGTGTGCATAAGGGGTGGGCTATAGTGAATACTGTTGTGCTCCATTCAGATCTCTCATCAGAACTGATGCAACCATCCCTAGGTCTTGGGAATCTTGGCTTTTAATGGCTCACAACTTGGTCCTTCAAAGGAATTGCTCTCAGCCACAGAGAACTGCCTCACAGGAGCTATGCATTCCCTCTTGGAGGACAATGTAAGGCCCATAACTGGGTGCTAAAAGGACTAAAAGACCTGGTCTCTTCTCTCAATTTGGGACAACTCTAATAGGCCATCCCAGCTTTAGAGCTTTGCACTGGATTGCCTGAAGTCTTTGTTGCAACTGCATTGTGGGTCAATTTTTCCCTCCGCCCAGTCCTCCTTTCTTTACCTTTCTATATCCTGAGAGCACACCCCGGTAAATCTTCAGCAGGCAACTTTTCATCTTAAAGTCTGTTTCCAAGGTTCCCAATTTAAGACCCTCAAACCAATTCTTTGATACTTTACATGTAGCAAAGGCCTAGAACCTTGATTGGATAGAATGTATTTGTCCTCCTGGGAAAAGAGTATAAAAATATTTTAACCATTTTGCTCTGAGCTATTTGCATCTGGAACACAGGCCTCTGTTGGGGGTTTAAATTCTCCAGCAATTATTATTATATGCCTAAGGGAAAATGCGTTGGTTTGAGAATAGGGAAGGCAGAGCTGGGGGATGTAGAGAGAACTTGGATGTCTTAGAAAGGAAGTACAGTTTGTAACACCGGGGGCCATGGTGTAAGGAATTCAGAGTAAAGGAGAGGGAGAAAGAGTAACAGGGATTCCCCATCAAAGATATCCTGGACTGATTTTATTTTAGGTTTTATTTTTAATAAGAGTTTTACCCTATATATTCAGGTAGCTGAATAGTTGTTGAAGAAATACATCTGGGGGCAAGGACCCCTTCTTGAATCTCATAAATCACACATGCCTTTCCTTCTAAACTGTAAGGTATGGCTGCTCCACATTCTGCCAGCTCTGGTGGGAGGGTATCCTTTCTCACCTCATTCACCAGACACTCCTCACTGCGGTCAAGCTGGATAAACAAAGGCTGCTGGGGGTGGGAAGCATGGGGGGGTATTCAGGGCAACTTTATTAAGCTCACTTGTAAGCTCTTGGTAGAGGAAGCCTTGTGGGTGAGGAGAGGCCTTGGTGTTGGCTCTACTTCCTGGTGGGCTATGGGTGGCCAGATGCCATGGCCCGGGGCTGGAACTGCAGCTGGGCACTCTCACGTGCTTCATTCCAACCCTTCTGGGTGGTACTCTGCCCCAGAGGCCATGGGGACCAGTCCAGCTTGTGCAAAAATGGGTTCCCTGCGAAAGTCTGTAGATGGATTGCCAGGCAGAGCAATGTGGTCTGCAGCAGGCTCTGCCAGCTGCAGCTTGCGGGTTGGGGGGTGGGGTGGAGGGAGGTCTGCTGGATAGGCAGGGGGTTGTCATTTTTAGACCATGACTAATAAGAAATCTGGATTTTCTCAGTTGTAAAAACTCTTCCCACTCTTCCCTTTCCCTCTCCATAAGGTAATTGCAAATGTCTAGAGCTCTGGAGTTATTTTATGTTTTCTTTTGATGGTCTAAAATGAATTAGAAGCTGGAAAACATTGTACATGGGAAACACTATATGTGCATTGTGTATTACATCTTAGGCTAAATGTTATATGAGAACAAATGGTTTAAGGGAGTTTGAGCACACAAAAGAGGTTGGCAGTCATTTTAAGTCCAACATTTGGCCCAAATTAGCAATTTTCAAATATTCATGTTTATATTTGAATACAAAGATTTCTTATTTCAAACCAATTGCTGCTGATCAGTAGCATAACTTCAAATTTGTTACAGCTTACAGGAATGGGGAGGGGGTAGAGTAAAATAGAAATTTTGAACTTGAAGTTAGAAGACCTCTATTCTCAGCTCTTCCATTTGCTAGCTGTATGACCTTGGGCAACATTTTAAGTTCTCTTCCCCTTAGTTTACACATCAATAAAATGAACGTAATAATTTTTATCCTATAAGGATATGGGGAGAATCAAGAGAGATTATGAAAGTGAAGGTGTTTAGAAAACCATAAATTTACACAAGTGCTAATTATTATTAGTGGGAATGTATATAGAGTTGGTGGCAGAGCCTAGAAGGATTCAGGTGGCTTTGTGGGAAGGTCAGAAATGAGTGACAAACAGGAATATATAAAGGTCTAGGAAACATGACTGTAGCTGAATCCAGTAACTAGTTCCAGTGAGTATTTTTCCATGAGTCTTATATCCCAACAAAATGACCTTCTTTTCCTCCACATTCTATGATTTTTATGTAGTTATTCACCTCTAATGTACTGGCATTGAAGAAGATATACTTTTGCTCCATGGTCTACTTCCCTTGCAAATCATTATTGTAGCTTCCAGGTTTGTCTCTTAGGATTTTTTTAGCTTCTGGGACTTCAAGCTATGCCAGTGTGCTTAAACACACACACACACACACTCACACTCACACCCCAACAAATTCAAAATTCACTTCCAATTCTACAACAGGCCAGTTATACAGAATACTCTACTAAACCCATCAAACACTGAGTGTAGTTGCAATGTTAAGAATTTAATGCAAACTAAACACTTCTACCTGTATTATCTCCCATGACGCTGAGGACTATACTGACAGAAATCTGTGTGTTAGGACAAGTGAAGGAAAGAGTCACATGGCCAAGTTAATCCATGTTCTAAAACCTTACACATTTCCAAAACTTTGCTATTTACTATAGGAATCTTGTATCTATTACGATGTTTCAAGCCACAAGTAACAGAAGAATCCCCATTTAGTCTGGACTGACCATAGGGAAATTTAATGTATCATGTAGGAATAGTCTAGAAGAGAGTCTACAGGTTTAGTTTGTCATGGCTTAGGCTTGACTTCTCCATGATTTTTTTTTTTTTTTTGGACTCTGCCCTCCTCTTTGTTGATTCCATCCCCATGTTGTTAGTAAGATGGCAATAGCAACTCTGGGTTTCAAAACAGGACATGGAAATATCCCAAGGGAGAAAAGAGACCACTTCTTCCAGTGTCTCCTTCGAAGTGAGAAGACATTTCTTTGAAACCCCAAGTAGACTTCATCTCTTCTCTCATTGGCCAGAATTGGGTACCTGCCCATTTGTAGACCAATACTTGGCAAAGAAAATAGAATCACTGTGTTTGGATAAGGACAAATCAGGATTACCCCTGGAGCTGGGTATGGGGTTGGTCGCCTTTCTCTGAGTCAAGCAGACACCTGAGTGAATGTGGGTTCTGATAGGATGGAAAAGAAGGAGAAATGGGTTAGGAAGGGAACCCAGTATATCTGCTGTTGGTCTCCTGCAGAACAGATCATAATGTGTAGCTTAGAAAGTGGAAGATTGCTAACCCATTGCTGAAAGAAGTACTACTGTATGCAAAATGCCATAAGTAAGAGCTCAGAGAGAAAAGAAACCAATATGGGTGAGGAAGGAGTGAGGATGAAGGTAAGAAGAGGTGAGAGAGTGGTTTTCCCACCGCCTTTTTAAGAACAGAACTGGAAAACACATCCTTCAGATGGAAGTATCCCCATGAAAGTTTGGTAGAGACTTTTGATGTAACTTTCTTGTTTCCTTTTCATGGACAGAAGAAAAGTAGAATTCTGAGAAAACATGGCCGAAAGTTGTAAGAAGTTGTTTCAAAATTAAGTTGTAAAAGAGGAGGATCACAATTTCCTAGGCTGAAATTACCACAGCTAGCAGTTGGGAAAAGCAATATACGTTTTTGATTCTACCTTGGCTTAAAGTCCAAATCAATCCCAAAGAGGCTTTGGCTTGGAAGTAATTACAATTCTGGGTGATTTGGAAAGAATTCTAAACAAATCCCGAGAATAAGGCTAAAAAAATGCTGTGTTTGATAAAATAGATATTATTTACTCTTTTTATATGTCCTTAAATGTGTCTTATATAAAAGCTTGATCCATAAAAATCACTGACTTTATTTGTTACTATTGTTCAGTTGGAGAATTCATGTTATATTCTTATGAAGAAGAGTTTGATAGAAGGATCTCAATTGCAATGCCATCTAGGAGAAAAAGCACCTTTCCATCTGGTATTGCCACACAATCCCAGGAGGCGGGAATCATAGGGGTGAGTGACACCACAGGCTTCTCTCTTTCTGTAGATGTTCCTGCCCCTTGATTTGGGGATGTGATACCTCTGCAGCAAGGTAGTCTGCTTCTGCTTAAGAAGGGTAACCTCCCCCAAACTCCCTGCCCCTGCCTTGATTTCTGCCCGCTTATTGCTAAATCTGCCTCATTGAAGATGACATCAATGGAACTTTGAAGCCTCTCTTCTTCTTACCTCCAATCAGAGTCACTCCCTAAATTGTCCTTTTATTAACTTAACAGGAAAGGCCCTGAGATGTCTCTACTTTGCATAGGTCTTTCCATGTAAGGTTGTTTTCCCACTTAGCCCCATTTTGTTTCTGTCTATAAGACAGACCTCTTTCTAGGACTTGTTGTTGGTGAGCTAGTCTTGATACACCTTGTCATCAGACTGTGCTCGTGATACTTCTCAAGAAGACAAATGGGACATTCAGATCCAGCCATGGGCTGGCCATTCATATGGCATATTCTGAAGGTTGCCCCAGGAAGCATCAGGTGATACTCAGATTTTAATGTTGCAGGAGTGAGTGTAGATAAACTCCAGCAGTCCCTAAGCAGGGTCCCAGTGAAATTGTTAGGTGTGCATGCTTGTATTCTAAGTCCTATTCCTAACCAGTTGTTGACTAAAATAAAGTCCCCTGGCATCATTACAGACTATGGAGTGGGGAGAGCCAAGGAAAGGGTTAGAGTTCAGGCACCATTTTGAGTATTCATGGGTAAACTTGGGTCAGCCAGATGAAGATGCCACACACTAGGGAATGGAAGAGCCAGATGAGTTTTAATAAAGTAGCATTAAAGAGGAGCTTGGCTGAAGTTAAGTTTTGTTAGTGATGAGCTACAAGGCTATGGTCTTGTCATGGGTGTTTAGACACAGGTTTGGTAGGTATTCAGAGAGGCCAGTCAACGGAGGCTGTATGTTTTTCCTCTGTCTCCTAATGATGATACAGGGATTTGTAGATTAGTTCACTTTTTTCATTCTCAGTGAGGACTCTGTTGGGAAGATTTCACATCTGTTTAACGTGAGGTTTCCTTATGGAGGTGGTTGTACCACAACCCAGCTTTTCCATAATTTCTTTTTTTTTTTTT
>CM052883.1:158013862-158091209 GCA_028534135.1 Potos flavus
AGAAGGGAATATCACTCAGAAGAGCCCAGTTAATGGGCAGGCCCACTGGGCAATTGCTGAGTGTTAAGACATCACTGGACACATCAGCAATAGTGCGCCCATTAATTCAGATCATTTCACGTAGCCGGAGAAGAAGACAGAGCCTCCCAATGGAACTGTGAAAATAAAACGCCTCCTCTTGCCCACAAAATAAATGCTGGATGGAAAGAATATCGGTTGGAAGTAACTCCAGATTGTTGCCCACGTGTCTGGATGCCACTCAGCAGGTCACTTCTCTGACCGCTGCTGGTGACAGGCCACGGTGGCCGCCCAGAGGCACCCAGAGCAGGAGCCGTGGCCCCGCGGGCACTTCTCAATTGTATCCAAAAGGAATGTTTGGCTGTAGCCCCCACCTTGCAGAAATGTCAGTCCATTCTATTTTTAATTATTTCTCATTAAATAGCAATGACTTTTTACCGTGCTTTTCTCTAAATCTGTGTCATTGTTTCTGCCTGGAATAACTGATGGTGATTTGCTGTCTTTCAAAGTCCCCGTTCTGTGTTCATGCTCCTAGCCTCACCCCCGGCTTCTTTCTCACCTGTCTGTGAACCCCATCCTTCCCTCCTCCAGTCTGGCCCCCTCCTACAGCCCCCCTCAGGCCACCTGCTGTCCCCATCTCCACATGTGCCCCACCGTGGGTAGGATGGGTTCACATATGGGCCAGAGCTTCGCTGGTGGCCTCTGGCCAGGATTCCATTTTAAAAGAGTTATATTCAGACCTTGATAAGAATCTGCAAGAGTAAGAGTGTGAGTTTTAAATGATTGTCTGTATGGCTAAAACTCTATGGGATTTTATATAAACTATGAACAAATATTTCCATTGGGAAACTTAAAAAAGAAATAGTCCCCGATTGGTCAGTCAGGAGAAAAAAAAAATGCATTCTGTGTGACTAGAGAACCCTGGTAAATTACAGCAGGTCTGACCTGCTCTGGAAAACCTGAAAGGGCCTGCTGGCCACTGAGTCAGGTGGGTCTCCCCGTCCCAGGACGTCCACCTCTCTCAGCTTCCAGTTAGGCTTCAAGGCAAGCATCACGTCCAGGTCACAGAGCAGTTTAAAGACGCAAATGGTCAGAAATTTTCCAGAAGTTTGCCTCTAAGAAGCTTACAGGGTTAATCCCAGTCTGTACTTCGAAATATTCCTAGCAAACTCTCACTCTAAAGGAAAAAAAAAAAAAGGTTTTATTGGTATATTTTCACGGGGTAGCAGACCTATGAATGGAAAGGAATGAACCATTATCAAACTATTATGACTCAGTTTTATATGTATTTATTTTGTTTGATCTTTATCAAAAGCCTATATGTGGACACGTGTTAGGGAGTCTCATGGACATCCTTGACTTCAAGGATGACTGGCAAATGCAACCTACCTGAGTACCGGGAAGAAGAAGGACTGGAATATTTGATGAAAAGCTAGTGGTCATTGTTACAGGTGCTAAGTGGTAGATTTTATTACTCCCATTTTACAGGTAAGGAAGTTATAAGTTATCCAAGGTAACTCAGCTAAGTGAGTGAATGAGGAAGGATTTGGGGGTGAGGTACAGTGTATCCTGGTATCCTGGCACCTTCCCAAATTCCTGGTTAAAGCATTGCAGTAATTCTAATTGCCATCCATGGAGCATTATGCCTTTCACTTCATAATGGCACTAAGGTGTCAATGTCATTATCCCACAAGCACCAGGCAAGGGAACTGAGGGTCAAGGTTGTTCTGTAACATGCCCAACTGGAACCAAGTAGGACTGTGATGCAGACTCCTTCCTTCCAGACCCCATACCCTATCTTTGGCTGTCTTCCTATAATGCTTTCTACCCAGAGAATCAGCTCTGGATTCGTAATGGCAGCTGGATACACGCTGGGGGAGGGCCGGGTCAACTAGGTTAGCTATCAACTTTCCTTGAGTACATTTTGCCCTTTATTAAGTACAGCTTTGTTCTACTCCTGCTGTTTTAAAGCTCAATCCTCCCATCTATTCACACGGCTTTGACTGGAAGTCTAAATGGCAAAGTAGGCCTTTCTGTTGAATAATATTTACAGTACTACTGTCTCCCACATATTCACGGACGTTATTCTGCAAGAAAAGAGGGGATGGGAATTATCATCTTAAACAAATGTTTATCGACCACCTTATTTCAGGACCTTGAGGTATGCCATAGGGTCTCTTGTCCTCCCTGGCTCACGGATGGGCTGAGGAGACGGAACATGGCTATGTCACAGGATATATGACCACACGGGATGGAGTTTGCTGGGAGCCACAGGAGCAGTGCCAGTGATGGCTGAGAGATGGTTTTTGAGCAGTCACTAATGTGCCAGCCTCAGTCCTACGTGATTTTATAGGTTATCACATTAATCCTACAGGAAATCAATGGTGGGAGTAATCACTGGGGACAGGGATGGCCAGAACATCTTCAGAGAGGAGGTAAAGCTTGAGCTGGGTTAATTATATGGTGATATTTTTCACCAGTAATGAAAGCTGGCTGAGCTGAAACCCAGAGCAGAATTTCTCCCTGGCTGGCTGCTCCACATAGTAATAGCTTCAGTGCCCTCCAGAATGGAATTTTTCTGAGCCTGTGAAGTTGTGTGAGGTGTGCCCGGTAGGTAAGCCTTCGTTCATTCCCTCTACCCGTTGCTTAACTGAACATACTTTTCTTCTCTTGGTTAGTTCTTCCAAGCCTCCCGAAGTTCTAGAATCAACTGGACGAGGAGTCCTCTGGGTAGAAATTAGGCAGAGGGGGGGAAGGTCTTTTAAGTCCTTTTCCACATGGGTGGTGGGATTAGGCAAGGAGACAGTGGTGTCTAATCTGAAATACAGAGGGAGAGAATGATTCTAGGGAAGAGTTCCTTTTATTTTCGAGTCCCTTTTCTGATGTCATTTCTGCTGCTTATACAGAATTCATTTGGGGTTCATGCAGGGGGATCCCAGATTAATCGTCTTTTCCAGGAGGTAGGAAATAATAGTAAACATAGTTAACATTTACTGAGGGCTTACTATAAGCTTAAACCCTTCCTACAGATTATTTGATTTAACTTCTACAATAATGTGGGTCCCTTTTACCGATGAGGACCCTGAGGTTTAGAGAGGTTAAATGAGTTGCTTCAGATTACACAGGTAGTAAGAGGTACACAGAAGGACTGGAACTCTCAACATTATTTTTAAACTTGTTTTTAGTGTAACAGCTTTATTAAGATATAACTCATATACCTTATAATTCACCCACTTGAAATATGCAATTCAATGGTTTTTTGTTTATTCAAATGTGCAACTATCACTGCTATCAACTTTAGACCATTTTTGTCTCTTGAAACAGAAACCCTCTACCAATTAGCAGTCACTCCCTATTTCTCCCCAGCTCTACTCTCCTGCCAGGCAACCAGCCTACTTTCTGTCTGTCTAGATTTGCCTCTTTCATTTGAATGGACTCACACATTATGTAGTCTTTTGTGACTGGCTTCTATCACTCAGCAAATGTGTTCCAGATTTGTTCACGTTGTTGCACGTATCAGTACTTCATTCTTTTATATGGCTGAATAATGTTCCACTGTAGGGATATACCACGTTCTATCTATTGATTCGTTGGTGGACCCATGGGTCAGTTCCACTTTTGGCTATTAGGAACAACGCCGCTATGAGTCTTTACATCTAAGCTTTTGTGTGTGTGCATGTGTTCATTTCTCTTGGGTGTACACCTCCAAGGGGAATTGCTGGATCACATGGTAACTATGGTAAACCTTGGAGGAATTGCTGGGCTATTTTCCAAAGCAAAGGCACCAATTTACATTTCTACCAGTACAAAATCCTCCATGTTGACCATGAACAAGGTAATTTATACCTTCGTCACTTATTTGCACACAAAAAATTCCATACGACTTAGTAAAGCTCTAATAAAACCAATTAGAAACCAGAGAGTTTTCTTAATGAGAAATCTTAAAGCTGAACTCGGGTTTGGAGGCTTTGTGCTTTTTGATTTAAAGACGTCAATTGAGCCAAGTGATGAAGAGGTAAACGGTGAGGACTGCCATATTTGTATTTCCCTCGATTCCCTGAGGCATTAGGGGGATTTTTCTGCTTATTTCTAAGACTGAGTGGTTTCTAGAAGTCCTTGCACAGGTGCTGCAACAGCCCAGGATTGTCTATTATTCTGAAAAGCCATTGACATTTGCTGAAAGACCGCACACAAAAGAAGACATGCATAATGTCTATGCATATGTCATGCTGGTCTTGGAAAGTTACGTACTCCGGTATCAAGTTCACTGCCACTTGATTGAAAGTGACACAGACCTCAAGGCCATTAAAAAAAAATATGAAATCATAATAATAAAAAAAGAGAAACACAGAAAGTAAATTTTTTTTTCCTCTTGCAAGAGATTTTTGAAAGGGTCCCGAAAGGCGATTTTCAACAAGGTATACTTGAATGAGTCTTGAGGCTTGCTGTCTGGGTATGGAAGAGCATTTCTTGAGTGCTTATTCTGAGTGCACTGGGCGGATATGAGGAGAACGTAAGCCATGGCCTCTGCCCTCTGGGGATTTCTATCCTGTGTTATTACAGAATAACTCAAGGCTAAGCTGTGACTGTAAATGCTACAGGGGTGGCGAGAAGGGAGAGGTGGCGTGTGCTGGAGTGGCGGCTAAGAAAGCCGATGCAGGATGTGGGAACAGCCTTAAATATAAGCCAAGCCAGGACTTAAACGGGAAGGAATGACATGACTATTCCAGGTGGGGGCAGCGGAGCCCACGTGACCAAAGCCAGAAGGTATGTAGGGGCCAGGGGACAGATGGGTAGGCTGGAGAAGAAGGTATATGCGAAAGTCAGAGAAGAGGTTAGCAGCAGCACATCATGGCAAGAGCCCTGGACGGTGGATCTGGACCTGATTCTGCTTTCAGTTCTGCTGCTAGCTAGTTTTCGATGCAGGTTTTGTGATTGAGCAACTTAGGGCTTCTGTTTCTTAATCTATAGACTATGAAAGTTGGACTGGTCTTGTTCTCAAAATTGGTTTCACATTACAATCTCCTGAATGTTTATTTAAAAATACAGATTTCTGGATCCCAGCCCTGGAGATCATGTTTCCGTAGGTATGAGGTAGTGGTTCTCTTGGCTCCACATTAGAATCCCTCAGTGAACTTTGAAAACCAGTGATGTCTTGGTTGCACCCCCAGAGATTCTAATCAGTGGGTCCTGGGTGCAGCCAGACGTGTTCAGAGTGCATCTGGGTGATTTCAGTGGGCAGCGAGGCTGAGAACCATCATCTCTGCTTGGTTCTGAAGTGCTCAGGGCTGGCTGGAGACTCCATCCCTCCTGGAATGGAAGGGTTCTCACCCCTTTCTCACTCTGAGGGACTTTGATTCTGTGAAAAATATGTTGGGATCATGCAACAGAGGGCCTTCTCTGCTGGAGTGAGGGATCTGTACTTTGTTTTACAAGTAGCAGGAGACATGTCAGATGTTTGAGCAGCACAATCATTTAAGATCTCTCCCCTGTGTACATTTCATTGCTTTGGAGCATGATCACCACCATTGGGGGAAGAAAGGAAAAGAGTAAACTGCCTCTTTAGTCATGCTTCTGGCTGGAAAGAGGTGACTGGTGCCAATTCCATTGTGTGAGAGGGTCTTGTGTCTCTGTGAAACACAGACACAGTCAAGGGGGATAAATTCCCAAGACATGGACTGGGGCCGCGGGGCATGGAGCATGACCTTCACTAAAGTCATCATCCTTACTCAAAGAGCAGGTGCCACTGGTGGACCGAGACAGTGGTAGATAGGGTAGATTTTAAATTACATTTTAAATTATACTCCCTTTTCAATTCTCCTTTTAATCCTCCGATGAACAAGATGAGTCTCTGTTGACTAGTAGTTTGGCTCTGAGGGCTCTCTGACACTTGCCAATATACCATTTTGACGAAGAGACAGCAGACCCCAGGCTTAGAGCCTCAGGCAGGTGATGTATCTAGCTAACATTTAGCAAGAGTGTCCCTCCTTATCTAAATCCTCCTGGTCCCTGAGTTTTAGGGAGGTCAGACAGGGGAGGGTGGGGTTCTTCTTATTTCTAGCCCCTGACATGATCTTTCATTTGTAGCACTGACTCAAAGTTTGCTTCTTGAATAAATTTGAGTGAAAACATGAGTTGATTTAAAGAGGACTGTTAATAACACAGATGGAAAGGTGAGGCAGAAAAGAAATAAAATTATGAAGGAGTATACTAATAAATGACATTCAGGAAACACTGGTGGGATCCTTCCAGAACATGGACCTGGAGGAGGAAGCCCTAATTTGTGCTTTTAAGGCTAGCTGGTCTCCTCACGTGTCTAGCCTGTAACAAGTTGAGGACTCCACTAGATAATCTTTAAAATTCTTGTCAGGTTTGAAATTCTATGTTCCCATGACAATATTTCTAAAATACAGTCCCTTTCCCAGAAGACCGATCATACCTAGTTACTCATCAGTGGTCATGGTACCCCCCAACCCCCATCTCCCATTAGGTGTGGAAAGTTTGTAGGCAGCTCCCTGGCCAGGATTCACTAGCTCCAGATTTCTTCAGATTTTCAGGGCAGGGATATTTTAAGGTATGTGGGCCCTGCAGGCTACAACATAAAAAACTTTCAAGGGGGAAAAACCAAAACAAAATGCACAAAGCAAAACAAAACAAAACTAACAAAACCCAAAACAAACCAAATTAGCTTTGTAGTTAACAACTGAATATCCCCCCAACTTTCCATTTTTTTGGGTGTGTATGTGTTGTTTCTTTTCCTAAAAATGTCTTGTTAGGGAACAGATGATGAATTCTATTTGAAATGTGTTTGCTGCCAGTATATCTTTGCTTCGTTGGACCAACATGGAAAAATACCTCTTCAATCTCTCCCTTAACCATCTCCTCCCGCCCAAAAGCTAGTGCCCACAGATATTGTTTGGTAGATCATTTGAGAGGAATTTTGTGGTTCTCTAAGTGTGCGGTTCTCAGGTCCTAATGTACATAAAAATCACCTGGGGAGTTTATTGGGCTGCAGGTCCTTGGGCCCCAGTCTCAGCAATCTGACCGAGCAGGTTGTGGGAGGGGCCCAGGAAGCGAGGATCCTGGGTGATTTTGTTGCTGATGGTCTGCAGAGGTCTTGTCCAGAAGTCCTGCGCTAAGGAAGTTATGTGATGCATGCAGTGACTTCTCTGTTACTATGTGTCCTCAAAGTCTCTATTTTCTTAAAATTTATTTATTTATTTGTTTGTTTGTTTGTTTATTTATTTATTAACATATAATGTATTATTTGCTCCAGGGGTACATGTCTGTGAATCATCAGGCTTACACATTTCACAGCACTTACCATAGCACATACCCTCCCCAGAGTCCATCACCCAGCCACCCTATCCCTACCCCCCTACCCCCCAGCAACCTTCAGTTTGTTTCCTGAGTTTGAGTCTCTTATGGTTTGTCTCCCTCCTGATCTCGTCTTGTCCTCAAAGTCTCTAGCCGAAGAAAGCCATCCTTCGTCTTGCGGCATATGAATCTAGACATGCTCCCCTTTCTTCCCTCATTTTTACTCAGACTTCAAATGAATATCAAGGTCAACCTGATGGGATCAATATCCCAACAACAGAGGAAGGATAATGTAATGGTTTAAGGGCGTAAGTTCGGGCAGTTCAAAGCCTGCTTTCAAATCCTTATTTTCTAGCTTTGTGATCTTGGGCAGGTGGCTAATTCTCCAGTCTCAATTTCCTCATCATTAAAATGAGGATCACAACAGGGTTAATTGAGTTAAGCCCTTCCTACGAGGTAAGCATTCAATGAAGGTTAGGCTTTATTAGTATGGTTGTTATTTGGGAGGAAAAGAAAAGGGCAGGAGATGGGCAGTGTCATGAGAAGGGAGCTTGGATCTCAAGGGTTTCGGGTGACCAGGGAGAAAGGTAGGGTTCCTTCTGACAAGGGATGTGCACGTGCAGCCTCTCATCTTTAGCCCATGTGAACTTCTCTGGCTTCTTAGTGCCCTGAGAGGCAGTGGAAGTCAAGTGTAATGTGGGGACAGAGCGGGAGGGAGCTGCTGTGCTGTCTCCAGGATTCCACAGGGAGGGTCTCAGTTTGGCATTCACACCACAAAGATCACTCCACGCCAAGTTTCTGGGCATTAGGGGGTACTCGGGGATATCATGTTGCTCACAGCCAGGTATCCCATCTACAAACCTACCATGACTGTGTTCTGGGCTGTTCCGGACAGGACGTCCCCTGGGCAGCCTCCAGCGCTCTGGGGCCGGGGGAGGGGGGGGAGTGGGGGGGTGGGGGGGTGGGGGGGTGGGGGGGTGGCTAATGCCTCCTAGGGATGGTTTAATGAGAAGGACTCAGCACACAAAAGGTGGTTGCTTCTAGAAGGCCAGTGGGGCTTTGTTAGCACATCACTCAGGGTTCTGACACACACCCTGATTTGTTTTGTCTGCAGGTGCCTACCAAAGTCTGTGCACAAATAACGCAGGCATGAGGGATGAGAAAAAAATTCCCCTATCCTTCTGCTATGCGAAAGTACTGTACCTTGACTTTGGCAGAGAAGGCAAACCTTTCTTTCCGGGAGACTCAGGTGCGTCTGAATCTCAGGGAGTGGATTGAGTTTGTTTGAGCTCTTACTATGTTTTCTTCGAGTGGTAAAACCTGTTGACAAGGAAAATGGATGAATTTAAAGAGTAAAACGAAGGGGATTTCATATACAGAGGATGGAAAATTCAAGGGGGCCAATGTGGCTGCTGCTCCCTCTGGGCATTTGGTGACCCAGAGGAGGAAGGACACCAGCTCTCCAAACTGGCCTCCCCTCCCTTTTCTCCACCTGTCATTTCCAGGAAAGGATGAGCTGGAAGAGAGCAAACACGAGGATAGAGCCAAGGAGTTGCCTTTTTGGTACAAACTTCTGATGTTTAACACATTTGGAATTTTTTTTTTTGGTCACATTTGGAATTTCTTTTTTTTTCCTCTTTAAAAGATTTTATTTATTTATCTGAGAGAGAGCAAAAGAGAGCATGGGGAAGGGGGAGAAGCAGGGAAAGGGGAGGGAAGGGCGAGGGAAGGGGGAGAAGCAGGCTCCCTGACATGGGGCTCAATCCAGGGACCCCAGGATCAAGACCTGAGCCCAAGGCAGACGCTTAACCGACCAACCCACCCAGGCGCCCCACATTTGGAATTTCTAAACTCACCTTCTAGTCTCGGAGTCCAAATAGCAGAAAAAGAATCTGACTGCTGAAGTCGGATGTTATTTTAAACACCAATAGTAATGAATTTTACTGGAGGCGCACGGTGTTAAAACATACAGATAAACCAGAAAGTCACCACCTTCCGAAGTCCTGAGCCACCCCCCAACCCCCATCTTGGTTGCTTTTCTTTCCAGCTGCCAGGATACACTCTTTTCCTGCCTTGTAGCAGTTCCAGCCCTGCCTCCTGCTGTCAGCCAATATGAATCCAATAAGGGGCCTCCCTCTGTGTCGCCAAACAAACCCCAGCTCCTGATGCAGAGGAAAGATGCAGAGGCCTGACCCCAGCCAATAACAACAATGTTATAACATGTTCTAGATTTGCCTCTTAGGCGCGCGGCTTTGCTTTCCCCACCTGCCTTTAATTTTTCTCTTCCCACAAGCCGATAGAGATATGCATCAAAGACTTATCAGATGAGCGCACTCAACAGAACTGAAATGCTCAGTCCATCTAATTTGGCAAATTCTAAATAGCTACCTTCAAGTAAGTTCAAAGAATATCATTGTTCTTACGTTCTTTCTTTAAAAAAAAGGGGGGGCAGCTCCTTTGGCTAACTGAATCAAGACAAGCCACTGAGAAAACGTAGCAAGGTATTTAAAAAAAATGGAAAATACAGGAAAATTGGAAGTTAACAGAACGTTTTCAAGCAGTAATTTAAGTTTTCACAAAGGCTTAGGGTTGGGCCGTATCCTGATGTCACCGAAATATCCCTGATTTAAACATAAGTACTTTAATAACTAGTTAGGGAAAGAAAAACTTTCTTTCCCAGGCAAGCAGCAATAGAAACCTTTCTGTTAAATTCCTTTGATTACAATAGTTCTTTGTTAGCAGATTGTAACTTTGCCCCAGGGCTGTTGATAAGCTCCTAAAATCAAGAGGACCTGTCCTTCCCGTGAAGTGTTCAGCTTGAAGATGGATTGGAAAGAAAATAAATGTCTAGCGCTTAAACTTTATTCTTATTTGTCTTTATGGGTCTCTTTGCCTGAGAAGCCTGACGAAAAACAACATTAGTGTGGAAATAACATAAAGCCAAAGCATATTGAATGGAAAAGATTATTCACACTTGTTGTTTGGGAACCCTTCTGAAATTAGGTAATAATTAGGTGTGTCCTTGCTGCTCAAAGCAGAAGTTGGGCAATTATCAGATTCATTTGTTTAAGTGGGTTATCAGGAGGAAAATATCCACTTTGGCGACCTACATTATTTAGCCTGACTTTCTAATGATCATATGAAATAAGTACTGGATCACTAATTCATTTGGGAGAGGGTAGCTAACTGCCTTTGGGTTTCACCCAGGAGTTGTTTCATCAGAGAGTGAGCCAATTATTTTGTAATTCTATTATGATTATTATTTTATAATACTATTATTTTGTAACACTATTATTTTGTAATACTAAGGATTTTGTAATGCTTTTTTCCAGCTACAGAAATTCTAGGAGTTCATAATTGAGAAGGAACTTGAAAGATGATTCCATTTCTTCCCATTTTACATTCAAAGGCATAGAGACTCAAGGTTACACACCTAGCTGGTCAGGATTAGAACCCAGAGGTATGAATTCCTAGGCTAGTGGACTTTCTGTCCCCTCTCATTGCCTTATTATTTGATGAGTGTAGACTTTGGCTGGGAAGAGCAAAGGAACTGAGATGCACTGTAACCTGATCTTGCTGACCTCTTCTCCCTGCCCTGGGTCCTCCTCTCTGTGTCCCTTCCAATCCGTCGGTTACAGTGATCAAGGGGAAAGAATGGAGTAGAAAGATGAGACACACAGGAAGAGAGGGATTAAGAAAGATTTGGTTAGAAAGCTAGAGAAGGAGTCCAGGGAAATGGCTAAGTCAGATGGAGTGGGTTCCCCTCCACCCAAAATAGGAGGAAGGAGCCAACTCCCCTTTCTCTTCCCCACCCCCATGCCAGCACTGCTTGCTAAGCGTTTCTTCCACACTTCATCTCCATTTCCCCCTCCAGTGGATGAGTGTTTTCATTCCTGTTATGCCTGAGAAAGTTCCAAAAATACACAGAGAAAGTCTGGTTAAATGGTATTTAGAATTGGCCCCAGAACAGAAACTGCTTTGAAAAGGAGCTTGTTTTCAGTGTCTGTTTGTTTGCCAGGATCCAGCATCACTGTGTAGGCTTGGGGTTTGAAATCAGTACTCGCATATCTATGTTTTATTCCAACCAGTCTCAAACATTTGAGTTTTTTCATTGCCTAGGCCCATTTGCATGATAATACTGTGGTTAGAAATCCAAGACTTTTTTAAAAAAATTTTTTAATTTTTTATTAACACATAATATATTATTTGCCCCAGGGTACATGTCTGTGAATCATCAGGCTTACACATTTCACAGCACTTACCATAGCACATACCCTCCCCAATGTCCATAACCCAGCCACCCTGTCCCTACTTAGAAATCCAAGACTTTTAACCAGGCAGACAGGAGTTGAATCCTGGCTGGATCCCCTATGAAACTGTGGGCAAACTTGTTAATCGCTATAGGCCCTGTCTTCTCAGTTGCAGTGGGAATCATATTATATATCTCCTGGAGTTAATAAGGAATAAATAAGATAATGTTAATAAGAGGATTCCCATAGCGTGTGACATGGAGCCAAAGTTCCGTTAAGCAGCGATTGGTATCACCATCATCATTATGATCATCATCATCATCACCATCATCACCATCACTATCCCCAAGTTAAAGCCATGGCCCAGGACTTGACATATATCTGCTTATAAAATGTTAACCTAATCAGAAGCTTCCATAGAATAATCTGGAATACTCTTTCTATTCTGGTGTTGGTATAGCTATAAGTATTGGGTGAAGCTTAATTTCCCTTAGATGCATATGTTTGAAGGATTTGGACAGAAAGAGAGTTTCTGTATAGAGAATGGAACTTCCCAAGTGGTGTCATCAGGGCTTTCTAGGGATGTTTACTTTGCCATGCCTATGACAGGACCTGGAATTATACCATTTTTGGTTCAAATCCTGTTGCCTCCATTAACTCATTGTGGACCTTGGCAATCTTGGACTCCACTGAGAATGCTTTAGTGGGAACTGATTTATCAGGTTACTAGCCCATATGAGGGCTGGCTGAAGGGGTGGGAAGGGGAGCATAATCAGAAATTTTTAATACATATTGATGGTATTGGTGTTAATAATGGGCAGGCAAGGGATCCGAATGTAGTAGAGGGCTAAAACCTGGAGAGTTTGCATAGCCGGGGTTCCTATAATTGCTCAGGATATGCAATTTTGCAAGAAAGCCAGAGCCAGGCAGATCTTCTCATAGCTTTTGAAAGAGTGACAGATGGGACCCACGTACAGCCTGGACTCTGTGTTTGGGTTTATAAGTCGCCATGACATGGGACAAATTCTTTGACTTTTCTGATCCTCCATTTTCTCATGTGTAAATGGGGATGCTAACCACTTCCCTGCTTGCCCTGCATTGTGTCTCGTGAGACTCAAGGTTATTGCATGAAAGCACTTTGTTAAGTTGACCTGAAATTGAGACATGTTCATAATTTTTTCATACCAGAGGAGATGACTGAGTAATCAAGATCGGGTGAGATCGGGTGCATCCAGGGTGGTCTGACCATAGACAAATGACAGAGTAATCTGTATCTCACTTCTTCCTGCTACCTTTTCCAATACATCCTCTTTCATTCTTCTCGTTTCCACTCACTTGAGGATCGGGCAGTGTCCTCCTTGGTGCCATATAACAAAATATAAGAAAAGCAGTCGAAATGATATATTTACAGGACTTACTAGCATGCAAAGGAAAAATAGCTCCCTTTTTAATTATATTAGACAAAAGGTAAATGAATGATTGAATTGAATTTGACATTTGTAGTCAGAAGAGGGCTTTACTCTTTCCTAATAACCTTAAAACCAAAGACTTGACAAAATTACCTGATTTGACGGCTGTGGGACAGATTTGCAATTAGGGCGGGGCTTGATAATGGAGACTTAGAATCGAAAAATCAACTGGAGGGATTAAAGTCTGGAAAATGCCCACAGAACCTATTCAGTTCTGCAAAGGAAATTTCCATATTGGAACAGCTCACTTGACCATATGCATTATAGCTCTGCCTGCTCCTGGTTTTAACTTTTATTAGGTTATTCCATCTGGCTCCTGGTCACCGTTAGAAAGTATTATATGTGAGGAATCTCCGCAGACTGAGGTTTTCGTTTACTGAGAATTTTGATATTTCCACTTATCTTTATTGGGCTGCTTGTAAAGAGATTGAAGTCCTTTAACCAAACTGTCTATAAGTCCATATGGAGAGAAGATGATGGCTAAGTGATTAAGCTGTTAAAATGGAGAAAATGCAGAATCCATTAATGGTCAGAAGGAAGACATCAGGTGGTGCCCCTGAGCTCTTGGGCTGCTTGTCGGGGCTACCTAATGAAAGCGCGCATGCGCGTCCATGATATCTACCTTGGGTAAAATTGTGATTGAGGCTAAGACATTTCTTTTCATTCCTCCCTCTTCTTTTTTGTGTGTTTCTTCTCCCTGCTTCTCTTTCTGGCCCAATAATTATTCTCTCCCTGTCTGCTTCAACCTTTCTCTTCAAAGTCTACAGCAGGCGCTTTGCTTTCCTACACACCAAGTGTCATTGATCATTAACAGTGTAGAATGGTATTCATGGGGGTGTGGGAGCCACTTGCTTTGTCAGCTTCTTGCTTCAAAGAAACTCTTGGGCCAGGAAGGGTGGAAATGTTGACCAGGATATCGGGGCAGAGGTCTAGTGCTTGGAAAAGTCATTTCACTCAAGGACCTGATGATATTTTACTTGGAGGAGCTCTTGAGACCAACGGAAGTGAGAGCCATTCTAGGGAGCAGGAACAGCGAGGAGGTGGAGGACTGGGGTGGGTTCACTGCAGTGTGCAGGACTGACAGCAGTGGAGGCAAACCCCAAGGAGAGGATTTCATCTCAGCTCTCGGGAGAAGGGCCCCAGGATGTGAAGGAGGGAGCTTTGAGGCCCTGGCAGGACTGTGAAGGGCATTCTTGTAGTGAGTGGGAGTAAGGGAGGTGACACATTAAGGCCCCTCCAACTCGAAGTACTAGGACTCATCCATACTTCTTCAACCAGTTTTGGGCTGGCGGGGAGGGGATCAGCCCTCTAGTCAAAATCAGTCTGTATTTTCACGAGAAAATGCAGTTTTCCTTCTGCTCTCTCATGTTGGGAAAGCAGCATCAGGCTTGGGACGAAGTTTAGCCTGTGCCCCCCTTTTCCTGACAAATGTTGGTTTTTGCTTCTTCATCACTGTTTCATTCTGTATTTTTATTTATTTTTTATTTTTATTTAATTTTTTAAAAAGATTTTATTTATTTATTTGACAGAGAGACAGTGAAAGAGAGAACACATGCAGAGGGAGTGGGAGAGGGAAAAGCAGGCTCCCCGCTGAGCAGGAAGCCCGCTGTGGGGCTCGATCCCAGGACTCTGGGATCATGACCTGAGCCGATGGCAGACGCTTAACGACTGAGCCACCCAGGCGCCCCTCATTCTATATTTTTAAAGGGGTGGTCGGGTAGCTTGAATTTGCTAATTTAGACTTTCACAACTTCCTGGAGACTAAATAAATTCCTGCCTTGCAAGTTGCAGTTCTCAAGTGCAAGGTCATTCAGATGACATGAGATACAGCAGAAAATGGCATCATTCTCTTTTTCAATAAACATCTCGGGTTAGTATTCATTTGAGATATTAACAGTGCTCAGAGTAAACACCAGGGTTTTATCCCCTCATCTAAATGGGCATTAGCTCAAGATATGTCCCTTCTGTTTTGTCATGATTCATAAATCACCCGCCTGTAAAAATCAAAGGCTGAGAATATTTGGTTACCTGTGGCAATGATGGACTTTCTATCAGTGACATTTGCCTTCCTGTCCTGGGTTCTTCTTAAGTAGTGGAGCCTTTCTCCCTTCACCTTTGACCTGGACTTCCTGCCCCAGCATAAACATCTTTTCTTTATTCTGACAGATGCCCGTAGAAGAGCAGTGAAATGTTACAAGATTTGGGTTTGTTTGTGTTTATTTGGTTCCTCTGCAAAGTGGTCTGGCTCAATGTAATCAACATCGTCCCTCTGCTTTGTTCAATGGGCTCCGAGTAATGATGTGCAGATGCCAAACATGGCATGTTTGGGCACAAGGTAGTTTAATGCTAGTCTTATTTATGCCTCGTGACTTAATGGCATTAAGGATTTTGTCTCCAAGAAGCCAGCTCAAAGAGAAAGCCAGCCACTGCTTAGTGCACTATAAATGCAAATACATGCTATTAAAGGCTGGAGCACTCACTGAGCTATCAGTGCCAAGTGGGAGCACTTAAGAACTGAGCTAAATCATTGTGACCTTTCTTTCCTTTATTTTTGTTTCTTTTCTTAAATGACAGTTATGAGTCTGTCCCTCAATTCACACCATTTGACATAGGGCATTTAGAAGGTTGGCTTGTTTCAGGAGACCATTTCAAATGGTTTTGAAGTTGGGAGTTTGGACTTAAGCTCAGCCTGTAAATATCTTGTTAACATTCCGATTACGGAATCTGATGGGTGGGAGGTCTCTATGTTGCTCCCTTGGTGACTCCCTGGCATCGAGTGTCATTACTATGAACAACGGTCTTCCCTTGACCTCACATGTCCCAGATATTGTGGTAAAATATACATAACACAAAATTTACCATTTTAACCATTTTTAAGTGTACAGTTCTATGGCATTAGTACATTCTCAAAGTTCCATCTCTAGAACTTTTTCATCTTCCCCAACAGAAACTCTGTACCCATTAAACATTACCTCCTCATTCCCTCCTCCCTGCAGCCCCTGGCAACTACTCCTCTGTTTTCTGTTTCTATGAATTTGACTGCTCTCGGATGTCACATTCTTAGGGGACCATGAACACATCCCTTTTACCCCCAAGCGATCACCACTTCTCTCCCTGGAGATGTCTGCTGCTGGTGGTGTGATGCAAATGTCCAGTTTCCTTCTATGCATTTCCATGGTTACATACCTCTCTATATACATGTTTCTTTAAAAAAAAATGAAGAAGGCACAGTATTCTAACTGTTCTGCAGTTTGTTCCTTCCATGTCATAACATGTCTTGGAAATCATTTATGGTTTAATTCCTTCTTCTACTGGCATCATTGTAGTCCATAATATAGATATACCGTAATCTACTTAAATTGCTCCTGAATTGATGTTTAAATTTCCAGTGTTTCACTATGATCCATGATCGATAGCACTACCCAACTTTTAACATCCTCCTTTTGTGCATATGGGCAAGTATTTTTTTTAAAGCTTGATTCCTAGAAGTGGAATCGCTCAGTTGAAAGGCATGTGAACTTACAATTTTGATAGATGCTGCCAAATTTTGTTTTTCAAAAAGGCATCGCTAAGTTACACATTCCCTAAATGAATGATGATGTTGCATTTCCTGGCATCCATTCCAACATTTGATATTGTTAGTCTTTTAAACTTCTGCCAATCTGACAAGAAAACCCTTAAAATTTGCTATTCACATTTATTTACTATTTTGAGAGAAGAACCCAAAGAAGGAATAGAAAAGAGCTGAGGGTCAGAGGGGGAGAAGGGAAGGGAGGTGGGGGGGATTGTTCTGGAGGTGGCGGGATTCCCTTAGGAATGTGCAGGGGCTGGATGAAAGCCATCGAGAACAGATGTTCCCAAAGACATTTGGCTGGCTCATTTCTGCTGCATCTACCATGTGGCCTCTTGCTGCGTGGCTGGGGAGTGACCCAAGGCTGTCTACCTGCCATGAGTTGGCCACAGTTGCCTCTATTCACCGCAGAGGCCAACACATGGGTGATCTCAGAAACAACAATGCTTTGAGCTGTCCTGGGGCTTCCCTTGAAGGTGCTTCACCCTCCATGCTCCCTCTGCCTGGACTGCTCTCTCTGCAACTCATCTGACCAATCTGCTCATCCTGAAGTCACTTTGAATGTCACTTCCTTAGAAAGACCTTCCTGAAGTCCTACTAGTCCAGTGCTTTTCCTTCAAAGCGCTTGTAACGATTGTAGTTGAATGTTTTTCCAGTGATTGTCACAGTTGATAATTGTCAGGGAAGTTAGTCTCTTCCTCTAAAATATAAGCTCACTGAATGTAAGAAACAAG
This sequence comes from Potos flavus, assembly GCA_028534135.1. Taxonomy (NCBI): domain Eukaryota; kingdom Metazoa; phylum Chordata; class Mammalia; order Carnivora; family Procyonidae; genus Potos; species Potos flavus. The sequence goes on from CM052883.1 coordinate 158,031,222, forward strand.
TACATCAGAGTCACCATGATAGTCCTGTGGCTGGCGCATAGTAGGCACTCATTAAATATTTGTTGGATGAATCAAGGAAAGCCAGGCACTTGCAATATAGAGCATCATTACTCTTGGTTTGTGAATGAGAAAACTGCAGTTGAGAGAGGTTCAAACACTTACATATGTTGAATGATTGCTGAATGCCAAGCCCAGTTCTCAGCACTGTACTTAGTGTTCAGAGCAGTGACTGGTGCTTGTTTGAATCTTACCTCAAAGCAACCCTACCAGATAGTTAGTATCTTTATCCTCAGGTGGGGATATCAAAACACAGAGCCTTTCCTGGGACTAAATCAAGACAATTTACTTGGATCATAGCTAGGGTTGGTCCCTGACAACTCTGTAAGGAATGGAAGACCAGTCCTGCTTCTGCTCCCTTCCCTTGTAGGGGAGTTCCATACCCTGGACTTGCTTGTCTTGGTCCACTTCCTTTGAAGGCTGATTGGCTAATTGCTCTCGAATAAACCAAATGGGCCAGGGTATTAATGATCTAATTATCCTACTAGGGTCCTAAGCATTTATTTTAATTATTAATTAAATAAAAATAATATTTAAAATTAGTCGTATATTTGTATTTATAATTAATAAACAGTATTTAAAAATTTTATATTAAATATTAATAAATTTTATTTATGTATTAGACAGAGAGAGCGCAAGCAGGGGAAGAGGCAGGCAGAGGGAGGGGGAGAAGCAGACTCCCCACTGAGCAGGTAGCCTGATGTGGGGCTCAATCCCAGGACCCTGGGATCATGACCTGAGCGGAAGGCAAATGCTTAACCGACTGAGCCACCCAGGTGCCCTAATAAACAGTATTATATTAGTTTTAGGTGTGCATTATAATGATTCAACAGTTGTGTACATTGCTCAGTGCTCATCAGGATAAGCATATTCTCCATCCCCTTTATCTATTTCACCCTTCCCCCTACCCACCTTCCCTCTGGCAACCATCAATTTGTTGTCTGTATTCCAAGTCTGTTTTTTTCTTTATCTCTTTTATTGATTGTTTTGTTTCTTAAATTCCATGTAAGAGTGAAATCATATGGTATTTGTTTTTCTTTTGTGTGGCTTACTTCACTTAGCATTATACCCTCTACGTCCATCCATGTTATTGCAAATGGCAAGATTTCATTCTTTTTATGGCTGAGTAATATTCTGTTGTATCTATCTATCTATCTATCTATATCTATCTATCATCTATCATCTATCTTATCTATTCATCCATCCATCCACACACCACATCTTCTCTACCTATTCATCTATTGTGGGACACTTGGGTTGTTTCCATATTTCTGCTATTGTAAACAATGTCACAATAAACATAGGAGAGCATATATCTTTTCAAATTAGTGTTTTCATTTTCTTTGGGTAAATACCCAGTAGTGGAATTACTGGATCATCTGGTAATTCTATTTTTAATTTTTGGGGAACCTCCATACTGTTTTCTACAGTGGCTGTCCCAGTTTGCATTCCCACTGACAGTATAGGAGGGATCCTTTTTCTCCCCATGCTCACTAACATTTGTTATTTCTTATGTTTTTGAGTTTAGCCATTCTGACAGGTGTAAAGTGATATCTCATTGTGGTTTTAATTTGCATTTCTCTGATGATTAGTGATGTTGAGCATTTAAAAAGAGGATTCCTGTGGGAAACAGTTTAACCAAAAGGAATAATGCTCCTAGGATGGAAATTCCAGGGTCTATTGCAGACTGGGGAAAGATTATAGTGTTTCCTCACCCTTTCTGACATAAGAGAGGGCTCAGTCCCCAACTCTCCTTCTGGAAGAATCTGGTCTTGCTCGTGGCTCTGTTTGTATTGTTCCCTGTCGAAGCTAAGAATGCTCATATGGGGAGATTGAGTTGTTTCATAGGGATAGATGAAGGGCCAAGACTTTTGTTTTCACTCTCCCGAGGTCTAGAAGGCATTTAAAATCACATTCCCAGTTTCAAAATAGAGACAAAAATCTACTTTAATTCATTCAATTTCCTTTTTTATATCCCAGATTTTCCACAAAGGGAGTCAGCCAGAACCTACTCTTGACTGCTTTGAGTCAGCATGGGACAATGCAAAGAGCATGGATTCTGAGATTCACCTGGCTGGAGTCTGAGATCCTGCTTTGCTGCTTCCTATTTTAAGCTTTCTGATCGTCAGTGTTCCCTTCTGTAAAATGGGAATGGTGATTCCTACTCTGTATGGTGATTGGGAGGATTAGAATCATATCTGGAAAGCACCTAACAGAAAGTCTGGCAGATCTCAGGCAAACATCAAATAGTAGCTGCAAGTTTTGGACTTAAAGGGATTTACAAAGTCAAGTTTTCAGGCCAGGGAAATCTCCTAAATTCTGCTCTTATTAAATTTATTAGTTTTTGCAAGACTTTTAGAAGCATCGGCGTGTGTATGATACATGTGCTTCATTTCTACCTCCTCTTAATTCAGTTTATATTACATTATGAAAAAAAATGTGTGATTCATCTAATAGTCATATTGGTCCTGGAGAATGATTTTTAAAATTAGCATGCATCTTTCAGTTATTTATATATCTTAAAATTCCTATCTGTATTTTCTCTCTTTAGCTAGCCATAAAGCCATTAAGAATTTATTGAGAGTCATTTTCCTGGGACTGTAATCAGGCTCCATCTCTGAAAGCATGACAATTGCCTTTTAAACTTTTAATGATGTAGGATGATTTTTATTTCTAACATTAAGATTTTCAAATGATATATGTGCAATGAATGTAAATAGCAATGATAAGAATCACATAGTTTGAAAAATTTCAGTGACTATTTATACCCAGGCCAAAGTAGATCAGGGATTGACTATAATGAGAATAGGGAATATGGTTCAATAAGAGAATTTAGCCTGCAAAGAGATTGGTTGGATACTTACCCATCTTATGGATTTTTGTGTTCTCAGAATCTAGCACACAGTAGGTGCTAAACAGGTATTTATTGCATGAATGCATGGATAAGAATTGTTTTCCGTATCTCCGCGCCATGTTGACCTGTGTGGCTAACTATAAACCTTAAGCCTTTTACTGAACTTTTTGTTTATTTTGCATACTTTTATTGAGTGTTTACTGTGTCCCAAGCACTGAGTTTAGGGATACACTGACGAGCAAAAGCAGATACAATCCTTCTTTGCTGTCTTGGAGCTTATGTGCTTAGGAGAGGTAGGCATCATGTGGATAAAAATAAAATCAAGACCAGTGCAGTGCAGTAAGGGAGAAAACCAGAGTAGGCAGAGGGTAGAAGTAAGGGAGTAGTTAGTGGCCTATGAAGGCTCTGGAGAGGTGAGCAGAGGACAGGCCAAATAAGGCCATTGTGAAGGACTGAATTTTATTCCCCCAAATTCCTATTCGAAGCTCTAACCCCCAGTGTGACTGTATTTGAAGATAGGGCCTTTAAGGAAATAAACTAAGGTTAAGTGAGGTTATAAAGGCGGGGCCCTCATCCAATAGGACAGATGTCCTTATTGGAAGAGAGACACCAGGGATGTGTGTGCACAGAGGAGAGCTCACGGGAAGACACATGGAAAAGTCCGCTGTCTGCAAGGCGGTGAAATCAGCCTTGTGTCAGTACCTTATTCTTGAACGTCCAGTCTCCCGACTGGGAAAGAATGAATTTCTCTCATTTAAGTCACTCAGTCTATGATATTTTGTTATGGTCTTGGAAGCTGATAGCCATATAGGCCACATTGAAGAATCTGGTTGTTACTCCAACAGCAGTGGAAAGCAGTGGAAGATTTTAAAACAGGGGGATTAGCATGATCAGCTTTGTGTCTTGGAATGATTTCTCTGGCCACAATGAGAAAACCAACTGGGGGAAAAAGTTTCAGGAGTCCCAGTCTCAAGTCTAATTCTCTTTCCATCACGCTGCTCAGAGTTGGTGTCACAAAGTTCCGTCCACGGTGGGTTCTGGGAACGATGATAATAAAGCCCCACAGTTTGGTCACCAATAACAGCTGTTACAGTTTATGGAAATCTCTTCTTTAACTCTCTGAAACTGCTGAGCAGAAAGATTCCTGCAGCAAAACAGGGGACACTGGTGGAGACCTGGCTCCTTTCTCTCTGCCTCTCAGGTTATTTTTGGTTGACTTCGCAGGCCAATCAGAGAAGGGAGGGAAGTAAATGGACTTCAAAGCAAAATGTCGCAAGATGCCTTTTTTGTCCAGCCTTCCTACCCTCTTCCAAGGATTTGTTTGCTTCAGTCCTGAACCAATATTTCTGGGACCCTAAGAGCAACTTTGATGAAAAAAGTCCCCAGAAAAACTTGGGAAACTGCTGTAATTGCTAGTCAAAAGAAACAAAATCGATGAGTTTGTGTAGGTGGTAGTTCTAAACAGCTCCTGTTTTTTTTCTGCTCATGGTTCTGCATTTGACAGTTTGGGCTGGGCTCAGTGGGTGGTTCCGCTGATCTAGACATGGGAATTGGCCAGCTGGTCTGGCGCTCAGGTCATGGGTCTGCAGCCAGCAGCTGCGTCAGCTTAGGGGCTCGCTGATTGTCAGCTGGTTGCCTTGGTTCTACTTCATGGGGTCCGTCATCTTTCAACATGGTAGCTGGGACATGAGAGGATACCCAGTGAGCATACACTTTAAGTTTCTGTTTATGGCGTATTGGTTAATGTCGCATTGGCCAAAGCAAACCTCAGGGCTAGCCAGAATCAAGGGGTTGAGAAACAGACTCCATCTCTTGATGGAAATTTTCTGTAAGGACACACTGTATAGGGAGGTGGGGCCAGGGAAGGGAAGAATTTGTGGCCAGTTTTACAATCAACCTCCCCCTCCAGTTTTAGTGCTTTGGTGTACAGTGCTTACAACTTTTGCCATATTCGGATACTATCCTTGTTAGTTTTCTTTAAATCAACCTCAGCTTTAAAAGTACCTACTTTAGGGGCACCTGGGTGGCTCGGTTGATTAAGTGTCCATCCCTTGGTTTCAGCTCCGTTCGTGATCTCGCCATCCTGAGATCAAGTCCTACGTTGGGCTCTGTGCTCAGCATGATGTCTGCTTGAGATTATCTCTCCCTCTGCTCTTAAAAAAATAAAGTACCTCTTTTAGCCCCCACCTAAGCAAACTTGTCTTTGAAATCATGACTCAATGTGTTAGTTATTGAATCTTTCCAAAATCCAAATTTCCAAAATACGGTAACGTCCTAACTCCTGGTAACTCCGAATGTGATCTTATTTGGAAATAGGGTCATTGCAGATATAATTAATTAAGATGAGGTCATATTGGGGTAAGCTGGGGCTCTAATCCATTATGATTGGTGTGCTTATAAGAAGATGACCATGTGAAGCCCAAGGCACCAGAACACCATGTGATGACAAAGGCAGTTGCAAGCCAAGGAACGCCAAAGATTGTCAGCAAATACCAGTAGCCAGAGAGAAGCAAAAGCTTCCCCACAGGTTTCAGAGGGAGCATGGCCCTGCTGACACAATTTTGAATTTCTAGCATCGAGGACTGTTAGATAATAAACCTTCATTGCTGTAAGCCAACCATTGTGCAGTATTTTGCTATGGTGGTCCTAGGAAATAAATAATTATATAAAATGACATTAGCTTAAAGCATGTGAAATTGTCACCATTGTATTTTTTAGGTAAAAAAAAGCTTGCACAGCAGCAGTTTCAGATTCAAATAAATATCTGGCTATTGAAAAAGTTTGTGGACTACATAAAATGATCCTGTATGCTGTCATTGGCCTATCATTACACTTTGGAAGACATTGACTTAAAGTGTTCTATGAAACAATAAGGCATTTCAACTTTAGTGGGAAAGTCTGGCTCCAGATGATGCTTCGTCTCCACAACATCATCTTTTCTGGCTTCACCTACTTGAGGAAGCATTAGCATGAAAAGCTATATAATTAATTTGCACATGCTCTGAACCGAAAATCAGAAGAAACTAAAAGTTTCTTAGTACTGAACCTGACTTTTCAAAAACAAAAACAAAAACAAGAAAACATGAATTAGTCTCCAATCTTGAGATATTTAAAAAAAAAAAAATCAAGGAGTGGATTTTCTAGACAAGACAAAGTGCGCCATTTGGCTTCTAAATAAGACATGTAGATTGACTCAAGGTTCTTTCTTCAAGACAGTCCCAATCAACTTGAAACTAGCTCATAGAATTCCATTTCAGTCACTTTTGCATGGAAATAATAAAAAAAAGGGAATGAAATTTAAAATTTTTGAATCTTCCATATACTAGCTAATTAAGAGACTATCTGTCATGATTATTTTGAGCACCTGATCATTTCCATCAATCACCCAAGCAGCCCTGATAAGCCAATCCTTTTTTTAATCGATGTTGAGCCACTGAAAAGTTGCCATAGATACCGAATTCTACAGCCATCACAACAGAAAGTCGGGTTGGAATTGGAAGTGACAGGTGTATTCATCACATAGTTAACAAGCCTTTGAAGGGAAAGAGAGAGTTTGTCAGAGTCCTTAGGCTGGGTATAAAAGATTGCAAAGAACACTCAAACAATTCCCAAAGAGCACTTCAAAAGCAGGGGGAAAGATCCGTTTTTCATTAGAAATGCAGGAAGATGTTTGCTTGAAATTCAAGCTCTAAGTAACAAGTTCCTTGAAGTTTTGCTTGGCTGTCATTTACCAGGGGTCACCAGCAAGTTATCTGAAGAGCAGAGTTTCCGTTTTTTCCCCCTTCTTCTTTATGCATCAGAGTAAGGATGGTTGAGAGTGTGGGGGCAGTGGTTACTGTAAAAAAAAAAAAAAGAACCAAAAAAAACAACAGTCCTGATTGCACTGTCTATATATGTGGACATTTGAATATCTATGCATTTTTATGGATGTGTGTATATATACACATATATATAATATATATTTAATATAATATATATTAATATACTTTATATATTACATATGTCTATCTCTCTGTTTTTTTGTTTTTTTTTTTTACTGGTTATCAATATGGTCAGGAAAAGAGTATAGTCCCAAGAAATATCTTTTGGGAGTCATTGTACATAAGCCAGTATCTATTACTAGTAAAAATATTGGATGTTCAGAACTTTAGAGAGTTAGTGAAAAAACCAGAGGGTTTCAAGTGAAAGAAATGAATCTATCCCAGAGGTATAGCACACACCTTCCCATGTGTTGCTAAGGCTGAGACAAACCTGGTTTTACCTCTTGATGAGCTGGTCTTCCTCCTTCATATCAGCAGCTGGACTATGTGGAAACACAGTGGTGATCTTGGTCCCTAGGAATGAGCACTGGAAAGGGAGTCAGGGGAACAGAGTCCTGAACCCCAGCTCTGCTATTTCCTCAGTGTGAATGCAAGTTTCTCCAGGACTGGATGACCCAGGAGGGGCAGAGGGTCTGCCTCAACTGCCAGAAGTTTCATCTGGTTCTAAGCTTCTTTGAGTCCCGAGGGTTCTTTGTGTCTACACTACGCAGCCAGCTGAGGCTTGTGGGGACTCGTGTCTGACTTGTCCACTCCACCCCACCTCACTGTAGGCTGTCATCTGCTTCCTAATGTGTGTCATGGGGCCCTGTGGCACCACTTTGGTTTTGTGCTCCTAAAATGCTGGGTTTGGGGATCCTATAAGCAAACGAATTGAAATAGTTTAATAAAGGAAAGAGTTTTCAGGAAGTTCCTGAAGGCTCAGCGCCAAGGGTGGAACTTCAGAGTGCATGTAACCACGCAGGAAGTGATTCCGCCCACCCATAAGGGGGGTGGTTTCCTTGGGGAGCAGAATCTTGACTTCAATGCCCACCTGTTCAAGCATTCTGTATCTCTGTTCCTTACAGTCCCTGGAAGGTGGCACCCCATCTAACAACCACATGCCAGTAGAGAACTGAATCCAAAGCAGGGATGATGCAATTTATTAAACAGATATGTGATCTATTTTTGGTTATAGTATCTATGAAATCTACTTATGAAAAATAACAATCCAGTGTGGGTCTGATATTAGGTACCCCTAATTTCCCCTCTTCTTTTTTCCCTCATATCTCAGTTCATGGCTACAATTATAGTTGGTCCGTGGTGCCTTCTTTCTTCTTTGCTTGCTCGTATATATGTAGTTCCTTTTATTCTGACACCTCAATACCTTGCCTTCCTCAACATCATGAATGATTTTGATGCTGTGCAAAATGTACCAATGCCTTGCCGTGCCTGTAGTTCTAACCTATGTAAATGGAATTTTGTTACAGGTCTCGTTCCGTTTCTTGTGCTTTTTTTTTTCACCAAGCACTATGCTTTTCAGATCCATCCTTTTTGCTCTGTGTCTTCATCTCTTTAATTGGATATTCACTCATCAAATTAGTCACTGAGAATATACTATGTGCTAGGAGCTGCTGTTAGCTAGAAGGTAGACAGTGATGAAGTCTGCAAAGGCTACATTCTCCTGGGAGGCAATAGACAATAAACTCGGAGACACAAAAATACATAAAACAATTTTGGGAAGTGATCAACACTGTAAGGAGAATGAAACAGGGACACAGGGTGGTACCTGGAGGTCTACTGTACTTATGGGCTTGGTCAAAGTCATTCTAAGGGGGTCAGATTTGAGTTGTGACCAGAGGGAAGAGCATTGCAGGAGAGGGGATGGCAGTGTGATGTTTGCAAAAGGCTTACCTGCTCAGAAGCAGGAGCCCATCACGTGGTCGGTGAACCCCTCAGGCAAGAGTAGCTCAGGACATTTGGATGCACTTTTAGCTTCTTCAATCCTTTGTCTCTCTTCCTGTGCCACGTTCTTTTCTCTGATCCAAGGCAGGGGTTCTAGTGGACAGAGGGTATCTGGCATGGGCCACAGTCACTGAGTTCCTAAGGTACTCTGACATCAATGAATCCTTCCTTCCTCCTTTTCCCCTCCTTCTCTCTCCTTCCTTCTCCCTCTTCTTCCTTCCTTCCATCTCTCCCTCATCTTTTTTTCCCTCTCTCCCTTTTCCCCTTCTTCCCAGCAAGCATTTACTGAGAACCTAAAGTGTGCCCGGCACAGTACTAAGCATTGGGGGGTACATTAGAAAGCATTGTTTTTACCCTCATGGAGCTTGGATTTTGTGCATTTTCTCATTTTTGTTATACCTTAGGATGTCCTCTTTCCTCCCCATTCTCTCCAAAATGTTTAATGGTAATGAGGGAAATAGCTCTTCTCTTCTTGTTTTCCAATAGGGAAACATGGCCCCACTACCACCTTCTCCTTTTCTGATTATTGCTGATAGTTTGCAATCTGTCAAAGATTTCAGAAAGGTTTTCTTTAGTTTCTTTTTGCAAGAACAGTCAGAAATAAATAAATTAATAAAATCGTATTTGCTAAAAAACAAAATTGAGAATCCAGCTGTGTGTCACCACGTAAAGATGTGCTGATCACGATTCCAGTAAACAAAAGCGTAAGTTGGAAGGAATCCGTGTTTTGTTGGCCTGGAGGACGGTAACCTGATGACTACAAACAGCGCCTTCCCTGAGAACAGGCTGGATTTAAATGTTCATGTGCAAGAGACTTGTTTAGAAGGCTGTGTACTTTCTCATGGACACAGGGTTTGGGTGGAGTGATGTCTCTAACTGCAAAACGCTGGTTAACCCATAACATACCTGATAAGTTGTCCAAGTTGTCTAGTTATACAGTAAATCTGTCCAACACTTAGCAGTGTTCACGGGCATTCTCCTCCCTTCGTCCCCTCAACCATTGCTTGGTTCGTAGCCTTTTCTCCCTTGTCGAAATAACCCCAATAACTTCCTCATTGGTCTGTTTCCTCCATCTTTATGTGCCCCGCCCTGTCTCCCTTAGATGTTCATCATCCATGTTACGAGCATGGGATTTCTTTTTTTTTTTTTTTTAAATTTTATTCGTTTATTTGTCAGAGAGAGATAGGGATGCACAAGCAGGGGGGAGGGGCAGAGGCTGAGGGAGCAGCAAGCTCCCCACTGAGCAAGGAGCCTGATGCGAGACTCGATCTCAGGACCCTGGAATCAGGACCTGAGCCAAAGGCAGACACTTAACAACTGAGCCACCCAGGCATCCCCAAGCATGAGATTTCTAAAATATAAGTCTGACTGCAGTCATCCCCTCTAACTCAGCAGTGCTTCCTCTGCTTGCAGAATAAAGCGTAGACTGCTCACCAGGAGTCCAAGACTCACAGGGCCTCTGTCTTACTTACCTTTGAGCTCCTCTCCATGCTTCCAAATGCATCCCCCAAATACATTCCAAATACATACTCCCCAAATATATTCGCTTCATTGGGCCTTTGTCTCTTCGCTCATGTTGCTCTTCTGCTTGGAATGCCCTTCCTCTCTTTGTACTTATAAATTCTTTCTCCTTTTTTAGGGTTTAGATCAGGTGTTCTCTCTAGTTTCTCTCTCCCCACTCTCCAGAGTTATCTGTCCCTCTTTGATAAGGTAATATCACATTGCTTCATAATTATTTATTTACACATTTCTCTCACTGGACACGGAGCTCCTTGAGGTCAGGAACTATGTCTTGTTCATTTGTTACTCTAGGACGTGGCACAGCAAAGGCAGTCAATAAGTATTTATAGGGAGAAATGTGTTCAGAGCCATGAGGCTGGGATAGGAAGTAATTGCTAGGAATGGGCTCCCCATATTCATTTCAAGAGTGAAGACCTAAGATTGGCTGTAGGATGAGGACCCTGGTGATGATGTAGGATGGGTTGGGCTCTGAGTGGTCAGTCATATGTGTGTGTGGTTCTTACAGGCTTAACCATAGGATTTATGTAGGGGAATTAAGTGAAATGAGCTTGGAAAGTCCAATTAAGTTCTTGAATGCCAGACTAAGGCATTTTTCTACTTTCTCTGCAATAGGGAATGCCAAATGTTATATGAGCATGGAAATGACATAATCCAAAAGACACTTGGGAATGGTACAACCCAAAAGGTGCTCTGGAACACTAACTGGCCCCTTGTGGATGGGCTGATGTGGGAGAGTGCAGCCAGAGAGACCAGTGTGAGAATGATTGGAGTGGACTGGGTATGAGCTGATAGGAATCTGAGGTGTGGAAGTGTCAGCTGGGATGGAAGGCAAGTCCCTGCAAAGTTTGTCCTGATTATTGGGCTATATTTCACATTAACTCTGTAAAACATCTGACATACCTTGAAATATTTTATCAGTGGCCTTTGTCCGTGGACTGCTTTAGAGCCCCACCAGGGTTAGCGTGGGACTGCTGGCTCTCCAAAGCCAAGACTAGCAACACTGTGTCTTCCTCACCTGTCTCTCTGGAGCTTTTCTGATCCAGAGATGTGGGGAACTGCAGGAATACACTTGGAACCCAGCACAACTTGCCTGAAATTGTAAGCAAGTTACTGTCTGCTATGGTCTGAATGTTTGTGCCCCCCATTCATATGTTGATAAACTAACCTCTAAAGTGATGGTATTAGGAGGTGGGGTCTTGGGGAGGTACTTGGGTCATGAAGGTAGAGCCCTCATGCATGGAATTAGTGCTCTTACAAAAGACCCCAGAGAGATCCCGCATCCCTTCCACCATGTGAAAACACAATGAAAAGAGAGCTGTCTGTGACCCGGGAAGTGGGCTTTCAGCAGACACTAGACCTGCCGGCACTTTGATTTTGGACTTCCCAGCCTCCAAAACTGTGGGAGATAAATTCCTATTGATCACGAGCCACACAATTTACGGTATTCTGTTCTAGCAGTGCAAATGGACTAACACATTGTCTAGTGGGGAGATCCTTGCCAGTGAGGGACAGGAGCTGGTGGACAAGTCCTGTCCTCTTCTGTTCCTCGGGTAGACAACTATGAGGCATGTTCTATACAGAGTGAGCTCTATATAGTGGTGCCCAACCCAAGGATATGGCCTTGTATTGGCCTTCCTCCCTTCCTCCCTTCCTTCGTTCCTTCGTTTGTTCCCTCCCAGTTTCACTCTTCAATCCCTTTCTCCTGAGATCACTTCTAAAAATAAGCAACCAGTCCGGGAGCTTCTGTCTCAGGTCCTTCTTTGTGGAGCAGGGAACCAGGTTAGCACCGGGGCTGGGGGGAATCTTTCCTGTGGGGGGTTACTCAACGTAAGTGGGCAGCCGACGGTATCAGGACGGGGTGCATCTCACCTGCATGTCACGTCATGGGCTCAGCCATGTTTGTGAATGTGTCTTTGTGATGTGTGCAGAGGAATGGAGCAAGAAAATGTGCTCGCCATGTGTTTGTGGACAAAGCAATTCAGTCAAGTCAAAACCTCACTCCCGCTGCAGTTCTTATTGGACAATAATCATCACGTCGGCATGCTTCACTGGTGACCAGAGTCAGTGATGAGGGTGGGAGGTGGAAAAGGTTGTTGGGCTCTTGGTCTTCAGCTCAAATGGATTATTTATAAGTCTAATGGATGGTTTCGATGTTAGTCTCACTGTGCAATTATCATATTACCCTGTATTAAACTTCTCCTCAGTAATGAATGCATCTGAGTTAAAAAAATGGGGGTTTTTCTGGTACATATTTTATTTTCATAATTATCCTTTTCCTCTCCCTTCTCCCCCTGTTACTTCCTTTTCCTGTCTTCCTCTTTTTCCTCCTTCTTCTGGCTAGGGACCCAGTGACTTGGGTGCCTCTGACTCTCTGAGATAGTCAGTGCCTGACCTCATATCATGGAGCTGTGGTACCTGGTATGTCTCCCACCACCTCCTATCGCATCACCAGCACGTGCCCTTTATGTCCTGTTCCTCCCTCCTGGCTTTGTCCTGAGTGCCCTCTACCCCCCGCCCCAATCACCTCCAATCTCTAGCGATAGAGATAAGACAGATAGAAAAATCTTCACGCTTCCTACTACCATCCAAAATATCTGTTTGCTTCTCACTTTCTCATCCTGGGTTCATGGCTGCCAGTTGAGTAGAGGGTTCCATCTCTGCTTAAGAGGAAATTTCCCAAACAGTTCCAAGCAGAAAGTAAAAAAGGAAAGAATTCATATATGCTAGAGTTAAGATGCAATCTTTGTGGACAAGTCTCAGGAGAAGTCCAACTCCCATTTACACCAGACTGACACTTTTCACAGTTACCCCCAGCACCCCCTCACCCCCCCAGCCCCTCTGGAGGGTCAACACCCAGCACCTGGAGTAGTGGTTACCCTCACTAGCTCAGGTTCTGGCCTCCTCTATCAACTGTTCCAAATCCCAGGTCCATCCTGCCCTCCAACTTGTGCCTGGAATTCCCTTCCCAGTCCAACTCCTTTGGATAGTGACTTATACAATGAGTGTAACATTCTCCTGGTAGAGATATTGCCTTTCGGGGGACATTTCTCTGCTGGTGGCTGCTGTCCTTCCCTGGGCCTTTTGCCAAATGGATGAAGCACATGGAGGTGGGGCAGATGGAAAAAGAGTTGAACTATCCACTTTGCAGCTTTCACTTTGTCTCCGGGGCTGCTCTTGAGGTCTATCGAAGCTAAAGGCTTTCTGTAGGTGCCACTGAATTTGCTTTGATCTGGGTGGATATGGGACTTGGCTTAGATGGGGCACATGTTCAGTCTACTGTAGGAGAAAGAATCACACAGATGGAGTGAGCTGGACCTCAAGTGATTAGAAAGAAGCCACAGGCCCTTCTGGACTATTCTTAGTTATTAGCATAAAGGTTAACATAGGCCACGGAAGAAGACAGGGCTAGTTGTCATTCATGGTCAGGCAGGTAAAGATTTCATAATGAAGAGGTCCCAGGCCTCCAGATGACTAGCACCTCCTCATCCACTGCCCAAGGGCCATGCCTCCAGAACTACTGTTTCTTTTTTTTTTCTCCAAGATTTTATTTGTTTAATTGAGAGAGAGAGAATGAGAGAGAGAGAGCACATGAGAGGGGGGAGAGTCAGAGGGAGAAGCAGACTCCCGGCTGAGCAGGGAGCCCGATGGGGGACTCAATCCTGGGACTCCGGAATCATGACCTGAGCCAAAGACGGTCACCTAACCGACTGAGCCACCCAGGCGCCCCAGAACTACTGTTTCTTCTCATGCCATCTCCTGGCTCCCAGGCCATCACTTTTGAATGCAAGCTCTCTAGAATTCATCAGGCTCGTTGGCCTAGGTTGAAGACCTTCAACTGATCCTGGGCCTGGCAAGGGCAGGTAGAGATATAAATCCCCTTTGTCCTAGTCTTTTATTAATTCCTTAAGGAATATCTGATGTGTTTATGGGTTGTTATTGCTTGCCTTCTTTTTAATTATGCCTGTGGTTGGGATGCAACCTAGAAACTAGGTTGGCCTAGTTCCTTTCTCAGATGTCTGACTTGGTTTATAGAGGCAAACCAGGCCCATAGGGTTAACTCTTTTGACTCTACAGACTAAGGAGTTCTTATTTAACATTTAGAGCATTATGCAATGTTTTCTGGAGGTGAGCTTCTTTCCTTTAGCTCACCCAAAAGTGGAAAGGGCCGCCGATGGAGCACAACCCAAAGATTCTCTGCTGGTCCCTAGACACATCTGGGTCTTGATTCTGAACATTGTCCCTAGCAGCAGCAGGCCTGCCTTAGCCATGGTTGAGTGGTTCAGGAGAAGATCAAAGGTCGAGAAGAAGATGACTGTGTGAAGTGCCTCCATCGTTATGAGCCAAACAGGCACATTAGAACAGTTTTTGGTGAAGGGCCCAGATCATCAGTATCAGCATCACCTGGGAACATATTTGAAATGCAGTTTGGGACCTCACACCATAGCTACTTAGTTAGAAACCTCGGAGGTGCGATCTCACAGATGCAGTCTCCTGAGTCCTCCGGGTGCTTCTGATGCATGGTCAAGTTTGAGAACCTCTGCAGTAGAGGGCCTAGAGCAGGGATTCTCAAAGTTGGCTGCTCAAGTGCATTACCCGGAGGGGGGGCTGGCTTTTAGGAAGCCCAAGGCCCAGGTGGCACCCACAGGAATTAGATTAAAATCTCTGAGGATGGGATCTAGGCGTTTTTTTTTTTTTAAGCTTCCCATATGATTTCAGTGTGCAGCCAGAGTTGAGAATCACTGGGCTAGGTCCTAGGAGAAGGGAGCAGCAGTGAGCCAAAAGTGTCTATGCCTGGCTATGCCCTTCCCTCTTTCTCTTCCTTTTCTCCAAACTCAGGGACCGCTTAGAAGAACTTACAAAATGCTCCCACTGTTGAATAATGTATTTCTTGTAAATCTGTGTTATCACAGTCTAAATATGCATATGTTCATCGCGTGTCGTAATTTCTTCTTTTCCAGAAGTGTGTGTTTCTGACTAGTAGATCCAGCCTGGCTAGGCATTTCTCTGCTAGATCTAGTTTGGCTCTTGGAAGCTGAACACATTCTGCATGAGCCCTTGGGTTGGGTGTCCCCTTCCTGCAGAACTAAGAAATTACCCCAATCCTCTGCCAGGCTGCTTGGAAATTCTCTGAAACTGTCTTTGGACTTAATCTGAGATGGTCGTGGGAGTTACTTTGTAAAATTGGGCTCCGCCCAGGAGAACATTACTATATTATTTGGCCCTTTTGGACCCCTCTCAATGCTGTAATTTGGTATCTAGACAGAGAAGCAGGGAGAATTTAAAAATGTTTTTGTTTCTAAATTTGAAAATGGCTAGGTCATGAACACATGTTCTAAAGGATCTTCCCCCAAGGAAGCTTTCAAAATCATAGCCTGTCAGCGCAGGAAGGGGTCTTGAGAGCATCCTTTCAAACTCCTTCATTTTAGAGATCTGGCAACCAGGGCCCGAGGAGGGTTAATACTAGCCCCAAATCACACAGCATATTAGCGGCAGAATTAATACCAGAAACCAGATCTCTTCACTCCCACTTGGGCTCCTCTGCCCTGCTCTATCATGCTGCCTCTTATATTTTAATTTTTTTTCTTTTTGCCAACATGGGGTTCCTTCTATTTTTCTATCACCCCAAGGATTGCTATTAAGGAAATGTCTGTTTTAGTTTTAAGTGGCTGATAGAACTCATCCATTAGATCGTTGAGATTGTTCTGAGGATGCATTAAGCCATTTTTATATATGCTTGAAAACAAGTCTGTAAAAGTATAATGCAGGGTAATGGGATGTCAAAAGTCATGGAAATGAGAGGATCTGCGTATAATCATAGAGACTCTGAAATAGGCTTTGGAATTTTCCAGGATTTTTTTGGAGTCCTTTCATTGTTTATGTTTTATTGGTTGTATAGTAATTGATGTGAAAAACCCAAATAGCCATATTTTTCCATTTGGGCCCATGACTCAGAACACCAAAGATCTTTTTTGGGGGCATTTTAACCACTTACCGTACCTTTAATGGGGGGAAAAAAAGGCTCAGAAATTCCTTTATTTACTTTTCACATGTTTTATATTTTCTGGATTTCTTAGTGGCAGCTGTAAAAAGGGCTTTTCATGTGATCATTTCATTCAGTAATTTGTCTAAACTGAGGCCTTTCCCCTTTTTTCGAATGCCTGCCCAGCTGTCACTATTGCCTGCTGGAGTGATTTTTCTCTATTATGCTGTCACTTTACACTCCCACAGGGTCCAATCCTGCAAGCCTTACATGCATGGAACTCACATTAAAGCCATTGGAAGCTTTAATATGTAAGAATGTGGGTTTGGGGCCCACAGAAAAGGCCTATTTTGAAACCTCAGGCTCGGGAGCACCGATGGCCCTTGCAGTTACAATGCTGGGATTCTGCCTCATCTCCCATGCCCCCGGATTGTTGATATGGTTGATGGGGCCCATGGTTGAAGGACATTGGGGGCAGATTCTGCCGCCATCCGAAGGGTAGGCTTTCTCAAGTTTTATGTTCCGAGGTATCTTCCCTCTGCGCTGACTGTACCATTCAGAGCCGGTATCAAAAGCAGGGAAATGGGGATCCCAAGGGAAATGAGATGTATTATATCGGATTTAGTGTTTTCTATGGTTTTTTCTGAGAGGAGAGGGCTTGCCTCTCAGAAAACGGATTCAACACACATGAGGGGAAATAGAATTGTATATAGAGCAGGAAAATACCTAGGGCAAGAGGAGAGAAAGCTGGTCAGTGTGGAAAAGGTCCAAGAGTTAATTTTTTTTTTTTCCTTTTTTCTTTTTTTCTTAGGTGGTTTGGTTCTACCTGCTCGCATATGAGATGGCTTTGGGAATGGGTTTAATTGATCTCCTGTGAACAAATCAGGATCAAGGAATTCTTGGGCCTGAAATGTTCTGTTTTATCTTTTTGTCTGAGTCTTAACTCCTTTAAGAATCAAAAGCACCACCTCCACCTGGAGGGCCTCTGGGACTACACGAGGCTTTTTGACACTTTTCGGAGCATCTGTGATTGGGAGGGCAGCTTCAACTGACCTACGTGTAGTTGTAGATCTGGTGGCTCAGTGGCCTGTGCAAGTGTCCACTGACATGGATTATTATCGGGACAGGAAGGCATTGGTCTGAAAGATGAGGCAGGGGATCTTCTTATCGAGAGGGAGATCTCTGAGACAGAAGACTGGCTCTCTCTCTCTGCCTAGCCTGAGCGTAGGGCTGGGAGAGCTGGATTCCTGAAGACTTTGTGAAACTCTCAGCATACTCATAGAGTCATTGTAGGGCCCAGGTGACAGAGAAACAGAGCTGGGGACAAGGTTTCTTTTTCTTACCTGCTCACAAGTCTCCACATAGTCCTGGTACTGAGGGTCCCCACATGGGTACCAGGCAGGCCCCTGGAGAGGTGCTGAGCCCAACAGAAACTCACTGAGGGTACTGGACCACAGGGGGCTGGAAAAGAAGAAACTTCTCAGAACTCTTTAGGAGCACGGGGGACAGTGAATGGTGTCTGGGCCTCCTTGAAATGACAGAGGGAGGTTTCGAGAACAGATGCGGGCTCAGAGCACAACTCACCGGACATTAATACTCACATGAAGGTCATGTACACTCCCTTTCCCTTTAGAGAGAAGGCCATGGGAACATGACTTCTTTAGAATGAAGGATAGACCTGGGTGCAGCCAGTAGGAAGATGTGGAATGGGGGAGGATCCCGGAAGAGCCCTTCCCCCATGGACACATCCCTCTTCTCACCCCTTCATTAGGCTGCCTCCCAGGATCACTGCTGGAATTAGATGGTACTCTTGTCCCTACACACCCTTGCTTGCTTCTAACCACTCTGGATGCTAAGCACCTTCCCAAAGGGAAAATTCCTCTGTTGTCTTAAATATTTATCCAGGTTTCTAGAACTATTGACCCTGAACTTCCTGCCCCTGAGGGATCTATACCAATTTGCTTCATTTATGTGCTGTTTTATTGTAGATGTTTTGTTGTAGTTGGTGCAATGATGCCGTGCGGCAGGCGCTACCGGAGCACTTAGGTACACACGCATCATTTAGATGGTCACAGGACCCTGTTTTGAGACCTCTTAAAATATGAAAAAAAAAAAAAAAAGAAGCCTCATAGGGGAAAGAGCATTGGTGTTGAAGTCAAGACCAAGTTGAATGGCTCCACCATTTCTAGATCTATGTTTTGGAGCAAGTCATTCAAACTGGATGTCTGTTTCATCCATCTGCATTCCAAAGTTTGTGTGAGGGTCAAGTATTTTACATACATGTAATACATAGCGTCGTACACCCACACTATAGTCTATGATTTATAGTACATGTAATCTATAGTATTCATAGATGTTACATATATGTATATAATATTTACGCATATATGCTAAAAGCTCATATATACATAAATTTCGGAAAATTCTAAAGCCTTAAATTTCATGTATATTTGGGATTTTAATTTTTGAGATAACGGGGTTCTCACAATCCCTGTTGAGTTCTGCTGGAGCACGTTTCCAATGACGTTTGAATTTTAAACAAGAAGCACTGTGATATAATAGCTCAGTTGTTTTAAATGGACTGTCCCTTCTCCTCTTGGGGAAAATGAAAGTAATGACGGAAAATCATCTAGTATGCACCTCTGTTTCCAACTTCGATTTACTGTGTAGGCACAGGAACAAAGGGAAAGGCAAGTCGATCAGCTGTAAAGGGAACGGTGACCTTCATTCATTTTTACTCTCTTTTTTTTGTGACTGAGGAACAATAATAATAAATTCTCCTCCCTTGCCTATTTCAAGACAGAGCGATTTTAAGGATGTTTTATGACTTCGGCTCGTCTCAGTCCAGCCTGCCCCAGTAGTGATGACGGAATAACCCTTGACGCCATTAGCATAAGCGAACGTTACTTTGTTAAGTCTCCTGGGGTCCTAATCAGCGCCGATTCTCCCTTTGGCATTGCCTTTTGGAGGGTGCAGCCAGGTGCTCTCCCAGATGTGAAAGGGAGACAGCCCTGCCTGCCCCCTCCCCCCCGCCGACCACGACGCCAGAACCTTCAGCTGCACACTCGTTCATGCCTGACTGAGAACCACTCGAGTGTTCCTTGAGCCCCACACCCTGCTGCATCTAATAAAATCTGTCCCTCCCCAAGTCCTGCGCTAGGAAAACAGACACAACTGTGAGCGGGGAGAGCCCGTCTGCGGCCGGGGATGTGAAGACTCTGGCAATTGTGTTTCCTGGTATCTCTGCCAAGAGAGAGCAGGTCCTGCAGCCCAGGGTCCATCACCAGGGACGAAGCTCCAGGACACATGTTTAGGGGTTCAGTTCTCCTTTCCTATGGGGTGTGTGTGTGTGTGTGTGGGGGGGGTTCTTGTGCTGTGCAGATTAGCTCTTTCCCTGGCAGGAGTGGGCTAGTGAACCAGTGTGTTTGCCAGCATGAGTTTGTTTGTTGGTGGGGAGAGAAATAAGGGAAACAAAGTCTTGAGATGCTAAACTGGTGAGAGATGAAAAGCTACCGTGGGTCCACAGTTAGTCTACAGAGGACACCCCTGGGGTGGAGAGCAGCATCTGGGAGTAGGAAGACCTGAGATTCAGTACCAACTGGAGTGTCCCTTGGACATATTTAACCCTTCTATGTTTCAGAGTTTTGATCTGTAGAATGGAAAACAGTGCTTGTCCTACAACCCTTCCAGGGTTGAAGCTTCCAATGACAACTTACCTTTGTACTGAATTGCTTCAAAGTTTACAAAATGCACTTAAAAATGACAAGGTGAGCTAGGGTATCTCCCAAAGCATGGCCCCTGAGTCAGAATTAACCTGGAAGCTCCTCTACTTAATCTCCAAGCTTGGACTATAAAGGTCAACTTAGAGTACCCCATTCTGGGCATTTACATTGGTTCATGAGACATTCTAGGGCCGACTGCAGCGAGAGCTCAGTTGTCCCCATGGAACTGCCCTCAGAGACTGCCTTTGAGTTCCTGTCCTTCCTAAGTTTTGGGGCTCCATCTTCCTTTGGTTCTGTAAGTCTCTCAGTACTCTCCAAATAAATTCCCTTTCTGGCTTAAGGCAGCCTCAGATTCCAACTGATGGAACTTCCAAGATTTCTCAGGAAGGTTCTCCTCTGAGGACCTTGGGATTTGGCCTGCATGGGAGAAGTTTTCCCTGTGACGCAGCGTTTGTTCTTACTCTGGGCTTAATAGGAATGATGGCTTCCACTTTGAGCAAAAGAGAGGAGACACCGTGGAGGTTTCTGGGGGAAGTCTTTAGCATCTGGGTGTTACCTTTCTGGGACATTTAGAAAACAGTCATACAATGATTCAGTGGCCTTGGAACTTCTTGGAACTTCTTGATTGGCAGGACAAAGAAGTGGCTGAGTTCAAAGGTTCTGGAACCAGTTTACCTGGCTTCACATCGTGGCTCCGCTGCTGGCTAGCTCCGTGTCCTCTGAGGCCACTGTGTCTCAGTTTCCCCATCTGTAAAATGGAGACAAATGTCATACCACCTCATAGTCTGTTATGAAGCTTAATGAGCTGGGACACATCATATGCTCGGAATGGTGCTTGGCACACGGAGAGTGCTCAGGAGGTGGGAGCTAATATTGTTTTTATCCCGGTGCTGATGTCTCTTCTGTTATTGCCAAGGGAGCAAACCCTTGAGGGAAAACCTAGAGCTACGTTGACAGGAAAATAAAAGCATTTTTAAAAACCAAAGAATGAAAGGAAGGAAGCATTGCTTGCTGGTGTCTGGAGAGATGTGCTAATGTCAGAGTCCTCTTTGCTGGAGGGAAGATTTCTCCACAACGTTGACTCTAGACTGGACTGTTCCATCCAATAGAGGAGAAGTTTCTAGCCATGCTCTCCCCAGCTGCTGGGGAAGCAGCTATAATGGAGCCATTAGGCTGAGCACAGAGTTTGCATCACGCGAGTCTGGCTCATCTGGGGTCCACAGAGCAAGCCTCGAGCCTACGGGACTCTCGTGTTTCTGAGGGAAATGGAGTAATGCTCAGGGCTTCAGGACACCTTGGAGGGCATGCGGATTTATGACGAGTGGCATGTGTGCTCCGCAGCCTCTATGTAAAACATGCCTACTTGCCCAACGATGACAAACTGCTCACCTTGGCAAAACAGGCATGATATTCATTTGGAGGCTTGCTTCTAAGAAAGATAAATCCCGCTGTCATTGCACAAAGAGATAAGAAAAACCGATGACAGTTTTCCATTGATAAAAGATTCTGTCTGTATTTTAAAAGAATTTACTTTCTTCCCCTCTACTGATACCCACATGAGTTAAGGCAGAGATACACTATCTTTCACGTTTTTGTCAGAATGTGTTATTACTACGGGAGGCGGTGACTTCATTGCTTCATTTAGTGATCTGACTCAAGTGCAATGTCGCCTGCCCATGAGCGGCAGGACCCAAATGAAGCACAGGCTCCAGAATTAAGAAGCAAGCCTGGAAGCATCTGTGGCTGGAAGGGCAACTAGCAAAAGTGAACCAGGAACAGGAGAGGTTAGCTGCTTGCGAATCTTCCTGGAAATTAATCCTCCCTAGGAGAAGTTTTAAAAATTTGCTGCTGACTAGAGGGTATTTCTGAAAAATCTCGCTGGGAAGACACTCTGGCACAATAATTAAGATAAGATAAGCAGTAATCTAATTAATTGCTACACGAGGTGAGGCTGGAACAAGGTTGAAAGGAAAGAAGAGAATGAGAGAGTGGCCATTTGTTTGCATCCCGTCTACAGAGTATGGACAGAGAGGGAAGTTGTGTTCCTCTTGCACACAAATGTGGGTGAGCAGGCACAGTCCTTACAGATAACCTGAGGCAGAGAAACTTCTGATCTTAATTTGGTTTCCCAGGTAGACTTTTTTATGGAGAAGAGAATGCACTGACCAGTTGACATGAATATTTCGGTCTGCCTATCCCTCTGACTTATTAACAGTAAGTCAATCCTCACAACAACCCAGAGAGGTAGGAACTTTTAATAGCACCATTTTAAGGATTAGGAAATCAAAGGCCCCGTATGTTAACTTATCTCAATAGCTTTTTGGGTGTAGAAGATTTTATGGTCTCGGGCAGATGAAACATGGTGGCTCCTCACGCCATAGATTAGAACTGGGCTCTGCAGTCAAGAGTCTGCCATCCCCAGCTATGTCTCTGACTTGCCTTGTCAGCCTGAAGAAGGTGCAGTGGCAGAGTGCGCTGTCCCGCAGGAGCCACGGCCACATATCCCATCTCACATGCTCCTCAAGAGTCTTGCCTTGACCCATCAAGGGGTAGGAGGGAGGTTCTTCCCTCCTCTTGAACCTGGGCTAGACTTTGGTACTGCCTCCGTGAACCCAAGACGGTGGACCACTGCACCCCTGTGAGATATTTCACTTTCCCCCGGGGCCTTCCTCCCTGGGGACCATTGCCCTGGGAACCCGGCCACCATGCTGGGAGGAAGCCCTGCAGAGAGACCACATGGAGAGGCCCCTGTGGAGGGGAGCCGAGGTTCTGGCGTCAAATGCCAGATGTGAGTGGACAAGACATCAGGTGATTCCAGACACCAGCCTTGGGGGCTTCTGGTGGTGGCCCCAGACCTTGTGGAGCAGAGACAATCAGCTCTTGTTGTGTTCTGTCTGCATCTCTGAGCTGCGGAATCCACTGGCTGGTAAATGGCAAGTTTGGGATAAAAGTTTGGGATAAAAGCCATAATAATTGGAGCGGTACTTCATTCTTCCACATGTTAGCTTCCATCTGCAGAATGAGAATAAGAGCAGTACCTGCCTCGGGGGTGGTCGTGAGGGTTTAGTATGTGTGACAGATGAAACATGGTGGCTCTGCACACAGCAGATAAGAACTGGGCTCTGGAAATCTCTGGAACATAAGAGCCGGGGCTTGCATGGCCCGGTCCTAGGGACCTTAGGCAGAGCATTAACTTTAAATCCTTACAATAACCTTATGATGCAGGTACTACTTTAAAAGAAAATGCATTTGATTGAGGTAAAATGGACATGGCATAAAATCGGTTGTTTTAAAGTCAACAATTCAACGGCATTTAGTATAGCGACAATGTTGTGTCCTCACCGCTCTATCTAGTTTTCAAATATTTTCATCGCGCCAAAAGGAAACATGGGTACCACTTGGAAATCCGTGTGGCTGCAGATGAGGAAAGTCAGGCAAAAGGAGCTTATGTAACTTGCCCTCAGTCAGATGGACAATCGTGGCACTTCTGGGATGAGGACACACTTGGGGTCCAGGGTCCGTGCTCCTGGCTACCACTCTGCCGTGTCCAGGACTCATGAATGTTAACCACTCGGATGAAGTGACTTGGCCAAAGCTGGACAACCATCAGGTGATGTAGCCCAGACTGTTCAGTTCCCAAAGCTTGTGCTTTTTCTGCTGAGATAAAACTTGCATTGAGCTTACCAATCAAGTTCCGCAGATAGCTGCCATATGGACACACCGAGTCAACATTCAGAGCCTGCTCACCCTACAGGCTCGGCAGGCTGAGGGTCAGACCCTGAGCCTTCCCAAGCAACACCCACCATCCCCCACAAGGTGTGGACACTCCTTGAGGTCACACTTGAAATGGCCTGCTCCACTAAACATCTTAATTGCAACATCGATCTATCTGGAGTGGAAAGTATGCGCTGCTACCCTGCAGTAAAAGGGCTATTTGGCAGAGAAATGAATCTCCGGTCCAAAACTCATAATTCTTTTACTC
Organism: Potos flavus; assembly: GCA_028534135.1. Lineage (NCBI taxonomy): Eukaryota > Metazoa > Chordata > Mammalia > Carnivora > Procyonidae > Potos > Potos flavus. The sequence goes on from CM052883.1 coordinate 158,055,100, forward strand.
TGTGGCCTACCAAAATATTTGGGTAATCACTCCAGCTAGGGCCATCCAATCTGGGCCGTCCCTACTCACAGTGGCGTTTCTATAGCTGCCTACGCTCTGCATGCATATAGAGAGATTTACAGTCCTTGGCCCTGGAAGCTGAAATGTGTGCTGCCCTCATAAGAATAGAGTTCTGTGCGCTGCAGGCTCAGAGTAGATTTCATTGCCTTTCCTTTCTTTCGCCGTGTCAACACTCTTTAATGGCACAGAATTCTGTATGCTCTTGCAACATGAGTTGGGGCTCAAGAATTAGGCAGATCGAGGAGCTGTGAAAAGTAGTAGGCAGGCCCCATTAGGAGATGGGGAGCACACCCACTAGGGGACAGAGATGAAAGCCAGTTCTGACTGGCATGGGCCGGGTGGGGGGAGCCAGTTTGTAGAGACCTGGCAGCCTACCTAAAGCTCACCAAGACCTGAAGGGAACGTCGCAAATGGGACTGGACTGGAAAGCATCAGGCTAGTGGAAGATGAGGATGTTCCTGACATCTGGGCCCGATGAGGGCGGTGGCCTGGAAGCCTTGCCTCTTTGGAACCTCGGGCCTTGTTCATGGACTGTACGCGGCCCACGTGACAGGGAAGAGGATGTCTGGGGTCCGAAGGGCAGGCACTCAGTGTGCTGAGAGTAACCGTGGTGTATGTTCTGCGGGGAGATGCCGCAATCCATCCATCAGCAGCAAAGCATGTGCTTGGAGTAGTTCCGCTTTTACTGGTGGTCGTGGATCTGCGCTGTGCCACTCAACACCAGCCTGACAAAGAGGAAGCAGTGGAGGTTTGGGATTCAGGCAGATCCTGGTTCGAGTCCTGGCCATGTCACTTGTGTCACTAGATCACAGCCATCCTGAGTCTGGTCTCAATTTCCTCATATGTATCCTGGGACTAATGATACTGATGATGACACTTTTATTTTGGAAACGGACACATAGAAAACCTATAAAGTACCCTGTATGTAGCAGGTACTCAACATGTGTCATCGAGGCCTGCGCATGAGAGAAAGTGGAGACTCCTGGCCCATGAGCTGGGCAAATTAATTGGGCTGTATGTTGAACATTAGCCTTGATCTTCACAGCCTTCTGCTCTGATCAAATGAGCCAGGCATGTACTTACTGATGATGCTGAAGTTTTTTTTTAAGATATATTTATTTATTTGATAGACCATGTGAAGTGGGGGGGGGCAGTGGGAGAGGGAGGGAGAGACCCTCAAGCAGACTCTGTGCTGAGTGAGGAGCCCCATCCAGGGCTCGATCTCACGACCCTGAGTTCATGACCTGAACTGAAACCGAGAGACAGACGCTCAACTGACTGAGCTGTCCAGGCGCCCAGGCGCTGGGTTTATATAAGCTTTTGGTTCAAAGATGTGAATCAACATCAATGTTTTATTTTGGTGGCAATTAGCAACTCCTCAGTCACTTTGCGTAAATCCAGTTTGCATTTGCCATTCTGTGACAGGGTTGGCATCACAAAGCTTAATTTGGGCAGGTAACTGTTGCCGTCGCCCAGTGGAGCTGCAATTTAGTAATGAAAAAGTGTTTCATTTTAACTATGAAATTTAACACAAAGAATACAGCTGCTCAACCGGGCAGTGACAGTGTATGTTAATTTGATTTATATACACGCAGTGTACCGTGCCTAATGGTGAATGCTGGAAGACTCCGGCACGGCTGATACCAGCTTTGTAAAGGAGACTACCATTCTGGGCCGACTTGATGTGTGTCAGTTGGCTTTGGAGGAAATAAAGCTGCAAGAGCCAGCCTGTGCGAGAGAAACAAGAGGGAAGTTTCCCTTGCATGGCGTGGTCGAGGGCTTGGCTTTTCCGGACGTATCCATCAAGGGCTCTCCTCCTGTGTCTGATCCACTGGCAGGTCCGGGGCATTGCTGTCAAGTAAACAGAATCTGCAGAGTGGGGACTGATGGAGGGCTCCCATTTGGCTCACGGCGTGCTCTGTTTGGAGAGCAGACCTCAGTTTCCTGTGAGGACAAAAGAGAGAGAGGTACCCCTGCTCCCAGGCTAACTGGAGTCTTTGAGAGCAAACTCTTATGTCAGCTGAGGCCCATGTGAAATGTACTTGGAAATAAAGGCACATGAGTGGGGTGTGTGTGTGTTGTACAGTATGTGTTGTGTGTATTACCATGTGCCTCGTGTGATGGGTGTGTGTGTTGTACAGTGTGTGTTGTGTGTATTACAGTGTGTATTGCATGATGGGTGTGTGTGTTGTGTGTGTGTTTTGTGTATTACCGTGTGCCTTGTGTGATGGGTGTGTGTGTTGTACAGCGTGTGTTGTGTGTATTACCATGTGCCTTGTGTGATGGTGTGTGGCGTGTGGTCTATCTGCGGACTGTGTGTATATGGTATATATGACATGCGTGTGTCATGTGTGCACGGTGCGTGGTATGTGTTCATGCTGTGTGTGTATGGGGGCCCGGTTGTCACACTCGCTTCGGCCCCACACTGAGTAGTGACCTTGGTCCAGCACAGACACATCAGTACACGGCCAGACCACTCCCCTTCCTCACCTTCCTACGTCGGTGAAACCGGTCTAGCAACAGATAGAAGCGTACAAAGTAAACGCCGAAAGTCACCCGCTGTCCTGCAGCCCCGTGGTCACAGCCGCTGCTCCTTTGAGCTCTGCGTTTCCAGTGTTTATCCACATGAACAGTAAACACGATTGCTGTCGTCCGTAGGTGTCGCACGTCATGATAACTCTCCATAGGATCACTCAGTCTTCCTAATGATCGTGCTTCATGGCCTTATGATATTCCGCCCAGTGCTGGGCCAGCACTTAGTTCTACTTAAGTGGTTCCATTTGAGGGGGCTTGCAAGCTTTCAATATGAATAATAGCACCATCCTGAACGTTCTCCCTTCTGTCAGGCCTGGACCCCTTGCCGCCTTCAACTTCACACTGAGTGCTGTGGCTGGAGGCTCTGCAGGGACGAGGGACGCTCGGGACCCCTGGCACATCCTCACCAGGCCTCTGGGGGGGCCTGGGGTGGACGGCAACAGGATGCGCCCCTGGCGATACACGCCACCGGCTACCTTCCTGGGCACCTCCCCGAAAGCGCGCTGCCGTGCCCGTTCGCCCTTTTGTTTCCCTTCCTTTCCCTTAATCGCTGATTCCCAGAGGGCTTAGAGCTTGCTGAAACAATTTATTTTTCAGGCCTTCCAGCAAGAGCAGACTTCCTAAAGGAATTGTCGCACGATTTGTGTTGGAGGCCTGGGCCCCCTTTGGATTCATGGTTCTCAGGAATTTATGCAGGCTTCCTCAGCGCTGGAAACTTCCTGCCTCCCAGCCCCCATCACACTGTCCTTTGTTGGGTCTGCACACGTGTGCTGTATTTTCCTTGAGCCCTCCAGTTGCGTCCTCAGCCCTTCCTTGCAAAGCCTCTGTTCCATGTCACTGTTCTAGCACCCGTGTCTCCTGCCATCGTGCACCCTGCCCCCACCGTGACCCTGAGCCCGCATCTCCTCACGCATCACCCGCTGTGTGCCTTTCCTACCTCCTTAATCCAAGGTCATTGGTCCCTGAAATCAGCTAGCTGTATGGGATTAGTTTATTTCACTGTGTGGAAATCACCTGTTGCAGCGCAGGGCCATGGGTGCTGGAGCAGTAGGAAAGCTCAGGGAGGGAGGGGACCATGGAAGCAATGCCTTTCCAGCACTTGCCGTGTCTTGCCACACTCCTTTAACACCAGAATCAGGAGGTGTTACCCTGACAGGGAAAACTGACCTTTCCCTTTCCTCTGAGCTGATCTAGCTCTCTCTCCTTTCCACTGTCCCAGGAAGTATTTCTATCCTCTGCATCTTTCTCTGCCTTCTCTTTTCTCCAGCTGGTCTTTTCCAAGACCCAGTGCCCCTTCCTTTAGGCAACATTGCTCTTGGGACAGAGTATAGCAGGAGAAGTCTACCTTACTACCTTACCAGACTGCCTTACGATGAAGTTAAGGGGCTTCGTCCCCTTCCCCTGGGCAGACAGTGCAGTGGCTAAAGGTCGGCTGGTCACATGGAGGAGGTTCAAATCCTTATTTGGCAACTCATAGTTGTTTGGGTTCACATTTCTGAACCTTAGTTTTCTCATCTGTAAAATGGGAATAATACCTATCTCAGAGGACATGAGACATGTGAAATATTTAGCAAAATTCCTCACTCATAACTGTTATTTATTGGTAAGGATTATTACATGAACCTTAGCTCTATCTGGGGGGAAGAAAATATTTCAAGGAATTTCAAGCTTGAGTAGAAGATTCTGAAGAGAGAGAGAGAGAGTAAATGTATATCAATGGATGCATGCCTAGGCAGTTATTTGGGGGAAGTTAAAGAATCTCTGAAACATACAAGGGAAAGAATCTTCTCTTAGTATTAATCTCATCCCTCGTGGATGCCTGTTCTCTTTGTCTTCTTTTCATCTTTAACCATCTAGTTATATATTTCTTCCAAGCATGATGCTTTCCATGACCATACCTCTAGCTTTCTACATTTCCACATTCCTGCTTTGAAATGTCCACTTCCCTCTGCCTTCCAGGCAGAGCACTGGTAGGCCATGGATCTCTAGGCAAAGCAGAGTGCAGGGCTCCCTGTTCAGTGAACAAGGATAAAGTTGCTGGCAGGGCAAGAGCCTTTTGGAGAAAGAAGCCTTTTGGAAGGCAATTTGCTAATTATAGAAATTAAAGATCTATTTATCTGATTATTCCAAATCTAGGAATCCATCCTAAGAAGGTTTGTATAATATGTATCAAGAAGCATATTTAAAAATGCCACGGCAGCATTTTTTTTGCCAGGGTGGAAAGTGGATAACACCTAAATGTTTACCAATGTCAAATACTCTGTAGCCAGGAAAAAGAATGAGGTTGATTCATAGGGGTCGTCACAGAAATTTCAAACAGATGATGACATGTAAGGAAAAGGAGGGAAAAAAAAGCTGAAATGTACATGGGTATGTTCCTTAGTGTAGAAAAAGGACAGATGCATACCACACTATTGGCAGCTGTGTTAGCCAGTGAATCAGGGAAGCAGAAACTCGGAGAATCACAAAATAAGGACAGTTACTGTAGGGGTTGCTCCTTACACAATTGGGGGAAGGAGCTGAGCAAGGGAGGGGAGTTGAAGGTTCTGAAAACTAGCACATCCAGCATCTTGGGTGGATTGCGGAGGGGGACCGTGGGAGGTTGTTGACTGTTCCTGCCGAGCTGTCGTTGAGATTGCAATGAGGCACTAGGAGGTTACCCAGAGTTCCTGCTGCTTAGCAGGTGGCCGTGGGGAAGGCGAGCTGGAAATGGAGAGGAGAACAGTGACAAGGTCATTGCCTTCGACCAACATGACCTTCAGAGCATCATGGCTGCTGCCTTGCTTTGATTTCACAGATCTTACATGACCTTACCTTCAGCCAACAGCAACCCAGAACCATACAGGGAAAGGATTCTAGGATTTGGGGTTCTGACAGTAACCAAGCTGATGGCAGAATACTCCAGAACAACCGTGTTTGCCTCTGAAGAAGGGAGCTGGAGGTAGGAGATCAGAGGCTACTTGTAGGCTCTGCTGTTATGCAAGCACATTCTCCTGAGTCTTTTCCAACAAAAATGTCCATGTAGAGTGCTGCTTGTGTATGAAAAACAAAGAAAACAAACAAACAATAAGGAAACCAGATGATCTTAAGTTTTTTATTTTGCAAGCCCTTAGTAGTCTTCCACATGTCTTTCCATAATATTCCTTCCTGCTGTCTTCATGAAATTTTTTTTTCCCGCATGAGATTGTCAATGATTTCACTCATTAAAAGAGAAGCCGAGAAGTTGCATGTACGTGCGAGTGCCGGTGCGTGCCCGTCCGCACGCGTGCGCATGTATATAAAAGCAAGTGTGTGTTGGGTGTGTGCGAACCTCTGGTCTGATCTACTCCTGGCCTCTTTCCCGTTAATGTTGGGCTTTTGACCTATGCCAAAGACACCCAGGAGACAGGCGGGCCCGAAGGGGGGCCTTGGTGAGATGAAAGCTCCCTGGGAGATGGACCTCATACACCACACAGGGGGCTTTGGTTCCATTAATTTTTATTGGGAGAGGCATATCTCCTGCTGCTTTAGACTGCCTCTCCCTGGGGCATGCAGCAAGCTGTGTGCTCTTGCAAGTGCTGCTTGTACAGATAACTCAGGAAAGAAGAGGCGAGGTTGATATCACGGCATCCGGCATGGACACCATTGTCCAAGACCCTTGGCTTGCTCCTGGGAGTTCTAAGGTGGTGGGGAGAAATGCGGGGACCAAGGGGCAAGCTGTTGGCACCCCATTAGTGAGAGGCACAGTCTCCCTTCAGATCCTGCAGGGGTGGGAATGGGTAGGAGTGTGTGGGCTCACATCGTCAAGGGGCACTTGGTGTCATGGCCTCTTGAGCCGGACCCCTTCAGCATTTGTCTTTGCCGGGCTGAGCATCTGCCAAAGAACAAGGGAAATGACCTGAGTTGAATGTTCCTCTTTCTCAGCATTCTTTCTTAGTGGGTCACCAGGTGTCTAATTATAGACATGTCCACTGTTTTCTGCTGGTTCTGGGGGGGTGGTGTCGGCAGAGAGAGCGTCTGAGATGCCTGAGCAATGTGGATATAAAGGAAGAGCTAGGACGTGGACCACTCGCCCCCTCGTTCCTTCTAAACTAGTCCTTACTAAGGTCAAGAATTTGGTTAAACTGTCTCAGAGCCCTTTGTCTCTCTGCCCTGGTAACACGCCCCCTTGGTGGTTTGCCAGCTCCCGGAGCAGGGACAAGTTGCTGGCTATGGATCCCCAGGGCCTCGCACAGCGGCTGGCTGGGAGTGGAGTTCCCTCCATGACCACAAATGCCTCAGCTCAGCCCTCCAACCATTCTGAGTTCATTTCCTACTTCTTTCTCACGTGCCTGCCCTACTTCTATCATGATGGTCTCTTTTTGCCTGAATGCACGGGGCATACTCTAGCCCACCGGCTGTTGAGTTGGCCGTTCCATTGGCTGTTCCCTGCACCTGGGATGCTCTTTCCTGATCGCCCCATGGGTGACTCCTTCCCTATCTCTCGTCTCAGCCAGGCTGCCCCCACCCTGATACACACACTGACACCATGCCGTTTACTTGCCTCTCCTCTCTCCTTTGATCAGCTTCTAACATACTGTGGAGTTTATTTTTTATTATTATTATTTTCGGTCTATTGTTTATATCCTCGCTTCCGTTTAAAAATAGGCTTTTTGAGGGCAGGGATCCTGGTCTATTTTGTTCACCGAAAGTACATATTAAGCTTTAAAGAAATATTTATTGCTATTTGTTGGAATGGATGGACAATCTTTTGCAAACAAATTGCTTGGAGATGTCTCCTATTTTTGGTGAAATTAAACAAAAAGGACCTCTGGTCAAGTTAGCACTAAAAGGAAAGAAGACTATTTTTTCAGCATTTCCTCAAATTTCTGCAGTGGAGTACGTTAGCACAGAGATGGGATATGTAATCACCGCAATAATCCTCACGGATAACAATAAGCATTGGATTCCTCACCATTGCGGAGTGCTCTTCAGATGTCACATGACTTGTATTTGAGGCAGAGAGTATTAGTTCCATTTTGCAGACGGGAAAACAGCCTCCGATAGCTTAAGTGATGTGCTCTAGGTTGCACAGCTGGTAAATGATGCAGTGAAGGTCCAGGCTGGGTATTCTGAATGCTAGCCCCCGTCCTTTCCCCCCACCCCTCTTTAAAAAGGGCCGACCTCCACATATGGGCTGTTCTTTGAAGCCACATGGAGGTTCCAGCCAACGTGGCTGTAGTAAGGAGCAGAGCCTAGAGGCGTAAGGTCGACCCTGTACTGTGGATTCACCCAAGGGCAGACTATCAGCTGGAGCTTTCAATATCCAGACGCAGGATTTTAGAACGGAGCAGGTGGAATTGTTCATAGGGGTTTTGCTATTTTTAAAAATTGCATAAACAACATAATTCATGCAGGGAGTGTTGACTAAAGCATCTCAGTAGAGGGTGGGCTATGTTGTCTTCAGCCAGCTTGACTGCCTGGGACCTTTTGGGGGAGACATTCTTTGAGTGGTGGCTCTCAATGGGGGCAATTTTGGAGACATTAAGGAATACCCAGAAACATTTTTGTTTTTCACAACTGCCAAGGGGGTGTTAGTGGCATCTTGTGGGTAGAGGCCAGGCATGCTGCTGCACACCTCACAAAACACAGGGCAGGTCCGCCACGGAGAATCATCCAGCCGACATGTCCGTGGTGCCCAGGTTGAGAAACCTTGCTCGTTTTTCTGAATTTCTGATTCTTTTTCCCAAGAAGGTGTGGTGTAAGGGCCGGAAATCTCCCTTTAAAATAATTCCTTCTTGGGACTTAATTGGCAGAGGGAACAAGGAGTTACGACCTCTTAGGGCTGTCAGCTCACCACCTGCTGCAACGTCAGTCGCGTTCCTGCCTGCGCCACACCTGGAAGTAAAGAGCTGCTGTGTTGGACAGTCGGTGTGGGTCCAGAGTCTTCAGACTCCCTCCCTGAACCGGGAGGGACAGGTGGAGCCAAGTGGAGGGCTCAACTCTCTGTGTTGTCAGTTCCCTAGAAGCCCCAGGCATCGCACAACTCAGATGAACTCTGGGCCCTAATGTGGGGCTCTGACAGTTCTCTGTACTGCTAGAATGCCCAGGGATATTTGTTCTAACTCATCCAATTGGTGTTGAGATACTTTCCGAATGAAGAATAACACTGTCAGCTACTGCTCTGGAAATTAGCATATGCCTGCCAGGGTTTACTCTCCTTGCCAATAAAGTCAAGTTGCAATATCTCTCTTAGACTCCGTGCTCTCCATTTCTTGGAGACCCTATGGATACATACACGCACATATTCACATATAAAATTTTCAATAAAATGTTAGGGCTGAAAAAAAGAAAACTTTAAAAGATTATTTATTCTTACACTATTCCTTAATATATGAGGAAACAGAGACCCTGGAGGAATTTAAATTATTTTCTGAGACTTCTGGGTTCGTAACACACCAGGACGGGAACCGCGGTCTAGCCAACTCTAGCTGGGCACTGTTTCCACTAGTCAAAGATTTTAAATCGGTTATTAGAGATATCAGGGTAGCAGTATCCCTCCTCTGGGTGAAGCTCATTTTGCATTTTGTTTAGTTCACAGATCTGGGTAAGCCCAGTATCATTCACATCACAGAGATGTGAGGGGTGGCCACTCCCCTTCTTGAGGATGCCACAGATTTGGTAAAAGGATTTTATACCATCTGGCTTTTCTCTTAGCTCTAGGGGATCTCTTTGCATTTTACGTATTCTCTGTAGATGACTTCATCCCCCACCTTGTAGTCAGTTGCAACTCAGCCAGTGCTTCCTTGAGGATGTGGGCCCCATCTATCTCCAGCCCACGGTGTGTGCAGGAAAGGCAAGAACATTGGGAAAGGCAGGGATGGATGTTAGTGACAGGCTTTCTGGGTGAGGGTCTGATTGCTCTCATCAGACCCAGAGCTCCACTAGCCTCTACATTTCCCCGGGGTCTAGCACAGCACCCAACAACTTACCACGTACTTAGTGCGTGAATGAATGAACAGAAAAGGAGAATTCAGAGCTGCTGACTTGATGTGAAGAGCTTTCATTGAGTATGGATTTGCTTATCTTCTCTCCTTATTTACCACCCATTGAAGGAGTTCTTACTCTTGGTTATATATAATCTAGAGGACAAGTTTTTTTTTGCAACCGAAGACACTGCCTTAGTTCATTTGGGTGGAAAACTGCCATAGACTAGCTAGCTTATAAGCAACAGAATTTTATTTCTCACAGTTCTGGAGGCTGGAAAGTTCAAGATCTAGTTTCTGGGAGATTCAGCATCTGCTGAGGGCCCACCTTTATTCACAGACTGCCATCTTCTCACTGTGTCCTTACATGGTGGGAGGGGTGAGAAACTCTCTGGGATTTCTTTGATGGGGGCACTAATTCTATCCACAAAGTCTCCGCCCTAATCACCCCCTGAAGGCCCCACTTCCAAATACCATCACATCAGGGATTAGGTTTCGACATACGATTTTCGGGAGGACACAAACATTCAATCCAAAGCAGACACCAAGGCCTCCCCTTAGAGTTCCTGAATCAGTATCTTGGGATGTGAAATCAGGGCATTTGTGGTTGTAGGAAGGTCTTCTGCTGGTTCTGTTGTCTGCTTGGGTGAAGGACCAACAATTCACAAATTATTTGCTAGGTGAGTTTTTTTCCATGTGAACACATCTTTGATATTCAGTAGGAAAATAGGAGCCTCTTTGTGGTCATTATTCCTGCAACACAGCTGTGGTAGGTGTTTTATAACTAAATGTAATCATTCTTTACCCAAGTGATATAAACTCCTGCTACCATTCTGTGTCTGAGTGGTTGCATTTTTGCTGATCCACTAATGTATGAGTGTCTTGGATACCCACTTCATTCATTATTAAAAGCAAAAGATTAATTCATTTAATCGTTTTTGGTGAATGATCATAGTAATGAAAAAAATAGGTGAATGTCTCTGTCCTCACAGAACTTACATTCCTTGGGGAAGACAGTCGATCAACAGGATAATAAAATACAATATATAATATAGTTAGATGGCATTAAGGAGTGAATTAGTTATCTATTGCTGTGTAACAAATTACCCCCAAACTTAGAGACTCAAAACAACACATTCTTTTTTTTTTTTCTCACACTTTTTGAGGGTCAGGAATCTGGGAGTAGCTTAACTGGATGTTTCTGGTTGAGGATCTCTCAAGAGATGGCAATTAAGATAGAGGTTGGGGCCGTAATAAGTTGGAGGCTTGGCTAGGGCATGGAGATCCACTTTCATGATGGTTCAGGCTTATGGCTGTTGGCAGGACTTGGTTCCTCTCTGCGTGGACCTCTCCAGAGTGTTGCTTGCCTCACAATATGGCATCTGATTTCTGAATACAGGGGAAGTGAGTCAAGAGTGAGGAAGTGCACAAGCACGGTGCCTTTTTATGACCTTAGAAGCACTTCTTCCACCTTCTATGTGTCAAAAGGGAGTCCCTAAGAAAAGCTCATCCTCAAGATGAAAGGCATTAGGCACCATCTTTTTAAGAGAGGAATATTAAAGTTTGTTGATATATATTTTTTAAAGATTTATTTATTTGAGAGAGAGAGAGAGCAGGGGGAAGGGGCAGAGGGAAAGGGAGAGAGAGTCCCAAGCAGACTCCGTGCTAAGTGCAGAACCCAAAGTGGGGCTTGATCTCATGACCCTGAGGTTATGACCTGAGCTGAAACCAAGAGTCAGTTGCTTAACCAACTGAGCCATCCAGGCACCCCCAGTTTGTTGATATATTTTAAAACTACCACCAAGACTAAGGGGAAAACAGGTGAGGAAGGGAGATACGGACTGTTGGCGGGGAGTGGGTTGTCATGGTAGACAGGATGGCCGTGGGAGACCTCACAGAGAGGCTGAGATGTGGGCAAATATCTGGAGGCGGCCAGCGTGGTTGGAGCAAAGCAGGCAGGGGATAAACCAGGGAGGTAGAGGGATGCAGGGCGGCAGATGGGGAAAGCCTTCTTAGATCTTTATAAGGACTTTGGTTTTTATTTTCAGGGAGAAGGGAGTTAATGGAAGCTTTTGAGAGTGATACTTTTTATGTTTTATACAGAGCAGGGTAGATGAGGGCAAGGAGAGAAGCAGGGAGACTAGCTAGAAGCTCTTGCAATAATCTAGTGAGGGAGAATCATGACTTGGCCTTGGAGAAGATTGGAGGTGTATGTGAAGGTGAATAGCAGAAGATGGGGGGAGGAGGCCACATTCTGGATGTGCTCTGCAGGTGGCACTTCAAGATTTGCTGTTAGAATGGATATGGGGTGTGAGCAAAATAAAAAATACAACGAAGGGTTACTGCAAGGGTTTTGGCTTATGCAGCTGAAGGTATGATTTGGCATACGGTAACATGATAAGGAATTAACATGTGTCTCGACCAGCTTGATGTACAAAACTGCTTCAGATTTCCTCGAAGAAGAGGGACATTTGTCTTTAGCATTTTTACACCAGCACAAAGACTCAAAAGCAAACAGAGATGATTGCATCTTCTGGTATCTATTTTTCAAATTAATACCCCAAATGCTTAGAAAAGAACATGAACTCGATTATTTTTATTAACCATCATTATTAATGACCCAAAAGAGTAAAGGAGGTGCTACGAGCTGTGTCTACTGACCGTAGTTAGTGAGCATAACTTCAGTGATGGCCCAAAAGGAGATCTCTTGGTTAGAAGAGTAATCAACGTAGATGGAAAAAAAAAGAGACTTACTGAAAAGACTGTTCTGCATGCAAAACAAGCTAGAGAACTCTTGCTCAGTTAAACATTCTCATTTTAAATGTTTGAAAATTCATTTATTCATTCATCCACTTTACAAATATTTATGGATTGCCTAATATGCATTAGGTGCTGCTCAAGGTTCTGATGGAAGGCAGAAGTATTGGGTGGGAGCGTTTCAAGTTGGCGATATTTGACCATTTGTAGTCTACCAAACTGGCGATTTCTTATTGTTCAAGATAATAGGTGACGAGGGGCACCTGGGTGGCTCAGTGGGTTAAGCCTCTGCCTTCGGCCCAGGTCATGATCTCAGGGTCCTGGGATCGAGCCCCACATCGGGCTCTCTGCTTTGCGGGGAGCCTGCTTCCCCCTCTCTCTCTGCCTGCCTCTCTGCCTACTTGTGATCTCTCTCTCTCTCTGTCAAATGAATAAATAAAATCTTAAAAAAAAAAAAGATAATAGGTGACGAGAAAATTTTTGATGTAGAGGTTGATTGCTCTAATCGACATGCCCTTTCAGCATGTATATGTATGTCGACATCCAATATTTTAATGTCCACTTCTTGTGCATTCTGCTTGTACCCCCTAATGTTTCCCTTCTCGAATGACTTAGTTGTCCTCATTTCTGTCTTTTTATACCTATCACACCTGCTTGTTGTGATTTAAACTTCATTCTCTCTTTTCTTGCCCTCTGTGTAAATGGAGCATAGCTGTTTCCTGTCACCAATGTTTCTAGTGTCCTTTCATGTACTTGAACCTATCTATAAGGTCATATTAGGGGGTATTACCAGGCCCCAGGATGGACTTTATAACTAAGCACATCACATCTCAGCCTTTTTGGTATCAGTTTAGAGTATTAAAGACCCATCTCAGCCAGTTAGAGCCCGACTCTGAGCCCTAGCTGTGTGGGTCTTGCACGGATATGCTGTCTTGCATGGAACAGTTGTGACAAGCTTAAGCTCCTGGTAATAGTGTCCCAGCCTTGAGGGCAGGTTTAGCTAAGGCTGGTTTATGGGGATGATCATCATTTGATAATGCTCTTCAATTTCTTATTTCAGAGCTGAATATGAACCAAACTGGAACCGTCGCTAGGCACACAGGCAATTTTATTTAAGATTGCAATAAGAAGTGGTTGTGTTTCTCGATTCCCTTGGGTTCACCTGCATTTTTTATTCCAATACAACATATGCTCGGCTCTGCACATCTCAGAAACACGACGTCTTATCACTCTGTTGCGAAGTTCCTCTCTTCCTATTATGTGACTTCTCTGGTGCTCTACAACTTCATTTTGCCTCGTCTCTTTCTAGAAAGCAACATTCTCAGGTTTTCCTGAGCGAAGTAATACAATTACATTGGAATAGCTGCAGGATGTGTCCAGGCTAGAGCACAGTGCTTGTGCAATGTGGAACACGGATGCCATAACTTTTGCCTGTCTTACTTAGTTAGAATTACACGCAGCATGACTTGGGTCCTATCCATACCCAGTTTATTGGGGAGTAACACCATGAGGTGGAGAGAATGTCTGTAGATATGGAGAAAAGGAATTTTTTGTGGTACATAAACTGTTAGATGAATGGAGAGAGCATTACCCAGCACCTGCATTCTCGGAGAGTCATCTGATTGCCTCGAAACCCATTACACTGTTTTTCTCCCTTTTCTTTATCACATTTGGCTGCAGGCACAGCGGCTGTCTCTGACAACATCTATTGTTTGATTGCATCCGTTGCCTTTAAAAATCCAGGTCCGTGAGCCCAGTTTCGACTTCAAATGGAATTGGTGCAAAGGGATACAAGCAGAGACAGCAGGTCCTTGCCAGGCACGGAATGATGACTCCATTCCAATCACATTTCCCTTTAATGAGGGTCCTGACGCGGCTCTCATTCCCCCGCAAGTGCCATGCTGCATCCGGTGTAATGGCTCCACTTGATGGATAATTTATGCAAACAGAACACAAACAAGAAGTCATTAAGCCACAGAATGAGGGTCCTTGACTTTTGCAAAACCAAACAGTTATTCTGATCCTGATGAGTTTAATTTTACTTTTGGTTGAGTACTGATGAATACATTATATTTAAAATAAATATTATATTATCAATATTCATGATCAAACTGAATGTCATTTGGTGTTTAATACAGTAGCCCCCCCTCTTTTCAAGGGGGATATATTCCAAGACCCCCAGCAGAGGCTTGAAACAGCAGATGGGGCCAGACCCTCTATAGACTATGTTTTTTCTTATACACACATACACACCTATGAAAAATTTTAATTTATTAATTAGGCACAGGGAAAGATTAACAACAATAACTAATAATAAAATAGGACAATTATAATATGCTATCATAAAAGTTATATGAATGTGGTCTCTCTTGCAAAATATTGTACTGTACTCACCTTTCTGATAATGATGATACAAGATAATAAAATGCCTTGTGATGAGATGCAGTGAGGTGAATGATGTAGGCATTGTGATGCAGCATTGGGCTATCATTGACTTTCAGACTATATGTCAGAAAAAGGATCATCTGCTTCCAGACTGTGGTTGACCATGGGTAACTGGAACAGGGGAAAGTGAAACTGTGGGTAATTGAGGGGAGGGGGACTGCCGTATTTTTTTTTTTTTAAAGAGTGATGTATACAGATCATGATTTCCATAAAGTCACAAAGCATTCACATTTATATTTTTAATCCTCTTAAGTCTGTTTCAAATGGACTCTCACATAGCTAGATGGAAAAAGAAGGAGGGGAATATATTATTGGGATATTTCTAAACATCTTTACTTTTCATTTGAATAGTCCTTGTTTTGTATATGCAGCTCTAGGACGTATGGAAATGTGAATTTGGGAATTAGACACAAAGAAAGACTGGACAACATAAAGGAAATTGATAGTGAACATGACTTGGCTACCTAGTGATTAAAATCTACTTATAAGGATATTAAAATTAAAAAAGGTAAAGCTTTAGTGTGCATGATGGTTTTGCTGTAATCCAAGGGCCACGTAGGTATACAATATTTGGATGTCAGTTTACATAATATGTTGTGTTCTCAGTGTTTTCCAGATGTCTGGCAGTTTATTTTAGTAATTTTAATTTTATTAAAACAGCGTCCTATGTCCCGGTTGCTGTATGGCATCTCTGGGAGCGCTCACGTGAAAATCATTAAAGTCTAAATGTTCCTGGCAGGTAATCTCACTGTCTTTTCATCTTTCATCCCTGGGAAGGTGGCCCCCGTAGATTGTTTAAAGGAAAAGAAACACTGTAATATCAGGCACAAATAACAACGCCGTACCCGGACCCCTCCTCTGTGGAGGGGAAGACCGGGAGGCTGTTAAGTCTGGGGAGTGGAATCCTGCAGGTTTGACCTGGAGGGGAGCTGGGGAGAATATTCCCCTCCCCAGTCGATTGCAGAGTGGTACCAGCTCTCTGGGCCCTTCAGTCCTAGTGAACCCTAGAGGGGACAGAAGCACCTGTGGTGGGCAAGCCTCCCGGACCCACAGCTGGGGCAGCTGTATCTCTCTAACAGTCATTTCCTCTGCCACTTCAGAGTGGCATGGGAAACAAGGGGAGCTGGCAGCTTGGAGGCCCTCAGCTTCGGGAGAGGGGATCTCTCCGGGAGCTCAGTGCGAGGTAAATATGAGGGAGAATAGGGGAGGACTGCAGCGGGGAAGGGAAGCAAGCTTTCTGAATTGTCAGGGTCCAGACTTTTCCCCAGGGAAGGGAAAAAGGGAAAAGAGAGCTCTAAATACATAGTTCAGAGATGGGACAGACCCTAAGGAATAGGTCTGGGCAGTGGGTAGGCCTTTTTATGGGTTGGCAGACAGTGCCACACCCTCGGCAGCTATTGGTGACATGTGTCTTGAAATGACATGTGACATGTATCACTAGCTCACCTGGGAAAGACTACTGGTGGCCACATCCTGAATTTCTTGTTGATGCCAAAGATATCCTCATCTAGGAGCCCTTATTCCTCAAATATTTTAGAGATTCTACAGAAGATGCATAATCACATTCTATCTCTCCATTTACTGATTCTGCGGGTCTAGTGTAGGGTTTTGAGTTAGTGTGGGGTTTTAAGTTAAAGATTCCTTTAATAGGAATCTCAAAGTGGTTCTGCCGTAGAGTGCCACATGTCTCCCATGGTTTGGGTGTCACTATTGTAGGCTCTGAAGTCAGGGGTCCTGTAGCTACAGAACTATCTCCAGTCTCTAGCTTTAAAGACATCCTCACTGGGGCACCTGGGAGACTCAGTTGGTTAAGCATCTGCCTTTGGCTCAGGTCACGATTGTAGGGTTCTGGAATCGAGCCCTATGTCAGGCTCCCTGCTCAGTGGGAAGTCTGCTTCTCTCTCTGCCCCTCCCCCTGCTCATGCTCTCTCTCTCTCTCTCACTCAGTCTCTCTCTCAAAAATAAATAAAATATTAAAAAAATAAATAAAGAGATCCTCACTTAACTTATGGGTCTCCGAAGAGAGCTAACTCTCCTGGGCCTCCCTCTCTGGTAATTCCCTTTTCCTCTCAAGGTCCTGAATCTTCACATAAGAGTCAGAGTGATCTGGTTAAGAGATTATTTTTAGTTTGGCTTCGGGGCCAAATTCCACCAAAACTTCTATATACTAATTTCTGCCCCTTGGCCCTGAGTCTAGAGTCAACTCAGGTATGGAGAAAAGACATTTTCCTACTCCGTTTATGAGAGGGGAGATATTTTTATATACTAATAGGAATAAATTAAGATATTTAAAAATGGGCATAACCTTAAGATATGGATATAGTCTTTTAGTTTTACCTTGTGGCCTGAAATCATATATATACTTACCTACTTATCTATATATTATTTATTCTGTGCCTGTCATTGTTTACAACTCTGCAGCTACATTTCTCAGGCTCTCTTGCTGACCAGCTTCTGAGTAGGTGTGGTCAGTGGAGATGCGCACAGAAGAGTGGAGGTAGGGAGGTGGGGAGAAGCCAAGCTATTTCTCCCCCTCTCTGCCTTCATGCTTTATCAGTAGTTGCATCTCTTCCATGCTTCTAGCTCCCCACAGCTTCTCCCTCCATGGTTCTAGCTCTTTCCAGGTAGCCTCTGAAATGTTGCTGGGAACATCACCCCCTCCCTGTGTTCTTTCAGCCCAAGGATGATAGCAACCTTCTGTTGCTACTAATCCCTGGGGTGCTTCATCTGTTTTGCTTCTTAGCTCTTCAGTTATCAATGTAACTAATGCCTTCATTAAGTTTACTATTAAAAATGCCTAGCGAGGAAACATTCCTACTTCCTGGCTGCATTTGGATGGATTCACCGACCATAGGTAGACATTCTGTTGCACAGAACTTGCTAGAATTTAAGGAAGGTGATGAGGTGCAGCATAGTGGATCTGGACTCAGAATCCTAGGGTTCAAGTTTCGACTACAGGCAAATAATTTCATCTCTTTGGACCTCTGTTTCTTTGGCTGTGAAACCCCAATGGATAGACCCTAAACTTCTCTTTTGTCCTTACAATAACATTCCCACAAAGGGAGTAAGATTAGGACTTTAATAGGCTTATTGAGAGCCATAGAAATATCATCTATTATCTTCCTCATATTATAACTTATTATAATTACTTATAATAGATGCTCGCTATGTATAAATACTCATTATAAATACTCATTATAAATATAAGCACTCTTTTATGCTGAGCCCAGGCATAGCTTCACCGATGCTTTTCAACATAATGATCTTGGCAAAGGATAAGATTTGGCAAGCAAGTCAAAACCCATTTTCCACCCATGATTCCAAGTCTTGACTTTTTTTCAGATTCAGAGACTGAACTGAGAGAGGCTAAATGCATGTCAGACACAAGGGGGAAATACATTTTTTATTTTAAAGTTATCTGGACATGATAGCATAGGTTGTATCTATCACCTATCTATATGTATACATATATATACACACACATATTTTTTAATACATACAAATAGTGTGCCTATGTATGTGTGTGTGTATGTGTGTGTATATATTTAAAATTAGAATTTGTTTGAATGAGGGAAGCAGCGGGGAGATAATCTAATCCAACACTTTCATTTTATGCATGAGGAAAATGGAGCTCACTCACTGAAAACAGGGATATGTGAATAAGTTCTGTGGGGAAATTGAAGGAAAACAATTAAAATGAGAGGTATTTGTTTTTCATTTTAAGCCGTCAGTAGATTTTTCGGTTGGCAAGTGGCCTTCTACCTCTAGATGTGCTATAATTTTTGTATCTTTATTTTGGTGATTAATGCCCATATCAATTTTGTTATTTATTTATTTTTTAAAAATTTTATTTATTTGTCAGAGAGAGAGAGAGAGAGAGGGAAGCAGAAGGAGAAGCAGGCTTCCTGCTAAGCAAGGAGCCTGATGTGGGACTTGATCCCAGGACCTTGGGATCATGACCTGAGCCAAAGGCAGATGCCCAACCAACTGAACCACCCACGGGTCCCAACTTTGTTATTTTTTTAAAAAGATTTACTTTTTTATTTAGGGGTGGAGGACAGGGGGAGAGGGAGAGAGAGAATCCTTAAGCAGATTCCTTGCTGAGTGCAGAACCTGACATGGGGCTTGATCCCACCACTCTGAGATCATGATCTGAGTTGAAATCAGGAGTCAGACGATCAACCAACTGAGCCACCCAGGCGCCCCTCAACTTTGTTATTTTTTACTTTTGGAATGTAGGGAATGGAAGAGTTCGTCTGCCAATTGTCACAGAAAAGGAAGGGAATGAGAAACCTACAAATGGGTTTTAATTTCTCATAAAATCTCTGATCTCAAGTCTGGTGAAATCAGCTTGTGTTAAGTCCCGGTGAAGTTCTATCCTTATAGTCCTACGTAGGGGTGGAAAAACAAAAGGTGGTAGACAAAAATATAAAACTTCTGGGATTTATTTCAGCAGTTCATTCTTGGCAGAGATGATGGGATTGCAGAATATATGAAACTCTGTTTTATTTTCTATAATCTCTCTACCTGCTGATTTTTTAATCGTAAATGGTATAACGGTGCTTGCCATAGATTTCCCATTCACCGTAAAAACGAAAGTGTTTGAAATAAGGAGCAGAGCAGTTGATTTGTTTGGTTACATTTCACAGGGACAGTCCATTCCTGGTGTATGTGCTCCAGATGTTGGGGAGCAATAAGATAGAGCTTTCCAGAAACCCGAGGTTGAGATTTTTTTCCTCGCAATTTTGTCCAGTTCATTATTTGTATGCCATATGTGCTCTCAAGTTCACCCCTCTGCTATATCAATTAAAGCCTTTTACTTGTTGTTGTTGTTGTTATTAAATTGCGATTATCTCTATCTCGAAGCATTTTCATTTAAATGTTGATTGTTCACAGCACACAGCTCCTGAACCATACCCACCGGAGGGAGGTAGGAGAAATAGGACATCAATCTTACCAGCTGGGTTTACAGCTTCATTGTCTGGTCTCATTTTATGAGAAGAAAGCACATGGTGGTGGAAGAGAGAAATTGCTGGGGGGTAAACGTGTCCTTTGAAATGCCACTCTTGGCTTCCTGACAAGGTAGAAAGAAAAAGCCTATGGTGGATTTATTCAAGTACAGTGATGGAAATGAAGCCAGGGCGGACTTTTTGGCAGGGAGCTGAATTTTCCCTTCTCACGTAGAGGTTAACTTTCTTGGAGGACATGCTCTTCCACAGGAGCGTTAAGGAACATCATTATGTATCTGCTCAGCTAAATAGAGGGTTTGATTGTTAGCGGTGCCACCCCAGAGAGGGTTAGTCAGACCACAGGGAAAGCCAGAGAGACTCAGGGGCCTTTGTGGGATCTCACTGGCCAAGTAGCTTGATTCCTCATTAGCTCTGCTTCCTGAAATCAGACCTAACTTCAAGTGTCCAGGTGGCCCTCTGGTTGTGATAGTGGTCTTAACCACCAACCAGCTCAGGGAAGAGGAAGGGGCACTACTGTGCGGTTAAAGAAGATGCACTCTGAATTCAGATTGCCTACATTTATATGTTACCACCACCCTTTACTAGCCCTGTGAGTTGGTCAGCTTTCTTCATTTCTTCAAACCTCAGTTTTCCCATCTGTAAAATGGGGACAAAAATGTGACTTCAGGAAGAGCATTTATGTACAGAGATTTATGTAACGTTCAACTCATATTGAACCCTCAAAGATGTTGGCTTTTATATATTTCTTTTTTTTTTTAAAGATTTTATTTATTTATTTTTTGAGAGAGAGAGAGTGTGAGAAGGGGAAGGTGAGAGGGAGAAGCAGACTCCCCGCTGAGCAGGGAGCCCTCTATCCCGGGACTCTAGGATCATGACCTGAGCCAAAGGCAGTCGCTCAACCAACTGAGCCACCCAGGTGCCTCAAGGCTTTTATGTATTTCTTAAAGAGATCTTGACATGTATTAAGGTCGTCATATATGCACCAAATACATGTCCAGGTAACTCAGACACCCCCCCCCCCCCCCAACTTGTAGGCCTCAGGGAGTTTACGCCATGAAGACAAAGGGGGAAATCTGTGATGGGATGCTGAAAGTTTGCTTTTCTTCGATATTCTGTCTCTTTTCTGAAACAGGAAGTGTGCAATCCCTATTCACAATGGTGAAATGTGACCTAGAGTCTTCTGATTGGGAGGCTCCTTTGGCTCTGAAAGGCTGGGAAGCCCTGCTCTAAGCGAGCACATTCCTGTCTTCCAAGCCTGGCTCTGACTAGATCTGGAGGGTGATGGGGATGAAGGGAACCCTGAAGTCTGTGTACCCTCCTGCCCAGCTCAGCAGAATATCAGAGACAGTGAGTAGTGCAGGAGGCCTGTCAGGACTATTGGTAAGTTAACTGGAACAGCACTTTTATTTTATATCTCAGAGATGATATTGTAGTGGTAGAATTAAAGATGAGTATCACGATCACATCTAATCAATGATGCGGCAATTTGGTTATTTTCTGTAAATATAGCCTATTGATACCAAATTAGAGAATTCAACCAGCTTTCCTGCCCACATTTCCATAGTGTTCTCTAACAGTCCATCTCTCTGAGGGCACACACATGTTTTGCTGAGAGATAACCTTGGGTGCAAAGTCTTACTGGACACATTTTATTAATTAATTAAATAAATATTTATTGCACCCATGTTATGTGTCATGAAATATAATAGACATTGGAGTGTGCAGCAGCAAACCAGACAGATGTGGGCCTTGCCTTCAGAGACCTCCCAGCCTAATCACCTCATAAGCAAGCTCTTCATGGTAGATTTCCTACTAGATAATAGCCTTCAATTCTTTCCCTACCTTTACATAGATGTCAGTGCTTTTACTGATAGACTATGGTGAAGTCATGCTAGACCATTCAGGGCCTGGCCTTCATGAGGTCTGACAGGTTCTGCTTTATCCATTTCTCTGTTTGTCTGGATCCATGGTCATGTAAGAAGTCTAGTGGCCCTGAGACCACCATGCTGTGAGGAAGTCATTTGAACTGGGGAATCTAATGGATAGCCAGAACTTATGCCACCAACATCTGGTCCTGGTCAAGATATGCCTGTCCTCTCGATGTTTGAGCCACTCTTTTGTGCTCTCACTAAATCCTTGACCCACAGAATCATGAGCATAGTAGAATGGTGGTTGGCGTGTACCACATTTTGTAGGGTGGTCTGTTAGGCAGCCGTGCAGGTGGTTGGAAGACTCAGTGTCTGGTCTATTTTTGATTCCTAGAGGCCATGACTTGCACATAGTGAGTGCTCAATAAATGGGCATTCCACTTTAAAAATTGTATATCACTCTTTCTCTGTGTTTGCACCCCTGAATTGAGGACTCCCATATTTATTCTGAAGAAGAGGCAGACTCAGACTTCCCAGAGAAAAAGTGACACAGAGGCAGGAGTTAGGACAGAAGCTGTATAAGGTTTGGACTGAGACCACAGGATCTGATTTCTCAGGACAACCCAAGGCTAATCCCTCTCTTCCTTCACCTTCCTGTTCACTACACACACCTTTCAGAGTTTCCAAATCAGCTTTGCCTTCACACATGGATTCTTGAAGATTTTGGGCATGAGACTGAGGATGCCTTGCCTCTTTACCCTGGAAGTTCTATCAGGATATCGGTTCCCATGGAGATATGCTAGGTACTTCAAAACACCTTTATGGACCAATTTTGGCTTGATCTCTGGCCTTGGAGTTGGTTGATTTTCAAACTCTTCAACTCTGACTCTGAGCTAATCATCTTTGATGACCTTCACAAAACCTATGTCAAGCCAATTGACTGCCCTGCTTCTTTTAGTTCCTTTAAGTCAACCCTCCCTAGTTCTTGAGTTATTGGTTCTTAGTCTTCCTCTTGTTCTATACAGAGTCCTGGCGCTCCTGTAAACTCCACCATAAGTTCCCAAAAGAAAATTTCTGAATTCAGGACTCAATTCAGTGGAATCTTGCCTATTCTTCACCCGGCTTGTCTTCCTCTGCACAGATGGGGCATTTCTACACATCCAACCCCACAGAATCAGGTATATCTCTGACTGCCTGATACATTGCCAACTGGCATAGCCTATGCGCCCTTCTCACCCAACACGAACTCCTGGTCACCTAAACTTTACACCTTGAGTTGACCTTTACACCTTTCGCCTTCCTCCCCCTGTGTTCAGTGAGGCCTCTGGCCTTGTAGAATCTTCTTTCCCAGATGTTGCTCACAGCTGCCTCATCCATTCATTCCTGATGCCATTACCCGAGGTGCAGGCTTCATTACCACTTACTGTTCTATTTCAATGCCTCTCTCCTCTCCATGCCAGCCCACCTACAGTGTCATATTTATTCTCTAAATATACAGCAGCCAATGCTTTCACTCCCCTGGGGAAGACCCTGCGGTGACTCTCTACTCTTCACTCAGTTAAGACAAACACTTCACCTGGCATCAGCCATCTTCAATTTGTCTGTTCACTTGTATGTCTCATTTTTCTTTTTACTACAGCAAAACTGGATTATGTTGTCTTCAGGCAAGCAGAGGTCTTTTCTACAATTGAGACTAGGCTTGTGAAGTTCCTTTTCTCTAGAGCTCTACTCCCTTCTCCAAAAGCCCACTTACTTTCAAAGACCATCAGAAATCTACCTCCTCCATCTTACCCCACCTGATGTAAACCCCTTTCTCCAGCCCACCCAGGTGAAGCCTTTCTTTGGCCGAGCTCACAAAGCACTTGGTGGTTCTCTATGGCACTGATCACTGGGCTTTGCATTGTGGATATCTGTGCACGGCTCTGAGATCTGTTACCGCCTCTAACCTCACTGAGCACTAGGGTGATAAACACAGGGGGAGCTGTCTCAGTATTTGGGAGAACGAACAGACTTGAGTTCAGTTGAAGCTCAGACTGTTATTTGGATCATGTTCCCCTCTTCCTGGCATGGCCCTCTGCTCTTCCCCACTTATCAAAACCCATCCCATCCTTGGTGCAGATTCGCTTTTCTCCTTGAAGCAGTTCCAGATCATTCCCGCATAGCCATCTCTGGTCTTTGGATGGTTCCCATCCTTCTCTGCCTTGCTGTTTGGCAATTAATCACACCCTGGCTTGTGACATTTCTTGTATAGCATTGAGCTGTTATTTATCTCTTGTATATTCTTTCACCTTCCTGGCATTTATGTCTTATCTCTTCAAGTTCCCTGAGAGTACAGAGCGTATCTTTGGCATTCTTTTTTCTCCCCCAGTGCCTTGGTTGCTTGTCATAGCTGCCCTATAAATATTTCTGGAATATCAAAGTTTAACCTTCCTCAGGTGAGCCCTACATTTCTTTTAAACCAGTGGTCTCTGAGGCCTTAAGCCAGACAGTAATTATTGTAGGAGTTTCTCTGACTAGTGGGGAGGCAGTGGGGGTTACATTTTGGCACCTGGGGGCCTTTGGCTGCCCTTTAAGTCATATAATAGCAATGACTGACTCATCCTGAAGGCCACCATGTGCAAGCCTAATACATTATTTCATTTAATCCTTACAATGGTCCTACAGGGGTAATTATTATGATTCAGTTTTACATATTAGGAAATAGAGGTGTAGAGAAAAATTATTTTCCAGACTCTGATAGCTTGTATGTGTGGTGTGCCAGGATTTCAAAGTCTGTGGTCTGACTTCAGAGTGAGATTTTAGCCACTCTTCATGGCATGCATTGACCACATATTTAAAAAAAAAAATCAGCCCTTATATTTGTACATTGTTACTGCATTTGCAAGCTACTTTCACATGCAGATTCTTATTTTATTGACTTGACTCCCCTATGAGGAAATTGGGGCACTCTTATTTTATCCCCATTCTTATTGTTTATGTTTTAGATCTCATCCAACTCCATAATCTCAGGCATTCTATTTTGCTGACGATTTCTCTCCTCTCTTGTAAAATCAACTTCTCTAGCTTGACTCGGCTCAGTACATCGTAGGCACTTGTATTGATTGGGAATGCATTTAGCTGTTAGTAAGGGAAAACTCAATTTACAGTAGCTTAAACAAATAAGGTTTATGTTTCTTAATACAACAAGAATTCTGAAGTTAGGCAGCTGCTGCTGTTGATTTAGTGGCTCAAGAACATCTGGCCTGGCTTCTCCACAATTCTCTTAGCCTTTCATATTTGACACCTCATGTTGGCAAGATGATTGCTGCAGTTCCAGACATCCTGTCCTTGCGAGGCAGGCAGAAGAGATACACCTCTTCCCTCTTGCCATGGCACTTCCATTCACATCTCATTGGCTAGAATGTACCTCCTGGCTATCTGAATCTATAAGGAAGGTGGGGAAAGCAAATGTTCGGTGTGGAACATTGCATCCCTGAAAACGAGGGTCAGGTTAGCAAAGAGGAAGGGAAGAATGGCTAGTGGAGAAACAACTAACTTTTGCCCATAGCACCTGTGGAATCTTTTTTTTTTTTTTTTTGATTTTTATTTATTTATTTGACAGACAGAGATCACAAGTAGGCAGAGAGGCAGGCAGAGAGAGAGGGAAGCAGGCTCCCGGCTGAGCTGAGAGCCCGATGCGGGGCTCGATCCCAGGACCCTGAGATCATGACCTGAGCCGAAGGCAGAGGCTTAACCCACTGAGCCACCCAGGGGCCCCGCACCTGTGGAATCTTAAGTCAATGAATACACCAACAAATGAATGAATCAACTTAAACTTATTTATCTTTAAGTTATGCAAGTAATATGTAAATGCATCTTACCATGAAAAAAAAAATCCTGTGTGCCAAAAACACAGAATAAAGAGAAAATTCACCTGTTTAAACCACCCCAACCATCCTCCCCTCCCTGGAGATAATTACTGTTATTGATATGATGAGCATCCTCTCAGATATCTTTCCAAGTATGGATAGGTATGTCAACTGTGTATAGCCGTGTGTGTATATATATATGTGTAAGAATACAAACACCCAGGTGTTCATATAGTCACATATATTTATACACAACCATGTGATGAGTTTATAGTTTACCTTTCTACATAGAATCATATGCTTTTTCCATAAAATGGGAATATCTTGTAGGGCTTTGATTCTGTGATTTGCTCTTTTTCTTTTCATAGTATGTCAGCGTGTCTTGGAAGTCTCTCCATTAGCACTCCCTCATTCTTTATTCTGAATCCAGAGTATCCCATATACCATGGATGTACCATGTTAATGTGCATCTTAATCTTTTAATCTTTTCCCTGTCTTTGAAAGTTTGGCTTGTCTTATCTGGACTAATAACCTCATGTGTGAATATCAAGAGTGCTGCTCAATGGAGGATCAATGACGTTCATTGGTTGTACACTTGGTAAGGTGGAGTGCTTTAGATCCAGGTGTGAGGACTCTTCCAACGTGTCCCTTTCCCACAGCCATAGTTTCCCACTTTCCCATAGTTGAGAAAGGCTGTGGTTGAAGCCACCCTGTGGGGCTCTGGGGCTCCACGAGGATCCTGACATTGGCTGAGATGATTCTTCCCACAATACAGATTGGCGTCAAGATCACACATCAAAAGACTTCCAACCAGATTGCTGACAGAGACAAAGACGGTTTTATCAACAAAACAAAACAAAATGAAACAAAACCACCCTCGGGGCACCTGGGTGGCTTAGTCATTATGCATCTGCCTTCAGCTCAGGTCATGATCCCAGGGTCCTGGGATGGAGCGCCGCAGCAGGCTCCCTGCTCAATGGGAAGCCTGCTTCTCCCACCCCGCCTCTTGTATTTCCTCTCTTGTTGTCTCTGTCAAATAAATAAATAAAATAAAATAAAAAAACCCTCAAAAGTTTTCTTCCTGAAATGATGTATTATAAGCATCCATAATTCTCAGAAAGAAGTAATTTTGATTCTGTTCTGGAGTCTGTTTCTTAGGTAAAAGGGCGACAACAAAGCTGAATTCCTTGAGCTTTATGACTTTCTGAAGATCACAGTGGGAATGATCATGCCATATTAGGGCAGTTCCAGAGAATCATCAAAGTCTTTTCCCCCACTTTGCCTTGGAGGGTGGGGGTAGATTTGCAAAAATGCTCATATTTGAAAGTGTAACATATACATTAACATGTGTAAAAGGCAATGTGATCACATAATGGTGCATTAAAGCTTCTGGAAGATCAAATAAAAGCTCAGTGTATCTGTATTTTCTGGGGGTTGGCAGGGAAAGAACCACCTACCTGAGCATACTTTGTGGCAGTTCTCGTTGTGTATCTGCTTAAAATGAATGCAAAAGTCACATTGCATTGTGCAGAAATGCTCTGTGATTCCCTTTAGGTATGGATTAAAACTTGGATGGCCAAAGCATGGTTTATCAGCTGTTTCAGATATTAATCAAGATCAAGGGAAGGGTGAGTGTTGGAAGGCAGGAGATTTTCCCCTGGCCTCGACCGATGCATACAAACTGGAAGGAGGAAGTTCTTCTGTAGGAAAGGAAAACATCATTTTCCCTTCTGTTTCTTTCAAAGGCAGGGCTTATTTACATAGACTAAAATGTTAATTTTCTCAGAAATCAAAGTCACTGGCACACCATTAAGTGGAATTCATGTGTGTATGATTACTATTGGATGCCCTTTTGCTCTAGGAGAACCTTATTTTTTCTAAAAACATATGGAACTCATTTATACTTGTATTACACGTATCTGTGTGTTCATATAGATGTTTGACTCTGTGTTCAGTGAAATGTCATAATTTCTTTTACAACAGATTCAGAAGAGAAAATGCTGCTTAGAGCAGAACATTATAAATGGGAAAGGAAATGAAAGTGTGTGTAAGTGAGGTGAGGATCACGAAAGTGACCTGTGTATCAGGGAACCAATTTTCGTGTGGGCTAGAAAACTTTTAATAAAAACTGGGAGGCAGGGAGCAAATTTTAGAAATGGGGCTTCACCACTGACAATATGATGTTCTCTGGACTTGGGCTGCCATTTGAAGCCCAGTTGATGAATGTTTGCTTTGATATCATGTTTAATAAGGGAGTTTCATGTGTGCTTAGGAGCTACTGGCCTTGTTAGTTCATTGGCTTGCAGATGTAATTAAAGAAGGTGAGTTTGGTTTGGGGAGGCACAAATACCAATTGCTCTCGGGCTCTGAGCAGGGAGAAAAAAAAAAAAGAGTCCTTTTACTGATGATTCTCAATGGATAATTTTAGGAAATTACATGAAAAGTACCAGAATTTTCAGAAATTTAATTATTTTCATGGTAACTGCTGTGATCTCAAAAATAAATAAGATTATTCCTACTCTTAGGGAATTCTCTGATTACAGAGAGTGTGCAATAACATAATTCAGGCAATGAAGGTTCCTCTTAACTCAATAAAAACAATTAGATGTTGGAATAATTCAGTGACCAGTGGTAATGAACTGCCCTGGTCGTTTAGACAGTTAACAGCTGCAGTGAGCCCTTGGCCTTGACCGGCAGCACTGGGCAGATGGGAAACCGGGGGGTCCCGTGGATCATTCCTGGACCATTTCTCTGTTCTCTCCACACTCACTCCCTAGGTGATCTTACCCAGTCACATGGCGTTAATACCATCTGTTTGCGGATGGCTTCCAAATACATCCTCCAGCTTGGACCTCTCCCGAACTACAGACCCACATATCCAACTGCCTACTCGATAACTCCAGGTGGTCCGATGGGCACCTCAAACTTGACATTTCCAAACCTGAGCCTCTAATAATCTCCTGTAACCAGCTCTATCAGAAGCTTTTTCATTTCGGTTCATGCAACCTCCTTCTTCTAAAATCTTGGCACTATCCTTGACTCTCTCTCCCTCTTTCACACAGAAACCATCAAAACGTCCTGGTCCTGATGTCTCTTCCCCCTCACCTGCCCCTACCTTTGTCCAAACCGTCATCATTTTCTGCCTTCTAGCTGGCCTTCCTGCTTTTGCTCTCACCCCTCGCAGTCTCACCCCAACCCTGCAGCTGGTACGATCTTGTTAAAACATGTCACGTGGTTTTCCATCTCATTCAGGGTCAAACTTGAAGTCTTAACTGGACTGTAGAGCCCGACATGCTCTTGCTCCCTATTAAATACCCAAACTTCATCACTTACCTGTTTCCTCCTTGCCCTGTTCTCTCCAGCCACGCTGGCCTCCTGTGGTTTCTAGAACATGCCAGGCACACTTTTGCTTCAGGAAATTTGCACCCACCATACACCCTCTTTTCAGAGGACTCTGCCCTAGATAACCACATGGTTCACTCTCACTTGCTTGAGGCTTTCTAGTCCCTTATCTAAAACCATATCCCTCCTCTGGCATCACTTAGGAGACTGTATGAGTTTGAATCTTTACTCCTTCACTTAGTAGCCATGTGACCCTGGGCAAAAAATTAAGATGTCTTAATTTCCCCATCTCTTAAATGGTGATAAAATAACAGTATTAGGTTGGACCATGAGATTTCCATGTCCATGGGGTATTGGTGAGTGACAAATGGTAAATTTCATATGGTTCAAGTTGATACCTACCTCATGAGGATCTGATAAGGATTGGATGAGGTCATGCATGAGAAGTGCATTGTGCAGGGCCTGGCTCATTGTAAACCTTAAAAATTATAGGTTATTAATGCTAAACAAAGTTCCCAGTGGATCACACAAGGCCCTCAAAAATCTGGCCCCTGAGGCTTGTGCATGTTTCCCTTCTTTGGTGTTTTATACTTCTTGTACCACACTTTGACAGTGAAGAATCACTGTGAGTTCCTAAACCCAGCTGGCTCTTTCATGTCCATTTGGCTTTGACTGTACCCATCCCAGATTTTGGAATCCATCCCCCACTCTGGTCCTCAGGATCTAGAACATTTATCTCCGTCTCCTCCACCTCTGTGTAGATGTCTCTGTTCCTTCCAATTTCACTTTTCTCTGTGCTATTTCTGACCCCTGAACAAACTCATTGCATGCATTACCAGGATTGATTTACATATCTGTCTCCTTTACTTGACCCTGACTTCCTTTGGTACATGGTGGTATCTTACTCATTTATATCTTCAGTATCTTACACAGTCTGACACTCAATAGCTCCCCATAAATATTTGCTGAAGGAATGAAAAAATGGACAAGCTGCAAACACGGAGATCTCATTTTAAGAGAGCTCTCCTATAGCAATGGCCAAGGATAAGCTAAGAAGAAATGCAAACCACGGAGGCATGATGAAACTAACGCATTTCAGAAATCAAGGTAAATAGGACTTGGGGATGTAACAGGGCAGGGAGAGAAACAGCACTGGGAAGCAGAGATGCCAAAATGAATTGATCGGAGAGGATGGCTGCTTGCCTTTTGGCCTGTTTATGGTTCCTGATTGTGTGGCTGGCCTTTGTCCCATGGATGACTGCAGGAAGCGATTTCCTGCCAGAGGGTGAGCCGGAGGGCTGTGGGGCTGTACTCTTATTCTGAGTGACATGCTGCAGAAGTCCTAGGATGGAGACCAGGTTTTTACAGCTGCTCTTTTAGAGGCCCCCAGCTACATTGGCTTAGGAACAGAATCTTGAATGATTTTTAATTCGAACAAATTAATGGAGGAAAATTCTCCTGCACAATGGAACATTCTGGCCTGGCACCAATGCCTTTAGATCTCCATACATATTGGGGCCATCAGACAAATAGAGGCTGGTGGCTTGGGGCTCGGGGTGAACAGAAGGCCCCACTTGCTGTGACTTGCTGAAATGATGCGACCTGGGTCCTTTTTCTGTAAACCATTGACCTTCTATCTGGATGTGAAAAGGGCTGGTCTGGAGAGAAATCAACGTGCATGATAGTTGCATTTTCCTCCAGTCCCTGAGACTGACGTGACATGATAATTATAGGAAAGATAAAGTTAAATGATATTATTATCCTGTTCATAGATTCTTTACCGTGTGAGGATTTCCTGACTCTATCAGTTTCCTGACTATAGCACGTAGGTTTTAGATCATAGTCAGACTATCTTATATATCTATGTTTCTGTTTCTTCTGGTCTCTAGCATGGCACCTTGCAAAGGGACAGCGTTCAGTGAATTATGCTACTAAGTTTGGACCTTTCTAACCATAGGAAAACTGGCCAACAAGTGAGGATTTTAGCTGGTCCTGTTTGCTGTACTTCATCTAGAATAATAAGACTATAAGGGAAGGATCCCCTATACTTTTGTTTTATAGCTTGTCTGTGGAAGACAGGACCACTGAAAACTTTCCACTCTGGTCTGATTTGGTGGCCCTTAAAATCAGTGTTATCCCTAGTGAGAGGATGAGAGTAACTTTGTAGCAAAATGGCAATTAAGGGAAATGGTTAAAAGCATGGGGATTTTGGAGTCAGACTCTCTTGTCTTTAAACCATGTTTCTGATACTTGCTAGGCAAATAACACAAGAGTTCTCTTTTGTGCCTCAGCTCCTGGTTTTCTAGATGGGAATAATGATGGTACCTGTTGTTCAAGAAAAAAACTTATTCTGACTTTTGTTAAAATGGCAAGGAAGACATTTCAGGACTATTTCAATGCAGGTATCGCAATAAAAGAAAGACACGGGGATCAACTCTGAATATGGCAAGGACAGCTGGGGATTTATAACCAAAGAACAGGATCAGGTGGTCAGTGGATCGAAAATTGCTAAGAGAAGACATCAAGGGAAGGGGGGGGGAATTCTTGCTAGACCAACTTAACAGGATTCTTGTTGAGGGCAAGCCAGCATAATCAGATATCGAGGATGGGGGATAAAGAATTTGATCAGATGTCAAGGATGCTCAGATAACAAGGGTAAGGAATCCTCTCTGAACTGACTTAGCCGGGGTCTTGCTAAAACTGAACTCAGCGGAGATGGGCATGGAGACCTAAGGTCGACTCTTAGTGGCAAAGAAACTTGAGAGGAGCGTGGTGAAAGTTTAGTCAAGGAGAGGGCATTTGTCAGTGTGTCCTGAGATTGAATAGTTAACATATGTAAAGTGTCTGGCACAGTACCTGGAGATAAATAAAAGTTAACTAGTAAAACCGGGCTGTCTATGGAATGTACAATATGAATCAGTAGTGTAAGACCATGTCCCTTTTGTCTAGGCACCCTGGAGATGTTGAATGGGTCAAATTCTATGAAGAAAATCCTAGTCTGCCTCCTGATGGGGAGGAGCGAGCCAGGAGCCAGTTGTCTTTGAATCAACCTCTAGGATGACATATGTGGGGCAGTTTGCTCTTGGGGAATGGAAAGCGTCCAGAGGGAGTATCATGGCTTCTCCTTCTCTAGAACATCTCCTAGGCTTCATGGGAGATATGCTTGATCTTTTCAGGGGCCCATAAGAAAGATTTTTTATTTATATACATGGGACTTTACAGCTTTTAAACAACCCTGTATGATGAGCTTCCCAAGGAGGCATTTGGCTCCCTCATTACCCGGGGAGAAAGAGGACCTTTATCCCAACAGAAGAGGGAAGACAGGAGTGTTCTGGAAACCTGGGAGATGCCAAGGGGGATATCTTTGGGGTTTAAGTCTGAGGTCCAGCTGTGCTCAGAAGTACCTAAACCCTGATTACCGCAGGACTTGGCCACCAAAGATCTACCCATGCAACATGCCTGCAGCTAAGGTCCAGGGGAAAATGGGAGAGAAAAAGTTCTATGGTGAGGAGAAGGTTATAGGTATTCTATATTATTGGCAATATTCAACCCTTGGCTTCTGATAGAAAAGCTTCTGGAGACTTTTGCTGATGTTTCTGCATCCAGCGGCCCTTTGAATGTGTACATTTACCCGTTTTCCTACTGTGGACCCTGGTGTGAAAGAGCTTGCGGATCAGGGATGGGAAGAGAGGTGTTCAGCCAGGCCCAGCATATCAGTGGCTAAGAGGGTCGTAACTGAGGAGGAAGAGGACCAAAAGTGCAGGGGGGTTGAGCCCACGCGTCATGAAGGAGCCGCAGGTATGGGACATTCATCAATAGCTCAAAAGTTAGCAGTGACCAGGAAAGGTCTCACCACGAGCTCTCAGTCCCCGTGAAAAAGAATCGAGGGTATCAATAGGCTTGCAAGATATTATTATTTATTGGAGTGACCTTTGTTGCTAAGTAACAGCATGATTTTCAGACTGTATTAAAAAATTATAATTGGCATGAGCTTAAAATAATGTGCACCAGCGTTGGAGACATTAAGCCGCATGGCGGGGATGTAAATTAGCCAGAAGGGTTCATGGGGGGGTCAGTGCAATTGTCAGATAATGCTGAACCAAGTCAAATTAATTTCTAATAATTTGTAGAAGGTAGGCAGCAGAGAACCACCAAGCTCCTGGAAGCTGTAGGAACGGCAAAGCTTGGGTGTCAGGCTAGAAATATGGGGCCTCACCCATGCCAAAAAGCATTAAAACCAGTAGTTGGAATTCAAGGAATGACATTTTCTAAGTTTGGACTTAATCTCATTATAAGTCCTATTTTCTTGACTTAGCTGGGCAGGAAATTCAGTAATGACAGAGGGCCAGAGAGTGTCTCTTACCCCCAGGCTGCCAACCTAAATGCTGTCCCTGAATTTTAACCAGGGTTAGAACACATTCAAGTGTCAGCAACAGGTTAAGTGCTGAACTGGTCATTAAGCTAGGTGCAATTCCTTCTCAGCAGGCTGAAAATCTAAATAAGCTAGGTAGGCAGAACACCAGGTAAATTAAGATACATCTTATCTTTTCACCCCACTGTGAGATGGAATCTTAATGTACAGAAGCCCTTGTGGGGAGAAAAGTAAACTCTGGCTATGGAGTTGGAGCAGAGGGATGGGCAGGAGAAGCAGGCAGGAGAGCCGGGTCGAGTGGGCATTGATGCCATTCCCCAGGATGTAGACCGTGCGAGGGGCAGAAAGCACATCTACTGGTTAATTCTTGTGAACTCCTGAAGTGATGAGCCACAGAAACGAGGGAGTTTTGTAGCTGGGGCACTATGGGAAGCTTTCATGACTTGTTCTCAAAGACACTGCCCATGGCAAGGAGGTGGAGACCAGCATCGTTGTGGGGCTGTTTTGTCATGGTGCCGGGAATAGAGCAAGGAAAGTAAGAGGAGGCTAAAAAGCTGAACTATTCTATGAACCTCTGATCGTCCTGCCACCCAGGGATGAGTTCTGATGATTCAGAGGAAGAGCCACTTTTCTGTCTGGGGCAGAAACTGCTAATGCTCATGGATACCCGTGCCCTTCCTCTTCTTGGCACATGGGCAGACCAGCACCGAGGAGCAGCATCTCACACTGGGGAAGCAAGCTACACAATAGAATGAAGTCCCCGTGGTAGGATTTTGAGCATCCTAGAAGCCCAGTGGGAGACATTGTTAAGTACTAATATGTACTGCTGATTTATTATTCTGTCACTTTCTCAAATAAGTCTGGCCCATCTCCTCATCTAATTAAGAAGCTCCGAGGGACTGAGTTTTCTGGTCAGACAAATCTGCGTTCATGACCCAGTCTGCACTTACTTAGCTGTCTGATCTTGGGCAAGTTACTTAAATTCTCCGGAACTCAATGTCTTCCCGTGTGAGACAGACAGTGATAGACTTGCTTCCGAAGGTTGTGAGGCTGGGATTGGGTGAGTGTGGAAGCACGCTGCTCACGCTTGGCGCATAGTCAGTGCTTAATAAGTCTCATTCTGTGTGATCATTATTATTTATCATGGGGGAAGCTTGGAGGGAATTTTGAGATCACCAAACTCCTTGTTCTGTAGATGAGGATTTGATGAATGGAACACCAAACCGGGACTTAATTCTTTTGTGCTTCTGGAATTTCTCAATCTTGACTGTTAGCTCAGGATGCCCAAGAAATGCTTGGGACATGTCTGCTGTAATTCCCTGGGGTCGTGGAGTTCTAGAAGAACTTGTGCGGGACAGGACTCCCGGAGTACAGCAGCCCCTGGTAGGGATGTTGCCCAGCTCCTGGGAACAGCATCGACTTTGGAATCAGGCAATCTGGCTCAAATCGTGGCTCTGTCATTCAGCGGCAGTGTGACCTTGTGTAGGTGATATAATTCTTCTAAGCTGGGTTATTTTGTTAATAGAAGGAGGGGATGACCCTTTTGTCACAGGATTGCTATGGAGATACATTATAAGACAAACAACGAACACCTGACTTCAAGTTATCCTGAGCATACCCGACATCTAATTTGAGATCAGCCAAGGAATAGATTTGTTTCTTCCTGTTTTCCCTTATATTGAGAGTAAACTAGAGCTGAGGATTTTTCCCTTTTCATTCTTCTGAATTTCTAAGGATTTAAGATAATCTCCTTTAAGTCAGCATATATTTTTTCCAGGTTATAATGATGTTTTCATTGTAGAACATTTGGAAAAAATAGAGTAATGTGCAATGAAAGAAGGAGAAACAACATGGCAATGACAAACTCATTGTACAACCCAGAAATAATACCCAGAGATGATTACTTTTCTGTGTCTTTCCTTCCAGCCTTTCTTTATCTCAAGCACATTTAGAATCATTTTATATGTATAGTTCTTCTTCTTTTTAACAAACTCTGGCTTTTTTGAGTTTTTATTATATCATGAGCATACTCTCTGTTAGAATTGTTCTTTGAGAATGAAGATGATGTTTAGTGGCTGCGCAAATACTCTATTGTTTGTATGAACCATAATATGTTTAACTACTCTCCAAATGTTGAGTGTACAGATTGGGTTTTGGCTATAAATAACTCTTCGAAGATCTCTTCCATTTGATTCATTCCTTATTTTCCCCAGCCTGCTTACTGCTCAGGGAGACTCAGTTGTGTGGTTAACTCGAGGGTCCTGTTGCCCTCTGACTTCCTGCTGGTTTTGGCCAATCTGGGATCCAGGGATTGGATTTTCTATTTCCCTGACTCACTCTGCTTTGACTGAAGGTCACGGCAACTCTTCAGGTGGGTTCTTTCCAGGTTCTGCTTCTTCTCCATAGCCCTCCAGCCTCAGAATATAATAGCCTTGTGGTTTCAAGTCCCCGGGGGGCTAATCTCTCCTTTGTGTACTTTCCACACCGGTCTCTCACTTTTGTAAATAACCCCTTGTTAAAACTTGCTAAATTTACTCTATTTTGAGTATGCTGTCCAATTCCTGCTAGAACACCAACTGATGCAACATTTTTACGTTTTGTAAACAAGTTATAACTTGTATCAGTCTTTACATACATGTCTGATCATTCTTTTTTTTCCCAAATACTTTTATTTTATTTTTTCAGTGTTACAAGATTCACCGTTTATGTACCACACCCAGTGCTCCATGCAATACGTGCCCTCCTCAATACCCACCACCAGGCTCGCCCATCCCCCCACCCCTTCCCCTCCAAAACCCTCAGTCCCTTGTTCTGAGTTCACAGTCTCTCATGGTTCTTCACCCCTCCGATTTCCTCCAATTCATCCCTCCCTTCCCTCTCACAATGTCCTCCATGTTTCTCCTTATGCTTCACACGTAAATGAGACCATATGATAATTGACTTTCTCCGCTTGACTTATTTCACTCAAC
>CM052883.1:158091709-158201227 GCA_028534135.1 Potos flavus
TATTTATTTGACAGAGAGAGAGAGATCACAAGTAGGCAGAGAGGCAGGCAGAGAGAGAGGGGGAAGCAGGCTCCCTGCTGAGCAGAGAGCCCGATGCGGGGCTCGATCCCAGGACCCTGAGATCATGACCTGAGCCGAAGGCAGAGGCTTTAACCCACTGAGCCACCCAGGTGCCCCTATTTTTAATTTCTTGAGGAATCTCCACACTGTTTTCCAAAGTGGCTGTACCAACTTGCATTCCCACCAACAGTGGAAGAGGGTTCCCCTTTTTCCACATCCTCTCCAACATTTTTTCTAGCAAATTTCTGGAAGCCCGTTTAAAATTTCTGATCCGGACTTTCCTCACCTGTCAAGTGAGATTAATAATAATACCCAACTCACTGGGTTGTTGGGAGGATAAATGTGATAATGTATGAAAATTCTTTATAGCCTATAAATTGCTTTACACATATAAGACAGAGCTTATTATCACCACCTACTTAACCCTGAGGGAGTCCTGGAGCGCTTTGGTCTGGTTCCAGACTGAGATTTTGCAATATTGATCTTTGCAATGTTTTGAAAACCCAGAAGTAGCTGTGGCTAACAGGTTTTTTTGCTTTGCTACCCTAAAATTCACATTCTTGGCTTCTCTACTCCAAGAAGAAGTGACATTAGGAACTGCTCTGTTTTGTCCACGGAGCTGGCAGGCCATTATTTCTGTATGGAATTTAATAAGGAGATGTGGGCTGTGGGCTCCCTTGGGTGGCATATCCAATATGTGGTTTGAAGTGCAGCTGACCCAGGAGAATTCACTCACCTCCTAAAAGTGAGCAGTCTCTTTTGAGCTCCTGGGCTGATCTAGGCCATTGCATGCAACATGGATCTGTTTAAAAAAAAAAAAAAAAATCCATTCGAGCACGTAAGGTAAAAATTGCCTTATTGGCTTTTTGTCTGAAATTTTGGCAGAGCACAGACAGATTTCAGCATTTATTGCCCTTTGAGTGATTTCCAGCTTTGTTCCAGGAAAAATACAATTAATCTTGTAGCAGCCACTATATCAATCCACGTGAGAGGCAAGTTGTTTCAGATGTCACGTGGAGTCTCTAAGTTCTTTGGCTGTGCTCATCTTTTTGGCTGAGGGAGAGTGTAATGCACACCAGGGGAAGCCTCTTGCCTCCATTTGTGTAAATGTCTGCAAAGGTCCCAAGACTTGCACGGGGTGGGGGCTTGGTGCATCCAGCTGTGCTCCATCAGCCCGGGGAACACATCTGGGGAAGTAGGTGTGAGGGGCCCCTCTGAGTGGACAGGGAGGGGCAGAGGTGCAGCATATGTCATGGGGGAGTGTGAGCAAGGTCTGGTTGACTTGCATTTGTCCTGGGTGTGACGCTGTTTGGCTCTGTGGCTGGGAGGAGAGGTGTCGTTCTAATGTCTTGAGATAGTGCCATTGGCTCCTGTCTTGCACGATCTTTGTTCACATAGCGGTGTGCTGCAGCACGAGGTCTTATCTGGTCCAGGCCAGCCCAGAGCCTCAGGGCCACTGAACACATTTCCCTTTCTTTCCAACAGCTTTGCAGAGCCTGGGATTGGCTTGACTCAGAACCTGGCCTCAGCTGGTGTAATCTCTCTGCCTTGATTACCACCTGTACCGATCCTGGAGCAGACAGTGTTCTAGCCATCTCCCTGTCACTGAACTAACACGTGACCCTAAACAAATTGCTTACATGTCTCTGGGTTGGGACTTCTTCAGCTGTATAAGAAGTTGGATTAGATCACAATTTCTCAAACTTCTTCCTTCAAGGACACCTTTGATTATTCCTCCCCCCTATTGCCCTGCTCTCCTGCCAAATTGAATAAATTATGATTTTTAAAAATTTCCCAATAAAAAACAATTCATCCCTTGTTAGTTTTAACCCTTGAAGTGTCCGTTTCTCCCCATGTCCACGGTCGCCACCATGGTCTAGTCTTATGGGTTCCCTCAATGGCCTCCTAAGTGTCTCCTGATCTCTACACTTGTTCCCACACTGTGGTCAGAGGCTCCGGCGAGCTCCCCGCTTGCACGGCTTACACCTCTTATAATGCCTTCCCGCTGCTCATGTAATAAAGTCCAAAATATTAAATGGACGACCCATAAGCATTGATCTGTCTCTGTAGTGTCACCTCCTGTCACCCACTCTTCCCTCATTCTCTGGGATGGCCACCTTGGCCTTAGTCCACTAGGACCTCTATATAAGCTTCTTCCTGTGCCTCATCTTTATATCTCATGGGTCACTTTCCAGGCAGGGTCAGATCCCTTTGTTATGAGCTCTGCAGCGGAGTTGCCTTCCTTCACAGCATCATTTCAGGGGTTCATCAGATTGGATCTCCCCACAGACTGTGGGCTGCGCCTGGCTCAGCAGGGCATCCCTAGCATTTAGCATAGGGCCTGGCACATAATAAGTATGCCATCGATAACTAGTAAAGGAAGAAAGGGGAAGAAAGGAGAGAGGAATACCCAAGATCTTCATTACTTTGGATAAATGTCCAGCTTCCATGTGATTCTTTGAAATAATGGAACATGATGCAAAGTGCCCCCATTTCCAGGGCACTCAGAGTCAGGTTGGAGCCAGCATTGGCCACTCCATGGGTGCAGGAAGATGGGGAGGGGCATCTTTCCCTGCTTCCACTGGGACTTTCCCTTTTATCCTTGCTGCAGGTGGGAGGCGGTGATGCTGGTGCCAGGGTGAGCCTATTATCTGTCCGTCTGATTGATGAGCAGTGGGAGGGCCAGGCAGAGCAATGTACAGAGTAGAATTGGACGCAGGAACCACACAGGTGGTGGACATTAACAAAGAAGGCACGAGACTTTCCTTTCTCCCCTGCTTCAGAAGAGCTTTGACTTCACCCAGGCAACATTTCCCCAACCTCCGCATTTGTCAGCATCCTCTGGCAAGTGTACTAAAATACAGATTCCCAGGTCTGATGCACAAATTCCAATTCCGTAGGTCTCTGGAGATTCTAAAGTATTTGGTTAAGCTTATGGTGGGGCTTAGCCCTCTGTATTATTAACTGGAGACCCTCAGGGATTCCGATGCTGAGCCAAATTTGGGAACCACTGATCTAGAACCCAAGCCCCTCACTCGATCACATCCTTAGTAGAACAGCTTCGAATGCCATGTGGAACTATGCCTACGTTTGTTTTGTTTTATTTTCTCTCTTTAAGAATGGCTCTGTGTTTGATTTTTATACCATGTTCACCTTTTCAAAGTGCTCTTACTGTTCTTATCTCATATGATTCTCACCCAAGCCCTATAGGGTCAGTGGGACTGCCACGGTCACCTCCTGTAGCCCATGTGGACACAGAGGGGCCCCGTGACTGATAAGTTGTCCCGATGGGTCTGCAGTCTCCACACTCGTTCTCCTCTCTGGCAGATGCCTGCCTTTAATTCGAGAATGCCACACGCCTTCTTTCACATTTTGTAATATTTAATTTCTGTATTAAACATTTGCAATTAGCCTTAAAAGAATTGATTGATGGCCTTGCCTCATTTTTAAAAAGGGTGCTTTACAGATACATAAAGGTAAGAAGCTGTTAGGGGAGGTTTTATGGCAGATGGTTCTTGGCAGCGATCACTTTTCTTTTATGGCAGTCTGGAAATTTTCCTGGGTAATAACTTTCTTTTCTTTTAACAGGCATAAAATAAAGAGGTTCTAGATAGTTGGATCATTATCAAATGATTTTCCAAAGACAACCATAAATTGTCAGCACCATTTAGGCAAAAACAAGAGTTGTCCACATCTGGAAATCTAATACATAAATTTTTGCGTTTTCCCCTTTTGTTGGGAATGATACTTGGCTACCCAAACTGTTATTCCTTAAATGGCAATTAGATTGGGGAGCTGGGAGAAGAAGGTTGGGGAAAGGTATTCATGCAACTTCCCCAAATGGTAGTATTTCTCTTGTGAACAGAGAAAGGTACATTTGTTCTTGCTCTCTCTAAAGACTGAGAACAAAGCAAGTTTCATTTTAAGCTGAAGAGGCAGAAAATTTTAACTGTGAAAATTAGCATGGGGAGAAATTGATGGGACTGAAAACAAAGTGAGCTACTTGTATTCATTAATTCACTCAACCAATACTTTGAACCTCGAGTATGTGATTATATGCCAGACTTTGTGCGAGGCACTGGAGATTCAGGTGGGAAAGAAGCAAATGTGAATTACAGCCTAGCGGGGGAATGGCGTTGGATAGATACCTTGTACTGTATGATGTAAAGAAATCCTCATGAAAATCATCATTGCTAATTTCCTGAGTGCTTACTTCATGCCAGGCACTGTGCTTTACAAGCATTAACTCTATCCTTACAACAGACTTGACATGATTATTAATTTCATTTGGTCACCGAGTGAAAGGGAGGCATAAGGAGGCTAAGTGAATCACTTAAGGGCACAGAGACAGTAAGCAGTGGCACTGGGATTTAAAGCCAGCAGTCTAACTCCTAAAACCATGCTCTAAACATGGTAGACCCTCCCTCAACAGATACTTATTGCATGAATGAATGAATGACTAAAGTAATTGCAAGTATAATGAGATTTTTCAAAGGGGAAGCACCATACCGCAAAGGGGTTTAAACTAGTCCATGTCTGAGAGGGTCTCTGGGAGAGGGGCCTTTCAGCTGAGTCCTAGGATCGATCAGGTGGATGTATAGTGGATGGCAATGGTAGAATATACAGGTCAGAAAGTTAGCTGAGATCTTGAGCCAGAAAAAACTTTAAAGACCATCTAATACAGTCCTCTCATTTTATAGATGAGAATATGGAGGTACAGATGGCAGTGTAGAGAATTGGGATGATGAACCGGATTTCCTGGCTTTGGGAAATACCTCGAAGTCATTAGCTATAGTAAAAATGGACATTTTAAAAAAGACTACTTACTCTGTTACACCATTAAGCTATGGTAGGGCTTCCTAACTTTTTCACATTGTGGCATACATAGAAAATAACAATATTTGTTTTTTTAATTCAAAAAAATTTTTAAAGATTTTATTTATTTACTTGAGAGAGAGAGCACAGCAGGGGGAGTGGCAGAGGGAGAGGGAGAAGCAGGCTCCTCGCTGAGCAAGGAGGCCAATGTGACACTCCATCCCAGGACCCTGGGATCATGACCCGAGCTGAAGGCAGACGCTTAACTGATGAGCCACCCAGGTGCCCCCAAATAACAGTATTAGGATGGTAAAGGTAGGTTCCGTGGAGGCAACTGCAAGGGCTCTATGTGCTTAAGTCTCTCATGGACAGCTGAGCACATCTGTGACCATTCCAGCATTTACCACGGGGGAGAAGACCTGGACTCTTTAGATCCACTGTGGAAGCACTGCCCCTTCCATGCGTCCTTCTCAGACTTTGCTGTCCCCTCCCCTCCCAGTCCCCTCCCTGGCACCTTCAGTGTATAGGTCATGGATGCCTCTAGAAGTCTGGAATCCACGACTAAGAGTTCTTTTCCACCCCAGCATTGGCTGCAACTCCATCGTAGCCGTTTCCTCAACCAAACCAGCAATCGTACGTTCACCATCAACCTTTTTCTATTGATCAGAAATAATCTCATTACGCTCGAAGTAAGTTGTGAATGACTACTAGGCTGTCCTGTCTCCTACGAGGGTTAGAGGATTTACCTTGGAGAAGAAGAGTTAACCGAAGGGAGTGACTCTCATAGATCCAAGAGCAGCCCACACTGTTGCCTGGGAAGGAGCCAGCCTCCCTCTGCTAATGACATGAGAAGACCTGGGGAACAGACACCCTTTCTCCAGGAGTGTCAGCAACACGTGCCTCTCCTCTCAGCTCCAATGAGTGATGCATTTCCATCCACCCAGACCACGGAAGCTGCCCAAGATTATGGCTCGTGTTTTTCTATCTGGGGAATCTGGGTGCTGAGAGTGGCAACTCAGTTCTCCTAGTCGCTAGGTTGTTGCATAGGGAATGCTTAATGGGTCAAGGGGAAAGATGCTGACAGTGTGTAATTGCTCTTTACCCTAGCACCATTTGCATATGGATGAGTGTCCACCTGAAGGGAGCCTGTTTGTCCTGTCAGTTGCAGGCTGGGCAGGGAGGTTAGCTTCTGGGTGGGAGGGAGAGAGGAACCGTGAGTGTCTGAACATAAGAGTAACCAAACTGAAGGACTCAGAAGTGGGTGGTGAATCTGGCGGTGAACAGGTGGAGCCTTCTCGTCCGCTTATAAATTGTCCTCTGTGCATGTCTGTGTGCATGGGCTGCATCGACCCCTAGCCAGCCCCATGGCTGGCAGTCGGTGCCAATCTCTGATTGATAAAGACACGTCTGACCTCGTCTTTGGCTGTGCTTGGATTTGTCAAATGGGGCACACGCAACTCTTCTTGATGGAGCTTTCTCTAGGCAATTAGATGTTCAGGTGACGGCCGCTTAGCAGAGGTATGATTTCTCTGAGTAGCGTGGACCTGGACAACAGTTACCTCTTCGGCAATTTGGGTGCCTCAGGGGCAGGGCAGGGCAGGTTAGTAATTAGTCGGTGATTCCGCCCCACCGCACTTGCATCACGGAAAGCGTGAGGTGTGTTTGGGGTGCCTGTTGCACCCCAAGGAGAGCGCCGGAGCCTCAGCGATTCACTGGCCTGCCTTCTGCGGCGGTTACTCAAATTCTGGGGGAAGAATCTCATGGGCGGTTTCTCAGCTGTTGTCCCTGTAGGCAGACATCCACGAAAGCCTGGGAGAAAACAAATTTGGGCTTCATTTAACAGATGTCACTGTTCCAGCTTGTAGAGGGTCACTTCATGGGGACATTCAGATATATCTTTAGTTTATGTCTTCTCACACAAATAAATTATCTGGATTATTTAAAAGGAAATGTCTGTCATCTTCATCGGTTTTCGCAAATGTGTCAGTTATCCAATTGCACGTGTGTTTAATCACTGCTGTCATGCGTGTCCTTTCAAGTCCTACGATGACCTTCAGAGACAGGGCGTTTCTTTCCCTCCCTCCCTCCCTTGCTTTCTTACCTTCCAGCCCCCCTTCTCTCTTTCTTTTATTTTTCAAGATGTCATGGCATAATCCTTTGTGTTCAGCAGTGTGAGTTTTCTAGAGTAAGAAATCTATTGCCATTTAATCCTTGTAGTGCCTTACCAGAAAGTAACAGCTAGTATTAGCTTTTGTTTACAAATGGGAGAAGTAGGGAATGGACAGGGAAATGTCTCTCTTATCACTTGAAATACATTAGGATGAAACCTCGTCTTTGTTAGATTTCTGAGCAATATCTTTTGGCTATTGGTGTGTAATAAGTCATCCTAAAAGTCAGAGGGTGAAAACAACAGCTATTATTGTGTTATTATCATAGCTATAATATAGAATGTGTTATTATTATTCCAGTAGTATCATTGCTCAAGGCCCCGTGGATTAGCTGTGGGGCATCTGGGCTTGGCTCTGCTGGTACTGGCCATCTGGTTTGATTGCTGTAAGATGGCCTTAGACAGATTTGTTCTGCTCCGTGCTTCCCTCATCATCCTCTCGGACCAGCAGGCTAGCTTGGGCGGGTTCTTCACATGATGGGAGCAGAGGTACAAGAGAGGAAGCAGAAACCTGAAGTGCCTCTTAAGGCCCAGTCTTGGAACTGGCACATCTTCCTGTCTCCTTCATTCTATTGGCCGGCTGGTCATCATGGCTGAGCAGAGATCCAGAGGGCAAGGGGGAGAGAAGAACAGGGATAGGAATGCCAGCCACCATTCTCAGTGGACAGCACATTCACAAACGGAAGTACCTTTTTCTTTCTTGGTAG
Source organism: Potos flavus (assembly GCA_028534135.1). Taxonomy (NCBI): domain Eukaryota; kingdom Metazoa; phylum Chordata; class Mammalia; order Carnivora; family Procyonidae; genus Potos; species Potos flavus. Next base: position 158,099,459 of record CM052883.1, read on the forward strand.
TAGGGTTAAGGAATGACTATGGAGGGTGCAGGGTCATAGACAAAAGAGAAGTGATTGCAAAGGCTGTATTACACCTTCTTTTGTGTGCAGCACACACACACACACACACACACACACAATGTTAAATGGGAGATACAAACATTGAAAAAAAGAAAACAAATAAATCTTCCTACTCTTTTACTAAATACCTCTATCCTCCATTCTCATACCTATCGCCTTTATTTTTATGCTTTAATTTTGTGCTTTAATTCTTACCTTCACTTATTTACTCAATTAAAAAAGAGATTGAACTGTGGAAAACTCCATCACTCATCATTTAGTAAGATTTGCTCTGGGAAGGGGTGCATATAATTTGGCCGGCTCATTAACTATTCATTTTTTAAAATTGCATGCTCTGAATGCTGTTGGTTTAGGTAAATGTTTCTTTGGTGTGAAAGGTGACCTTGTTCGTCACCTCCTAGTCCAAAACTGCTGCTTACTGAAAACTAAGACGGGTCACCTCTGCTTTAAGAGATTTTCAAAAAGGGTTGTCACTGGGCAAATTAGAAAGATCCAATCTAATACCAATGGATTCTTTTAGGTTGTGAAAGGAACATTTATTTAAATAAGTGTTTGCAGGGATAGGCCCTTGCTCCAAGTACAATGATGTAAGTATTAACCTATAGGCACATTTGAATAAAAACAAGTCTACTGAAGGGGAGGATTAAGTGAAATTCCTTAAACAGATTTTTAAGACTGCTGTGAACTCTTTTTGTCTGTCTTGAGTAAGTGTGTTACTCTTTAATGAGATTATTTTGATGTTTTCACCAGGTTTCAGTGCAACGTATAACAAAGCTCTCTTTCTATTCCCCTTTCCTCCCAAGGAAATGTCTTTCTGTTGGGCTAACAGTTGATAGCCGAATTATTATACCCAATTGTTCTGATTTATACATTCCAGGTCTGCCTGTAGGATTTTATATTCTGACTGCCTCTGGGCTCTGTCGGCACTAGGTAACCAGATCGGCTGCCTTTTTTCTTTCGCTGTCTCTTGCGGGTCAGAGGTGTGGACTCCACTGTGTCTCTCCATCTTTACTCAGCGTGTGTTGCCCTCCCAGATGGTCCCTGAGATGTGGGAAAGTGCCCACTGTGCTCCAGAGACCATGTTCCCAGTGTTGGCTCCCCGAGGAATAGCCTATGATCTTGGAGGAGTGCTTTAACTCCCACAGTCTCAGTTTTCTTCCTGCAAAACAAGAGAGCTGGATGAAATAATCTCTTTTCCAGCTCTCACGCGCTTGGATTGGAAGTGCGCACCAGCCTCTGAGGTGGCCCTGGGATGCCAGCCGGGCATTTCGGGGAAGTTAGGAGGCTTGCTGGGCACCCAGAGCGGCAGAAGCTGGGGTCCAGTTTGGTTTTGAGAACGGGTGAAAACTTCGCCTTTGACCTGGTGTAAAGTTACTTTTGCTTTGGTTTCCTTTTGAAGTGACGCATTAGGATAGAAGATAGAAGTGAGACAGGTTGGTATGGAGACTCTCGGGTTGCTTCTGTTCTTATAAGGATGTGTGTCTGAGGTTTGTGGTCTCAGCAATCTATGTGAAAGGGGGTGGGTGCTCTTTGTGTTTAATAATTTCAGCTACTTTAACATCCACAGAATGTCGATCTGTATCTACATGTGTGTATAAACGTGTATATGTGTGTGTGTGCAAACATATGTGTCCGTGTGTATGTGTATTTGTAGATGTGTGCACGCAGATGTGTATTTATCTCAATAATTTTGACACTCAGTGAAGCATGTCGGCCATGTAATGCCAAATTCTAAGCTTGGAAAAAAAATCTTGCTGAGCTAACTTTAAGGCATTCTCTCCTATTTCAGACTGATTTCAAGATCGAAGGTTTTTAAATTTACATCTTCAAAGAATCCTCAATGATCCCCCACTTTGGGTGCATTGATTCACAATGACCTCAAGAAAAAAATGAAAATTCACAATTAGCCATTTATTGCCCTTTGATCGTTTCAGAGCCTCTAGGCAACTTACTGATATTCCTTAGTTTTATGCTATGGACTTTTTCTACAATTTGGCCAAATTCCAATAGAAAGCAGGCATATTTTCTCCTACAGCTTCAACTCCCAATGGTGGCTTTACTCACGGTGGGTGGTGCTTGACTTTGCTCTTACTCCTGATGCTTTTCTCTGTGGTGTTTCTACTTCCTATGTTGATATATGGAAAATTGTACGGTTTGCTTTCTTTTGTTTGTAGTTGAGGTTTTTATAATTAACGAGCCAACTGTTAATTTTTAATCTCTAAAATAAAGATAATAGTCCCCATGGCATAAGATTCTTGTAAACATTTGGTAAAATGATGCCTGGGAAAGAATTAGCTTTACACAGGAGACATAATGGATACTCAACAAAAGTTCGTTCTATCTGACTTCATTATAAAGATATTAAAAGATTTCCCATACAGTGATGGAGAAATCTAATGGTCCCAGTCCTTAGCAGGACTCATATTTTCATATTAATGGCTTAAGTCAAACTACCTGAGCTCCATCCCTTACTAACTTGGGCAGTTTACTTTAGCTCTTTGTGGCTTGCTTTCCTCATCTGTCAAGTGGAGTTAGTGATACTTCTTAACTCATAAGGTTCCCGTGGGACGTGTGAACTCGTATGAAACCCTCAGAATGGTACTGGTGTGTGGTAGCATATAATGTCAGTGATTCACCTTTTTCCTTTCAAGGTTTTGTCCACGTCCGCATGCATTTTTTTTTTTTTTTTTTTGTCCGCATGCACGTTTATTTCATCTTAATCTTAATGTCTGTATAATTTTGTCTCCTGAGATTTTAGTCTAAACAAATTTGCACAGAGGCTAATTGTAATTAATTTTGAGGATCTTATAAATGTCAAACTGATACACTGTCCACTACCGTTGGACATTGAGGTTGGCCCCCTCCCCTTTCACAAACAGTGTGGATATACCTACAACGTAGGAGTTAATACATTTGATTTTCTTTTTTCTGTATTCCATGATAGCCTTAAAATAAAATTTCAGAAGTGGATTACTGCATTAAGGGGCATAAGTACCTTATGGATCATTATCTATTGTTATGTTGCTTTCCAAATGGGTTACACCGGGAGGCATGGAGGTTTCAAAGGTTTAGCAACGTGGAGAAGGGTCTTGGCAATTTAGCTGCCAGCTCTGATCTTTTAAACAGTCACCTTGAGAAAGTAGTGAGCCAGGAAATTAGAGTGACGTCTGCTTCATCCCCCTTCTTGTTGTCTGCTCCCCAGCCCATGAACATGCTGAAGAAAACAGGAGTCAGCAGTCTGTGGGCAGCTGTCCTGGAGTCAGGCGTTAGCCCAGATGCCTGCCCACTGGCGTTCAGTAGCTGCCTCTCACTTGCTCACCCTCCGTTCCTTAGTGTCTGCCCAGGTTTCTCTCATGCCGCAAAGGCCTGTTTTTGGATTTTGTGTCCTGGTGTCCGGACCCTCCCTTTCACCCTACCCCTCCCTCTCTCTTTCTCTGACCAAATCCCCTCTCACTTGCCTCTAAGAGACTCCTGTGACCCAGGATAAACCATACTCTTAGCTCTGGGGACTCCTACCAGGTTTCCAGGGGAGCGCGTAAGCTCGATCTGATGCCGGCTTTGTGCACCTGCCTAGTAGGTCATGACAATGGTCTCCCCTCAATACAAGGAGACAACATGGAGGAAGGAGCAGAACCCAGAACTGTGAGTGCAGATCCTACAATGAGCTTCTTAGATACCCCAGACTCAGGTCTCTACAAAGGAACTGCTGTTTCTCTAGACCAGCAGCATCTTTAGAAACAACAACGAAACACACATGCAGAAGAGAGCCATTTGGAAGGATCTATTAAAGTTAAATATAGCATGTGTTATGACCTAGCGATCCAGCTCCTAGGCATAAACTCAACAGAGAGGAGCATATGGGTAAAGCAGAATACATGGGCTGGAGTGGTCATAGCAACACTATTCATAACACTGCAAACTGGAAACCACAGAGATGTCCACAAGGGATAGTGTGTAAGTACAGGGTAAAATATTCATCCAGAGTAGTACTATTTATTAACGAGGATGAGCAAACCAAGGCTACATGCCACTGCATGGATGGGGCTTTCAACTCTAATGATGCATGTGAGAAACCAATCAAAACTGCGTACTGTATGAATCAAGTCAGAGTCAGGCCAGTGGCTCTGAGTGGTGGAGACTGGTTAAGAGGGAAAAGAGGGGGATGCTAGTGTTCTGGTAACGTTCTCTTTCTTCATCTGGATGCTGGATGAGAAAAGTCCTTGAGCTCTATGTTTATGATTGGCGTACTTCTCTGCAAACGTAATTGCCAAACAGCGTTCTAAAACCCAACCTAAGTGATATCTTTATTGCCTACTATTTAGAATGATCTTTTAGGATATCTGTATCATCATTGCTTGCTAATGAATGCAGAAGGAAATGAGGAGCAATGACATCTCTGTGATTCTTCTGTCTTGGCATCACATCTTAGTGGGAGAAGCATCGTGCTTCGTGCCTCTCTTCCTCCGGGGCCTGGCGTATAGAAATTGATCAATATGTTTAGATCCACTATTTGCTAAAAAGGGCGAAAAGCTATTCCCGGACTTAAGTAACTAAGGATTTATCCAAATAATCATAGCACAAAAAAAAGTAGAAATTGTTCAGCAATCTGGTGAATATTAAACAGCCCTAGGAGAGTTGGTTCTCTGGAAGCAGACCAACTGTTTTCACAACTGTAATAATGAGGATGAGTAAACCGGAAGGGCCAAGTCCCTTGGTTGTGCCTGTCAGGCTGTGAGGCCGGAGAAGGCTGAGGGGAGCTTAATGCAGAGCCCCTGAGGCTGTAGGGAAGGGGCTGGGGTGGGCCACATGAATGCGGTGCTGGGAGTGTGGGCCACAGCCAGTGGCGAATAGTCTGGGGCCACTCCAGAGCACGGGAGGTGGGAAACTGAAGGATGGGAGAAGCCCAGACTCAGAGGTTCCTATAAGCAGGGGGTTGAAATCTAAAGAATCAGAAAACAAGAGTATGACATTAATAAGTAAAATTCTGAAATAGGTTTAATTGGAGGATCAAGGGGGATTTATTATGCATTTTGTGATCTGGCAGACACGGGGTGACAGAATTTTTAAAATACCTATTCTTATTGAATCTCCATAAAAACATAGCGAGGTAAATATTATTGTACCCATTTTATAGATAAGGAGCTGAGGTTTATTTAGCAAGATGCAGTTTATTCAAGATCACATAGTAAGTGGAAGAAATTTGGGTTTAACTTGGCCTTAACAGAAGTGTTCCTGATTCTTCTTCTTCTCCTCCTCCTCCTCCTCCTCCTCTTCCTTCTCCTTCTCCTTCTCCTCCTCCTCCTCCTCCTCCTCCTCCTCCTCCTCCTCCTCCTCCTCCTCCTCCTTCTTCTTCTTCTTCTTCTTCTTCTTCTTCTTTTTTTGAGATTTTTATTTATTTGAGAAGGAGGGGGGCATGGGGCAGAGGGAAAGACAGAGAGTTTTAAGCAGACTCTGCACTGGTCATGGATCCCTGCATGGGCTCGATCTCATGACCAGGAGATCACGACCTGAGCCGAAACCAAGAGTCAGCCGCTTAACCACCTGCACCATGCAGGCGCCCCAGAAGTGTTGGTTCTTAACCACCAGTTTTATTGCCCAGATTCAGGTACAGAGGTCTAGTTTTTAGGTGGAAATAAGGTGGAGGTCAGGCCTACAAGGCAGGGCCCTAATGGGATAAAGATTAACATACTCAGGCAGGTTATCAGAGCAGGGATGGCAACACAGAGAAAGAAAAGAGGACCCTGTGCTGGAGATCCATCCTCCACGAGGCGGGTCTTGAGTACCTCTGCAGCAGGTCCTATGCTGGGCCCCTAAGATGCACGGGTGATGGATGCATGGTCCCTGGCACTCAGGTTTTCAGCGACAATGCAGAGCCCAGTGATTAGATTCAGCATCAAGGGCTGAGTGGGACTTGAGGCAAGACTGAATTAATATTGATTTTCTGGGCCATTCAACAGGGCCTCTTTCAAAGCCTAGGGCAAGGTTAAACTTCAGGTCGGGGAGTAAGTGGCCTTAGCCATGGAAGAAGTACGTGTTGGAATATGGGAGGAATAAAGGCTAGGGCAAAGCTGTTCTGCTTGCCCAGAATGCATTCCCTGTTCTAGAAAGAGCACCTGGATTTGCTTTGAACTGCTTCTTCTCCACTGGAAACAATTGTGATGAGTCTGTCAGTAACGCACCCCACCCTTACCTGGTAAAGGGGTGGATATGGGATATAATATAAGTTAATTAAAATTCAAACTGATGTGACAAATAAAATTCAAACTGATGTGACAAAGACTGAAAATAGTTAGAGAACATTCACCTAGAGTGTTGCAACCTGAAAACTTGCTCTATTTTTCTTACTATATAGAAACCCATGAGGGATCTGGTTCCTGTCCCTTCTGAGACCTGTTCTTTGCCTTGTCCTTACATTTGGTGAACTGTCCGTCATCCTTTCTAAGTTTACATATTTGTAAGCAAGCTAGAGAAGGTTTCTGTTGCTTACAACCCTGACTGATAAAAAGGTAATACCTATGAGGTTAGTGAAGTGTCTTTGCTGGATTCAGAGTTCTTTGTGAGAAGGAACACTCTTTTCTTTATCTTTTAATTCAAAGGTTCTGGGTCAATACTTTGCATATGGTAAGTGCTCAATAAATGTTGCTTGAACAAATTATTCAATGAATGAATGAATACAAAGTTCATCTTACATTATTCAGCCAACCAAAGTCATGTTAGACATGGCTTAAAACTGGTGACCAGTCAGTTGGTGAGCTTGCATCTCCAACCCCTCATGCCAATCATTTGAATAAAGCCAAGACTACTTCCTCTCATGCAAGTAAAACAAAGCACATCTTCATTTTTATGGCAGCCACCATTTCTCTTGAGAGAAATGGGGTTATTGTAATTCCAGCTTAGTTGAAGTATGTAAGTCTTACTCATCCGGTTCATAAAATTGATAACTTGTGCATCTGGGACTGTCTATTTCTTTCCTATTAATCCATTTTAGACTTTTATAAGTCAACTGAGCATTCAGCTTTTGAAAAGTGATTCTGGAAAATTATTTTGCATAAGTTCTAGTAAATACCGGTGTGTATTCTTGGCAGTGGATGGAAATATTCCTTTAGTCTCCAGTGGTTTCATGAGCAGAAATAGTGGCTGGAGTACTGGCTGGGTTTGGATGGCAGCAAAACATGTGCTGGTCAGTTGTACTTTCTGAGTTTCTTTCTACCAAATGGGGATGATTTATTTGAAAACTTCACAAGGAAGGATCACTCAGACTAGAGAAGTGCACAGACACCTATCAATAGTAGTGGGGAAATTGTTGGCTTTCTTATTTGGGTTCGTGAGTGGGGCCAATTGGAAGAGTTTAATGATGTCATTCAGTTATATTTATTGACCATAAACATGGCCAAGAGGGTAATCTTTTTATAAATTTGTGGGGAAATTGTTGGGGAAATTGTTGGGTAGTGGGGAAATTGTTGGCTTTCTTATTTGGGTTCGTGAGTGGGGCCAATTGGAAGAGTTTAATGATGTCATTCAGTTATATTTATTGACCATAAACATGGCCAAGAGGGTAATCTTTTTATAAATTTAAGCAACAGGATTTTTACAGCTACAAGATGACATGATTGTTGGCAACGTCGGTCTGTTTAAATCTACTATTGGCCATCTCTCTGTGTTGAAGGAATGGAAATTGTGGTTCTTTAGAAAGTGCCTGATTTGGACTTGAGAGATATTCAAATCTTTTCAAGCTAACCAGGCTCATTTGTTTAGAGAGAGGCTGGTGGGCCAATAGATCAGCAGTGTTAGCTTCTGTACATGGATCTGGCTTTAGGCCAGGTCTGTATCAACATGTTAAATGAAGGGCTAATACAATTGATCTAATAATTAAAGTAGAAGAAATTTTCCTTTGAGTATTTTGCGGCTAAGAATTATTTTATTTATTTATTTATTTATTTATTTATTTATTTATTTATTTATAGAAAGAGAGAGGGAGAGAGAGCGTGAATGGGAGGAGGGACAGAGGGCGTGAGAGAGAGAATCCCAAGTAGGCTCCATGCTCAGTGCAGAGGCTGTGAGGGGCTTCATCCCAGGACCCTGAGCTCATCACCTGATCCGAAATCAAGAGATGGATGCTTAACCGACTGTGCCACCCAGGCGCCCCAAGACTTATTTTAAAATCCAAAATCTAAAAAAAATTGCTACACCTCTCCATTGAGGCTTTTGTTAGTGTAAACCTGAACTAACTTAATTATTTGAACTTTGAAGAAATCATTTTGTTTTTCATAATTGGTCCCCTCTGGTTTAAATTATTTTATTTACCACCCTGCTCTAAAGCTAGCTAATTTTTCCTACTTCTCAAAATGGGTTTGAGAAACTGTGAAAATATATATGGATGCCTAAAGCTGTATAAGAATTGTATGAGGTAGAGAGGCAGGGGTTATCATTTTTGTCAGGAACGTGACCCTTATTTGAAATGTAGAAAAACTAGAAAGTTTTGCTTTTGGAAGAGGGATGCTCTGGCCAGATTGTGGTAGGCCTGGCAGGTGGTGAAAGCAGTTTAGGGTCTAGTAAAGGGAGGTCCAGGGATGTCTCTAGAGGTGAGGGGCTAGGGTGGGGCTGGACCCTGGAGTGGACCTAGATGCCTTGGCCATCACAGAGCTGGGGATTTGGTGCTGGGAACAGGTCTGGTTTATTCTCTAAAACAAAGCCTCCAACTCTGAGTAGTGAGACAAATGCCAAAGGGTCAATAAGTTTTTCAGGTTGAGGACAGTGAATAAAAGTCTGATTTGTCAGTCAGGAAGAACTAAAATGCAGAAAGGAGAGACTGGGTGTTAGAGTGTTAAAGAAAGATTTTGGGGGTGCCCAGGTGGCTCAAATCCAAGCATCTGACTCTTGATTTTGCCTTAGATCATGGTCTCAGGGTTGTGAGATCAAGCACCATGTCAGACTCCACATTCAGCATGGAATCTGCTTGAGATTCTCTCTCTCTTGCTTTCCCTCTGCCCCTCCCCCTGTTCATGCTCTCTCTCTAAAATAAATAAATAAATAAATACCATCTTTAAAGAAAGATTTTGGAATCATCAAGTCAGAATCAAGGCAAGAATGCTGGGCCCCTGATGAAGCAAGGGTTTGTCATGGGCTAAACTGCATCCCCCAAATATATGTTGAAGTCCTAGCCTTCAGTACTTATGAATGTGACCTTATTCGGAAACAGAGTCTTTGCACATGTCATCCAGTTAAGATGAGGTCATTAGGGTACATCCTAGTCCAGTATGACTGGTCTCCTTATAAGAAGAAGAAAATACCATGTAAAGACAGGGACCCACAGAGAATGCTATGTGACCACAGAAGCAGAGGTTTCAATGCCGTAGTTGTAAATCAAAGGATGCCTAGCATAGACGGTCACCACCAGAAGATAGGAAAAGGAATGGAAGGATTCTGCCTAGAGACTCAGAGGGAGATGGCCCCATCGACGTCTTGATTTTGGACTTCTGGCTTCCAGAGCTGCGAGAGAATACATTTCTGCTGTTTTAAGCCAACCAGTCTATGGTACTTTGTTATGGCAGCCCTAGGAAACCAACGCAAGTCCTTGTATATTTCCTATCATACTGGTCTTCAGCTGTGGTTAGGTGTAATTAATTCCCTGGATGGGGGTGAGCTGGGACTCATGACAGAAGGAAGAATGGGGAGAAGAGTGAGGAACCAGGCAGTTCTTATCCACATTAACTGATCATTAACCTGGAGACTGACCCATCTTTCCTCTGCCTGTGGAGTGATTATCGTGGGTGAGCAAAGCACTCCTACCCTCGAAGTCTGAATGGGAGCAGCAAGGTGTAATAACTGATCATATAAATCAGTTCTACTTTTCTCTCATTGCATTCTTGCCCTTGTCACCTTATGTTATCCACATGGCAAAGGAGAGGGGCAGAGAGCTCAATATGTCAGTCCAGAAGCAAAAGATGTTCCTAGAAATCAACCCCAAAATGTAGGAGTGCACATGGTGTCAGAGAAATCCATAGAATCCACCCTGAATTGTCTAGTTGAGGAAGCACGTGCAAGGATTGAAGTCAGCTGGGCACCGTGGGCTTGGAAGTACTGGGGACGGTGCTGAACTGGAAAGTATTTAATAGGATCTTGTTCTTTAAACACTACTTCTTCCTCCTGTTTCTCCCCCAACTCCACATACATACTCACACACACATATACCTGCTAGCTGAAGTCTACAAGACTGCTGGTGTCCTGGGTCCAATATTTTGGGAGGACTCTGGACCGAGGCCATTTCTCAGTTTCTAAACTGTCATCCCTTGTGCCATGGAGGGAAGTCTGAGTGCTCGGACTCATCCCAGAGATCTCAGCCTGTGGTTTTGCTGATCCGAGCCCCGGAGCTGTCCCCCACCCTCAGGGGCCCTGTCTTCAGTCCTTCACCACTTCCTCCTGGTTACCTTCTTCCTCCTCAGGGGCTCTGGATGCTGCCTGCTCGCCTCTTCTCTACAGTGGCCAACCCCTGTATGTCTGTCCTTGGGGGTCTTCTTTCCCCACAGCAGCTATGAAGAGGAACGGACACCCACGGGCTCCTTCCATGCTGCTCTCTCAGCTTTCCCTTCAAGCCTTAGGCCCACCCCACACAGAAGTTTCTTTTCTTCTCTGTTTCTTTTTTTTTTTTTTCCGGGCTCCCCATCAGCAGGGAAAGACAAGGTGCCAGTGACAAAAACCATGAACAAAGTTATAAAAACTCATAAAGGTCAAGTGTACCAAGAGTGGAATGACAAAAGGACAAATACTGCATGATTCCACTTGAGGCACCTAGAGTAGCCAGATTCCTAGAGACAGAAAGTGGAACAGCAGCTTACAGTCGGGAGGGAAGGGGAAGGGGGAGTTACTGTTTCATGGGTACGAAGTTTCAGTTTGGGATGATGAAAAATTTCTGGGGATCGATATCAGGGACAGATACATAGTAATGTGAATATACTTATGGCCACTGAAGTGTATCCCCAAAACTGCTTTAAATAGTGAATTTTATGTTAATGTGTATTTTAGAGAGAGAAAGCAGGGAGGGAGGGGCAGAGGGAGAGAGAGAATCTCAAGCAGATGCCCTGCTGAGCGCTGAGTTCAGTCCCAAGACCCTGAGATCAGGACCTGAGCTGAAAGCAAGAGCCAGATGCTTAACTCGCTGAGCCACCCAGGCACCCAGTTATGCATATTTTGATACATGTGCACATGCACGTGCACATACACACACACACAGACACACACACACATAGAATGTGGAAGACGTGGTCTAAAGTAAGAGTAGGATGCAGGAGAGTATAAAGTGCCCAGAGCAGATCCTGTAGGGCAGCCACCAGTGGGCCTCCGTGTGGCAGCCATCTTTTCTCACTGAAGTCATCTGAAATCCAGATGACTCCGAGATAGGGTGGCTTGGTGAAAGCGATATTCTACAGACCTCTTAACAAGTGCTCTATAGCCATGAATCTGCACCATGAAATCTGTGGACTTCTCATATTAAAAGGAAAAAGAATGGTAACACAATACCACTCACCAAATAATGCAAAACGAACATTATGATTTTCTCTGGCTTCTCACAGCCGGCAAAAAGGTTCTTTATTTGTAATGCAAATACAAGAAAACAGAGAATATTCTTGAGTCCCTTTTGAAATTTTTTTTTTGAAATGAACATTTTCCTGGAGAGATTTATTAAATTATTTGAAACTGCCAAGCAGCTACTTCTCATATAATAGAATTTTGCCTCAATGAAGATTCTTAAATACTTTGGCTTTCAAGAATTACCTGTGAAAAAATATGAATATACTTCTTCCCATTAACGTTGAGGTCTATGTCACATGAGAGTACTTTCTGAGAATATTAACATTATAATATCATCTTGAAATTTTTCATTAAGAAAAAGTCATTCTTCATATACCTAAAGCAATTAATTATTAAACACTACAATAAGCTATTCCAATCTTATTCAAATAAGTGCTGAAAATACCCACGTAATGTTAACTTATTCTGGAGAGTTCCCCAGGATCTCAGAGAATGTGCAGGCTCTTTAGAATTATGGTTTAGAGAGTGAGACATGGTGAAAGTCAGACAACTGGTTTATAACCTTGTCCTGTGACTCATTCGTGTATATGAACGTGGACAAGTCCCTTAATGTTCCTAAGCCCCAGTCCTCCAACTTAGAAAGTGGGATGGACCATAATTCATATCCGATTGAACTGGTAAGAGAATAAAGTGAGATATGAGACCCCAAAGGGGAAGAAATGGCTGAGAACTTGTGGCTGTTTCCTTTGGCCTTTTTGCTTATGTTTTGATTCCTGGGTCCTCTATAGGGTTCCTCTTAGGCTTTGAACAAAAAAATTCACTTTTTGAAAATCGCCATGTATGCATGCAACGTATACAACGTGTTTAATAAGTGCTTTGTTCATCCAAGAGCACTAGTAGTGGTAGATCGAGTCATTCATTCATAGCCAATTCCTTCATTCACCCATCTGTTTATTTACTTCTTTATCAAAACAAACATTTACTGAAAGCCTCCTCTATGCCAGGAGCTTCTCTAGCGGCTAGGACTGAGATAGGCAAGGGTCTTGCCCCCATGGAGCTTCCATTCTTATCAGGGGAGATAGATAATAAAGAGAGAAACAAAAAAAATTTAGTGAGTTATCAGTGCTAGGAAGTGGGAAGGAAATAATCCTGGTGATGGGATAAAGAAGAACAGAAGAGAAATCAGGCAGTGGTCATTCAGCGTGGGTAGGGACTTCATCTCTGAGGATCTGACATATGAATGGAGACCGGAACAATGTGAAATCGGGCATGGAAAGATGGTGTTTCTGGTGCTTAAAAATCCAATTGGAATTAATTTGGAAATCCAGAATTTTACGGAGACATTTATGAATTAAAGCTATGGCAAATTCTGCTTTCCCGGTTCCTTAGGCTCTGGGAGGTTAGGCCTGACTCAAACTCCTTAGGTGGGCTGTGTACTCATGAGCCCACTGTCCCTAAAGTTTCTAGCAAGCTGCCAGCTCCTGGCTCAGCGTTACAGTAGAATCTATTTTGGGGGGACGCCTGGGTGGCTCAGTCGGTTAAGCGTCTGCCTTCGGCTCAGGTCATGATCCCAGGGTCCTGGGATCGAGTCCCACATCCGGCTCCTTGCTCAGCAGGGAGCTGGCTTCTACCTCTGCCTGCCACTCTGCCTGCTTGTACTCTCTCTCTCTCTCTCTCTCTGACAAATAAATAAATAAAATTAAAAAAAAAAAAAAGAATCTATTTTGGGGGCAGCTGGAATACATCCTTGAGCTTTGGGAGGTATGTAGACACGGCTCTTGAAATATGAACATCAAATGATACTGTGATTGATATCAGCAGAGAAAGCCCTGCTTTTTCTATATTTCCTTCTGGCCATGCAGGATGCCAAGGATTTGGTGCACTAGAGACAAGGTAGGGGGTCAAAAATCAATGAACTAGCGGAGAGCATTAGCAAAGCCAAGGGCCAAGGCAGAATGGGAGAATTCATGCAGCAGGTCAGAAACAGGAAAAGCAGCCCAAAGTGTGTGTGTGTGTTGGGGGGGGGGGGTTGTCCAAAGCTGGCTAGGGGAGATTAAGGGGATGGAGGGATTCTCTGAGCCATAGTAACAGCCAAACCTCTTCTCAATAGGGTATCTGTTGCCTTGGTCTTGGGTGAGGATACTGCTGGTTCAGTCACTGAATGGAGATGCTTGTGAGGGAAGCCTTGGGTCTCTACCAAGTTGGACTCTGAATCATCAAAGGGAAGGAGGAGGATGGGAGCACTTGTTTACTTCTTAGGTGTGGGAAGCCTCTGGGGAATAGTCCAATCACTCAGAGTATTCACTGACTGTATACTTTTTGCCAGATTTTGCTAGACATTATGGGGGTACATTTTGGGGTACTCTATAGAAGAAATGAAATCCCATAATTTCAGAGACCCACATCCCTTGTGGTCTAACCAGTTCCTGGAATCCCTCTCAAGAGGGATTCTAGACTCGGTTCCACCACTTAATGGTGGTATAAGCCATGAAGATACTCCTTGACTCACCAGAAATGATTTCTTCCTCTGAAAATTATGAGTAGTCCCTGCCCTGTCAGATAAAACATATGTAAGTGGCTTACAAACCATCAAAGCCTTTACAAACACGGGGTTTTGTTTGTGGTGGTTAAGAGAGGAGTAAAAGGCACCCTGGGAGCAATGGCAGTGGTGGAGGGTACAACGTAAATGTGACCCCTGGGTCAGGTTCTTTGCTGGTAGCACGACCTTGGTGAGGATGAGTCTCACTCATCTTTGGAAATTTGGAGCCCCCAGATTTGGGGGTTTGTGGATTGAGTTTTGTTATTGAGTTCAGAATGATTAGGCCCAGAGGGATTGACCAACCTCTCAAATGCAAAAGAGACTGATAGAACCAGAACACCAGTGGTTTATTCAAATGCCCTGCCAGCACGGACATGCTAAGATCCTTTGATTCTGGGATAATCTTCCTCCTGTGATCTACCGCACTTTACCCATAGCCTAGTTTTGGATTAAAACATGCAATTTACCTTTTGCATTTTTTAGGCTTGGGAACTTAAGCTCAATCCTTCTTTTGATTGTGGAGAAAAGAGACAAACAGGTTAAATCACTCCCTACAGGTTCCATAATGTTTCAGGGGTGTGGAGAAGTGAGCGGGGCGGAGACCTCCCATGTGCTCGGTTTTACCACTTCTTGGGGAGGCCTGGTTAAAGAAACTAATTTTAGACCCCTTTTACTAGTCATTGTTCTCCCATTAAGTGGCTTCAGAAAAAATGTCCTTACACAGCCTTGATTCAGACATTTATAAGGTGTTGGTACATTTTTTTAAAGAATACAATTGGAGGAATGAATTTGGCTGGCCTGTTAATACTAATATTAGACTCTTGGCGTACTAATTTGTATAAACTCCCTCATCTACCCTCAGTGCCATTTGGATGCCTACCTGCCCACCGCACTCACATTTCTCCATTGATCAAGAGGGAAAAATAAAATCCAAAAAATGTACCAGTTACTTCTTTACTATAGAAAACGTGCATAGGAATCCCCGGAGAAACAGAAATGAACTACTAAAATGTTATAAACATGAAGCTAGATTTTCCTTCATTTGCCCCAGGAAACACAAGAGACTCCTTCGTTTGCTAATTTAATAGTATGCCAGAGGTCTGCGGCTATGTGCCTATCCAGAGACTCGCTACATTTTCAGAGTGTTTCCAGCTGACCTGGTTTTTTGATAAGACATTTTAAGGGAATATCGGGGATCACTAGAGTGACCTTCACAGGTCTCATCTAACCAAGAATGTCATTCCCAGTGGGGTTGGCAATGTGGGCCCCCCTTGAGTTGCTTTGATGACCACCTGTTACCACTCTCTTTCACACCCTGACCATAATTATTCTTAAAAACAACTGGGTTGTATAGCACTAGTAGTCCATAATAGTCCACAAAACACCCTCGCATTTTTAAAGAATCTTATTTGTTGATTTGAAGACTCATCCTCTCTTCATAAATGAGTTAACTGGATGTCCAACGAGATTCAGCAACTTTTCCAAGGTTATGTGGCAGGTCAGAAAAAGAGCTACAGTTCTTCTGAGTATGGACCTTTACTGATCACATTTCATCTGCTGGGGGAAGGTGAAAACACACTTTTTAACATATATATCACGTAAAGGAAACTTAACCCAAATTCACAGAAAAGATGTATGAAGGTATTATTCACTTTACAAAAAGATGCACAACAAAATTCTTTAAACTCTCAGGATCTCCAATGTGGTGAAAATCTGACCTAATTTACAAGTCACTGTCGATATCACTTTAGGAGAGACAACTCCAGAGTGAAAGTTTGTAGGTACACACAAGGGGGCTAAGGTAAAAAATAAATGGTAAAAAAACCCCCCAAAACCTGCCAGATCTCGAAATAACCTTTGGGTGGTGCCCTTTGACCAACCCCTTTCTTGTGGGGGTGTGGTCTACATTCAAGACAAAAATTATTTAATTGCCTAGATGCTGAGCACTTCAGTACTCCAGGGAGTTGTTTATCTTGTTTTAGGGATGATGGGAAAATTCAGTAAGGATTTGAGCCTTTTCATTGTTCCCCTTGCTAATGCTACCTTTTGAATGCTGATGAAAGAAAGCATTTCAATTGCTCAAGTTTGATTGGATCAGAGAAGACATTTAAAAAAAATAAGGCAAAATCATTCTATTAACAAGATTAGTCCAGAGGCTGATGACTAAAGAAAACAGAGAAAACCTAAAAAGGAAAGACCAAAAGAGCTTTCATTTAGAGTAAGCCCATCTTATTAAAAGCTCAAGCCTGTGGTCTTGCTTACACAGTCACATCAGTGAAATTGGCTGCTTGCAGGGGTGTGATTAAAGCTATGTCTATACAATAGCAAAATACCAAGTTGAAAAGTGAAAGATTCAATTAATAAACTGTTTTGTGTTATCCTAAAAGATGCTACACAACTGGTTTTGTAGCATTTTCCTCATTAAACTGACTGAAACAACGAGTTGGTCTGGTATCACAGGGATATGGCTCATGAAATCTTTTTGAAGGTTTCTTCTCCTTGCTTTTAAATGTTCATGTGTAGATTTTTTTTTTTTTTTTTTAAATTCCTGGCCTTTACCTGCCATTCTACAACAATCCCTGGGATTTATGGGAACATCATCCAAAAGTTTCCATGGATTTCAGGGGCATTTAATTAAACTTACCCCAAGTGTCCTGAAAGAACTTTATTTACTGATAATCACAATTTCTTCATTTCTCAAATTTTTGCTTAAACTGATCCCATCTGTGTGTTTGAGGATCAATGTGGGTGGGAAATCCAATTACATCAATATTTTATTTTCAGAAAAATAGCAAGCAGGAGGGTCCGCAGAGACCCATTACATTTTCAGAGTTCAGTGCAATTGAGTGTTGTTAAATAAACCATTGGCATATAATCAACTGCCATTTATTTTAGTGTGGAATGATGTTACAGTAGATAGAAACCATTCAATATCATCGACAAACAGATAGTTCATAGCCTTAAATTAGTTAGCCTATTTTTGTAATGAATAGAGACTTAATTCGAGTTTCCTCATCCTGGGAACATGAAACAAAATTATATCATACAGTGAGTAACGGTTTGAAAAATTTTAATTTAGTTTGGCACTGCGGGTTCTTCTAATTACTGCTGACTCTTCACACAGCAGAGACAGTGACCCCAAGCCCAGGAGCAAAACAGCTGCTTCTCACCTGCAGACTCATTATCGAACTAATTATTCTTCAAATAATTTTATAATATTCGCACTGAACCTAATTCCAGACCTATAAATATAGGCTTAAGTCATTTATAGTGTGCTCTTCTGCAAATTCCTGCATCCCCTGCCCAACCCCTCCTACACACCTTGTGGGAGACCTTGCAGGTTCCAGCTACCTAGGAGAGGAATTTCTTTTGTTTTGAAAAAACAATTTGTTTTATTTTGAATTAGCATTCTGAATCCATGTATCCAAATCCAGGATGGTCAATTTTGCTTATGGCCCAAGGAGTGTTTATTAAAATGGTGAATCAGTGTTGACATTTGGACATGGAAGTTTTACAGAAGACTTGGGATTTCTGAGTTTCCTTAGAAATTGGGTTATCTGGTAATGCTGAACCCCCTTTTCCATGATAAACCAACTTGCTAGGGTGAAGTAACACGTTCCCCTTTCACAAAGGGCATGTGCTTGCCACATCCCTGTATCTGATGGGGGCTCTAGTCATCTGTTCCTGGTCTTCACTCTGTGCCTGTATCCTGTTATTTCTTACCTGGCTCCGAGGGTTTTAATAATTTCATGGGCTCTAGGCATTCTTACTTTGAGAGGTCCCGTTTCACATCATATCAAACATATTTAATCTACAGGCCACATTAAACACAGATTTTTTTTTTGTTCGTAAAGGATTTGGTAAGGATTTTATAATTCTTCTTTTGAAAATCATTTAATTTTTTTGTCTTCACATTTTGGGATATATATGTATATAAAATATATAATATACATATGTATATATATAATATGTACACATGCATATATATAACATAAAATACATATTAAATAAAATAATATATATTATATGTATCCCTCTCCTCAGTTTTCAGATATTATAATAAGCCCTTTAAAAGGACATAGGCCCGAGGGGCACCTGGGTGGCTCAGTCAATTAACTTTGACTCTTGATTTTGGCTCAGGTCATGATCTAGGGATGGCGAGATGGACCCCGTTGGGCTCTGCGCTCAGCATGGAGTCTGCTTGAGGTCCTCTCTCTCTCCTTCTGCCCCTCCCATCTCTAAAAAATAAACGAATAAAATAAATAAAGTCTTTAAAAAAAAAAAAAGTACATAGGCCCAAGAGACTGTGCCTGAATTGCTTCCAGAATCAAATAATCCTTCAGACCCCTATAGGTATGAAATCCTAGGTCATGACTCTTGGCTAGTCATAAATTGGCATTTTAGAGAGATTGGAGGAGACTGGGCAGTGTGCCAAGGATGAGGGAGGCAAAGTCCACAGACACCGAGCTGGGAGGAAGGGTGGGCTTCCTAGATCTTTTTGAGTTTTTGAGTTTTGAGTTTTTGAGTTTCCTTAAGCTGTAGGCCTGGGCCTTACTTGCACACTGCCTCTAGGCTTGCAGCGGGAGAGTGCTGGGGGTGGAGGATGGCTCTGGGGATCAGAGACATTTTAAGACCTTCTCATCCCTGAGCACATTCGCTTTTGGAGATTTTGTTTTACATTCAATTTAATTAATTTATTTTTAGTTGCCGTTGACTAGTGTACTACATTTTACCTTTGTAGACTTTTAGTTGAGCCACACGTTAATTTTAGATTTTGCATTTAGATTTTAGATTTGCATTTTAGATTTGTATTAATTTTAGATTTTCTTTTTGTAGTTTGGAGCCAATGCATTCTTTTTTTTTTCACTTCTCCAACAGATTTACTTTTTTCTGGAAAGGAATGGATTTTGAGGAAAATAAAAAAAAATGGGACAGAGGTATGGAATAGAAAATAAATACAAATAAATATAAATGTTTTTTTATTTTATATATTTAAAAACATTTCTCGGAGAAGATGTCCACAGACCTACTAGACTGCCAAAGGGATCGATGTCACTCACAAGGATAGGGAGTCTGGACTGGAGCTGAGACCTGGCTGATAGGTAGAATTACTTTTCATTGATCAGGAGGAAGAAGGTTCCAGGCTTCTGGGAGCAGAAAGCAAGAGGGAGCAAAAGCCCTTATGCATGAGAGGCCTGGGGGTTTAAAAAACAGAAAAAAGCCAGTGAGATGAGAAGCAGAGGGTATAGGAAAAGAAGAAGTCGATGGGTTGGTGAAGTAAGCAGGGTCAGGGTAGGACTGTGGATTTTACTCTTATTGGAAACAATTGGAGGGTTTCCTCAGGGAGTGTTAGGATTATGGTAGTGGAGTGGAAAATTTATTTTAAGAAAAGTGTTTTATGTGCAAAACCCCCCACAAAATTCTAGGCATAAGTGGAATTATGAAAGGTAAGTAGGATACTAGAATATGGTTATCAAAATATATCTTAAAATTGTTATATATGGGGCACCTGGGTGGCTCAGTAGGTTAAAGCCTGTGCCTTCGGCTCAGGTCATGATCTCAGGGTCTTGGGATCGAGCCCCGCATTGGGCTCTCTGCTCAGTGGGGAGCCTGCTTCCCCCTCTCTGCCTGCCTCTCTGCCTACTTGTGATCTCTCTCTCTGTCAAATAAATAAATAGAATCTTTAAAAAAAATACCTTCATTTTCTTATTATGATGAACACTAGGTAATAAATAGAATTGTGAATATTATACTGTGTACCTGAAGCCAATATAACAGTGTGTTAATTATACTTCAATAAAATAAATAATAATTTCAGCAAATCAAAAATAAAAGTGGATAAACTAAGAAAAATGTTTTTTATGAACACATTAAATAACAATATCTAGTGGTGAATGTAGCAATGGAGCTACAAGAATAGAAACAAAAAATAGAAGAGTGAAGTTGGAAGATTCACACTTCCAAACCTTTAAGTTTACTACATGATTTTTTAAATATGACACCAAAAATTCGAGTGGCAAAAAAATAGATAAATTCGATTTTATCAAGATTAAAAGCTTTTATGCTGCAAATGATGCCATCCAGAAAGAAACAGGTAACCCACAGAAATGGGGAGAAAATATTTGCAAATCCTATATCTGGTAAGGAATGAACATCCAGATATAGAAAGAACTCTTACAACTCAACAAGATGAAGAACCAAATTTAAAAATGAGCAAAGGATTTTGAATAGATACTTCTCCAAAAGAGGTATACGAATGATCAATAAGCACATGAAAAGATGTTCGACATCACTAGACAAGGAAAATGCAGATCAAAATCATAGGAAGATACTACTTCACACTAGGAGGGCTCTAATCAAAATGACAGAGAGTAACAAGTGTCAGCATGAAGGTGGAATTGCTGATTGGGAATGTAAAATGATGCAGCCTCTTTGGGAAGAGAGTTTGGTAGTTCCTCAAAATGTCAAACATAGAGTTGCCATACGACCTGGTATTTCCACTTCTAGGGATCTACTCAAGATAAATGAAAACACATGTCTACACAAAAATGTGTACACAAGTGTTCCTAGCAGCATTATTCATAGTTGTCAAAAAGTGGCAATAAGCTAAATGCTCATCGACTTGTAAGTAGATGAGCAAAATATACCATATGCATACAATAGAGTGTCATTGAATGATATAAAGGAATGAGGTACCGGTGAGTGCTACAACTGGGATGAACCTGAGAGACATCATGGTGTGTTAAAGAATGTAGTCACTAGACACCACATGTTGTATGATTCCACATGTAGCAAAGACAGAAAGTAGATCAGGGATTACCTTGGTCTGGAAGGGTAGGAGCGATGGTTTCTTTTGGAGGTGATGAGAGTGTTCTAAAATTAGATCATGCTCATGGCTGCAGAACTCTGTGAATATACTGACTACCATTGAATTATATATACATTTCTGTGGAGGAACTTTATGGAATGTGAATTGTATCTCAATAAAACTGTTAAAAAGGAAAAGAATAGAACCAGACAGAGCACAAGTTAGAAGTTTCTGTAATAGTCCAGGAGAGAGGTAAGAGTAGCTTGGGTTGGAGGACAGGTATGGAGATGGAGAGAAGTGGATGGATTTAGGACTTCTGAGTTTTGCTGGAAGGGCTGTTAGGACTTGCTGGTAGAGTGGATGGGGATAGTGAGGGAAAGAGAAATCTTAGAGGTGAAGTAGGTCTGGATCTCCTTGAATGGTCCTATCCTGCTCTGTGCATCTATCATTCTACAACCAAATGGTCTATGAAAATATCCAACGAGGTTATTTGGGATCTAGCTGGCTGGCTCATGGCACGGGGAGCTTGTAAGATCAAATTGCAGTAGTAAACCTGATGGCTGATGGAGTATTTACTTTGCTAGAAAACAAAGGGTAGTGTCCAGCATTCAGTAAGAAAGATGTCTCTGAATTTTCTCTTCAATTCTGAAAAAGTTGGCTATTTGCAGGATTTTTGAAGAGTAATAACCACTTTAGTCCAAAATGATCCTATATAGGTCAGAATCATCTTTCTTCCTCATAAGCATTTCCTCTGAGTGTTGAGGGTCTGCTTTCAAGTTTAAAGCAGCTTTTTAGTGGTATCATCTCTTTTAAAACTGGATCAGAAGGTGAATGTTCTGGAGAGACTAAAATCACCTGGGTAACCATTATAAAAGACACACACGCATTGAAAGACCATAGCACTACTGAGATATGAAACTTGCAGTGTAAATTCAGCCCAAGCTGAGAACATTTATCCCCCTGCACCACCCGTTTTCCTGATGAGAAATAAGAACAGCTATTTGAAGAGGGGGAAATTTCACATCCAAAGGGATTTTTTTTCATCAGAATCCAGCTCGAACATTATTACCAAGAGACTTGTGAGATGCATGGCCACACTGAAAGGAGATGCTGGCTTTGCTCAAAGTGATAAATTGACATCCAGTATCCTGGTATTTCAGAAAACTTATGGCCACTGTGTATAGCCAGGGGACCTGGAAACAGAGCGAACTGCAGGTTCATACAAGAAAAAGTAAAGCTTCCTGGGCTACTGAAGTCTTTTTACTCCCAAGGCAGAGAAACACTGGCAAAGCATAAGAGTAAAATTCCTGGGGCGCCTGGGTGGCTCAGTGGGTTAAAGCCTCTGCCTTCGGCTCAGGTCATGATCTCAGGGTCCTGGGATCAAGCCCCACATCAGCCTCTCTGCTCAGCAGGGAGCCTGCTTCCCCCTCTCTCTCTGCCTGCATCTCCACCTACTTGTGATTTCTCTCTCTCTGTCAAATAAATAAATAAAATCTTTAAAAAAAAAAAAGAGTAAAATTCCTTTGAGGTTGGACTATCCCCTGGATAGAATGCCATGTTTGACTAAAGCGAGGGTAGGCTAGAAGGCAGGAAGGAAGCACAGTCTCCCCTTACAGACTAGGGTACCCAATCAATGAAAAGCAGTGTAGCCTATAGGTTGTGAGCATTAGATCTTTGACCAGACTGCCTTGGTTTAAGCCCCAAGTTCTTTGCTTGTGATTTACATGTCAGAAGGCAAATTACACAACTGTTCTGTGTTTTTCATTCTGTACCTTACAATGCAGACAGTACTTCTTAACCCTTAGGGTTGCTTTGAGGATTAAAAGAGTTTATATGTGTATAAAATGCTAAGAACAGTGCCTTGGTGCATAGTACATGCTCAATAAATTTTAGTTATTATTCTAGAGTGCCTCTTATGTGGCAGGGAATGTATTGGATTTTGGGGATGCAGTAGTAGACAAGATAGAAAAGATCCCTATACTTACAGAGTATAGACTATGCTTATAGTCAGCTGGAGTCTTATTTGCATAAATATCCTCATGGCGTATGTGGTTCAGAGGCAAGAGATATTGTTCCAGAACTGTCGCAACTTCCACTTCACCCATTATGATTGGGGGTTTATTTATGACAAAGTCTGAATAAGTGATTCTTAAATGTGGGCAGAATCATGGCCGCCAAGAAGCCCTGTTACTGGTGGGAACAGTTACAGACTTAACTTTCTGTAAATCACTGGCTCCAACCTCAGGAGGTGCTGAATGTGCTCAGATCTTTGTTCCTGGCTTGGGAGTGGCTAGCCTAGGAAAGGAAAGGAGTGAGTTGAGAGGCAGGTTTTCCAAAGAGCAGTATAGTTATGGTGGTATTGAGTTTTCTGTCTGGTCAGTCCAACTGTTGCTTTCTCTTGTAACCCCCCACTAGGATGGGGAGTTAGCATCACAATGCATTTTTAGTATTTTGCTCTGAGAGGGGATTAGTATTAGCAAGAGGGAGGTTTAAGGGTCTGGAAAACCATGAAGACCTCTGAAGGGCTGAGTTACTCCTAATGGTAAAGAATCCATCATCACCCTCCCAGTATGGATCCTGGAGTGACAGTTTCTGTGACCTTGACCAATAGCCCTCTGCTAGAGGGACTGAAATATCACTTAATAGAAAAGGTAAATATTTTCTGCCCTCCTCTAGACTCCATGTGTATTTTGCATGGAATACTGATATAATGACTTTCTTTAAGCTAATATTCTTATTTTCACACCCCTGTTATGTTGGGGAAGGAGAGAAAAGTTAATTCAAATCTTATTTGAAATTCTACTGGCTGCAACCTACTATCTTCTGTCAGTCTTGGTCTAGAAGTTGAGTCAATTACCTGTGATTATTTTCAATTCCCTAAAGAGGTAGAAACTAACTTGAGGGGAGTAGTTAAAACAAACAAGCCCATGTCTATATAGAATATGCATTGATTGTGAAATAACCTAATGTAGGTGCATACACAAGTCCCTATGTTGTTTCTCTAGCTACTGAAAATTCACTTTCTGAAATATCAATTTGTCCTATCACATAATGGGGAACAAAAAATTACCTTAAAATTTCATAGTCAGGAGACTGTTGGGTTCAATTCTTACATCTTTTTTTTTTTAAAGATTTTATTTATTTATTTATTTGAGAGAGAGAGAGAGAGAGAGAGAGAGAGAAACAGCATGAGAAGGGAGAGGGTCAGAGGGAGAAGCAGGCTCCCGGGTGAGCCGGAAGCCTGATGCGGGTCTTGATCCCAGGACTCTGGGATCATGACCTGAGCCTAAGGCAGTCGCTTGACCAACTGAACCACCCAGGCGCCCCTCTTACTCACATCTTCTGTCACCTTCTGAGACTCAGTTTCCTCATCTGAAAAATGGAGATTCTAATACCTAACTCATGGGATTTTTATAAGAATCATAGGATGTCTTTAAAACTGGTAAGACTTGGCAAAATCCCATACAGTTGTCCCAGCACTGTGACTGGTAGCCAGGCATTCAGTGTTGGCAGGTTGAATTGAATTATTATCATAATCTGGCTCAAGTAACTCTTTTGTTTGTTTCTTTCCTCTATTTTGCCTCTTTTAGAGTTACTATTTACTACAGTGTGGCCAGAGTGATTCATTTAAATTATAGGTTGTAAATGTGACCATGCGGTTGCACTGATTTAAAAATCATCAATTACTCCTAATTGTGCATTGAAGAGAATTGAAGCTTTTTACTTGCCTTACGTCCCTGACCTCCTTTGTGTTCTCTGGCCTCATACCCTGAGGTCTAATGATACCGCCCTGCTTCCATTCTGTACCTGCTCCATCTGTCTCCACTCTGACACCAACCCCAATCAATTTAATGCTTTGGTGCAATTTCTTATGCTACTCCCCCTGCCTGAAAGAGCCTTCCAGCATCTGTTCACCTGGCTAACTTTCTTCCTTCAAGGTTCAGCTCAACCAACTCTAGGAAGCCTTCCCTGAAGCCCAGATCCGGCTAAGAAGCCAGTCTCCCAGTTTCCAAAGTCCCCTAGCTTGGTCCTCTCATAATGCTAGCCAGATAATTGTGAAATGGCCCATTGACTCGACTCAGACCTCATCAGTGGCACATCTGATATTTTATGCAACATGGTCTCCCTGGTACATAGCACAATGCTTGGTATACAGTAGGTGCCCAGTATGAACTGACCTGCATTTTTCTTGCAAACTCTCTGTATTAATTAGTGTATAACCAAAATAAGCAGAAACTATCCAGATTATCGAAAACAGAGGAATTTTAATGCAGGGAACCCATTGCATAGATGATGGAAGAGCTAAGAAGCTCAACAGGGAACAATGAAGCAAACCGGAGAATAGCCAACAGTAGGAAATTGGTCCCATCCTAGAGAGGGGGTGGAGTTGCTGGAACACAGGGTTGGGGCCTCCAGATCGAAGCTGGAAGCAAGCTGGGAAGAGCTGACCCTTTCTTTGGGCATCAGCTGCCAAATCTGATGCCCAAAGCAGAGACAGGGAGAGAAACGCGGCGGGTTTTCCCTGTCCTCTGGTCTACATTCTCCTGCCATCTGCTCTCACTGGCTGCATATAGCTGGCAGCCAGCCTCATGAGGCGTCCGGTGGTGGGCAGCCTCCCTGTGATAGAGGGGAGGGCGGTGAAGGGATCCGAGGGTGAACAGGTCTGTGGAACCACCTCACTCTGCAAAGAAGTAAGAGGTAGAAAGTAAAACTACCTAAAGTAGTGTGGGTGTCATCATGTACTTCTTTGAATTACTATTTACTTAGTGCAGTAATTCATGACTTTTTTCTGCCTGTAACATACATCCGAGATGAAGGCGACTTGCAGAGCACATCGCCATGAATGTCACGAATGTGCCCAGGGTTATTAGCCATTGCCAGTGCATACCTCTCCTCTCCTGTGACTCCAGAAGGACATTGGGATTCATGGAGTGGCATTGTTATGAGAGACAGAAAAGAGTAAATCAGTGCAGATTAATTCCCTATGACAGAGACACATTTCATAACCAACCCAACTGTCCCAGTTTCCTACCACGAAGGGATTGAGAACCGTGGGGCTTGGTTAGAATGTTCTCGCTTCATGTACAAATAGGGCAAGGCCATGTCTAAAATTAGAGTGAAAAACTGAAGGAGGATTCCAGAGAATTCATGTGAGAAGGACTTTTGCCTCACTATTTTTTAACAGAAAATTGCTTTAAAGGCAAACTTCAACTTGTCCATATAATTTATACTGAACTATAGAGATGAAATATTTTAGGGAAACAAAATGTTGTGTAGGACTTACGTTCCATGAATGGTTCAACCTGTATGGATATAGTATGCTATTCCTGGGATTCTGATGTGTCCTGGCACTTTTTTTTTTCACACCGGAACTAGTATTTTTAAAATATAAAATAATACCTATTTCTTTTTGGTATTTGACAATCCACTTGGTTTTAGTTAACCTAGGCTATTGTGGAACTCCACAATAATTATTTTAAAAGAGTTAAGTCTTTTAAAATTAGCAAATCACAAGCAATAACCATTCCTCTTCAGAATTGGCATTATATTTTTAAAATTCAGGGAAGAAGAAATATAGAAATCACGGAATCTTGCTTATATTGGTGATTATTTAGTCACATGGGTGCTGAGTCCATAAAATATCTCCTCTTGTTAAAATCTCTATTTGCCATTTAAAAATACAGAGATTCAAAAGTGCCCTATTTTATCTTCAGCATGCTACATATCAAAATTTAAAAGTAGTTATTTGTTTACATGTCTGATGTCACTCTCTACTCACAGGGATTGGGAGGGGGCGGTGGCCTTCTGTCTTGTTCTTTGCTCTGTGCCCAGTGCCTAGAACAGTGCCTGGCAGAGAGAAGTGGCTGGAGAATTAATTGTGGGTGACTCACGACTTTCCTTTCTGCCTTACTTACTCTGGCATGAAATACGAGAAAGATGAAGAAGTGATTGACCTTACTGGTCACCACTTTCCACTTTCCCAGGAAGATGGCATCTAGAACTTGCTCCACTCCACTGAGCTGGGCCAAACTTGAACAACCACTTATGTGTGCAGGCACTAAAGGAAGAGAGAGCCCGTTAATTGCAAGCTGTTTTTCAGTGTTGCCAAAAGGTTACCACTATTAATTATGACATATTTGAAGAGAAGGAAGTCCTGTCTATATGGCAATAGATTCTATGGTGTCTAATTTGTTTGCTGTAATAAGGCCAGGCTCAGTTACTGATGAATCCATCATCCACGGCTTGTATGCTGATGACACCAACTCAGTCTCTCTCTCGAGATAATGGTATCTCATACAGAAATGGGTGCCGGGCCGGATATTATTAAGCCCCATAAACATGCTGCACATTAATTGCTACTGCTGTGCAAGAAAGCATTTTTTTCCTTTTTGTGGTGGAGAGTTCAGTAATTTATACAGGATGACTCAAGGCATGTCTCTAGGCAGCAGGTGAAATGCTGCTGAATCCATCCATATGGTTGGTCTCTGCGAGGGAATCATTTGTCTGACCTGCATGGGTTTAGATACGGGGCGTCTGAACCACACTCAGTTCTTTCCTGCTGTAAATGGACTGGCCCTTGAGGTGATGTCTCTACATACCTGTTGGGGAAAAAAGAAGAAACAATTACAGGATCAATATGAACAAAAAATAAATGCTATCTCAATTAATTCAAACAAATAGAACTTTTCTTAGATTTTCTTTTCTGTGTGTGTTCTCCTTGTAGTATGCACATAATGGTCTGAATGTTCCATTTCACCTTTCTGGAGCCAACGAAGGCTCAGTGCAGAGGAATAAACAGCTTCTTATCAAGGCAGGGGGCGGAGCTGAGCTCTCCGTTCCCCAGAGAACTGCATAAAAAGTCAATGCCGTCCTTTGATGACTCTCTTCCTCTGTATCTTAGGGCCTTGCTTGAACTCTCTAACTTTATTTTCTTACAGTTTTGAAGCTAACTTATTACCTTTACGATTATTTCAGGATACAACTTAAAAAGAACACGATCAAGGAAAGCACCTCCTCTCTCACTCCCTCTCTGTCTCCCCAACCCGTGGCTGGCTATTCTTTTGGTTTGGTTTGTTTGTACTGACTGAGGTACGAGAACCCTCCGTTAATGATGAGGGCTCACCTATGTTTTCTAAACAAAGAGATGCATCTTAAATGGTAGATTCAGCATTTTGTTTTCCCTATGCATCCACACAGCGTGTTTATGTAGAGTTGCAGACTAAGGAATAATCTGACTTACATAGATGTATCAAAATTTGGTAACTTTTTTTTTTTTTTTAAAGATTTTATTTATTTATTTGACAGAGAGAGATCACAAGTAGGCAGAGAGAGCAGGGGAAGCAGGCTCCCTGCTGAGCAGAGAGCCTGATGCGGGGCTCCATCCCAGGACCCTGGGGTCATGACCTGAGCCGAAGGCAGAGGCTTTAACCCACTGAGCCACCCAGGCGCCCCCGAATTTGGTAACTCTTAATTTTCAGAAGGCTAATTGGAGAATATTTTCAATTTTCTTTAATGGACAGTGAAAAAAAATGGGTCATACAGAATGCAGCCTCCTGCCTCTGGCCTTCATCTAACCCTTATTCTGATATCATTATTCCCTCTTTTACTGGGGGAGTGGGGGGAAGTTTCTCTTACACCATTGTATTTGATTCTGATTGGGTAGAAAACTGCAGTAACCACAGCACACAGAGGTGATCACGTGGCCCAGGCCTGGTTAATCATAGTACCCCATCCCCTTGGTTAGGGTGATTGGCCCAGTGTTGGGTTTAAGACCTGAGCCAAGGCAATGGGAATTTTGTCATATTTTCTACACAGGCATACTCTCTTTCCCCTCTCAGGCTGCTGGCTGAGATGGTATGAGCCTGAAGTCGTCCAACTGTGCCCAGCATTCTCCGGGCCCATCCTTGCTTACAGAGGGAACATCCTGTAAGGAAAGAATGGGGGCCACTCACGGCAAGAAGCAGCGGTGGGGTGGGAGAAGGAGGGAGAGAGAGGGAACACTCGAAACTAAAAGCGAGCTAATGAAAACATTTATGTGCCCATATTCCATCATTCTGTGTTGCTAGCTCCTCCTCTGGGCTCCCCTTGTTACATGTGCCCATTATTTCAGTTGGCTTTGAGTTAGTTTTCTGTCACTTGCAACCAGACAGGTTCAGACTCATATATACACCTGACACTAACACCAATCACTGCCTTACCTGCCAATGTGAGTGCTATGAAGTCCCGGATTCTTGGGAGAGCCACCGCTTCAGAGAAAGGCAGAATGACTCTGGGGTTCAGCCTGCCTATGGAGAATTCCAGGCAGCTCGTGAAGCAGACAGTGAGAAGGTGGTAGGAAGCTGCACTTACACCTCAACCCTGGATACAAGCCACTTGTCATCTCCCCTGACACCCTGGTGTTCTTCTGTCATCCCCTCAGTCTTCCAGGACATAGCTTTCCTTTCTCTTAGTTCCTTTTTATCTCCCTCTTTCCATCTGTAGCTGTCAACAGTTGCTTCTTTACTTTCTTGCTCATGTCTTTTGTGTCTGTGTCCCCTATTCTGAGAGATATAAGCATGGGTGGTAAATTATCAAGTCATGTTGACTCTTACCTTTGAGATACTGGGCAAAGACGAGGGGGAAATGTATCTCCCCTACCTCTCTAGGAATGTGGGGAGCTAGGCAGCCATGATCATTTGATAATTTAGTGATCAAAATCTTTGTCCCTCCCCCCCCCGATCTCTGACTTCTATAGATTTATGACTACGCCTTGGGAAGATTAGCTGTCTTCTCTGTGGAAGGCTCAGGGTCAAACCCTAGGCTTATAACGTGGCCTTGGAAACATGAATCATGACTGGGAGGACTAGGGGGTGAGCAGGGGGAGACTTCTCTTCACCCTACTTCCCAAGCTCTGTAATCATCTTTCAGATGGTTCAAGGACTTGCTTTTGGGTACCGGCTCATTTCTTAGATATGTGGCCATTTTTGATAGCTATTGAGAAGGAATGCAGAAGAGAGAGCCATTCAAGGTGACTTGGAGCTGAGGCCTCCCACTTTTCACCCTTGTTGATAGAATTGCAGTTGCATTATATCATTTATGGGGGCGGAGAGAGGAAGGAGCGGGACTCCGAGTCAGATTGGGTGAAATACTAATGTTGCTCTAACTAGCTCTGAGGCCCTGGGTGTGTTCCCTATGTTTTCCAGCTCTCAGATTAAGCATCTGTGAAATGAAGGAAGTGGCAGTACCTGCTTGACAGAGTTGTTGTGTGAATCAAAAATGAGGTAATAAATGTGAAAATAGTCTGTGGATGGAATTTAGTGTCCTAAATATAAGGCACTGTTCTTGTTAAGGTGCCACACTTCAGAAATAACACCGTCTAGGAGTGCAACACAAAATAAAATCGACTCTGCGTGGTGGGAGATGTTTATTTGGATTTTTTTTTTTTTTTTTTTTTACTATAAAATAGCAGTTTGGGGATGTAGAAAATGCTGCATTCAAAATTTTCATATAGTTTCAAAATGAAAACCTGTATGACTATACCAATGGGGACAGGTGAAAACTATTGATTGGGCTAGCAGGTGCATTTATTTTAAGAAGCAATCATTCTACTTAAGCTTTATCAATATGTATTTACTAGTTTGATGCATTCAGAATTATTAGTTCAGATTGTATAATTTTAGAAAACTTAATGTTGACATGTAGACACTTGAAGTTCTACTGGTTATTGTGGCCGTGGTTAGAAGTTTTCCCGAGGGAGAAATTGGGATGGCAGTTTTCTTCTTTTAAACACATGGGCCTTTATAGCACAAACATATGCACATACACATGCATGTGCCTACACATACACACACTTGACAAGTGACAGGGTGCAGATGTGTCTGTGATAAGAATTATGGTCCTTATAAATCATCTTGGAGCTTGCATACCCTGGAGTTTGAATTTGCAGCGTGAAAATTGCCACTGCCCTTGGCCATTAGGTCAGATGATGCAGCCTGTTGCAGGCACTATGTCTAGACATCTCCAAACCCCAGGGACAATGAGGCTAGGAACGTGTTGCAATGTTCAAGTTCAACACTTCAATTAGCAATAATCGTGCCTCGGATAAACCTCATTGGCTACGATACTGCCACTGCGCGAAGCTCAAGTTCAACACTTCATAGGACTAAAATGTGCTGGCCGTCACAGGCCTACTGATTTATCACAGAACTGCTCAGATGTTACAGACACACAATGAAAAAGATCACTATGACATCCTAGGACTCTCTGCCCTTTTTAATGGGTGATTTTGAAAATTAACCCTTGAAGAGTTAATTAAAAACAACAACAACAAAAAAGATTCTTCATGCCAGAAGAGTTCTGAAAACAATAATAATGTCTTTTTTACTCGGCTTCCTTTCCAGATACACCCAAGGACAAGCGATATCTGCCTGAGAGCAGATTATAAGGGGAAGCCAGAAGACATTTTTGAAAGAGAGTTCACCAATTTTTTTCACATGTGTAAAAGATGATTCTGTCAAAACAGGGAGGCCTGGATATTCATTAATTAATTCTTAATTCATTAAGAATTCTAACTAGCCAATTACTGAGAATCTGTGGAATTATTTGGTAAAAATAAATGGATAAATACAGAGTGGGCAGCCACAAATAATTAAATGTGCACGGCATCACATGCAATCCTCTGAGTACATCCTTGTGAAGGGAAAACAGGAAACAAATGGATAATCCATAGCTGAGTCTGGTTAAGAAGGAATAAACATGAGAGTTCCATGGGAGGCCAATGCTCCTGTTGCAAATTATTTTATTTCCTCAGCATTTAATTCTGATTTTCTGATTAATGCCACCTAGGCTTACAATACAGGCTAACAAGCTTCCTGGTGGGAGAAGAAGGAAGGAGTAAAGAGCAACGGGAAGAAGACCTAGAGAGAATGGCAGTAGAAGGAGAGAAGAAAGAAGAGAAGGAAGAGGTGAATGGAAAACTGGACAGAAGTTGGGAGAAGGAAATGCAGGAACCTGACTGAGGAAGATGGGGCCTCAAATGAAGAACCCCCAGGGAAATCTGCCTTTCACCCAGTATAAAATGGATAACCTTCTCTTAGGGGGCTGGGGTTGTTGAGAATTTGATGTCTTGTGGGGCACCTGGGTGGCTCAGTAAGTTAAGCATCTGACTCTTGATTTTGGTTCAGGTCATGATCTCAAGCCCTGCATCAGGCTCTGTGCTGAGTGTGGAGCCTGCTTGGGATTCTCTCTCCCTCTCCCTTTGCCACCATCCCCCTTGATGTTCCAATGGGTTTAGTATGTTTCCTTTCAGAATATACATCTCTCTCTTCAGCTTCCAGGGGAAGCCCAAGCGTCAGGTGGAAATATGTAAACTTCTCTCAATTATCTTCCTTGCATATCTTCAGGAAGCTTTTGCTCACGGAGAATCCCCACTTTCTAATGGTAGAAGATGGGAGACTCTGAAGGGCAGGGCTTCATGTTGAGTTAGTCTCTCTTGAATGAACCCCTTCAGAATATTTTCTGTGAACAAGAAAAAATGGAGATCTAGATTACAGGTATGAGCCTAGTAGAAATCTGGAGTAGAAACAAATATGCAAGTTACAACATGAAGATTTTCTTCTTGTAAAGGACAGTATAGATGGCGAGCCTAAAGTATGGGCTCCAGTCAATGTCCTCAGCTATCTTGAAGAATAAAACAGACTGAATGAGAAACATGTACTCAAAAGTGCTTTAAAAGAGTATGATGCTTTAGCAACGAAAGCTACTTTTATTGCTATTTTGTAGAGAAGATGTTGTGCTTCAGTTTCCACCTAGTTTAATCCAGGGCATGTTTCATCTTATTTGATCATCTGACTTTTAGCCCATAAATAGAATCCTATCTACCATTCACCAGAAATGTGGGAATGCCTATTCTTTCTAATCTCTGATTTTGTCATGGATATCAGGTCTCAGGCATGGACATTTGTTCTCATGGGGTCCTAACTGATGAAACTGAGCTTGGAGCTCAGCCACTGAGGTCCAGAGAAGCTAGGGCACCTGCCCAAACTCAGAATTGGCTCAGGTCTCCTGACTCTCTGCCAAATGTTCCCTACACTCTACCCTTGTGCTGTTCCAGAGTGACGCTTGGAGGCACAAGACTCTGTACTTTGTGATGCTCACCCCTGTACCTCATCTCTGCTTTGTCATGGTGTCCGGGATGGGTCACAATGGGGTGGCATTATGAACCACTTAGTGTTGTCTGAGAGGACCTAACTGTGAGGAACAGCTTCCTAAGGAATTTGGGAAAATGAGTTGAGCTATGTTCTATATGAACCCAAAGAGTTAAAGTCCAACTGAAAGATGGGTAGGTTTTGAGGTCATTGATAGTGTCCATAGGCAGGTGGCTGTCAGTGGGAGCTCTGGATAGCCCAGTGACTGAAGAGTTGGGTGGCCAGTTCTGTATTAATGGGAATACGGAGGTTCCTCTAAGTCATGTAACCAGGAGTCTGGAGGAATGGTCCATGAAGAGATGGAAAAAGCCTGGAAGACTTTGAATCTGCAACCATAGTCTTGAGCCTCCATAGTATTTCACTTTTCAAGGCATTGAGGGCAAGGATGGTCTTGTGGAAACCTAAGACCCTTTTGTGCCTTCATGTGCAGGTTTCCTAGCAGCTCCCACATGCACAAAACTGCAGGTGCTCAAGAACCATTAAGGCAGCAACCATGTGGCTGTTGGCCAGACGAAGAGCAACAATTCCTCCTCAGCCTGGCTCGGCCAGTGTTCTCCTTTGTTTTAGAGGTAGCTTCTTCATGCAGAACTGTGTTGAGTGAGTGAGAATGCACTGTGTTGAGTGAGTGAGAATGCAGAACTGTGTTGAGTGAGTGAGAATGCACTGTGTTGAGTAAGAAGAATGCACTCTACCACTCTCATTTTAGAAATCCTAGGAAATCAGAGATAGAGAAAGAGGTTACTTTAAGGAATCCAACATGATATTTCTTCAGTGGTTTGCATATGAAGACTAGAAGTCCCGTGCAACTTCAGTCTTTTGGATATCATCCCAGATCACTCACTGTCACTAGCACAGGGCAAGGGGATTTCTTAGTCTCCTGCTGCATCCTATGTGCTGTGTGCTTCTGCCCTTTCCCCTGTCAGGCTCCATAGAGGAATCACTATTTGCTGCCAGTCATTTCAGTCTCACTGAGCACACTGGTCTATGGCATGCTGGCTGGCAGTTTTGTATCCACAGGGATGGAATCTGGACCAGCGACATCTCTGCTAGCCTCAGGACCACAGCTTGGCTCTTTACCATTATTCTACTTGAGTGTTTCCTTCCCCCCTAGTTATTGAGTCTGTGCTGTCTCCTACGTGGCACATGTTGGTTCTTAGAGATGATGTCGTTGAGTGACATGTAAAAATTAGTTTCATTTCCACTCAAACGACACTTCTGTGAAATCTTCTCTTATGTACCCTTTTGTAATTAATCATTCCTTTATCTTCACCCCCTATTTATTGTTGCATTTGAGTACAAATCAAGGGGTACCTTGTTTTATAGTAAACTATGTCATTCCTTCCTAGACAGAGAGCGGATTTAATTTATCCTTGAATCCCAGCACCCAGCACAGTGCCTTTGCATATGGAAAGAGTAGTGGCAGAGATGGGGAGTGCACCTGCTGGTTCTCCCTCCTTGGGTAGCATTAAGAGGAATCTTCTCTGTCCCTTGCAGGTAGGCAGGGCTATATGACTAGGTCTTGCCAATGAAACGAACAAAAGTGACATGGATCATGTCTAGGCTGAGCCAATGAAAGGTCTGTGTGACCCTCCAGCTTTTTCTTCTCTGCTTTGATGACTGGTGATGTTGAGATGGCAGAAAAAGAAAATAGGACAAGAAGAAAAGCAAGAAGAAAAAAATTGGCCTGGAGAATTGTTCCAAACAGAAGAGACTTTTGCATAAGTAGGGAATGAACTTTTGCTGCATTCGGCTGCTGAGATTTTAGGGTTTGTTTCCCCAGCAAGGCTGGTCTTTTCTGCCTAGTATAGATGGTCCATAATTCATGGAATTGCATGGCAAGTCTGGATATCTACAGATGCATCTCCTTGAATGATACAATTTATTTGCACCTTCCATTTTTCTTTCTTAATATAACGTCACTTAGACCTTGGGAATTCTGAAGGAGAAAGTATAACAAGTTGTTAAATTCTATAGGGACCAGTTGAAAACAACTGGGCAAAAGTCAACACTCAATTCAATTGTGTTGTTACCTAGCCTAAGAAGGACTGCAGCCATTTGGAAATTAATGAATATCTCCAGCAGATGGGAAGGTACCATATCTCACCCAGGAGTTGCTGTACTTTTGACATATTAGAGAAATTTACAACCCCAGTGCCTTACCTTTTCCACCTTGGCACATGCTGACTATACTTAATTGGGCTCTATGGGCTCTATGGAATATGGAGAGACTCCAGATTACTCAATGACTTTTCATTCCCTATATACCAATTTTACTCTGTTCGTGTGTGATGGGCAACTTAATGTATTTATTACAGATGTGTATTTATTTTGTATACACACATAATGATCATATAATATGCAACATTTACAGATTATTTCTAGGGACTTAAAAAATATTGGAAGACAATAGGTGTTTCTAACTGACCTTTTCTTTTGCTGGTATAATCTCTGGGAATAGTCTGTCATCATCGACGGGGATTTTTTCCTGGCTAAACCTCATGGAAGGTATTTCTCCTCTCTGCACATCCATTTCTTTCTTTGGAAAGTGGGGATAATACTTAATCTTCAGATTGTGTGGGGATTGGAGGAAAATGTTTTTAAGGATCTACTCATTCCTTGGCAATTTGTAGGTACTTCATAGCAGTAATTGATAATAATTATGTATTATACTCATGTAGAACTTTAGCGTTATACATAATTCACATTTTTGAAAATTTCAATTCACCCTCACAATGGATTTTGGGGTAGGTATGTCCATTTTGTAGCAGACAAAAGTGAGGCCCAGAGAGGGTACTGTAGCTGGTGCAGAGTCACAGAGTAGGAAGTGGCAGGGCTGGGACTGAAAAATAGGCTTCCAACTCACCCTGGTGCTGTAACTGGAAAGTACCTTGAAACAGTGGTTAAGAGCAGAGGTGGGAGGAAAACAGTCTAGGGTCAATAGCACAGAGCCTGGCAGAGAATAAGAGTTCAACACGTGGGCACTATTGTTGTATTGTAAGTACCAGTGACCATTAATTCTCTCTTCAAGTTGATCTATCTTAAAGTGAATCATCAGGGACCCTTTGGCCTCATCCAAGTAATTTCTGTAAATAAAGCTGTTATGGTGTGGGGACTATGCTGTGCATCATCAGAGCACTGGAACAACAACAACAAAAAGAACAAATTACTGAAAACTATGCTGTTGTGTACACTTAGTTTGTGTCTAGCCACCCGTCGGACCAGAAAGCCATTCTCTGCATACTGCAATATTAGAAATAAAATATGGCCCTTCTTTGGGGCGTAATAAGAGAACCAGAGGTTTTTTCCTAGAAGTGAAGATGTATCATGTCTCATATGCCTCTGTTCCTCCAAGATGCCAGAGAGTGCATGTCAATATTTATGCCATCCCAACACTCAAATTAGCTTCTCTAATAATCAAGCTGAAAAACACACCCTCCTTGTAGCCTATCTCCCACATACAGCATTCTTCTGATAGAGGCATTCATTTCAATTAATGCAAAAGCAGAGGGGTTTGAGCTGCCCATCCATTTGGCAAGGGATTTGGGAATAGGATCAAAGTTGGTTTTATTTCAGTAGGGTCTCTGGTGAGCTGTTAATTACTTGGGTTTCAAATCAGATGGCATTTGAAATAGAATATTGAATTACACCTGTGATTGGGGGTCAGTTTATCTTCTGATATGAAGGTAGATTTGTGGCAGGAAGGAACAGGAGGAAATGAAGTTAGTTTTCTTCCTGTGTTTGATGGGGGGAAGGTCTTTGTTGCTAAAATATTCCTCAGGGTTTTGCATACTGGGCTAAACCAAGAGGGAAAATTATGTTTCAGGAATTTTGAGCCAGAGCAAACCTCCATTTATCCCTCAAACAAATTACAAAATGTAATCTTAGACTCGTTAATATGAAATATGACTTGCACATACATACGTACACATGCACATATACAGACATATATGGTTTTGAGTACTTAAGGTGAATTGAAAATTTAGTTTGGTGGGAAACGGAGTAGCAGAATTAATGTTTCTGAGTATTCTACTATTTAGCTCAAACATTTAGATTTTCATTTTATTGAAAATAAGCTTTTGTTTGTTTACCCATTTACACTTGTCAGAGGAAGGTATCTTATTTTGGAATATTTCACTTGCTCACTACTCTCCAAATACACCCATCTCCTTTCTGTTCCATAAGCGCCCACGCCTTTCCCTGCCTCAGAGTGCTTGTTTCCTCAGCTCCATATGTCCATGGTGCTCATTGCTAGCTCTGTGTGCTATACCTTTGAGGTTTCAACTCTAATCTCGCTCCCCCCGAGAGGCTTTCCCACCCACTGACTCTGCCTTATAACCCTATCTATTCCTTCAAAGCATTGATCTCAGTTGGCATCTATCTTATTTATTTATTTGTCTCATATATATGGTCTTGGCCATGAGAGCAGGCAGGGGCTTGGGTTGTCCTGCATAGCCCACATCTTTAGTACTTACACTGTTCCTGGCACGTGGTGAGCTGAGTGTCTCACATTTATTTAGTGAATGAATGAACAATGGGATAATTGAACAAACCATGGCCAAACCTTTTGTTTTCACAGAGCACGGACCAAACCATTAGGAGTGTATGGTATTCAGGTTCAGTCCTTATAATTTAAAATGTAATTTTATGAAACTGGACAGTAATGGAAAAACTAAAAAAGCTGTGTGTATAGATGCCACCATTTTTTAAAAAAGATTTTTATTTATTTGACATAGAAAGAGAGAGAGAGTACAAGCAAGGGGAGTTGCAGAGGGGGAGGAAGAAGCAGGCTCTCCCCTGAGCAGGGAGCCCAATGCAGGACTCCATCCCGGGGCCCTGAGATCATGACCTGAGCCTTAGGCAGATGCTTAACAAACTGAGCCACCCGGGTGCCCCTAGATTCCACCATTTTGGCCCAGGAACATTTTGACAACGCCATGCATTGGGGAGCTGAGCTATTCATATGATAAAATTGCTATAGCTTCTCTCTTGGTTTCACTCTGTGTGAATTGTTGTTTCTACCTCCTTGTAAGTGTCTCCTCTTCTGTCTCCTTTTCATATCCTGCTTTTTGTCTTTATTTCTGTCTCTCAAAAACTGCTGACAATTTTCTCATGGGTTACAAATACAAGCTATCTTTCTTTTATCAAATTCATAATGA
Source organism: Potos flavus (assembly GCA_028534135.1). Lineage (NCBI taxonomy): Eukaryota > Metazoa > Chordata > Mammalia > Carnivora > Procyonidae > Potos > Potos flavus. The sequence continues at coordinate 158,137,736 of CM052883.1, forward strand.
CTATTACTAGTAGAACTGATCGCAACAAAATAATACTGACAATTACGCAACTGCCCATGGTAGAATTCGTTATTGGCTAAAAAAATTGATGGCAAAATTAAATCTTCTTGACAAAATTTAGATGGCAAAATTTGATCTGGGAAAATTGAACTTTGTGGAAATAAAGAAAACTCAAAATGGCAGAAGCCATAACTGTTAAAATTGAATGTGACTGAAAAAAACAAAAAAAAACAACCTGATTTAAAGTTTCTAAGGAAAAGGATTGATATTGATCAAATAATATCAGTGAAATAAAAATAATGACAAGATAAAAGCATTTAAATTACTTAATCAAGGGGAGAGATGACTGGGGGAGCTCAATCAATGAATCTCAAAGTATAGGAAAGACAGTTTTTTGTGCTGAAGAATAGACAGCTGTTCTTTTCCAGTAATAATTAAAAAAAGGTCCAAGAATGCAGTAGGGAGTTTAGCAAGAACTCCCTGTCCACAGGGGGCTTGGAAGCCCTGGAATGCATTACCAGGAAGGTAGGTGGTGAGGGGGAGAGAGATGGGAGGATAGAGTGTAGGGGTGCGTGTGTGGGGAGCCCTTTCCGAAGTTTCTGGAATAACGTGTAGCAGAAAGCTATCATTTGAGGTGGTTGTCATACATTCTTTTCTGATAAATACTCAAAGATGAATTAGGAGCTTTTGCTCCCTGGAATACTCCTTAAGACCCATATTTCTATGATTCTATAACTTTTTAAATTCTATTTTCCTCTTTGGTAAGAAGGTGAAATTATGGTATTTAGAAAATAAAATAAGTCATTTTATATCTTGGTATTAAAACTCTTAGTTTTGTTTAAATGTTTTTAAAAATTGTTGTGTTCTTATGACCCAGGTTTTGTAGTTCCAGTATCTTTCGGGAATTAGTTTTATGTATGTGGAATTCTGCAAATAAAATGGTCATTGTGATGACTATTAAGGATCGTTGTTTTAAATTTGGAATAATGGAAGTTTTCACTCCGTAGGGGAAAGAATCTAAGGATTGGGGAAATAAAAATGATTCATTATAATAGCAAAAATGTAACCGTTGGATTTTATGAGATAAAATATTTGGGCCCTGTAGACAAAGAATCTTTGATGAGAGCCTTATCTGTGAAAAAAAAAAAAAGATGCAGAAAATTATATGACTGGTTGTAATTGCTAGTCCTACAAGTCTGTAGTAAAGGTTGTGTCATAAAGATGGAGTGGTAGAATGAGTGGGAAGGGAGGTCCCCTGGACCACCCAGAGGACAGGAAGTGACTCTAATCGGGATGGGAAAAGCCATTAGTGTGAATAGAAACAAGATAGTGGCTATCAACAATAGGTTGAGGTTGCCCTTCTTTGATGAATGGGAGAGTCACTCTTACTTCTTTGCTCCCAGTGTGGGGGCATCACATGAGAAGTAGTAACTAAGTAAGTGACCATTGCATCCAAGAAGAAACAAGCAAAATTAGCTAGTAAGTGGAAGGATGCTGTTGATTAGAGAGATCTTGGGGCACCTGGGTGGCTCAGTCAGTTAAGCGTCTGCTTTCAGCTCAGGTCATGATCCTGGAGTCCCAGGATTGAGTCCTACATTGTTCTCCTGCTCAGCGGGAGTCTGTTGTCTCTCCCTCTGCCCCTCACCCCATTCTCATGCTCTCTCTCTCTCAAATAAATAAATAAAATCTTAAAAAAAAAAAGAGGTCTTGAAAGGGAATTCTAGGTTGTTTCCAAGTCATTGCATTCATTCAAATCCTTGGAAATTCTAGGAGACTGAAAAGAGCAGTGAATGCATCCCATGGCCACCTTTCAGAAAAGTAAAACTATCAGTGGTTGTGGGTGATGTTAAAGGATTTTCAGATTGAAGCACCAGAAATTCTAAGCTACTCTTGGCCTGATGTTAGAAATAGGTGATAGAGTATATTTGTTTTTAAAAATCTATTTATTTATTTGTTACCATACAGAATTACAGAATTTTTTCTCTTGTGATGAGAGCTTTTAAGGTCCACTCTCTTAACAACTTTCCAATATGCAATACGGAATTGTCTACCATAATTGTCCTGCTATACGTTATATCTCCATTATATTCCCCATCCTATCATTCATTTTATAACTGGAAGTTTGTACCCCTTGACTCCCCTTACCCACTTTGCCTATGTCCCACCCTCTGCCTCTGGCAACCACTAATCTGTTCTGTGTACCTATGAGCTTGGTTTTTAAAATTTTGAAAATTATTAAAATTATTTAGATTCCACATGAGTGAGTTCATACAGTGTATTTCTCTGACATCTTTCTTTTTTTAAGATTTTATTTATTTATTTATTTATTTATTTATTTATTTATTTAGAGCAGGGGGAAGAGCAGAGGGAGGGAGGGAATCTCAAGCTGACTCCATGCTGAGTGAGGAGGCTGACGAGCGGCTTAATCCCATGATCCTGAGATCTCGATCTGAGCCAAAATCAAGAGTTGGACACTACCAGCTGAGACAACCTAGGTACCTCTCTGTCTGATTTATTTCACTTAGCATAATGCACTTAAGATCTATCTATGCTGTTGCAAATGACAAAATTTCATGCTTTTTATGGCTGAATAATATTCCAGTGTGTGTATGTGTGTGTATCGTATTTTCTTTCTCCATTTATCTGTTGATGAGGCTTATGTTTCCATATCTTGGCCATTGTGAATAATATTGCAATGAACGTGGGGATGCATTTATCTTTTTAACTTAATGTTTTCATTTTCTTCAGATAATTACCCAGAAGTGTAATTGCTGGATCATCTGGTAGTTCTATTTTTAATTTTTTGAGAAACCTCCATACTGTTTTCCATAGAGGCCGCTCCAATTTACATTCTCAACGACAGTGCACAAGGGTTCCCTTTTCTCACAGCCTCTCCAGCATTTGTTATTTCTTTTTTTCTAAAGAGTTTATTTTTTTGTTTGTCAGAGAGAGAGAACAAGCAGGGGGAGCGGCAGACAGAGGGAGAAGCAGGCTCCCCACTGAGCAAGGAGGCCAATGCGGAACTCCACCCCAGGACCCTGGGATCATGACCTGAGCTGAAGGCAGAGGCTTAACCGACTGAGCCACCCAGGTGAACAGCATTTGTTATTTCTTATCTTTTTGCTAATAGCCATCCCTAACAGGTGTGAGGTGGTATCACATTGTGGTTCTGATGTTCATTTCCCTGATGATGAGTGACGTTGAACATCCTTTGATATACCTGTTGGCCATCTGTATGTCTCCTTAGAAAAAAAGGTCCTCTGCCTATTTTTAAATCAGATTATTTGTTTTTTGTTCGTTTGTTTGCTACTGAGTTGCATAAATTCTTTATAACTTTTGGATATTAAACCCTTATCAGATCTATGATTTGCAAAGATTTTCTCTTATTCAGTAGACTGTTTTTTCATTTTGTTGATGGTTTGCTTTGCTGTGCAGAAACTTTTTAGTTTGATGTAGTCTCACATGTTTATGATTGGTTTTGGTGTCTTTGCTTTTGGTGTCAAATCAAAAAAAAATCATTGCCAAGACTGTTGTCAAAGAGCTTACTCCCTATGTTTTCATCTGGGATTTTACGGGTTCAGGTCTTACATTCAGGTCTTTCATCCATTTTGAGTTAATTTTTGTGGATAGTGTAAGAGAGTGGCCCAGTTTCATTCTTTATATTTCTTTAACGTGACTTTGTGGTGAGACTATTTGTCGTGTATTTCAAATACAAGGAGTATAGGGGAATGGCATATGTGCTCCCGTTGATATTACATGAAACAGACTACCTGGGGAAATTATGAAGCTTCGTACATGTTATGGTGCCATGCTAGGAAGACAATGAATATTTTTCTCTCTGCTTACCTTAAAAAATAGTCACATAGCTTATTTAAAAAGTAGCCACTATTGTGGCAATGATGCTGGTAGACAGGAAAATCTACTAGGATTGGATTAAGTGATTAGTGCTGTTTGTTTACTATTAGGAATGACTAGAGGAACCATATGAATACAGCTTGTTTTTTCTTTCCATGTAATTCTCTCGAGTTTACTATAATGATTAGTAGTAAAGATGAATATTCTTTTTTATGTTTTTAAAACTAAAAGGTGGTGATCATGATAATGATTTTATTTTTAAAGGCTATGAAGTAGACTAGAATTTTTATTTGATAACATTTAGACCTCATTGAAATTTAGACCTCAAGGTTATAACCATGACCTCATCCATCTGGTAGTGATACCCTTATTTCAGGCAAAGTATCACTCTTGCAAATTCAGACTTCTAAATTGACAGTTCATGCCATGGCAACTCTTTTCTTCAGTAGTCTTTGAGTAATTAAAGTTTGATCTGCAGGTAAGAATAGAGAATTGACCTTAAACAAGATGTTTTAGTACTTATATATCCTTATATTAATTTTGTGTCTAGCAGAAGACAGGCTCATCAAGCTAGTTTTGCACAACATTTGGAAAGTGGGCTGCTAAAAGGTTAGTTTATTATAGACACCTAAACTAGTGGTAAATTTCCAAGCTATTTCTATTGGTAAGATTAAATTGCCTTATCTGTACTTCTTGCTGAATAGGCTTTTTTCTTCTCTTCCTTCGTAAATTGTTTGAAGATAGTTTTTTTCTTGCATGTGAAAAACAGTGCTGACGAGTCAATCTAATATCAATAGGATTATAGCCTATGAATATTTTTGACAACTAAGCACCCTTACATGGATTTCCTGTTGTCCCCTGAAGCAATGCTGTGGGAAATTTCAACATGGAGCAAAGAAAGCTTTACCGCCAATTTTGTGCCCGAAACACAAGAAAAGATGAACAGACGTCTGCTGCATTAAAAAAGGACACAGGCATGCATTAAATCCCTTATGTCTTACTTTTTAATGATGCAATTGTGAATTATGTTCTTGTTGCATTTGTAATTAGAGGCTGCAGCAGATGGTGAAGACTTATTTTAAAGTGATGTGTCTATTAAAATAAGCCACACTGCCAAGTGATTGTTCACTGTAACAGCATCTTTACGCCCCTAAAAGACTCCGATTCTTTGTTGATGTGCAGTTGATTACCACAGCTGATTACATATGTGCACATATTTGCTCGGAAATGTATCAGAGATATTTGATATGTGCAATACTTTATTTTAAAGTGTGTGTTATCACAATTACAGATAATGAAGCTTTCAATGAATTATTCAGTCACACTCATCTACAAAGGGAATGCTCTGATTTCCCTTTTCAATAAAATGAGGCATGAATCTTTCTAAACTATTGAGGCTAATTCTCCCTACACTGTGGGAGAAGTCTTGAATGGAGAGTGGGGGAGTTTCTGAATATTGAAAGATTCTCGTATGCACATTCTTATAAAGAGCAGTTTTGGTTTGGGTGAACTCAGTCCATGGATAGTGGTGGAATCTCAGCCTAAGAGTAGGAATGGAAAGCAATAGGCACTGAGTGGGAGGGTAAAAATGGATGAGAGATGTAGTCAGATTGATAGTATGTATTACAATAGGTTAGGCTGTGAAAAGAAACAACACCTAAAGCCTGCTGGCTTATAATGACAAGGTGTTTCTCTCTCCGGTTACATGTTTATCGTGGAATATTAAAGGGATTCTGCTCATCATAGTCTGCAAGGACCAGATTGATGGAGGTTACATCTCAACACAGGCTTACACAGTTGCCTCACTAATGGGAAAAGGATGTAGTCACTTAAATATTAACTTTTAAAACTTCTTTGCGGGGGGCACCTGGGTGGCTCAGTTGGTTAAGCATCTGCCTTCGGTTCATGTCATGATCCCAGTGGTCCTGGGATCGAGCCCCACATGGGGCTCTCTGCTCAGAGCGCAGCCTGCTTCTCCTGCTCCCTCTGCTGCTCCCCCTGCTTGTGCTCTCTCGCTCTCTCTGGCAAATAAATAAATAAGTAAAATACTAAAAAAACAAACTTCTTTGTCAAAGAGTGACATCAGCACTTCCACTAACTTAATTGGCCAGAACAAATCATGTGACTAAATCTAACATTAAGAGAGCAGCGAAGTACAATCCTACTATGTGCCTAAAATATTCGATTCGATGAACGATAGTCATGACCACCTCATCATGTAATTTTCTGCAAGGCTGTGTGTCCGTGAGCTAGTGCCTCCACTTGGCTACTGTGGCTACTCCATTTCTATCATCTTGGTCCTGAAATATCATCAGATCCACTATTTTATATTCAACAATGTGCATAAAGACTTTTAGAAAAGGGGAGGAGTAGGAAAGTCTTCTGGTTTAACATTTTCCAAACTGGTTCTCTTCAAAGGTGTTAAATTCAGAAATAAGGATTGTGTGGTGATCAACTGAGTCTGGGTGTCTTTGGATAAGTTACACAAATTACTTCTCAGAGCCTTTAATTTGTTAGTATGAATATTTATGAGGCCAATACAGCCAGCAGTATTTCTTAATTCTATAGAATCTCTTTTTTGGGGGAACTTCTTATGGGATGGCATTTTGTGGAGACATATTTTGGATAATGCTGCTTAGGACTCTCCCATCGGTACTTGGTTGTATATTTGGTCACTATTTTAGCTTCTGGGTTGGTAAACACACCAAGGTGCTGGAAGGGTGATAGTATTTTCCTGAGTTCTGTGAGCTGTTCTAGCAAATTATCAAACCTGAGGAGGGGTTGTGGGAACTCGCAATTGATCAGAAGTAGAGGCGGTCCAGGACTCCTGACTGGCATATGAAGTAAGGGGAACCTGTGGGACTGAGCCCCTTTTCCTTGTGGAATCTGGTGCTAACTCCGGGTGCTTCGTGTCAGGACTGAACTGAATTCTTGCACAGCCAGGCATGTCTGGATAATCAGAGAATTAGTTGCTGGGGTTGGAAAACACCAGAATTGTTGGCAGTTCTCACCGGAAGGTGCTGAGGGCTTCCATAGCCACACCTTTTCCTCTAGCCCTCATCTCCTCCCTAGCTTGGGAAGGAAGCAGCATGATTTTGATGGCTGCGGGGGCAGAGGGGACATTTTGTGATAGGAAAATACATGTCTGACATGAAGACAGGAATTAGCATTAGAAGGTTGAGCTAGGACTGGCAGTTCTAGGTTGGGAAGCACTCTATGCCATATTCCATATGCAAGGGATAATTATAATCCTCTTCTGACATTAAATAATATATATATATATATTATATAAATATAAATAAATATTATATATATATACAGCTGACCCTTGGATAACATGGGTTTGAACTGTGTGGGTTCACTTATATGTGGATTCTTTTTGGTATAATATAGTACTATATTTTCTTTTATGATTTTCTTAACACTTCCTGTTCTCTAGCTTACTTTATTGTAAGAATACAGTATATAATACATGTAACACAATAAATATGTGTTAACCCAGTGTTTATGTTATTGGTAAGGCTTATATTAGTAGGTGAGTTTTTGGGGAGTCAAAAGTTACGTGTAGATTTTTGACTCACAGTGGTAGGTGCCCTAACCCCAATGTTGTTCGGGTCAGCTGTGTAAGTATATATATGTGTGTGCATGTGACTGTGTGTATTTATATTTATATACATAAAACATCTAGAACCAGGGATGTAATAAGACTGCTACCAAAATAATAATGATAAAAATAGATAACAGTTTTGAATACATTATAAGTATCTCTAAGCACTGGGCTAGGTTATGGATATCTCATTTTGTTCTTAAAAAACTCTATGAGAAGTGGCTACTATAAATATTCCCATATTAGAGATGAGGATACTCAGATTCAGATAGGTTAACATATTTGTCCAAAGACCTATAGCTATTAAGAAGCAAAGGTAGGATTAGATGAACCTAGGTGGTTTGATGATGTTCTTAACCATTCTGCCACTATAACAATTATTTCTTATGTTTGGCAGTGTTTAATGGTATTTAAAACATGTATGTAGAGACAATACCGTTTGTCCTCCACAGAAACGCTGTTAGAGGCCATGTTCTCCATGTCTAAAGATAAGGAAATTGAGTCTCAAATAGTTGCATCTTAATTTAAAAGTAGGCAACTCAAGTTCTGGTCCATTCTTTTCTTAATACATGTTTTGTTTCTACCCACTTTGGTTTTTATCTAGCTCTATTCCCTTTTCTCGGATTTTCTTCTCCTTTCTTATCCTACAATCTGGATTTGTAGCATGTGAACGACTAGGAAATAATTGCTTGGGATAATCACAAAAAAGCCCAGAGAAGTATTAATAGAACTGTAAATGATGAATCTAGTCACCTGATTCCCAAAGAAATTAGTGCAAATACCACTGCATTGCATTCAATTTAATAAATCTTCGCCCAACACATTCTGTGTGTCAGGTCTTTGGGACAGTCAAAGAATGTCCAACACATACACATACACACACACACACAGACACAGACACAGACACACACCAGCAAAACACCAAGTGTTTTGGGTGACACAAATCCTATCAGATGAGAATTACAGAGGGAAGCTTGGATAGCCACAGTCACTATACCCCTATCTCCTCTACTATTCCTTGTAACTTCTCCTTCATTACCCCTTTTCCTAAAAAAAAAAAAAAATAAAAACAGGGGGGGAAGACAGATCTACAGGTAAATGGGACTGGGAGAAGGGAAGGAAAGACCATGGAAAAGCATGAAAATGATGGGCTATCGACCCATATGAGTGTGGTTCACTGAGTGGACTCTTAGCTCTCTTTCACCCATGCAGGCAACGCTAGTGCATGCGAGAGGGAACCACAGGCAGCCATAAAGGAATGACCTTACTGCATTCTCCACATAGATGAAGGGTATCTTGAGTGTAATAGTGAGCAGCTATCTTTTTGCTCAAATGACATGAAAGGGATAGCCCTAGAATTTCAGCACCCACCACCAACATTTTGTGCATGCTTAGGTGACATGTTCCTTATCCTGGTTAGGCAATGCGTGTGAGGAGCAGGACCATACCGGTAAGCATAGTAAAGCTAGAACCTTCAAGAAACGGAAGAGCCTTAGTGCCTCACAGCTATGGTTCTTCAGAGTTGCCTACTTTTACTTGAATAATGAGGTTGCTCTTTTGTAATAGACCGAATTACCTAAAATTTGAAAAATCATTTTACAAATGCTGCGCCCAGGGTCACAAGCCATCAGATGATTTTGGAGACATGTTTTGTTTGAGTTGATCAATGTTTGTTAAAAAAATGATTTTGAATGCCTCATTCAACATGCATACATTCTCCAGGTAGCTTCTCTGTCTAGTAGACACTTGGATTAAGTCGATGACTCTCTAGAAGTTGAGGGTTTTCAGGGGAGGGGGATCTGTAGGTGGGTTCTTTCATAATGTCAGTGTTTAGGGTAATGATGAATCTGCGTATATTTTAGACAGAAATGGATAGTAAATAGTAATAGATAGTAAAAGACAACTGTGTCATCATGAATAGAAACAGTCAAACCATTAATCTAACCGGGCATATAGATGTAGGTGGGGATTTTGTAAGACCCAGGCAGCCTTCAGCCAGCCTGTCTTCTTCAAGTCAATGGCCATGGTATTTTCCCTAGAGATGATTATGCCAGGATGACTTCTCAGCTCATAAGAAGGCAGCAGGACACAGTGAAATATATTTGTTGAGTCTGGAGACCTTTATTTTAATCCTGGCTTTGCCTATAACACAATGTCACCTTGTGAAAATTGCTGATTATCTCCGATTTTGGTTCCTCATCTGGAAAATGCGGAAGTTGGTGAGGTGATCGTCAATGCCCTGTCTAGCTTTAAAATTCTATGATGCCGGGAATATGGTTTGCCCATCAGTGAAAAGTCACTGAGCTGACCTTGGAAATTGCTTCATGCCAATTAATCTCTTTCCTCTCTTTAGTGGAAAATAATCAGAAAAACGGTTTCATTTTATAAAGCATGAATGTTTCTTTGGAACCCCCTCCTTTACTACCTTATAAAAACCAAGTGACCTACTATATCCATTTGTATCTGAGACAAGTGTTAACAAAAAATACTCCCATAAAGCTAACTCTTGAGATTGAGGTTGCTGTATGAGTAACCCCTTTGATAACTTATTACCAAGAGGCTGGGGAGCATGAGGTGGAGGAGGAGGTGGGTTTGAGAACCTTTTTCACTTTTGCGATGCTTTTCAAAGCCACCCTACTGGGAAATCACTTTGATCAACACAAAAAAGGGTCAGTTTTGGCTATTTTTACATCATAAAGCCCGCAGTGATATTCTGGCATCTTTGAGAATGAGAGCTGCTACTGAGCACAACCTCTGTCTGAATTATCTTTTCCTGTCCCCCCCACCCCCTACCTCCTCTCACTCCGGGACCTGTGCTTATTTCCCATTCACTGAAGCTCTGAATTTGATTCTGGTTGTCCCCACATTTGGCTCTGGGCCACTCTAAGACAGTCCAAATCCTCCTTGGTTATTTGGGTTAGTTCTGATGAGGTGCCAGGAATTCATTCTGAAAGATTCACACACTCATGTTTTCCTTTGGCTGCAAAGGAGTTGGGTCAGAGACACGGAATAAACAAATCCATGAGTGCTTCATTTGCTAATCTCAGAATCCTATTTACCATGCACTGGACTTATTTTGTAGATGACCATGGCTTCTGGCACTGAAAGAATTACAGGAATTAAACAGGATTTCTTTGTTCTACCTCTGGTGAAGACATGCTTTTGATTTTCCTTAATTCTCAAATTAATGTAATTTTTATTCCTGTCTATGAAGATGATAGGTAATTTGCTTAATATAAAAAGACAGAGGACTTACCTTTACCTTAATTAATTAAGTAATTTAGAGACAGAGAGTGTGCATGGGCGGGGGAGGGGTAGAGGAAGAGGGAGAGAGAGTCTCCAAGCAGACTCTACACTGAGCGTGGAGCCTGACACTGGGTTTGATCTCAGGACCCTGAGATTGTGACCTGAACCAGAATCAAGAATCGGAACCTTAACTGACTGAGTCACCCAGGCACCCCTAGAGGACTTACCTTTATATCTTTAAGATATTCTCATGTCAATTTACAAGTAGGAAAATTCCTTTGTCAGACGGTGCCACTGTATTCTGCTTTCAGAAACTGGGATTCCCATGATTATAGGTGTATGTCTTGATAGCACAGAAAGAAGACTAGAGTGGAGTTAAAAAAAAAAAAGCCAAGAAGCGATGTGATATAACAACATGGTTTGCATATCTCTATCAGAACCAAACCAGGGATGACAACAAAAACTCAAGCCACTTGGGTTCACTCCTCACATATGGATTCGTGCCTGGAATTAGATGATGAGCTTGATTGTGTGTTGAGCTTGTTATTAATTGAATTAGCTTGTTTCTGTGTGTCCCTGATCCACAGACAAGCAGGGCGCTTTTAGCATTGGCAGTGCTCAGTGCTGAAGACTGAGGAAGTTCAGAGCACAGTAAAGAGCACTTGGGTTTTGTGTGTGTGGGGGGACACCCCAGGATGAGGCACAAGATAATCGCGAATAAAGACACAGTAAGGAAAACAGTACGACCCAACTCAGTGTCAGATGAATGGGCAGTTGCTCAGGGAGTTGGTTAAAGTCACTGTTAGTAAGTAGGGTGTGGTAGAAACTTCTGGAAAGGCTTCTTTGTGAAGGTGAACTTGAAACAGGCTTTGGAAGAAGAAAGGCTGTATCACAAAGCTGTGGGAGTGGGTTCAGGGAGAGAAGGGGGAAGCTCAGGCAGGAGCAATGAGTTTGGAGCAGCCAAGTAGAGAATGTGAACTTGAATTCTGAAGGAAGTGAGAGCATTCAGGGAAAATTGGGAAGGCCAGAGGAAGATGATGAAATCCTGTGGAGACATTTTTTAAAAAGATTTTATTTATTTGTTTGTTTAAGAGTGTGAGTGCGGGGAAGGGCAGAGGGAGAGAGAGAAAATTTCAAGCAGACTCCCCACTGAGCATGGAGCCCCACGTGGAGCTTGATCTCATGACCCTGAGATCGTGACCTGAGCTGAAATCAAGAGTTGGACGCTTAACCGACTGAGCCATCCAGGTGCCCCTAGGAGATGTTTTTGAGGAGCCAAAATTTAAGATCAAATTAAGGACTGGTTAAAATTACTTTCTTGACTGAAAACATGGCGGGAGAGTGGGGATGATGGGCAAAGTAACTTCTAGCCTTGAGGAAAGTCAGACAAACCTGATAAAATTGGACTCAGGTTAGTAATTTCCCTTTGCTTCTGTGTATGGCTTTTAGTGTATGATCCTACTCTCTTACAGTGAAATCCTAATTCCTCTCTTCTTTCCTCGCTTTCTTTACAAAACCCTACTTAGGGATTTGAACCAGCAGCCAGAAGTCAGTCCTCTCAGGGTGGATTTTGTGACAGGTCAGGAGCAGTGGCAGTGGGTTCTCCCCTGGCCCTCTCATCCCTGCATGAGGACTTTCAGATTTCGGCAGATTAGCCTGAAGCTACCACCTCTTCCCAGGGGGCACATCCACTGGCATCCATTTGCTCAGGAAGACCCTTCTGGGGCCAACACACCAATTCCCATACCTGAACCCAGTCATCTGACCTTCCTGAAAGGACATGATTCCCTTATACTGACGCAGGGAATCTAATTCTTTTCCTTTTTTGAGTAAAGAATTTTTTGCACACTCGAGGTGAGGCCAGATTTAAAAATGAAAGCCTGGTATTCTGTTGTTTTTCTAATACTTGCCTCCTGGAGTGAGCTCACTGTTCATAATGACACCCTTCCAAGCCCAGCCTCACCCGCCTTCTTCAGAACACCAGTAGTGCTTAATGTCCTCTCTGCTCGGTTACAGCTGGGAATTCACCTCCTTTCGTGCCTGTTAGAATCAGATGGTATCCCTTTAAGACCCCCAGAAAAAACATGTGTAGATCTGTCTGTCGTTAACGTACATTTGATTGATCCACGATTTTCATTTCTAATTAGGCCTGTTTGCTCAAGAAGTACAAATAAAACCAACACGTGCTCCTTAATCCTGTTAGAGCGGGTGGCAAGGTAGACCATTTTCTACTTTATAGTTAGTTTTAAAATTCAAACTATAAATGTGAATTACTTTTCTGCCTGACTCTTCCGGTGTAGGTTATTGTTATGCTAATTCAGGTGTATGTCTTCCAGGACCTTATAAGTATATAAATCTTGTTGTTCTTTTGAACAAATTGGATGGTTAATCCCTTAATCAGTTATTGAGAGATTGCTACAAGCACAAAGCAAAGGCCAGACCTCAAAGCTGAGCAGTTTGAAGGTCGTCATTGTTATGCATTTGGTGTTTCTCCTCTGTTTTTCCTTTTTTCTTCTGTTAAATAGGAAAGTTACTTTAATCCTACAGAAAGCACTTTCCTTTAAAGTGGAAGGATGGGAGCCTGGGAGGAGAAAGAGGTTCTAATGATTCAAACAGTAGGTGATGCTGTGGATGGGAACTATCTCTTCCACTCCCCCGGCCCCGCCTCCTTCTTTGCCTCTCCTGGTTCCCTCTTAGGTATTTTCTGAGAATAGAAATCTATCTCCAGTAGGCTGGCTGTATTTGTCATGTAGCTTCTCTGTTTTCTTAACAAAGTATTTGTGTGTATTCTGTGGATAACCTTTTGTTAGCATAAATAAGCAGTTTTTCCTTGTTCTGTCCCTGAAAATATTCATGGAGGCTCCATCAATTGCTCAGAAATAATAGGTTAAATTTAAACACATTATCATTCATTGACAGGTGTTTCTGACTATAATGGGAGTAGGTTTAAGTTCATATGGATGGTTACTGCTGACAAGACAAGACAATGTGCCATCAGATCCTCTGTGGGTGGAGGCCCTAACTTGAACCCTGTCCTACCTGGGTTGATAAGGACCCGTGGCCAGTCACGCACTTGGACACTTTTGCTACCTCCTTTCTACAGGATGTGTTCTGAATTGACTTATATTTTCAAGGCCCGAGTCCACCATTTTGCTACTCCGGTTGACCAAAGCATATCATATGATAGCCTTTCTTCTACCTAGACCTCATTTAATAGAGCCCAGGGAGGATGTTTCTGGGGGGTACCTATGCAGCAAAATCCCCATGTGGAAATCCCATCAAGGGGGTGTGATGCAGACTTGAAAGCAAGGGCAGAAATTAGAGGGAGTGATAGAAATCGAGATTCTGACTCCAAAGCAGAAAAATTCTGTGTAAACCTTCTCCCATAGAGGAGAATCAGGATCCAAATCAGAATCTAAAGTGCCAGTGGAAGTCACAGACAGATGATGTTTTATTTGATTTTTTTAAAGATTTATTTATTTATTTGAGAGAGAGAGAGAGAGTGAGAGTGAGCACTAGTGGGGAAAGGGGCAGAGGGAGAGGGAGAGAGAATCCCAAGCGGACCCCACACTGAGTGTGGAGCTCCATGCAGAGCTGGAGCTCGTGACCCTAAGATCATGACCTGAGCTGAAACCAACAGTTGGACACTTAACTGACAGAGCCACCAAGGTGCCCCACAAATGATGTTTTAAATCTTTGTGGCCCTGTGAGGGTTTTACATTTTTTTATTCTTTTTCTTTTTTTAATTGTTGTCTAAAATCTGTCTAAAACCTAAATTGCCTTGTTTGGTGTTCTTTTGATGGCTCTCGTCACTCACACTGGGCTAGCTGGTGTGATGAAAGCCTTTCTTTTTCAGGACTTATGTGGAGCAGACATAGGTGTTTATAGTGGTGGGGTTCACAAACATGTAACCAAACAAGATCACTTAGAAAACAAAAATAGAAGTTCCCCATATTGAAAAAGTAAGTCGACTTCTTTAGGAGTACAGACCCCCAAATGACAATAATCATAGTTACCCATCAGTGAGCATTCACTGCATTTGCTACTACAACCTGGGCATTACTGTCTGCCATTTTATAGAGGACAATACTGAGGCTCACACATGCTAAGCAAGCTAGTTCTAGAATGAGCATTCAAGTACCAGATCTGTTGGGCATAGCAATTGATTAAGAGATGGTCACATGACCCAAGCCAGGCCAATGGAAGTTTCTAAGATTAATTGGTAGAAGAATCTCTCCTGGGAATCCTAAAAAGTTAATGTAAGCTTGAACTTTCTTGATAAACGTCTGAAGGGAACTTGTCTAAGAGTGAAGCCAAAGCAGAGAAAAGCATGAGAAATGGAGAAAATTGGGTCTCTGAGGATAAGATTTCAGCACCTGGATACAGCTATGCCTGAAGCCAATAACTCTTGGATTGTTACGTTACATAAAAAAATATATTCCTTTTTTTTTTTTTTTTTTTGGTTTAAGCCTCTTTTTGGAAAATGTAGAGTCATGCATTCATGCAGGCAGTCTTTTGACCCCCATATGGCTGTATAAGAATGAGTTTTGGGCCTGAAACATTTTCTTGCCAAGAGACAGAGTCCTTGTGGCCTATGCTGGGCTTATCGCCTTGTGTCAAAGTGACTCTTCCTGTTTCAGATTTAGTGTGTGCTCTTTCGTTCTGGTTAAGCATGTGTATCATATGGCACCTGGCTAACCCTACTATTTCTATCCTCTTCGGGGGGGGGCTGAGTCCTTCTACTGGAGCACAAAAGGGGTACGTGCGGGTCCAGTTGCCCTGAGTCTGCTGCCAGGAGGGACCTGTTGGCCATGGGGACTGATGCCCACCATTGGAACTGATCTCACGCTTTCCATTTTCTGTGTGCATGAAGCTTTGTTCCATCCAGTGCTTGACTGACTTGTGTCTTCCTGGCAATTCCAGTACCCTGATTAAGTGGGCAGAAGTGTTCGGACTTCTGTTCCTGGTGATAGGTAATGTATGTCACTTGCTTGACACTCTTTGGACTAGTTTTCTGTCTTGAAACTGAAAACTGAAAGGATCTTGACTATTCTGTTTCTATTCCCAGACTTTCTCTGAGCCTCCAGGTAAGCCCAGTCATTTCTCCTATCCTTCCCTCTCTCCAGACTCTACTGTCACTACAGTGCCATCATTATCATACTGTATTTTTACGTATCTGTCCTTCACTAGACTGCGAAATCCTATAGAGCTGCCTCTGTGTGTGTATGTATGTATGTATTTAATTCTTGCCTTCGGCCCAAATTGACTCCCAAAATACAAAGTAATCTTCAATATTTGAACAAGAAATCCTTTAGTTAACCTTATGCATCCAGGTGTAGGTTCTCCAGCCACTCCCTAATATAATATGACATAATATAATATAATATAATAACTCCTCCCATGCTTCTCAAACTTTAACATGCAAACAAATCTGAGGTCTTGTCAAAATGTAGAATATATTTCAGAATTCACCAGGGTGGAGCCAGAGATTCTTATTGCTAATAAATGCTTTCGTACTTTGAGAAGCAAAATATTGGGTATGTGTCATTAGCTTCTCTAGGAAGATGTCAGGTCAGAGCATGTAGGAACCTTCTGATAAATCCCTGACTTGTTATGTGGTAAAGATGTATTTTTCAAAGCTAAATTCAAATTCTGACTTTATTCCAGTGGAGATTAAATTACTAAAATAAAACTTGAGGTACAGAAAGGCATTATTTTCTTAGTCAACCTGGAGGTACTTTCTGAGCACGGACTTTGAGCCTATTTCTTGGCTAAATATAATGACATACAAAGGAAATATGGGACTAGTTCAGTGTAACCAATTTTAGACCTGGAGAGAAAAGAGATTCTCTCCTGCTGATTTAGGAGGATTATCCAAATTTGTCATACCCCAAATATCTTCACTTTTTCCATTGTCTTGATAGTTCTTTGCTTGACATTGCAGAATAAGAGAAGGTTCTGGAAGTCATCATTCATTCACAGCTTAATGTGTATTTACTCTGCTTTCTTTCCTTTTATCCAAAAGAGATCCACCAAATAAGAGAATCAGGATTTTTCCCTGGTGACTGAAACAGTCCTGGGGCAAGGGGATGATGCTAAGGGAAGGCAATTCTATAGGACAAAGTTCTTATTGCTAGATTCCTTTAAGAGAATGTTTTATATCCAATCATGTCACTCAGTAGAAATGGCACCAAAGGTAAGATGCAGTCTACTTATTTCAAAATTTTATATCTGGACCGTAAGAATCACTGAAGGTCAGTGATTGCAAGGAACTCAGTGTTTGCTAGGTCCAAAATTATCTCCTCATAAAGAAGGAACCCATAACCCTGAGAGTAGTTTGACTTGCCCCACGCATGGGTCTAGTGCAGTGTGGGGCCCATTCGTCCTGGTTGGAGCTCTTTTCATAGCACGAGAAGCAGTGAAGCAGGGGTGACTAAGAGCCCACACTCTCCTCTACAGTCAGGCTGTTTGGGTGTGACTCCTACTTCTTCAGTTGCTAATGGGCTTTGAGTGAGGTTTTTTGGGCTCTGTGTCTCAGTTCCTCATTTATAAAATAAAGATCGTGGTAGTAACTACCTCAACGGGCTGTTGTAAAGATTAAACGAGTTGATACAGGAAAAGCAATTAGAGCAGTACCTATCCAGAGCAGGTACCCAGTAAATATAGGGAGCTATTACTATCCTCATTGCCGTTGCCTTCCGTGATGTGACTTCAAGGCTTCCAATAAGGACCTTCTGCTACAGGCCAGCCCAGAACCCTAGGCTTCCTCTACCTCCTTGCCATTGCCTCACACTTATCATATAAGCTAATTGTGCCTCCCCAACTGAAAAAAAAAAAAAAAAAAAAAGAAGAAGGCTTACGTTATCCAATTGACAATGTGGTTTAAAATGCCAATATTCCTGAGAGAGGGATCATGATAATTTACTTTCACTCTACATTAGGAAGAATCAACATTGGATCCTTTCCCAGAAACAGGTTTGCAAGGAAGAATGACCACAAGGCTTTGGAAGTCTGGAATGTCAGGATGATGGGGAAGGGGTGCTAGCTGGGACAGGGAGGAGGGAGTTGAGGGTACAGAAGACGGTCTGTCCAAGGCCAAGCTCCTTAGCACCTTCAGTATCCAGGATCCATTTTCTCTCTTGCCCTGTCTGATTCCTTCTCCATGGGCCCTCACATGGGAATAACTGCGTATCCAAGCTTTGATCTCTTTAGCCAACAGAAGTCTGAAGGGCCATTGAAAACTCCTCATTGGATAGGGGGAAATGGAGCTCAGCATTGCCGGGCCCAGAGCATCCCAGGGAGTTACTGGCATAGGCCAGAATTTCTCAACTTTGGTGCTATTGACATTTGGTGTTGGATAATTTTTGTCGTGGGGTTATCTTGTGGTTTGTGGGATGTTTAGCTGCATCCTTGTCCTCTACTCACTACATACCAGTAATGCTCCTTCCAACTAGGTGGTGACAACCAAAAATGTCTCCAGACATTGCCAAGAGTTCCCTCGGGAACAAAATTGCTCCCAGCTGAGAACGCTTGGCTTAAGCTGCCCTAAGATTTGATTCTCTCTTGGTCAGGCCAGCCTGGACTCAGATCAGTGGGATCATGAGCTTATTGACTTCTGTTCTCCACTAGGAGATTCTCATCCACTCCTCTACCTTCCTCTGGACAAAATCTACTTGAACCTCAGCTTAGCTGATGTAGTCACTCCCCTGTGATAGGAGGAGGATGTTTGTTCCTAGCTAGAGGTAGCTGGCTGAGGATATAGAGGGCTATCCTAGGTTGGAGGACAGGGTGACCCTTCGATACCCACTACCCTAATTGTGAGCTGGGGACGCTCAGATTTTCCCAACCACATAGGATCCCCTCAAACTCCTATTTCCTCAGAGAGGGGAAGCCAGCTTCAGCTCCCAGAGATGGTTGGAGGGAGTATAGAAAGTATAACCGAACAACAACCAAGTTTGTAAAATGATCCTATGACATCCACTGGGGTGGAGGAACATGGAGTGTATCCCAAGGAATGTGGACTGTATTCACGAAAAGGAATTTATTTTTTGGTTTTTGTTTTTTCTTCTTCATTTGAGCTGGATTGAAAGTTGTCAAGAGTGAGACTTTTAGAGTCAGACACCTAGGTTCAAATCGTTCCCTCACTACTTCCCACTGCGTGATCCTGGGCAAGTACCTAGATGTCTCTAAACCTCAGTTTCCTTGACTGGAAATGTGAATAATAATTATACTTACCTCCCAGGGTTAGCCATAATTAAGCTCCACATAACACTGATGCGTCCTGGGAAATGAAGATCTCCAAGTGCACCTCGGTCTTCAACCCACAGGGCTCCCATCGGCTTGTTTCCCAATTGCCCAGCAGCCTTCCTTTCTGCTTCCTTCTCAGCACAGACTCCGAGTGTCTTCCAAATGTGTATTTCTCAGTTCTCTAGGGGTTGGTCGGCTATCAGTCCGTGGCTGAGCCCGACCGAGTAAGCACCTGGAGTGCAGGGATTTGATCGAGTGCGCTTTTGGCAGCAAAGCCAGGCTTGGAGTGAGCTTGGGATGCGGTACATCTCACAGCCCAGAAACGTAGGCAGGAAGCGCTCTCCTCTGGGCTCTTCCAGAACTCACAGTCACACCCACATAGGCACCCGGAACAGGAGTCCCTCATGTCATGTGATAATTTTTGGTCACCTTATCACAACTTCACAACTCGGGAAGACGAGGTCTGTGATGTCTTCCCTGGAGGGTCTCAGTTTGTGTGAAGGCAATCAACATTTCAAGACACACCAGCTGGAAAATTCTTTCATAATATGAATACTGTAAATATTTATTTAAGCTTCCTCTTCCCTCCACTGACATTTCAGAAGCAAGAAAATTGTTGAAGAGGCCAGATTTTTACACATAGTATTTATAAAGTATACTTTGGGCAGTGGGAGTGTAAACATCTCTGTGCTGGATTTTAACTCTTAGTACAAATTACTTCTTTGGGACTGATGGTATTTCAGATTAGACAGGGAGAATTATGGTGTTTGACTAGTTCACCCAAAGTCACACGCTTAGTAAATGACTTTGGAGTCAGGCCGAATTTGGTTTAAATCACCACCTTGATGGTAGTTATTTGTGTAAATTCAGCATGTTGCTTAATGTCTCCAAACCTTGGTTTCTGTATCTGTAAAATGAGGATAGGGTTGGGATGATTACATAAAATAAACAATGTCAACTTCTGAGTAGGGCGTTGGCATATAATATGGGTTCAATAAATTCATCTATAATGATAATTGTCCAGTTACCTAGATTATCATTTTACAATTCCTATCTGTACCCATGACCATTCCTTTACTTACTGACACCAGTAGACAGCAAGCTGTGTGTGTTCAGTCAGTGCCTCACAGGATACTTGGTATTTGGGGTGTTGGGTAAGTATTTGAATGAATGAGTGAATGAACAAATAACAAAACCATGACACAGGAGAGTTTCATTTATCAGTGAACTTCTAAATTGATATGCTGGGAATCTTGTTGAAAATATCTAAGGCCCAGTAATGATTACTGAGTATAAATGTTACTGAACTAGGCTGCAGAAGGTCTTTGGGCAGGAAGGTAGCCAGAGGGCAGAGTGTACCAGTGACTGATTAACGGCAAACCCTTACCAGAGGTCAACTGAAACAGTTCTGTGTGTGGGTAACTTTTAAACAAAGCAATTTTAAGGGAATTGGGAAATTTTCTTCAACCTCCCAACTCAGCCCAATGTTGTCTCACTCTCATTGGAAAATGATTCCTTTGGACTAAGGAGTGTTTAGGGTGGACTAAGGAGTGTTTAGGGTGGGCTAACTGCAGTTAAAAAGAGAGAGACCCAACATGTGTATTACTTGCTCTTTAATCCCATTTGGAGGGCAAATATGTACCCAGGGTGGCCATCTTCCATTCAGCTACCCAGATTTTTGGAGGCTTGCCAAGTCACCCTTGGGATCATCTCCCTTCCAGTCAGCTGAATGGGGAAAAGAGCATGGTGAAGAGCTCTATGGGAGATTTCATGAGCCAGACTTAAACAGTAGCACCTAGCACTTCTGTCTCTATTTCATTGGCCAGCACTCACTCACATGGCCATACCTGACCACAAGGGAGTCTGGGCAATGGAGTGCCTGGCGGGGCAACCATTTTCCAGTCACATTAGTGAAAAATCGGAAGAGGGGCAAAAACATCTGGCAAACTGTAAACTGTCTTTGCCACACCTTTTAAGGAGGCAGTATTTCTGGGAAGGGTGGGTTAGTGTAAATTAGTATGTCCCTGCCAGAGGAAAGTGATCCTCAGTTTGAAGACTTTCTCCCAAAAAAAGTTGAGGAGAAAAGTTTGGGGCTCCCAAAGCGGGGTGGTGTAGGCTGTGGAAGGAATAACTGGGGCAGACCTGGGTCCTAGGGTCCTAGTCTCGGGGGTGGGGGAAGCGAGGCCTCAGAAAGGGACAGGAGAAATGTAAGATAAAGACCAAATCTCTGAAGTCCCAGTTTTGTAGAGGATAAGAAAGAGCTGCCCTACAGAGAGAGAAGCAAAATGGTGCTGTGGCACCTTTGCGTAAAGCAGTTACAAGCCACTTGTGGGCTGCATTCAGGTGCCATGAACTGTGCGGGGAGAATAAGGGCATGCTTTCCTCCTCACTGCTTTTCCTCCTCCAAGGAGAGTCAGGCTCATTAGGTCTCTAGGTGGATTTTATAGTTCTGGATTTGAGCCTAAAAGTTGCATGTGGTTTTCAAATACTTACTTTATCACACACTCCACGATTACTTCCATTATGTGTGGCTAACATTTGAGTCTTTTCAGATTTAGTAGGGATATAAAAGGTTTAAATAAGCCCAATATCAGATGTGTCTGGGATTCCATTTCTTGCATGCAGACTGTAAATAAATGCTGATGAAAAATATTTTAGTTCCAAATTCTGCCACCCCAAATCCTACAAATATGCACATTAAAGCCCCATAATCCCATAAAAGCCTTTTTACTTGTAAATAACACTATCTTGTTTTCCATCTCAAATTTCTTCTCCTGTAATTACACAATATTTGGTTTCCCCTTTTTAGGCAATTCAAATTAAAACTTATTTCATTTCATAATTACAAACATTCATTTTGAGTAAAGACTAATCTGACGGGAATTTGGTTCCAGTGATATTGTAACCTAGACTTGTAATAGCAAAGCAATCCATCTCCTTACTAATGTCTTGGAATCTTTTAAGACTCTATGCCAGCTAAACATTTGCATTTGGAAAGTTTTATCCTTTTTCCTGAAATAATAATGCTTTATTAAGAGCACTGTGTGATTTTATTTTTTTTTAAATAATGATTTAAATCAAAGACTTCAAGATATAAAGAATTTAAAGGGTGAGCCATTTCACCCTCTTAGTTTTGGGTTATTTTATAACTCCCACGAGTTCTGGAGTTTGCTTGGAAAATGTTCATTATTAAGTTCATTTTCAACTATTTCCTGGAAAAGGAGAAAGAAAATATTCTTTGTCTGGGTGTCATGATAGGTGGTAGTTTTGAAATGTTAGATAAGGTGTATGTTATTACTATTCTGAATATGGATAGAGGAGAAAAAGAGCATGCTGACTGGACATTTTTATGGATGGGTAGTTAATATCTAGGAAAACAGTGTCTATTAGCAAAAAAAAAAAAAAATTGAGAAAATGCCAAATGGAGTGCTTGCAAGGTGCTTATTCACTGCAGTGTAAAACGAAACAAAATAGTCCAAAAATTTTTTAAAAGCTGTAGATTTCTCTATGTATGTTTATACAACAAATGAATAAAAAGTCATGAATTTAACCAGTGACATTTTCGAAAACAGTAAAGTGATTACTGGTTAAATCTAAGATTTCTAAATATTTAATTAAAATTATAAGTCTAATTTATCATATTCTTGTAAATACTTTAAACACTTTAGAAGGCAGATAACACTCATGCAATATTAATGTGTGTACAGTACTAATCAGGACCCTTACACCAAAACCTGGTATAAAAATGGTAATATACCTCTTTGTTTCTTCATTATCTCTATTCCTTTTCTGTTTATTTTTCCCTGGGCAGAATGCTTTGGTGCATTTACTCGCCTGGAGATTCAGAGTGACCTTCCCAACTTATTGAGATTGTGGGTAACAGGTTGACATCTTCCTCCAAGTCAGAGTTCCTAATTCCCCACTCCCGCTTTATTTTTCTGCATATCACTTTTCTTCATCGGAAGTGTATATTGTACTCTTGTTAAATGTCTCCACATCCATGCAGATATTTTTTGTCAGTTCACTGCTGTATTCTCAGTGTCCAGAATAGTACCTGGAACTTAGGAGTTAATCACAAAGATTTATTGAATGAACAGATGATGTATTCTGGACCAGGATAGTGGTCCATGATCCATGAAATGGATCCATGAGACACATGTGTCTCTTCCGTAGAGATTTTGAATTGGCTACCCTATTGGGCAGACTCTGATGGAAGTCAGATGTCATTCACTTTATGATGAACTGTTCAAACCCTGGGCTTTGACCAAGTAATACTTTTTATTTTTTGATCAAGTATTCCTCCTGAATCATCCTGATTTGTATCCATCTTTATAGATTCAGGGAGGTGCATTTTAGCATTGCTCGCTCTGAACTGGGGCCTAATCCATGTCGATCATATCAAATCAGTTTGGTGTCCTGAAATGGCAAATTTCTTCCTCATTGACCAGTAAGACCTACAATACTAAAACCCACATTACGGTATGAAAGGATGAAATGGGGTAATCCACATAAGGTGAAGAGAGTAGAGCCTGGCACATATTAAGCTCTCGGTATTCTTATCAATTAGGCCATTTTCAGTTATTATCCTTGCTAAAAAAGAGAGCCAGTTGTTTTCTCCATAGGAATTATGAGGAATTCCTTTGTCCCAGTTTGGGTGACAGGATATGCTCATTGTATATCTGCACCTGTAGAACCATAGAACCAAGTGCAGTGTCTCTCACAATGGGTCTGAGCAAATACATGAAGATGACTTAGTAATGAATCCTAGAACAGTAAAGAGTTGTCTGCTTCCAACTTTCTCATCTTTTCTGCACAGCTCCATGACCTATAGATTGTAGAGCAGAGGGGGCCAGTATTTGCTTAGCGTGTGGTATGTGTCATGAATTTTGCTGGGTGATATATAGCTATTATTTATTTATTCCAACCAGCAGCCAACTGAGGGTTGTTTTTTTTTAAGATATTAGTTTCTTTTTTTTTTCTTTTTAAAAACTTTATTTATTTGAGAGAGGGGGAGAGCACAAGCAGGGGGAGCAGCAGAGGGAGAAGGAGAGGCAGACTCCTGGCTAAGCAGAGAGCCTGATGCAGGGCTCGATCCCAGGACCCTAGGATCATGACCTGAGCTGAAGGCAGCTGCTTAACAGACAGCCACCCAGGTGCCCCAAGATATCAGTTTCTTATATGCATCTTATGGATATAGAGACTGAGGCTTAGAAAGTTAAAGTCACCTAGCTAGCAGGCATCAGAACAAGAAGCAGAACTCACGTATGACTGATTTCAAATTGTTTTTTTCCTATTATACTGTTTTAAGGAGAAGACAGCATTCCTGAAGAACATGATAACAACTTCTTTGAATGTTCTTAGGGCTTTGTCAGAGTATCTTTTTAATCCCAATCAGTAAGAGGTTATTATTGAGACTTTACTCAATTATTATTGAGCAAAGTTTCCAAATGAAAACTTGTGTCCAGTATGGCCAGGCATCTAATGTCAAAAACATGGGTGCAAGTGACATTTATGTATTGGACTGAGTGTACAATTAAACATAAGTCTATTATGCTGACATATAATTATGCTAGTATTTCAAGAAGATGTAGTCCTAGAAAGGGAAGTCGTCAGCACACATTTTAAATTTAAATGGATGTTGTCAACTTACCCTCTAAAATGTAATAATTGACACCTCACAATGTTTTTGCTTATATAAATGTCCTTAGCTTTAAAAGTTTTTACCAATATTTTCAGCAAATACTGCTTTAATGTGCATTAAAGTGTTAATGAGGTTGTGCCTTCGTTGTTATTGTTTATTAGCTGGATAATTTTGTGTGTTCTGTGAACTCATATTCATATTTCTTGGGCTCATTTTTATGTGAGTTTTTTTTATATTCACTTGGACATTTTTTAAACTAGAGATGTTAACCCTGACCATTATATGAGTTATAAATACTTTTCTCATGTCCTGCCATGTGTCTTTGACCACAGAATCCATTTTCTTAGCAAAATTATTCTGTAAATGTCATTATAAGAGAGAATATAATCTGTTATAAATGTTGGGTTGATAATAACAGCATTAAATAAATATGTTTAATGAGTAAAATAATATTCACAGAACTAAATTATCCTCTGGAGAAAAGTTACTTAATTCAGTATATGGGAAAGCTAACCCTAGAAGACATAGTATTATAATTTTTCATCTGTCAACAGTATACTACTATATTATAAATAACAAAATAATTTCTGGAGAAAGTTGTCTCAAAATAGAATGAAGACAGAACTACTTTAGACTGTACTAGCAAAATATATCAGGTTCTAGAACTGATATATAAAAGGAAAAATAGAGTACAAAGGAAAATCTTCCTTTAGTGGCTCAAAAAAGCTCATTCTAAGAAAAGTCTTTTTCCTGCTGCCAAACAAACTTACAGGACAATCTCTTTTTACATGAGGATGGGTCTTCCTACCCTTGCCTGTCATTTGTCACCATTGGCCTGGGAGGGATAATTACTAAGCAATCTAATTGAGATTGATGATACAATGGGATAGTGGGAGTCTCGGTTCTATCACTTATTATTTGTATAGACTTGAACAGTTTACTTAGCACCCCAGCCTCAGTTTCCCCTTCTGTAGAGTGGGAGTAAAAATGCCTACTCACAGGGATGTTGAGAAGATTACATGAGATAAAATACATGTAACTATTTTAGAATCCATACATTGCTATAAATCATAAGTTCTTGGATGTTCATTCATCACATCATTTTCAAATAATGATGATTAAATTAATCAATTCATTTACCTTTTACTGAAGGAATGAGGTTTGGGAAGAAAAGAAGATGCAGGTTCTGCTTTATTAGGCCTTCACATCACTAATTATACTTTGTATGTATATAATGCCTTAGAGTTTACAAAGTGGTTCCCCCCACCCCATGTTTCTTATCCGTTCGTTCATTCATTCATTCATTCATTTAACCATGGAACTATAATGGTGACAAACTGGGTAGAGTCCTTGACCTCATGGTTAGAGAAAAAGCAAGCACACAGAAGAGTAAGTGAAATATGTGTGAATTATAATACTTGTCGTGGAGAAATGAAGCATGAATGGGATGGAGAATGACAGGTATTTTAGGAGGGTGGTTGGGAGAATGTCTCCTTGAAGTAGTCACAGTCAAGACATGCTATTCCTGGAGCAGGAAAGAGCTTAACATGTTCAAAGAGCAGAAAGTGCTGGGAGGTGTGCGTGCAAGGCAGAAAGTGCCTTAGGCTTGAGGTGGAGAGACAGCATTGGGCTGGATCTTGGAAGGCTCTCTCGGCCATGCTAAGGAGTTTGTATTTTATTCCAGGTACAGTGCAAAAGCACTGGAGGCTTTTAAACCAGAGAATTTCTAAATTTTGAGAAGATCGCTTTACTACTCTGAGAATGGATTGGATGGGGTAGGGATGGAGGGGTGGGTTAACCCTAAGGAGGCTGTTGCAGTAGTCAGGGGAGAAAGACTCTTTATTTAATTATGACTGGTAGAATTTGTTAGGTACTAGGGCAGACATATGAAGTCTTTACCCATCTAACTCCGTCTGGTCCTTGGGGTCTCAGGGCTTTGAAAGAGATGTTATTTCACCTAGTTCTAGGATGGTATGTTCTGTCTTTCACTGGTTTTAAGAGTTGAATGGAAATGATCAAGGGAAGCAAGCAAGCGTATTGCAGATTTATTTCAGTTGAACTCTCCTAGATTTATCCCTGTCAAACATCTACAGTTTTGGATTCTGTATTAGTTTGCAGGAGCTTCCATAGCAAAGTACCACAGACTAGGTGGCTTAAACAACAGAAATTTACTCTCTCACAATGCTGGAAGCTTGAAATCTGAGATCAAAGTGTCAGTAGGATTGCTTTTATTGGAGGCCTCTCTCCTTGTCTTATAGATGGCCGAGTATCTGTCTTCACATGGCCTTCCCTCCATGCGTGTCTGTGTCCTGATCTCTTCTTATAGGACACCAGTTGTATTGGACGAGGGCCCACCCTAATGACCTCATTTTAACTTATTTGCCTGTTTAAAGACCATATGTCGAAATACAGTCCCATTCCAAGGTACTGGGGGCTAAGACTTCAACGTATAAACTTTGGAGGGAACACAATTGAGCTCATAACAGTTTCTAAGACGAAATCTGTGTTTGGGGAATCAGGCAGGGTAATGAAAGTCAGGACCTAGTTAACTTATTTCTGGCATGCGCTGAAATGGTTGCATTTCTCCTAAGTCTTAAGAAGAAAAAGACGTGGTTTCCTTTTATAATTAGTGCCAACTGTGATGACTTAAATACCTCCTCAAAGGATTATATAGCACATTCACCAAGCCTTTGTTAGACCACCTGCTTTACCTCTTGTTAATATTCATGTGATTTGTGCCCCCTTTCTTTAAGAGTAATATTTTAACTTCTCTCTACTAAGGTACATTTTCGGGAAAAAATGGAGTGAAACCAAACATGAGCTATTGTTTGTACTCTGTATTTTGCAGTTATGTGCTTTCCCCACCTTCCCTGTGCTATCTCATCATGAGAGTCAATTTCCAGGCACATCTTGTAGCTTTGATGGTTGGAGGCATTGCTTCTTCAACTGAAGGGATTTCTGTTAAGGGACCAAGCCACAAGTTGTTCAAGAGGGATTAGCACTTCTCTCCCTGGACAGGGCTTGAGCACATGAAAAGAGGAAGTTGTGGGGAAGAAGGGGTCAATGCGAGAAGTGGCCAAGTTGGTGAAGGATAGGGAAACCTCAGTAATCTTCCCATGGGCACTGCCTGGGCCCGTGACTACATGCTCACTCACATGTAGCACATGGGCTTTTTCTTTCCCTTGCCGGAGAGGGAGATTTATCACTATATGGATTTCAACTGACATTTTGATACTAAAGTGTCTCATGCAAATTTGGATGAGCTAGTTATAAAACTTTGAGACCAACATGCATATTTATGAGTTTATGTATAATATTTATGAGTTTATGTATCCCAACCCATGAAAAAGCCTTCTGTCCCTTATGTGAATTATCATGGTCAGAACCAGGACTGGCTATTGGCAGCTTCAGGAATCAAATTCTGCACCCAAAGAGTTCTTTTTGGACCTTGGTGTTGGTCCAAGGCCTGGGGTATTAGGGAGATCCATAGATTATATGGTCTTGCCATCCCATCAGAGGGTTTCATCTGTTTACTTATGAAGTCCCTGGGGCCATGCGAAGCTCAGCAAAAAGAAAACTGGCTTTGGACTCAGACATTGGCTGGGTGACTATTAATTTTTTGACCTCTCTGAGCCTCAGTTTCCATCCCTGAAAATGGGAACAACTCTTAAATGCTTGAGTCATAGAATTGCTCAATAGAAGTACTTGTGGGCTGAATGAATATTTCCTTCTCTTACCTTAGATCATTACTTCTACTCCACTTCCTTATCCTTTTTATCACTATGTCTTTATCAAAAGCACTTCTTAGAGATGGTTTTTGGTATGTTAATATATCTCAAGTAAATTTAGGACACTGTTGCCTCTCTTAGGGCTATCTTTAAACTTTGTCTCTAACCATGGAAAGAAAGTTCTGTGTCTCTTTTGGAGAGGTTTTACTTATTATTAGGTGGAAATAGGTGGGAAGGCATTGTTGGTACCACTTAAAGTATGCCCCATAGTTGACCATGATCTGTCTGAACGTGAGGTTGGTTTTAGCTTCTGTAGTCACTGGTGTCATCATAATCTTCATCATCATAGTCATGCCATTATCATTTCTTCCTCCTCCTCTTTCTTCTTCTTGTGCATGATCATCATGTGCAATCCTAAGTGTCCAAGCAGTTATTATATTAATGGATTACTTGGAACAATGAATGGTTGTAAGGGTAAATGCCTTTATAACCTCAAAACCGTTGAGCTTAATAGGTCATCATGGACACATTCCATATCATACCTATCAGTCTTTCTGTTCCTATTGTCAGCACTGTCACTCAACCTTGAGTAACAACCTGGGTTTTATATTCAGACAAAAACTCTATTCAAATACTGGCTCTGGAGGGGAAAAGGGTGGGGGGAAGGGGTAACTGGATGATGAACATTAAGGAGGGCACGTGATATAATGAGCACTGGGTGTTGTATAAGACTAATGAGTCACTGACCTCTACTTCTGAAACCAGTAATATATTATATGCTAATTAATTGAATTTAAATTAAAAAACGATGGCTCTGCTACTTTGACCTATGCGAACTTGGACAAGATCCCTAACTTCTCTGAGCCTCAGTTTCCTTATCTTTAACATAAAAATAATAAATAAATAAATAATCGCAAGACCAATTGCAGAGATGTTGCAGGATTAGATAAAAAGGATGTGTTTGGAGCATTTGACACAGTTCTGGACACATATAAATGTTTAATTAATGGTATTATTACTATTGTTATTAATATTCTAATATAAATAAAAGCCCCTAAAATGATATCTAGCATAGAGTAATAC
Source organism: Potos flavus (assembly GCA_028534135.1). Taxonomy (NCBI): domain Eukaryota; kingdom Metazoa; phylum Chordata; class Mammalia; order Carnivora; family Procyonidae; genus Potos; species Potos flavus. The sequence continues at coordinate 158,167,143 of CM052883.1, forward strand.
TCAGTAAGTAGCAGTAATGATTGTTATTTTTATTGTTATGGGAACCCTTCAAAACTTAACATAAATCTTCCATCCATCCCTCTACCTTTAAAGGAGCCTGACTTAACGAAACCTGAGTCGCCGACACCCAATGAAAATGAGACGTAAACCTGCAGCTCCAATGTCAACAGTTTTCTTGGACTTGCTCATTTCCATTCTTTATTTAGTTCCTCCATATCTCCTCTGTTCTTTACCATCTAGCTTCTGATTTCTCAGTTTTGCCTTGAACTTTTAGCTTATGCTCATTCCTAAGATCTGGTAGCCAACCAGTCCTTCTGGGGGACTCCCTGCACATGGCTCACCTCATCTTCTGACTCCCTGTGCCACCCCCGTGCTTTCCCTCACTTCTGTCAGGCTTTGGGTTTCCTGAGGGGGCCTTGGGTGAAATCTAGCCATGGTCTGGGTTTGGTCATTACCAAGTCCTTGATCAATCAGGAGAGGTTCTTATTAATTATCCCAAAATGTCTATTTGGCATGAAATTCCATCCTGGATCCTAAATTCTCCTCTTTAGATAATGTCCTTTCTTCTCTACCAGTTTACAGGCTTGTAAGAGGAGTCTAAGGTCAACTCGCCTTTTCCCCATGGTGAGAAAGCTGTTAGCAATCCCCCATTCTTACAGTATTGGCAATATTTTGTCCATTCTGACTCTGTCACTCTCTGGCACCTATTTTTATGAAGATTGCTTTACAGGGCCAGGCCTAATGATTGGGAGGATCATTAGTCCAATGGGTAGAGCACGCTGAAACACATTTGGCATAACTGCCCTGGGTCTATGCCAAAACGTCGAGAGAGGAGAGACCACAGTTCTTGCCAAAGCCCTGAGCCCCAGTGTGGGCCCATGAATCCTGCTAGTTAAAGGGTTTAGCCAGCCCTAATTTTAATTAAAATTTTGATTGTACAGTTGCTTGATGCCTATACTATTTCTTACCAGTTTTAATTCAGCAGACTTCCATAACCTATTACCAAGGGCTATTTAATAGATCTACTTCAGCAAATCATTATCAAAATAAGCTCAATTACTGAACAGGCAGATTTAGCTTTCTACACTGGTCTTCCTGTTATATAGAGGTTTCCAGATAACACTTAGTAAACTGTGGTCACACTGCTGTGTCTTATGGGATCTGAATGTATCTTTATTCCATGCAGAGAAGCAGGCAGGTAGAAAGCTGAAGAGGAAAACACACACACACATTTCAGGAAAAAACCACATAACATTTATTTCAGGGTTGTTTCATCAAGCAAAAAGGCTGCCTTTTAGCTGCTTCAGTGCTTTCTGAAACCTTTCAAGCTACATGGAGAGTGATTCTGGTTTGTGTGGCTAAAATGCTAGAGAGGATGATTGGTTTCATTAGCCAGGGAAGAGTGATAATATGCTGTAATACTTCTCTAGTTATTGGGCACTTTATATTAATAACTCATGATGGCTGGAGTGTTTAGGTGTATATTTCAAACTCAGTGTAAAATACCATGCCATTAAGAATTTAAACACATTCTAATTTAATTATGGCCAAGAGCTGGTTCCAAGTGACCCTGTGTTTTTGTTGGCTAGTTCCAATATTGCAAATTTCAAACATGGAAGGATTTATTTTCTTTTACTCCTTGCCTCTTTTATTCTGGATTGTTAAAAACCTTAATCATTTAAAAGAACACACATTTAGAAAATGAAGTGCAATTGAAGTTATGGAAAATTCTAGTTTTCTTCAATACTATTTTGTTTTCCCCTTTGAGATAGGCCAATATTTTTCTGACCCACAACATATTGATTACTCACAAGTTCTCTTTACCTTCTTTTTGTCCTTAAATGACTTTTTTATTTCTCAAACAGCTATACTCTTGTCACATAATTTTTCTATCATGGCTTAAATGGGAAAAAAAAAATCTACCACTTGGAAAAAAAAAACAACTATCATTTAGTTACCATCCAAGTCAACTTGGGATATGACAGATAGAGATGATTGCCTGGGCCCTATCTTCTGAGGGCCCCTGACTTAGCCAGGCAAATATGAGGAAGGGGGAAGGAGTTAGCCTAGGACTAACAATGAATAAAATTGAAGCTCATGTGTAAATTCAACCACATAAGAATATTGCCCCCGTCTCCTACTGCCCTAGCTCCTTCCACACACTCTTCAAGCTAACCCCTTTTGGGGGCCTTTGATAATCAATTTAAACAGACCTAGCTTATATATAAAAGTATTTTAAAAAAATAAGGAAGAGGAGAGGAGGGTCTTCACTGAGGGATTTTCCTTGAATCTTGAACACTTTGAATTGGTTGGTTATGACTCTTCGACATTTAGCAATGAGTTCAATAATTATCGGTGACATCTGGGGAACTGGTGGATGATGCAAATCTAATGTTTATGCATAGTTTCTAAACCTGATGGCAATTGTAGAGCCAATTCTCATTAATTCCCCCCATCTTCACCCATGGGGACCTTGGAGTCTCCAACTGTAGTAGACAGTGGGCTTCCTAGTATAAATCCAAGTATAAATCCTGGGTCTCTGAATCCTTGATAATTTTCAGTTGGTAGGGAACAATGAGAGGATGGATGCTGGGATGGGGCAATGTGTTCTGATAATTTTTTATTATATTGGGAAAACAATATAATTAATACAATAATTTTGCATTAATTTGGAAGACATAAACCATTTAATTTGGAAAAATGAACAAGCATACCAATCAAGTTTTCTTATATAAATTACACGCTAGGAAAAAAAAATTGATTGATTTGGGATGTGACAATGAAAGTATCCAGAAGATTCAGATATGAGTTTAGGGGGACAATGGAATTAGCTTTTTGAATTTTGGATTTATAATTTTAAAGATATGCATGTCAAAAGATGCATAGTTTTGAAAATGTTTCTTGCTTTGATGGTTTTGAGTGGCAAGGAATCCTTTTCAGGAAGTATGTAACCAAAAAGACCATTCCTTAGGAAACAAGGAATCCCATCTCTATAGTCCTTTGCTGTCCTGTCATTTTAAATGTTCCCTGCTGCCTTGCCTGACATAGGGGGATTAGAGTTGGCCACTACACATGTTGCAGGCCACCCAAGATTACTGAAAAGACTTGTAACATTTTGTTAAATTATTTTTATACTAAATTTATATTTAAAAATTATTTATTGACATGTCTCCCTACCCCATTAAGCTGTGAGAGCCCTTCAAAGACAGACATTATGAGCTGGTGCCTGGCTCAGAGCAAGCTCATGATCAATATTGAATAAATGAATTAATAAACATCTTGATTTTAAAGGAGTGATACATGAACCAGAAAAAACTGCCCACCCATTGAGCTACAATGCTGGTGGAGAGAGGTCAGTACCTGTGAGTAATGCAGGGTAGAATCATGAGTGGACAGAGACTATTCTTACAAGATGCCACTCATTACTCACCTGCACATTAGCTATTTGTATTGTTAGTGTCTAGGATATTTTATCTTCTGTGTTTGTCTAGTTGGCCATGTATTATAAATATTTTCCACATGGCTTCAAGTCCCTCATGCTTTTTGTTTGTAACAGATGAGTACAATTCCACTGAGTTGCTATAGGATGATTTTCTTAAGCTTTATGTCCCATGGAGTTATTGGTGTGAGATTATTGACTAAAGGGAAATGGACTCTTTGCTATTAATAGCCTTTTTTATGAAAAAAGAAAAAAAAACTAGCATAAATTTACATGATGATCAGCATAGAGGAGTGAACCAATTTTCAATTTGGCTCTACCATCACACCCCCTTCCAGAAGTCACTTTTAGCATCCTACCTCCCACATTGCACACTCCCCTCACCTCAAACACCCACAACCATTTCCTGAGGCTTGCCTCTACAGGACACTGAAACATTCAGGGGGAAAGAAAAATGCTCCAAATGTCTCCCAGATGTCTGAATGTGTGGCATAATTTGGCATCGAAATGACTGGAGTTTTCATTTTTCAACTAGATGCTTTGGCAACATGCAAATACAACCTTAATATACTAAGTAAATTTCTTTTTTCTCCCCACAAATAGACTTAATTTCATAAAATATTTAATGAGCACATACTACGTGTCAGTTACAGTAGTGGGGATTAGATAATGTAAGGCTTTAGTAAATTATGGAGCCAATATGAAGAATTTTATGGTTTTATGAAGGATAGGTATGCATAGTGCCTGTTTGGATAAACATAGCAAATACTGATACTTTAAGCTGAAAAGATTGTATTTCTCACACCCCTCTTTAATTTGCAAACTTAGTTTTATAATTACACTCTGGACAGTGTGTCACTTGTCTGCCAGAGTGTTTTTCACTAGTCAGAGGAAACGAAATGGAGACACACTCAGTTTAGAAGAAGTACGTCTTAGCTCACAAGAATAGAACAAGATCGAAATGCACTACCCCTTCTTGGGAGCTCATCCTCATCCTTCTGGGCTGTAAGAATAGAGACATTCTTGTCCCGCTGGTGTGGACCCATGTTGAAAAGATACAGAAGAAAATCATATCCACCAAGTCTCCTAATCAGGATTGCCTTTAAGAGGTCTAGTTGTTTCAATTAGAGAATCTTCCTGATGGAGGAACAATAGGATCAATTAACCCAGGTATTTTTCAGTCCTACTATGGATAAGGAATGATTCCAGGTGCTAGAGAATACACATCACACACAATGCTTTAGGTAGGTGACTAATTGGAAAGGTCTATAGCGAATAATCTGATTTGAATATAGGACCTCCAAGGTATGCCTTAAGATGAAATATTCTATTCTTTTCAGGATGAAAAATCAGAGACTCAAAGGAGAAAAGTGATTGGTTAAAGACGAGATAGCTTATTGATAACAAGGGAAACAGTTCTTCCAGCTCTTGTTCTCCTAGACTCCTGTTTTCTTTTTCACAACTTAAAATTCCATCTTCATTTCCTACTGAGGAAAAACAGTGAATGGAGAGGAAGAAGTGTATGATTGGAGCTCATTAAATTTTGACCAACCACTGTTTCCCAGATTCTACTCCTGTGGTAGATTGCAAAAATGGCCACAGTTTTTCACCCCTTCCTGTATCTATACTATTTACTATGCAACTTTGCAGTTCATTTTAGTGAGAGGTGGAATACATTTCCATACCCCTTGGAGTTGGGCTGGTCCCATGACTGGCTTGACTAATACAGGTGGCTGAAGTGTCAGGCTTGAGTGCTTTTGCTCGTTCTTGGAAACATCTTGGAAAATAGACCTGGGCTAGTTGTGGACGGTGGGAAACTACATGGCCCAGTTACTGTGGTCATCCCAGATGACAGCTAGACAGCTGTCAGACCTGTGACTGAGGCCGCCCTATGTTAGCCAGCCCCAGGCCACCTGTAGCCCACCTCACATGACTGCAGACATGTGAGCAAGCCCAGAAGCCATGTCTGCCCTAGGTCAGCTAAACTGCCCATCTGGGCAATGATAATCGTTCAGTTTCAAGCCAGTGAATTTTGGGAGTGGTTTGTTACTCAACAGATGCAATTATAATGGTGTCTAGTCACGTGATCCTGCCTTTGCTATGGAATTTCAAGCTACATGTTTCCCAAGTCCCTACTACCTGAATGGTAGAAAGTATCTGGCACACTTTCCTGACTCAGCTAGTCTGGATTGATGCTGTGAGCCCAGGGCAGGCTCTCACGTGCATGAGGCCTGTGGCATCGACATCACTATTGGCCTGGTGTGGACCCCTCAGAGGGAGGCTTGAAAGAGGACATGGTTAGCAGCAGTGAGGTCCATGGGGGAACCTGGGGCTGTGCAGTCTCAGGTGCTCTGATTCACAGAACTTTAAGGCATCCCTTATGGACACAGAAGGTCTGGCCTTCTAGAGATGAATCTTGCTATGGACTGAATTGTGTCTCCTCAAAACTCATCTGTTGCAGCCCTAGTCCCCAGTGATGGTATTTGGAGGTCAGGCCTTTAGAAGGTAATCAGACCTTTAGATGAGGTCACGAGGGTGGGACCCTAATGATGGGATCAGTGCTCTTACAAAGGGACACCAGAGAGTACTCTCCCTTCTCCCCCTCTCTCCCCAACTACCTCCCCCCCTCTCAGCCATGTGAAGACACAGTGAGAGGAAGGCCACTTGCAAGCCAGGAAGATAGTTCTTACTAAACCCAAGCATCCTGGCACTCAGATCTAGGACTTTCCGCCTCCAGAATGATGAGATAATAGATTTCTGTTGTTTAAGCCACCCAGCCAATGGTATTTTGTTATGGCATACCAAAACTAATACACAGCTGTTTTTAGTTAGACAGATTTTTGGCATTGCTTCAGGGAAAAATGATCTGAACGATTAAATGCATTTTTCACTCCAGATGTTTTGGCAATGTGAAGATGTTGCCAAGATGTGCTTGTGGGTTGGCCCCATGGCTGTCCTGGGGAGTAGCTTCTGGACAAAAGGGGAAATTCTGGGAGGGGCCAGAGGAAGCCCCCTTCTCTTTCATGCCAGGAATGCACATATTCCTTTTTGGGAAGAGGGTACTAGAACTCCATATGCAAGCTTTTGGTCCGTGGAGATTTATGAAATATAGCCACCTTGTTTTAGTTGCAAACAGACTACATTGAACAAGCTCACCTGCTGGTATGCCATTGTCTTCCTCCAATCTGGGGCTGGGAGCCACTATTGAACTTGTGGTTGAAAACTCCAGGAAGGAAATTCTGACCAAGGTCAAATGAGTGAAGAACAGAATGTCAAAAGATGAAAGTGGTGACTCGTACATATTTGTATTGAGAAGTACCAACTGTATAATGATGAAAGTCATATTAATGCATAAGTATTAGGTACGGATAATTGTGCTCTCATTCTCAACTTCTTCACCCTTCCCCAAACCAATAATTGTATTACTAACTGTTCTGAATTTCTCACATGTGACTTGGAGAGTCAGGTTTGTTGACTACACAGAGGAGAATTCTCTATTGTAGAGTGGGCAGACTTTCTCAATAAACACTAAATAGTACATATTTTCCATTTTACAGGCTGTATGTGTTGCTATGACTCAACTTGGCCATTGTCATGTGAAAGCAGCCAGGCACAACACTTAAAAAAAAGAGTGTGGCTGTGTTCCTACAACACTTTATTTATCAGAAGAGGTAGCAGGCAGGGTTTGGGCCATGGGCCGTACTTTGCTGATGTCTACTCTACTGGGTTAAATGAATACATGTTTTTAAGGTGAGTTAAGCAATGCCTGGAATGTGGTAAAAGCTTTGGAACTGTTGGCCATTGGTTTTCTTTGCCTGGTGTGGGGCAAGGCAGCAGGAAGTATGCACTAAGAAGTTGGTTAGTATATAGTGAATTTGAGTCAAATGAAAAAAAGAACAGGGACTCAGTTGAGGGCGAGTACACACAGCTCTGGCACTTGGCACAGAATTGCCTTGAAGACTGTGTGTTTTAGTCAGTTCAGGCTGCTATGCCAAAGTACCATAGACAAGGTGGATTATAAACAAAGGAAATGTCTTTTTTTCTTTTTCCTTTTCTCTTTTTTTTTTTAGAGAGAGAGAGCATACATGTGAACACACATGTGAACATGGGTGGGGACGGGGAATGGCAGAGGCAGAGGGAGAGAGAATCTTAAGCAGGCTCAACACCCAGTGTGGGAGACCAAAGAGGGGCTCATCTCATGGTGCTTGATCACAACCTGAGCCAAAAAGAAGAGTCAGACACTCAACCAACTGAGCCACCGAGGTGCCCCCAGAAATTTCTTTCATATAGTTCTGGAGGCTGAAAATCCAAGATTAGAGTGCCTGCATGGTCAGGTTCTGATGAAGGAACCTCTTCCAGGTGGCAGACTATTGAGACCTCTCTGGCAGAAAGAGAGCTAGAGGGCTATCTGGGGTCCCTTTTATAAGGACACTGATTTTATTTGTGGGGGCTCTACCCTTATGACCTAATTACCTCCCAAAGGCTCCACCTCTTAATGCCATCACATTGGGGGTTAGAATTTCAACATATGAATTTTGGGAGCACACCTTCAGACCACTGTAGTGTGAGTCTCTTGCGGTGCCAGGAAATTAACATATTATATTCCATCTTGGAATAGGCCATTCTCACTTTCTCTTCTACATCAGTTTTATAGACAGTCTATAGGGAATCTGCATGCATAAGCTATCTTTATATCCAAAACTCCACAGTATCCAGCAGAATAGGAGGCTATCAGTGTGACAAGACAAAGCAAATAAAACTCTAAACCCCAAGGCACAGTGTCATCATATGTGATCCAGACTAAGCATCCACATGAATATTCCTGCATGATTTACAAATCTTTTCCCTTAATTCTGGTTGCATTGGCTTTTCCATTGCTGTATTAGCTTAGTGCAGGTGTGTAAAAACATTTGAGCATGATGAATTGTTTCTCTGAGAGCCAAAAGGTAATTGATGAAAGAATTGGATAGAAAACATGTTAACAAGATATTTTATATTAGCTCCAAGGAGCTAGATCAATTACTATGATGTGTTACATGTTCAGAAGTCAGGAAATTCTAAATTATGGTTCCCAGTATGAACGTAACTCAGCCCCTTTGCACATGCAATATTTTATACGACTGTATATGGTGTTAACTTTAATGCTTTAACATCTATGCTTAATGTGGCAACTATAAATTTGAATTTCTTGACTTCAGAGGTTATAACATTTAACCATACAGCTGCACTGACATACTTACTGCATTCAAATATTTCTTGGTGTAATATTTTGAAAAATAAGCACTCCATATGGATAGTTCTAGTCTTTTCTCTTTTTTCTTTTGTTGGTTATGATGCAGGAATTAAAAAAAAGACTGTGTCCCTGCCACTGTTAGTTCTGTAGCTCTCTCTAGGTCATTAGAACTAAGTGGGATGTGACTGAACAATTTTCAGTTTCTGGTGGTTTTTATACTGAATCACACCTTGAAGAAGAAAGATTTTTCTGAACATTGTTATGTCATTTATTCCAAAGGGTTTGGTCACCCTACAGATGGTGTGGACAATGTAAGACAAATTCAGAGTTTAATTTCAGGCTGCATTATTCACATGGTAATAACTGTAAATGGAATCTCCTTGAGTTTAAAATCTAACCCAAGAGTCTAATAGGTGATTTGTAAATGAAAAATTCCTGCATGCCTGGGGTATAACCACGTTTTCTCATCAAGAATCTGGTATCAGGCCACTTGTTCCTTCTAGATAGATTTCTTTGCTGCTGTGTGCACATTGTTTTAGGTAGACAGGTTTCTCTAGTTTCAGAGAAATTCATCACTCCTTCCCCCCATCCTCATACCATTCAGGGATACAACTTTCTCTGGTTTTAGCAAATAGGTTGTGAAACAGCTGTCCTGGCCACTGCTGGCAAGAAGTGCAAGGAGCCAGGAAGGAGTCTGTGCTCTTAACCACTTTGCTATTATAATTGGTCCCAAGTTCCTTGTTCTTGGGCCAGGTACTCACCACACACCCACACCTATGTGTAGGTACAGTGAGTATGGATCTTATTTCATAAGCTCAGGTGTGCAGGAAATGTAGCTTTTTAAAATTTTCTTTAAATCAACTTTTAATTCTTGGCACTCATCCTACTGGGCTATATTATATACTGCCCACAAGAGCCATACTTTAAATAGAAGGACACAGAAAGGTTGAAAGTAAAATAATGGCAGAAGATATACTAGACCAACACTAACCAAAAGTAAGTTGGTATATCTATACTAATATCAGACAAAATAGATGTAAAGGTAAGAAGTATTACTACAGATAACTGAGACCATTTAATGATGTTTAAGGAAACAATTCAACATACTTACAATACTAACCTAATACTGTAACCTCAAAAAATATAAAGCATAATCTAGTTGAAGTAAAAGGAGATATTGACAGATGTACAGTCATAATTGTATTTGTTAAAATAAGTAGCCAAAATGGTTAGAATAAGCAGTTATGTGAGTACAACTTATTCTAACACAACTATTAAATATGTAGATAAAAATATGTGAGAATATGACGCGCCTGGGTGGCTCAGTGGATTAAAGCTTCTGCTTCGGCTCAGGTCATGATCTCAGGGTCCTGGGATTGAGCCCCACATCGGGCTCCCTGCTCAGCGGGGAGCCTGCTTGCCCTTCTCTCTCTGCCTGCCTCTCTGCCTACTTGTGATCTCTCTCTCCCTGTCAAATAAATAAATAGAATCTTTAAAAAAATTTAAAAAAATATGTGAGAATATAAAAGAGTTGACCAATATTACTTACCAACTTCACCTAACTGAAATTTATAAAACTCTACACTTAACAATGATATAATACAAATTTCTTTCCAAGATGCATGGAACATTTATTCACCAATATTGACCTATATGTTGAGTCATAAAGCAAGTCTCAAAAATTTCAAAAGATTGGAACCACGTGTAGTATATTTTCCAACTGTAGTGGAATTGATTTCAAAATAAATGCAAAAAGATAACTCGGAAACCCTCAAATGTTTGAAAATGAAGCAATACACTTCTAAACAACCGGTGGGTCAAAGAAGAAATCATGAAAAAATTAAAACATTTTCACTGAGTGATCACAAAAATACAAAATGCTAAAACTTGTGGGATAAAACTAAAGAAGTGCTTTGGAAAAGTATGTTGCTTCAAATGAACATGTCTGAAAAGAAGAAAGGCTGAGAATCAAAGATCTTCTCTTTGTTTTTTTACTATATTTTTATTTTTTTAAGTTTTTATTTAAATTCCAGTTAAAGATCTTCTCTTACACCTTAGAAAGATTAAAAAAATGCAAATTAAAAGGAAAGTCAGTAGTAGAAAGGAAATAAGAAGGATAAGTTCATGAAATATAAAACAAACATACAACAGGGAAACAACAAACTGAAAGCTGGGTCTTTGAATACAGTAATGAAAATGAGAAATTCTTAAGAAACAAAAAGAGAAAACATAAATTACCAATATCAGGAAGGAAGAATGGAGACATCACAGTGATCTACAGCTATTAAACATATAATAAGACGGAATTATTAACAACCTAATCCAATATATTTGAAAGTTTAGAAGAAATGGACAAATTCCTAGAAAAATTTAACAACACTGAAAGAGGAAAAACATAATCTGGATTTCCTATTTTAATTTAAAAAATTGGATATGTAATTAAAATTCTCCACACACATGCAAAACTCTAGTCTCAGATGACTTCAGATGTCTAAGGAAGAATTTATACCAACTTCTTATACACTCTTCCAGAGGATAGAAAAAGAGGCAGCATTCCCAGATTGTTTCATGAGATGGCATAATTGTTAGCCAAAATTTGATAAATACATATATAAGTACATATGAAAATATACATAATAAATCAATATATAAATAAATAACCCCCCAAATTTGAGATCTATCTTCTTTGTGAACATAGGTGAAGAAATCCTGAGTAAAATATTAAATAATCAAATACAGTGACTATCTACCTACTTACCTATCTACTGTTTATCTATGATGTTACACAACCACTGAGTTGAATTTATTCCAAGAATATAACTTAGATTGGTTAGAATGTCAATCAATGTGATTTATCATATTAATAGAAAAAAGGAAAAGAGCTTATCATCATGTCAATTTTATGAAATGCAACACTTATTTATGATTTAAAGTAAAAGTCTTAGCAAGCTAGGGACAGAAGGGAAATTTTCAAATCAAAATGTATCTATAGAAATCTCCAGCAGGGGCGCCTGGGTGGCTCAGTGGGTTGGGCCTCTGCCTTCGGCTCAGGTCATGATCTCGGGGTCCTGAGATTGAGCCCTGCGTCGAGCTCTCTGCTCAGCGGGGAGCCTGCTTCCCCCTCTCTCTCTGCCTGCCTCTCTGCCTACTTGTGATCTCTCTCTCTCTGTTAAATAAATAAATAAATAAAAAATCTTTAGAAATCTCCAGCAAACATACTATTAATATTATCTAATACTACTACTAATAAATGCTGTTTCCCAGAGATAGGAAATGAAGTAAGGATAATTATTATTACTACTTCTGTTCTTCATTGTGCTGGAGGGCTGAGACAGTGCAATAAGGCAAGAAATGAGTGAAAAGATATAAAGATTAGAATGGAAGAAATGAAAATGTGTTTATTGAAGATGATATGTTTTAGTTTATAGAATATTTGGAAGAATCCTTAGGTAAACTATTAGAATCAATAAATTGTGCGGTCATTAAATATAAGGTCAATATAAAAATTATTTCTACACACTAGCAATAAAAACCAGAATGTCATTTTCAAGTGAAGCCACTTTAGTATAAAAACCATCAAACATATAAATAAACTTAATGCAAGATATATGTGACCTTACTGAAGGAAAGTACAGATGATTATGGAAAGAAATTATAGAAGACCTAAATGAATGGAAGGATATAGCTTTTTCATGGATTGGAAGACTTAGAATTATAACAATTTTAGGTGATTTACAGATTCAAGGTAGTGTCTGTAAAAAACTCAACAGGTTTTTCTTTTGATGGAAATTGATAAGTAATGTCTAAAATTTATATGGAAATTCAAAAGGACAAAAGAAGACTAATCATCTTGAAGAATAACAACACTGATAGATTTACAATGCCAATATCAAATTTTATTAGAAAGCAGAATGAATTAAAATGGTGTGATGTTGGTGTAAGGATAGAGCAAAGAACAGAATCCACAGAATAAAAACTCCCAAGACAGACTCTCACATATGTGGTCACTCAATTTATCATATGAGTGTCGCTGCGCTGCAATGGGAAAAGGAAGACCTTTTCAGTAAAATGACTCAATAGGTTAAACATTTTGGGGGAGGGGATGAATTTTTACCTCCCACTTCACACCATACATAAAAAATCAAATTCAGAGGATCACTAACCTAAATGTAGAAGATAAAAAAAGAAAGTTTCTAGAAGATACCACTTGAGAATATCTTCATGGTCTTGGAGTAGCCAAATTTCCTAAACAGAACACAGAAAGTCTTAACTATAAAATATGATCTATAAATGTCTTCCATGAAAATTAAGAAGTGCTCATCAAAAACACATTAAGGAAGTGAAAAGGCAAGTCACAGAATAGAAAATATTTGCAGGGCACCTGGGTGGCTCAGTGGGTTAAAGCCTCTGCCTTCGGCTCAGGTTATGAGCCCAGAGTCCTGGGGTGGAGCCCCACGTTGGGCTCTCTGCTTGGCGGGGAGCCTGCTTCTCCCTCTCTCTCTCTGCCTGCCTCTCTGCCTGCTTGTGATCTCTCTTTGTGTCAAATAAATAAATAAAATCTTAAAAAAAAAAAAGAAAATATTTGCAGTACAAATAACCAAGAAAGAACTCACCTCTCCCCAAACTAAACAGCTCTTGTCTTAGTCTGCTCAGGCTATTGTAACAAATACCATAGCCCGGCTGTTATAAACTACAGAAATTTATTTTCTCAAAGTTCTCGAGGCTGGAAAGGTCATCATCAGAGCTCCCAGTGAGCACTCTCTTCCTGGCTTGTAGAAAGCCACCTTCTCCACTGGTCCTCACTGGTAGGGAGAGAGATCTCTGGTGTCTCTTCCTTTTTTTTTTTTTTTCCTTTTCATAACAACGCCAGTTCTATAGGATCTTCTTCCCTTATGATCTCATTTACTTTAATCACCCCCTGAAAGGCTTTATCTCCAAAACAATCACATAGGGATTAGGTTTTCAACATATAAATTTTGTGGGCACACCATTCAATCCATTGCAACTCTTAAGAATCGATTTTAAAATACGGACACCATTAAAACAGTGACAAAAGATTTGAGCAAGTACTTTACAAAAAAAAACCCAATGTGTATATGAAAATGTGTTCAACATCATTGGTTGTTCAATATCATCAAGTGAATTAAAATTAAAACCACATTGAGATACCATTACACACCTGCCAGAATGGCTAAAACATAAAGAAAAACCTGATGATGGCCATATCGGTGAAGCTACAGAGCAATAGTCAGTCTCCTACGCTACTGTTGGGCGTATAAGTCAGTAAAACTGATTGGTAACGCCTACTAAAACATGACCTAATGTACCTAGGTTCTTCAAAAGGCACGTGGCAGAATGTTGCTAGCTGCATTATTTTTAATAGTCCCAAACTTGAAACAACTAGTGTCTATCGACAGTAAGATTGATACTTAAGTTGTGATATATATATATCACATATGTACACATATTTACATATATACATGTATATATACACCCCCACACAACAGGATATTATATAGCAATGAATGAATGAACTACAGTTACACATGACAAAATGTTGAGTAAAAAATGCAACACAGAGGAAGACACTTGGTATGGCTATGGCTCTATGTATGCAATGTGCAAAATCAGGCAAAATCAGGTGAAATCTATGGTGACTGAAGCCAGAAGAGCAGTCTTAGGGAAGGGGTAATGGCTTAGAAGGGGCACAGGGAGGCTACTGGGGTCTGCAATGTTCTATGTCTTGGGTGATCATCCCATGAATATGTTTACTTTGAAAATATTCATTGAGCCATACAGGTAAGGTTTGTGTACTTTATTCATGGATGTTAAACTTCATACAAAAGTTTTCGAGTGTGTACAAAAGCAAATCATTTTTCCTATTCCTTGAGCATTGAGAAGGGCAGGAAAGAAGGAAAACTAACACTTAGCAAGAGTTTGCTATGTGGGAGGCACTTTACTTCCTGCAGTACTCGGACCTGTTGTGGTCAGAGAGTGAAAGCCCTATGATTCTCTTTAACTTGACTGCATTTGATTATGTGGCTGTCCCTCCAATGGCGGACGCAGGAGGAATGGCACTGTGCAGATTAGTTTGTGGCTGTGTGCCTGAGGCTAGGGACGGGCCCTACCCAGAGCACCGAAAATGACATTTGGGAAGGAGGAACTCCCACAGGACAATTAGGGCTGTTTTGAGAAGGAGAAATGGGTGGTAGGGTTACAAGTCCTCAATAGTCACTGGAATTGCACAGAAAATATTATGAGCTCTTGTTTAATAAGGTAATATATATATTTTTTCCTACTTGGATCCCAATGTACAAGTTATTCTTTATGCTAAGCCACCAAATAAAAGCTTACTCTTTCATGCCTGTGAAGAGGCAGAGTAAGGAGCACAGGGCAAAGGAATAAAGAGCCAGCTGGAGAGAGACAGCAAACTTCAAGGCCCTGCAAATAGAGCAAGAAGCAATTTTCTTGGTGGTAAGTAGCCAAATGATGAATATGCTGTACTTAAGCGAACTTTGAATAACTGTATAAACTAAGGCTGGCTTTTTGTTTTGGCAAGTAGTACTAAGGGCTCTGGTAGACAAAACTGGCATAACTCCAACGCTGGCCTGGGACACAAATGGCACAAGTCTAAATTACTTGGGTAAAATTAGAAGTTACCATTGGAACCTCATTATTACAGTGGTTAGTGATATTTAATTTGGCTTTATCCTAAATTGCATACAGTTCATTGCAGTATGTAGATGAAATCAATAAAAATCGTCCTTTTTAAGGAGTGTTTTTGTTTTTCTTTTTAAAATCCTGAGTTAAGGTTTTCTCTGGACGCACTGGGTATCAATATGTGAATTAGCTAGGGAAAGAATCTGATTCTTTGAAGAGGTAAAGTATGCAGTGACTGTTAAAATCTCTTAAAGGAACCTAAATTCTTGACCAAAGATCTTAACTTGGAGTGGTTCTTTCTGGATGAGCTTTATAATCCACATTTACCACTGTGAGTTCACTGGGGTCATACGATTTGCAAAATTAAATAATAAAACATACATACTGCAAAGGGGAGATGAGTGACCCCCTGATGGTGAGTTTCAGGGAATCTGAAAGGGAAGAATTCATTGTGGGCTGGGGGAGACTTCATGAAAGAGAGGGACCCTGGCTAGGGACGCAGAAGAAAGTACCTTAGTCCATTCGTGGCAATGGGGGCTCCTACTGGCATGCACCTCAAAACTCTTCCAGCCTCTAGTCATTACCCACTTGCAAAGCTACTCCCACATTTCTAGAAATTCATTACGGCAGCCCCTGACTTCTCAGTGCCAATTTATCTTAGTCCCTTCAGGCTGGTATAACAAAATACCACAGACCAGGTGGCTCATAAACAATAGAAGTTTATTTCTCACAGTTACAGAGGCTGGGAAGTCCAAGATCAAGGTGTTAGAAGATTAGGTGTCTGGTGAGGACCCACTTCCTGGTTGGTAGGCCGCCATCTTCTTGTTGTGCCCTCATGTAGTGGAAGAGGAAAACTCTCATCTTTTCAGCCCCATATGAGGACCAGTCTCATTCATGAGGGTTCCATTCTCATGACCTAATCACCTCTTAAAAGCCTGACCTCCAAACACCATTACACTGGGGATTAGATTTCACCACATGAATTTCGAGGGACAAAAAATTCAGTCTATAGCAGAAGTTATGCCTTAGTAAAGAGGAGACAGGAGTGGGCATGATGAGGAGAGGTACCATCATGGAGAGATGCAGGGAAGAGTAGTATGGAGGACCCAGACTGGATCCTCAACTCTTGAGGTGGCTGGTCAGCTCACCCAATTATGTCTTCTTGAGTTGCCTTTGGAACACAGGAATGGGTCCCCAGTAGTTATGTCTCAAATACATGACCCTGATCCTTTGTGCATGGCTGGTTAACTCAGTTAGGATCTTAAGAACTTAGAATGGGAAACAGAATCACAGAAATGGGAAATTTTTGAGCTCAGTCTCCATAATGATAGATGTACTAGAGCAATGTTTCTCAACCTTTTAAAGAGCCTTTTCAGACATTTTTTTCCTAATGGCTCTCACACCCATGAAATTTTAAAATTGCAGATATACTACATATCTGTGTATGTACTATTTATCTGTGCTTTATACATAAAAGAGTAAGAGTATTTTTTGCCCCCTCCCTCAGGAATCAATTCTTGCCCCCTGGAGGGCAATATCACTGAGGGTATATTTTTTAGAGAGAACATTTCTGAACTTCTCTAGTGGGTCCCTAGAGTATCGCTGTTTCCAGACTTTTCTTAGTCTTGTTTGTTCAAGTCTTCCTTGGAATTTCTGAGATATTGCCTCATCTTCTAAAAATGTTCACTTTCTGTTACTTGCAACCTAAATAACCTAAAAGAAAAGCAAAAATATTTTCTAATAAAAGCTTTAAAGGAATTCAATCATGTTTAGAACACCCAAAGGGCTACCTCAGGGACTTTATGCCATGACGCTCCTTATCAGATATGTTTTCATATCAACACCTGCTTTTTTATATGGAAAAAAGGCAGATACTGTTTTTTAATTCAAACTGAAGACACTCTGAATGCCACATTTAAATCTACATGTTATAGAAAAGGCAACAGGAAATTGTTTTGAATCATGGAAAATACATCTGTGTCTGAATAATTTAAAGATACTGAACCTATTTTCATTTGCATTTTACACATGTATACCAGCCATTCCACAAAATGCTGAACAAGTAGGAGAATCGATAGCTGAATTTAATTTTGCACAGAAATTTAAAAGCTGGTAGAAATAGAGGATTAGAAGGATCTTATCTCATCTCATCTCATGCACTATTATACCATCAAATCAAATCTGAAATAAGTGTATGATTTGTTGTTTCCTTTAAGAAACTTGTTTTAAAAGTTTATTCTTTATCTTGAAAATTTATTTTAAGTTCTCCTTGATAGGACTCAAGTTATGACTTTTAGATTAGATTTTTATTTCCCACATTTGGTATACATGGTTTTTGTTTTTGTTTTTGCTAATAGTGGAAATTAAAGACCCTATTTTTTATAGTCTTCATACTTTGTTAATCTGGTTCTTAACGGTTTATCTCTTATTCTCTTTATGTTGCCATTCCCCTAGATTTGCTGAATCTTTATTACAGCTTTTAATTCCTAATTCTTTTGCATATATATATATATATATACACACACACACATATATATGATATATATATATATCTCCTTCACTATTTCCATATTTGTAATGATACCATCTTGAGGTCTTTAGATTATTTCCCATCACTTTTGCTTTTAAGTATTTTTCTCAGTTTCAAGTGCTTCTTTATGTTACAATTGTATTATTTTCTCTAATATGTAATTGCTAAAAACCATAAAATAGAAAGTAGAATCAAACAGCCTTCCTGTGCATACTGGTTTTACACAGCTTCTACTGGGGCCTCACAAATATTCTGCCTTCAGTGAAAAAGGTGGATACCAATCCTTTATCAGCATACTTATTTAAAGGAAATATGGCTGATTCTTTCTTCGGGGAGAAAAGCCAATTAAAAAAATAATGTTTAGTAATGTAGTAGATTAAAATCAAAGCTTACATTCACATCATGTAGGCTCTTTACATATGATCTAACTTCATCTCAAGACAATGTTAAGATATAAAGTTATAATTCCACCACCTCACATGGTTGCTTAAAGAAACTGAACCTTACAGAGGTTGATATTGAATAATTTCCACAGGGCTGGAGAATGGTTGAAGAAAAAACATTCAAATCAAAATAAATTATAGGCCTATATAATCCTGAGGCCTAATCCCTTTCTACTTGGGTAAACATTTTTAGAAAGTTTAAAAATATTAACTTAAAAGGTAACTGGTCCATGCAGATTTATCCATGAATTTGGGACATTCAGGGGATACACATGTGCCTGGAGCATACTAGGTACTCACTTCTTGTTTGCTTTTGAATGGATGTTTGATGAATTAATTAATAAATCAATGATTTAGAAGATAAACCATTTCTTGGAGTCTTTTCTAAGCCAGGTAACGAGTTTGTGGTTTCTTTTTCCGATACATTTTGCACGTTCATGCAATCATACTGCAGGAACGTTTCAGTTGGGTGAGGAAATCTGTGGTTTGTGTAGATGATTGTGACTTCAGTAAAGAAATATTTCGTCCCCTCCTTCTGTGTGTCTTGCTTTGGCTCCCACACTGACCTGCTAATGGCCAGGACACCTGTAGTCTGTGGGCTTAGCTATTGCTTTGGGAGCTGACAGCAGCTGTCAGCTGGGGGCCGAGGGGATTTCTCTCTACCAGTGATGAGATGGTCTCATCACAAGGAGGGTGTTGGAACTTTGTCCACTTCCTGGGCAGAAGAGGAGCTCTCCTCTGGTTAGGATGGAATCAGGTACCCTCTTCTAATCAAATTGTGCATGGGTCCTTCCAGCTACTTTAAACTGGCATCTGTTTGCATCCATCAGCACATTGACTGGATATAGGACCCAGGGGAAAAGGCCTGTATTTGCCATTGAAGAGAGCAGAATCAGAATTGGCTTCTATGAGGCCCAGAGACAGTTTTCATTTTTATTTTATAGACCAAATTACAAGATTCTGCAGCAACGGGAAAGACTCACTAGAGAAATTGGAAGGGAGGCCTATGAATAGTATCTGAACAAGTATGATGGGTCACACAGGCAAGTTCTTGTTTATAGAGGAGTCGACAGGAACCATAGGTGTATCCTGACTTCCCAGCCAAATCCCTGGAGAAATGGAAGCCCAACTCTCTTCCTGTATCGTCCTTTCTGTTCTGTGCTCACTTATATTCAGATCAGTGGTGTTTATCCAACACCTGCAAGGAGCCAGTCCCTGTGCTGGATGATGTCGTGGGCAACACAAAAGAAGAAAAATTCAGGAGCCTACTGGAATGTACAGGCAGAAAAATTTTATAGATATAGAACTTATATGGTAATGTAAGATGGCATCAGTGGAAATGATTGGTCATGATACAGGTGGTCAGTGACGGCTGCAAGCCGCTATGGACCGCAAGCTCCATGAAGGGAGCCACTCTGGATCTTCTGGATCTTCACTGCTGTATCCCCAGCCACTGGAGCAGTGCAGGGCTCATGATAAGGGCTTACACATTTGTCAGATGAATGAGTGAATCAGAGCCTTAAGGAAGGTGAGGCGGTGTGTATCATAGTTAAGTGACCCAGCTCTATGCTTTCAACCATTGGTCTGTCCCTCACTCTGCAACATCGGGCTGGTTTCTTAACTTCTCCAAGCCTCATTGTCCTTACCTATAAAGCAGCATTGTGGCGAATACCTGATCCATAGTGTCGTTATGAGATTGGAGTGAGAACACATCTAAAAGAAGGTTAGCACTGTGCGAGGTTTCTACTAAGGGCACAATACATTTTTGGTATGAATGGCGAGAATGTCAGTTGGGGTTGATTTCATTTGGAGGTGAAATTGGGAAAACCTGGAATCTATATCCAGCCCTGCCACTAGCAAGATGGGTGATTTGGAGCCAATGACTTCCTCTTCCTGAGTCTTCACTTCCTCACTTATGACGGAGGATTTTGGAGAAGAGGGTCTTCGACATTGCATCCAGCTTTTTCAAAGTACAGTTGAAAAATTAAATGCTTACCAGGGCCTGGCAGGTAACGGTAACAGGTCACATAAGTTCAGGGTAAGAAAAACTTGACCCTAGCATCTGGGGACAATTGAGAAGGGTAGAAACTTTACAAACCAAGCACTGCTGCTGAATGCTGCCTTGAGGGATATGTGCTTATCAGTATCGTATATTCTGAATTTTGCAGAGAAGCTGAGGATCCACATTTTCTATGAATTCTCACAATTTTTGAAAGGTAGCACCTAAGTCAGTTTTTTTGTTAATTTGTTTTAAGTATTGTTTGAGCCTTTACCTTAGGAGTCAAACAAAATCCATGTGTGGGTCACTGATTTGCTGCTTCTGATTTGGGTCCAGGAAGATAAGAAGAAATCAGAGTCTGAAAAATGAGTGTCTTCGGGGCAAGTTTTAACAGAAGCAGAATCATTCTGAGATATGGTGGCTTGCCCTCTACTTTGCTTATAAAGATTTCTAGGGCTGGCTGACCTGGTGCCCACCAACCCAGACAATTACCTGCAGGTAGTAAGAGGACTGAAACTGAATCCTATTCCTAATTAGATCAGAAATACTGAAGTCCTCCCTTTCTCTGATTTTTCCAGCCACTTTCAAGCTCTTTTAGTTGCTTAAGAGTATTGAACACAGCTTAGGACTCCTCGGAGGGAACCAAAGATAGCATACCCCATGACACTTTCCACAGCCACTTTAAAGCCAACTCTAAATGGGGGATTCTCAATCTGGGAAGGGGGAATGACCTCTCAGGATCTCAATGTTGGTAGAAGATATAGTATAAGGATGTCTCTACCTCCAGGGATTTTTGATATGCCTTTTTCAGGGTGGGAACTGGAGACTTGGAATTTCCCCACATTGTTGAGAATCACAGTTGCAGGGTTTGAGGTCTTGGGAAAGACAGAAAATCTCCCTGAGTCCATCAGTCCACACTGGGTCAGTCAAGGATTGTGTGAGAGCTGGGCTGCTATCCATTAAGAATGTCCTTCTGGATGGGTGGCAGTCAATTTCTATGGTTGGAAAATTCATCTTGATTCAATTGACTGGCTTTAGTGTAGGTATCAGCGGGAGTCAAACTGAGCATGATGTGGTCTTTAGATCATCTAGCAGCTGACCGAATCAATTGATTTTTTTGTAACTGCAGCTTTTCATTTGGCATCATAAAGGCATACCCTAAATAAAGCATTAGCCTCTAGAATGTGTTTAAATTGAATTTCTGGATACTTTGGCATGTATCCAGTTTTAAATAAGCTCTGATCTAACTGTATCTAATCTCTAATCAAAAGATCTTAGTATATGGAACATTCTCGTTAATAATGATACCTTAGACATCCATTAAGTCTGGACATTAATTTTATGGAAATTCTCCAATACATCTCCATTAGATTCTTTTTCTGGGGAAAAATTAGCAATAAAAGCTTTTAATAAATGTCATAAATATCTATGTTCAATCAGACTACTACCCTAATTAAAACCAGACCAAAACAGAAAATAGTTACTTCTGCTAATGGTCATGACCTTCAGAAGACATTTTGGAGAAAGAAATTATGTGCTCTGTTATTACTCAAAATTTGTTACAAAGAATAATTAGCTAGTGGGAACAGATCGCTAGTTATTTGACTACTGTGTGGATTCTCTAGTCTTGCACTCCTAGTGGCTCATGCAATAAATTCTGCGGTCTGCCCATATTGTGAAAACAAGCTTTGCAGCCAGGAATGTCAAGGTTTGAGTCCTATACTCTTCTCTAACTAGTTCTGAGATCCTGAGAAAGATATGAAATTTCTTGACTCTTGCTTTCAGCATCTTTAAAATGGGTCAATAATATCTAGTAGGCATATGGTGAAGATCACACAAGATTATGTACGGAGAGCTTCTAAGTACTGCACTTGGCTTGTAGGTGGTGCTAAGTTCGTAGAAGCCACAACTGTTAACAGAGGGAGCTAGGTATATAGATTTTCAGAGGTGGGAAAGAAGGGTAATTAAGGAGTGAGTGCTGGCTTTTATTCCCACCAATATCTAAGCACATTTAAACCATTTCTTGCCATTCTTTGGCTTTCTACCTCATGCTCTTGGTAGTTGCTAATTTAGAAGTGGCAATGAAATGAAAATCTGTATGTGTTCCGGTCCTTTTCTTTCCATTTAAAGCTTTGAGGGTAGAGTACAATTGCAACCTAGGATTTGCCCTATTTGACCAGGCCGATATAGCTGCAATCCAGCACTTAAATGTGGGTGTTAGGAGTATGTTTGGAAAAGTGGAAAGACAGAATGCAGAACCAGATTCACTGGCTTCCTAGCTGCCCAGTGGGTGCTCCCTTGCATTTGGCCTGTATTATATGGCCAACATCTTTAGGCATCTGGTCCCTGCATCCTTTGTTTCTTGACTTTGGTCACCACCTGAGGTCCTCCTAGGTAGACGGAAATGTGTTAGAAGTCATTTAGTCAATGAATTTTCAAATTGTTTCATAAAGACAGTGGAACGCTTTCTTTAAACAAAAATCTTAAGAGGAAATGTAAATGAATGAAAGAGATAAAAATTATAATTGCTCTGGTTTGAAGCCAGAGTAGAGGGGTCGGGGGGCTTTGTATTCATCCCTTGTTTCATCCCCCTGCTGTTTCTAAGAATAATAGTTAGAAAACCATTAATTCTAGTTTGATCTTCTCTGGAAATAAATTCTGAGAGGATAATTGATCTGCTCAAGGTCACATAGTTAATTAATGGAATAGCAAGTCTAGGGCACAGGTGTACTTACTTGAGGAGTTGTACGAGGATCATAGTATTTGCGGGGCTTTTGTTGGATTGTAACATCAGAAAAGTTTGTCCTTTATCCGCCGCGTTCCTGTTTCCCGTGGCCCTGTGATAGTCTCCGGTCGATGTTTTTGATGAACCGAAGGTATGTATGGTTTACACGTGTAAATACAGGTGTGGAGAATGAATGCAAATATCGACAATGGCATGACATAGAATAGGTCATCAAAGCTTTTATTCAGAGACTTCTTTATTTTAGACACCTCTGTTTATAGCTCAATGTCTATGTGTCCCAACTTGAGATTTAAAAACTGTTTTAGCCTTTTGATTCTCCAGGACCTCTTTAGCTTTTCTGTGGTTCCTGCTTGCTTTTATGTCTGCCTTCAAGGTAGCTCGTGGACTCCTAACATCAGGGAAGGCTCTATCGTTTGCCAGACTCTTCAGATTTGAGGCCCAGCAGGCTTACTCGCGAGGAGGCCCGTTCAGGAGACTGTCCTAACCGAGCCTGCTCATTCCAAGTTGCGGTGTAAAACCGACAAACTCCAGACAAACAAGCGAGACTGGATTGGGCCTCTTACAAAGTAGAAAGCTGTAGACAATCTAGAACATAAAGCTAAGCGAATGGAAAGAACAATTAAAAATTACCCGCAGTTTATCACAAGTCAACATTTTTAACCTTTTGCTGTTTCTTGTCTTTACGTTGTTTCTTCCTTTTGTTTTTCTTTTGAAAAACGAATATAGCTTTAATTTATTCAAACGGTTTCCTACTGTAAGCAATTTGATTTTCACGCTTTTTTCCTTTTATAAACGATGCTGGGAGAGCCCATGTAGCTGAGCCTTTGCCCACTTCCCATGAATATACTGCTGGGTGTTTGCTGTCTGGCTCACTGGGAATGTGTAATTTTAAGGTTTTTGATATCTATTGTCTATTACATAATTTTGATCTTTTTTTGAAAGGTATGGTTCATTTAATTCTATTAGATATTCTTTTTAACCTATTACTAATGCTCGAAGTAATTCTTCTGTCTTATGACATAAACTGCTGTTCTGATCATAACTTCAAAAAATCAAGTGACATATTGTTTCAGTATGATCATAAATATGTCTTTCAAACACAGGCAATGGGGAAGTTGCAACAATTTGAATTATAAAAGCTTCAGGCCCCCTGCATCATTCTTCTTGTTGTTTTATTTTTGTTCTCAGTGTTGCAATTACTGAACACTTGCCCTGCGAGCTGGGCACTTTGCTGAGTACGCTATAGTCACATGATTTAATCCTCAATATAACCAAAAATTTCTGTTTGACAGATGAGGAAACTGAGGTCCATCAATGTTGCACTTGCCAAATGTCATACAACTAACGTGGCTGGCAGAATAGTGGCCCCTGAAGGTGCCTGTGTCCTCATCCCAGGAACCTGTGAATATGTGGCAAGGGGAGATTTAGCAGATATGATTAAATTAAGGGTTTTGAGATGGGGGAGATTATTCTGACTCATCTGGGAGGGCTTAATGTAATCACAGAGGTCCTTACAAGTAAAAGAGGGAGGCAGGAGGAGCAGAGTCCCAGGAGGAGATGTAATTCTGGAAGCAGAGGACAGAGTGATGGAATTATAGAAAGGGGCCATGCGCCAACGCAGTCGGGTGGCCCCTGGAAGTAGGAAAGGCAATGAAACATTCCCCTTTAGAAACTCCAGAAGGAGAAGTGAAGTAACTTTCCCAGGATCCCAGTGCAACTGTCGCCCAGATGACTCCAAAACCTTGCGCCTTTTCTTTCCAATATGCTGCCTTCCCAGACCATTACAGTGTTTTATGGAGAACCAAGAATGGTTTAAGCTGCTGCTTAAAACAGAGTTCTGAACTCTTTGGGTAAAACTAGTTTGGATAGAAAGACTTTGGTACCCGCACCTGCTGAAGCTGATCTATTCCTTAGAAATGGCGTCATCAGCGAGAGTGGGTACACAACCATCAGGCTAGCTTGCTGGAGTGACAAGTGGATAAGATTGGCTGGCATTCTGTGTCTTCCTGGCTGATTTTAATTGTTCTTTTGGCTGGAGTGAATGCAGCTTTTGTTCTAAAATTGATCATGAGAGACTTCTATTGCCCCTCTTATCTCCATGAGAGATATATCTGCATTTTTTTTATTTCATTACATACACATCTGTGGTTACTCTCTTATTTTTCTAAATGTAATTATCCAGCTAGGCTAAATTATGGAAAAGAAATTATAAAAATCTTTTCCTGCCAACAATCTGAATCTAGCCAGCACATTCTTGGTGGTTTGAATGTTGGGTACAGTTTCACTTTATTCTGCCTTCCCCCCTGCCCTGCCCCTACAAACTTTTAAAACTCCAGCATACTTTTTAGTGGGATTGACATTTCTTAAGGCGGTTCCTTGAGCAGAGCACTATTGCCAAGTGATACATTCATCCATAGTTGGTAGGGGTAGGCATATTTTAACTTGCATATTAATTTTGAGTCACTATTATCCAGAAAACAAAGATGCCCGCGGTAGCTTTTACATATTATGAGTTATGCACAGAATGAAATCATATTTAAAGTCATAACTGGGATTTGGAATGTGGTATTAACTGGCCTACGTCATACATAATCAATTTATTTTTAGTTAGAGTAAAAATCATTGAAACAATTCTTAAGAAAGTTGGCTTAACCTACAAAGGGCTTTAAGGAGCAGCATGGCAATTAAAGAATAAGGGACTCTAAGTTATGTTTGGTTATTCAGTTTTGCTTGGTTACAGATCTTCCTTATCCGTCATTGGCAGGTGCATAAACTGGTCTCGAGTTCTTGAAGAGAACAGACATCGACTGGTATTCTGTGGGATTACCTTACACCAGAAATGTTTCTCTCCTGATTAGACAGCCTGGAAACTCTTGCAGAAGTTCACAATGTAAATACAAGGACTTTTGCTGCTTGCTGTTTGTGGTAGCACGTGTCGGAAGTCATCTGGATCTCCATCGCTCTAGGAATGGCTTTGTGAAATATGTTCTGTGCCGATGCTGGAACGTAATAGTCAGAAGCAAGGTGCTTGCTATGTTCCTATATAGCATCATGGAGGCCTCAGAAATAATTTTGGGTGGAAAAAAGCAACAAATTGGGAAGTGCCTGGTCTAAAGGAAGGCACACTCAATATCAAGGAAAAGGCTTCATTATTCACTCGCTCTTCACAAAGAAGCAGCTGCTGGAGCCAGCTGGCCTGGCGTGGGATCCCAGCTCTTCTAGCTCTGTGATTTCCTTTTAGCTTGGTGACTGATCAGATCATTCGACCTCTCTCTGCTCCGTGTCCTCAACTGTAGACTGAGCTTCATACTAGTACTGACATCATGGGGCTTCATGAAGCTTCAGTGAGTTAATATATGGCAGGCGTGTAATGTGCTTAGAACAGTGCCTGGCCTATAGTAAGTACCATACTATTAAGAGTTATTGTTGTCCATCTAGTCAACTAATGTTTGTTAAGAATTAAAATATAAAGTGTTCTGAGCAGTACACAGTGCTTCTATCATCCAAGCAGGAGGGGAGGAACCGGGAAAACTGAAAGGTAGATAGATAGCTAGTAACTAAGCACATGTAAGATTCTCCAGATTTGGGGATTATTAGTAACCAGTGAGGTATTAAATCAAACCCTATAGAAACTTTCCTTTGATTGCATGGATACATTTAACACTAAGCACAATATACAACTCTGAGTTGAACCTTACCAGCTGGGTGGAGTGTAGGGCAAAATATTTCTTTGGCTTTCATAGAAAATAGCAGCTGTCCGTTTTGGTATGGTGGCTGTATCCACACACCTGGTTCTCTGAAGTCCAAGCTTATTTGTCACCACAACTTGGCTCCCAGGGGACTTTGTTACTGGAGGAAGGCATGCACAGAGAGATAGCAAAAGTGGGCGATTGGTTGAGGGGACCCAGGAAAACTGGAGAAGAGTGTCCTCATCTTGGACTCTTGTCTCACACCCCAAAGGAGGTTTTATGGACCTTGATTAGTAGTGGTCTAAAGAGGTTGAAACAATTTTTACTCGGGTGCAGGGAGCCACAGAGGGACCCTCTCTTGCATTTTCTGTCCGCATGTTCTCTCTTTCAGGCCTGGTGAGAAAGGTTCACTCAATCCTGCTCCCCCAGATGGCCAACTATAACGTCCTGCACAAATCTTAACAGTAAATGGGACCTCTATTCACACTGCAGAGGGTCCTTTTGACTCCTCCCCAATTTCTGGGAGTGGCTGGCTTTAAAATGTAACTGGGACTTAGTTTGGTTCCATTCCAACCAAATCACAATAATTAAATGTTTACAGACCTTAGTATTTTTTTTTCCTTTGCTCTAAACCAGTGGTTTTCAAATATGGCAGCATATTAGAATTATCTGGGGAGCTTTAAAAGGTTCTGAGGCCTGGGTCCACGAATAGAAATTGTGATTTAAAATGGTCTTGGGTGGGGCCTTACATCAAGATTTTTAAACAATCTTCTGGTGTTTCTAGTGGCAAAGTGTGAGAACCATTGCCTTAAACAGTGACCCATGAGAGCCTCTCAGTGAAGGAAACTTACATCCTAATTTGAAAGGGAATACACCCTTGGAACACATCACTGAGTGTGGGCATGTTTTGTAGAGAACCATCCTCCAAGAGCACCATATCAACCCTCTGAAAGCTGCTATGAACTTTGGCAAGTTTTACAAAGCTCAGTATTCCCATTCCTTGGGACAGAGGCAACAGGGTGACTATTGGGGTTCTTTTTGAGATACAAACAATAGTAATGAAACCTGAATCTTAAGAAAGTCTAGTGAGTTCAAAATTGCATGATTTGTTCTTTCCACTAAAACTCCATTCAGAAAAGTTCTTTTTTTTTTTTTAAGATTTTATTTATTTATTTGATAGAAAGAGAGAGGGGGAGAGAAAAAGCACAAGCAGAGGGAGCAGCAAAGGGAGAGGGAGAAGCAGATTCCCCATTGAGCAGGGAGCCTGATGTGGGGCTCGATCCCAGGACCCTGGGATCATGACCTGAGCCAAAGGCAGATGCCCAACCGATTGAGCCACCCAGGGGCCCCGTTCAGAAAAGTTCTTAAAGAAGTTTTCCCTGAGAGGGAAAAATAGTCTTTTGGTTTTTGCGAACAGATATAAATTACGATGGGTGTAAAATTATATATAGATGTCTATACATATGTATAGAGATCTTCCTCAACTTACGATGTGGTTGCATCCCAATAAACCCACTGGCAGTTGAAAATATCTTAAGTCAAAATGATTTAATACACTTAGATTTCCCAACAGCCTAGTCTAGCCCACCTTAAATATGTTTCGAACACTTATGTTAGCCTACAGTTGGGCAAAACCATCCAACACAAAGGCTGCTCTGTAATTAGTGTTGACTATCTCGCGTAATTTGTTGAATACTGTACTGAAAGGGGAAAAAAAGCCCATTGTGGTTGTATGGGCACAGGATAGTTGTCATTGGTATTTGTTGTTTACCCCTGTGATACGTGTGATGTGTGGCTGATTGGGGACTGTGGCTGGCTGCCAGCATTGAGAGGATCCTATGGTGTATCACTAGCCTGGCAAGTGATCTAAATTGAATATTCAAAGTATGGTGTTTACAGAATGCATATTGCTTTTTCATTAAAGTTGAAAAATTGTAAGTGAAGTCTTTGTTAAATCAGGGACCATCTGTATACACACACACACACCCCTAAGCAGACACCAGGAGCAAGAGCTTGAAATGGGTGGGGGCCAAATACATTTCTATTTACTCCTTGCAATACATATTTTCAAGGGAAGGAAATGAAAAAAGATAGGGGATTGCAGGATCTGTTGAAGGCGTGGAGGTGGTTAAAAACCTGCGGGGTGATCCTCGTAGGTTCTGATGAACTATTGCAGGTGGTTCAGTTCATGTAGATTTCATTTAGCAAATTGCCTTCCTTTTATTGTTTTTTTTTTTTCTTGATTTGGTATATTCAGATACGGCTCCATCTGCCAAAGGTCACAGATCCACCCAGGCACCAGCAAGACTTTCCCTTGAGGAGTGGAGTTATTGATGTGCTCCGAGGGGGGTGCCCTGCCTCTGATGTTGCAAAGTCAATTAGTGGAACGAACACCAGCATCACCGGTTGTCATTCTGCAGCCCACGATTACTGCGGCAACTTCCAAAAGTTGTTTGGGGGCCTCCCCGGATGCTAGTGGCCCTGTGTGGTGTCTAATACCCATCCTGCCTAAGTGCACACCCCAGGAAACCCAGATATGTAGGATGGAGAGTCTTTGAGCCACAACACATGCTGTTTAAACACTTCCCAGCATTATCTAGACTTGTAACTTACAGATGCTTACCAGAACGTGTAACCAAAAAACTATTATGGACGTGGATGTCAGCATCACTAAATAGATCCGCACTGGCAAGATTTTTTTGTTTTGTTTTGTTTATTTTGTTTTTGATATAGGGACATTTGAAAAAAAAAAATCAGAGTACATGCTCTGGTATGAGCAGATATACTATTTGAGATGTGGGACTCACTCTCTGAAGCCAGGAAGGTTTCATATACTCTGAAAGGCATGTTCTTCCCATCTGCATAAACTTGTTTCCTCCTAAATATTATGACTATACTTTTGATAGCTTTCGAAAAATAAATGGTAATTCTCTGAGCCACGCATAGATTATTGATAGAGCATATTATCTAATGGCTTAATTTCATCTTTAATGAAACAAACTTTTAAAATAGACCGACACTTGTTCTTTCAAACACAGATCGGTTTTGTGTTTAAGATAAAATACCATTTGGAGCAAGGTTTCATAAAATGGCAGATTTGGGAAATACTTGAGATATTACTATGTCTGGTCTAGCTTCAGCCTTTTAAAAAGCTGCCCTAGCAATGACCTCTAGGGGTCTGTGAATGAAAGGACCAGGCTGTGGAAGCCCTACATTCTGGGGCTTAGTTCCACTGCTATCTTGTGTCACCTGCTCATGTGTCTCTGTCTTTTTTTTTTTTTCCGAAGTCAATACCTTTTACTTGTTTTCTGACTCATTTTCTTAGAGCTTTCGCTTTATGGATCGACGCTCTACCTTTCAATAGCTTCTAGCCTGGGGCTTCCCTTTCTGGCTTCTGAGCTAATTACTTCTCCCTGGAGTTAATTATTTTCTGCATGGTGAGAAAGAAAAGTGCAGCCCCTGACTGCTGTCAGCTTGGAGCTGTCTGGCTCTAACAGCGAGGCTATGGAGTTCTGTTGGACATAAGCAATTTCACAGAATATCAGTATCTGACGATACTACTCTCTGACCGTGGATGGGGCAAGACAAAAACAAAAACCGCTGCTGTAAACATGTGGGCAAACCAACAAAAACAAGAACACGGCCCAAACCGAAATGGCCAAACATTCCCCTTTCTGGGCTAACATGGGTGACACTTGCTTTACCAATTCTAGCTTTCATGTCACTCTGACCCTTCTGTCTACTGGGAAAAAAAATGTTTAAGATACTTAAGGATAGAATTTTCCCTGCTTTCTGACAGCACCCAATTCAAAACAAAACCATGCTTCCTTGAGCCTTCCTTAAAATTACCTATATATTCAAATCTTAATACAAGCTCATCTTAAAACCCTCTCCTTGAGATGCCCAACCCACGGTTCTCCATAGCATGGTGTCTCTCTCATTTCTGCTGGTTTCTGGCTGGAAGGCATCGGCAATGGAGACCCCATTCCCTGAAATATTCATTTAATGACAACATGATCTACAATCCCCCACACATCGAATACTAGGATAGCTATGTTCCATGAGTGGACCTGAGCAATCTAATCGAAGTTCTTCAATTTTCAGATTGAAATGGCAACCACGACAACAAAAAGCCATGTTGTGATTTTTGTGATTTTTCCTCCCTGAGGCATCAGGCAGTTGGTGGCGGAGCCTTGATCAGCACCCAACCCCATCTCCGCTTGCCCGGTTTTGTGCCTTTTCTGCTCTACCGTGCTGTTTAAAGAAGTACAACTTCCAAGTATAATGCACCTTTGAGCACTAAATTCAATTTACTATCCATCTCTACTTAATTGAATTTGGTTTCCATTCTCTCCTTAGAAAACACTTTAACCTTCAAATGCTGGGCTCTGTCCAATGCATGGCTTCCCACAAGTCACTTTTAGCTTTGATTTTAAAAGCTCCTATGGGTACTTTTGGTGGGGCATGAATTTCTTAGGTGTGAGAATCTTATTTAGTTGCTAACGTGTCAAAGCTGCAGTGTTCTTTTCTGCCCAGATTTGGCAGTGAGCTCTACAGAGCCGCTAACCAAAGGGGGGTTTTAATTTGATGTTGTTGTTCCTGTTGTTTTAATCTCTCTCCTTCTTCCGTTAAGAGAGAAATCTTCAGAAAGCAAAACGCTGCAACAAAATTTAAGATTTCTCTCGTCTGCCTTCCCTGTATCATTTTTCTCCTTGTTGAAGAACTGTTTCCTGGTGAGATAGCCTTCCCCAGACACCGTTCCCCACTCTAGTCCTATTACTTCCCTTAATTTTTTTTTTAAGTTTTTATTTAAATTCCAGTTAGTTAACACACAGTGTAATATTAGTTTCAGGTGTACAATATAGTGATCCAACACATCCCTACAACACCCGGTGCTCGTTCCCTGTATTTTTTTTTTTTTTTTTTTTGGTTCCCTGTATTTTTTAATCTCTAAATTGTCCACATTGAAAGAGACTTCTTTAAATACAGTGTAATTTTGCCATCTGGATTTATATCAGAGCCACATTGCCTCTTGAAAGGACTTTCTTAAAATATACACATTCGAAGAAACAAAATAGTTTGTTTGTTGAAATCACAAAAATAAAATCAGGGAGTTTTTAAACAAGAAAAAATTGAACCTTACTTTCGGATAAAACAATTTTTATTATTTTCGTATTGCAAATGAATATTTTCAACCTATTGGTGACAGAAGGTAGGTAGCACTCAATATCCTATTTTTCCACTTAGCATTATATAATAAAAGTAGTCCCCTATTTTCAGATGGTTTGCATTACATGTGATCTCAAGGAGGCAGAATACATTATTATGTTAATGTATCATAAACTGATTTTGGACATTTAGTTGCTTCCAATTTTTGAGGTTTTTTTGTTTAGTTTGGCGGTATAGAGAAGGCTGTAGTAGATATCTTTATGCACATGGCTCTGCTTTTTCTGAATTCTTTTTTCAGGTTAATTCTCAGAACTTGGATAATAGTGTTGCTGTTCACAGTCTGGGGACTATGGTTATATAGCACCGTATTGTTTACCAAAAGATTGTAGGCGACCAGCAGTGAGTATACCAGCCTCTCTGAAAGTTCATCAGAATTAAGAATTATCACAAAAAATATTTTCCCCTTGATTTCAGAACTGTAAAATATCAACCCTGTTTTCCTTAGTTTTGTATATTTTCCATGTTAAGGGGAAATCGCCTTTTATCATATGTTGGCTATTTTTTATAATGGCCATTTCACGTTTTTGTGCTGACCTAAGGTAAATAGATTATTTAAATTCTGCTCCATCCCTAGAATTATATGCTATAGTAAAGTAGACTTATTCCCAGGCTGGGGAAAAGTCAGAGTTCTCCGGGATTTGGAAAAAAAATTTGAAGAGTGAGAAGCAGACATGGTGTAGTCTTTGTCTAATAAAGGAATGAGGATCTCTAATAGAGTTCTTATAACCACAATTGTCATTTGAGATCTGTTTTGCCCTCTTAACTTTTATGGGCATTTTAATTTTTGATCCTGTAATAATTTTGTCTTTCTGGTCTTCTTTGGCTATAATATTAATATTGGGCACTTGCTTTCTCTTCACAAGTTGGGAATAGTGTATGTGCAGTACAATGTAGAGCAGATTTGGGTTTTTTATTTGAAAGGAGGCCAAGAGAAAAAAAATTTTCCTCCCAGCCAGTGGAGGTAACCTTTTGTTGAAAGAGAAGTTTCATTTCCTGTGAGAAGCCAAGATTATATATTCTACATATTTAGCACTCTTTTGTTTTCATTGAGAAGAGCATGATGATTCTTTTCTTATAAGACTTACCATTTCTGAAATAATATTCTCTGGAAAATACTCTTTGTTTTCTAAATGAGAAACAAGATTATGTGGACAATGGACAGACTATGTAATGGTAATACTAGCTGCCTGAGATACTCTGTCACTACTAACTATAGGCTAACTACATGTGGTCTTTGAACTTGATATGTAAAATATGCAACTTTATTTTCCATAGTTGGCCTCATCCTCAGTTTTGTTGATCGGGGAATTGGGAACTTGATCTCATCAGTTAAGGATGACTCGATCTATGGCATTTTTAATAATTTCTTTCAGGTAGTTATTTGGAAGTTCAAACTCCCACTCAGAGTCATTTTTCTTCCTTTTGAGAGACCTCCTCTCACCTCCTTCCCAATGGCACATAGTGCAAGAAGAAGTTTGCATGGTGGATGGGGGATGGGGTATGGGGACGGCGCTGGGTCCTTGCTGGACTTCTCGGAGAGGTCCTTCGTGCCCTCTGGTCACTGGCATCCTGTTCTAATGCCTGCTGAATATGGCTGGACTCACATGATTTTGAGGCACCATGTTGGCCTGTGTCACTGAGGACTGTGGTCCATGCCATGGCTTAGGTATGCCCGCAATAGACCCACGCTGGTTCACCTCATTTTGAGTTTTAAGATATTAGAATTGTCCAGCTAATGGCACACTTTCTCTGTGTCTTAAGTCCAGTCAGTTAACTGATTTCCCCATTCTCTCCTTGATTGTAGGTGTGTGAAGCAATCGTAGGGCGTATTTGGAGAGACTACTGCATACTTTAACTTACAGGAAGATTCCTATGTAGCAAGCAGTTCTAAACTCTAATTTACTAACTCATCAGTCCTCCCAACACCCTTATGGGGTAGGGCTATGGTCTGCATGTTTGTGTCCCCTCCAAATTCATATGTTGAAATCTGAGTCCCCAAAGGTGATGGTATTAGGTGGGGGCTTTGGAGGGGATTTAGTCATGAAGGTGGAGCCCTCACGAAGAGGATTAGTGTCCTTATAAAAGAGACACACCAAGCTCCCTAGTCTCTTCCACCC